>CM065052.1:5950000-6665000 GCA_032883995.1 Coronaproctus castanopsis | reverse complement strand
ATATATATATATATATATATATATATATATATATATATATATATATATATATATATATATATATATATATACAATAAAATAAAATAAATTCGGAATTTCCTTTTAATAAGGCGAGCGAAAAAATAAGTTTTTCGCAACGGATCCGCGTTTACTTTAATAAAGTCTTCGAACACACTCGGAGGAGATTGGTTCGCAAAAGGTAAAAAAAAAAATTAATAATTCGAAACGAATAATTATACCTTTAAAAAATCCGATTAAAATAAAAATGGTGAAGAGTAGGAATATAAGGGAAGAAATTACAAAGGGAAAAGATATGAGAGTTAAGAGTAAACGAAAGCCGCGGCTAGAGTAAATAACCGGAGGAAGAGAAAATCCTCTAGTATAACGAAAGAAAATATTTGCGTTACCTCCTCATCAACCGTGGTTGGCACAACTGACAACATCGGAAAAAGCTTTATCCAGTTTTCCGGGATTTTTTAAACAACCTGACAAATCGAATGACGATGAGTATATATACATATATATATATATATATATATATATATATATATATATATATATATATATATATATATATGTGTATATATGTATAAATTTTGTGCGACTATGTATGCGTTATTACAGTTGTTATTCATATTATTAATATTATTATTATTATTGTTATCATTGTCGATAATATTTGGTATTAATAATAATTATTTTATTATTATTATTTTTATTGTTATTGTCGTTATTATTTGACACAATATTATTATTATTATTTTAATTATATAGATAATGTTATTTATGCGTATTTTACTTAATAATCAGTAAATATCAGCAAACTATGAAGAAAATCCGAAATATCTCGCAGTAATTCTAGATCTTGAGTAGACAGCGGCTAAACTCGGAACACGGACGAACATAATACAAAAACTCGCAGGTACAACGAGGCGCGCTTCAACATCCTCATTACGGACATCTGTACTCGGCGGCTGAATATGCAGCGCCAGTATGATTGAACAGTAATCATACGAGCAGCTCTACGCATAACTTGTGGTACAACTAAATCAACCCCGGTAGAATGGCTCCCTGTATTAACAAACATCATGCCGGCTCACATTCAAAGGAAAACTGCTATTAAAGAATGGTCGACGTATACAAATGATTCAAATCTACCAATACATCAAGATCTGGAAGGGTCAGAAAGACTAAAATCCAGAAAGCCAGGTCAGAGATTAGCTACAAAACTTTGAGCAGAGGGTTTTGATGCGGTCAGCCTGGAAGAAAGAATGGAACCAAATAGAAACAGAACGCTACTAGGCTTTGGTCTAGAGCGAAAAAACTGAATCGCATTCGTACGGGCCATGGACGTAGTGGTCATATACTCGCAAAGTGGAGTTTCATATCTGATTCATCTTGTGACTGCCAACAAGTAAATCAGACAATGGATTATATCCTGAACGTGTGCTCATGTAGAGCAGTTCGCAGTGGCTGGGAGAATATTCGAGCAGTATCAAGTACGGCCATAACATAGTTACAGAATTTGGATGAGGACATTTAAGCTACCCGTAGATATTAGACATACGATATCATCATCATCATAATTGGCCGTAAATTGAATTGGCACGCGGAAAAACGTTCAGCGGTTAGCAAAACTAACAAAGCTAAATTACGTGTTTTATTATTTACTACAATAATATGTTTCATCTAGTCATCTTTGTTACTTGGTACCGATCAGTTGTGTTTCTTATGGAATAATGGACCGGGATTTCGCTGCCGGTTCTCATATGAAGTGCCTTTATCGACTTTGCAAAATTCAGTAAATAAACTGATTCTTCTTTATTCTTCCTTCTTCGTTGTCTGTTTTCAGACGCCGTGACCAGTCGTGTAATTTTTCAAATTAAATTCCGCAACTTACCTCTATCTTGCGCGGTTTCCGTTAGCTGCCGCATTAACAGTCCCGTGTAAAAAATGATCAAAGAACTTAAGTTATTTTCTATTTATTTGCTGGAACCAATCTGTCTTTTTCATTATTCCGGATTGTTTTAAGATAGTTGCATTAGTCCGACGTTCCATGAAATCCTGAGCATACGCCTATAGCGTTACATTTCAAAGGCTTCTAGTTTTCTGCGTAATACTTTATTTAATGTCAACGCGTCTGAGCCATTATACGCCCTGCAGAATAATAGTGACTCCATCAATCGTATTTTCGTTGTTATTTTTATAATAAAATAATCTTTCCATATTGTTGGTAATTTTGCTACAGAGCTTTCGGCCATTCCGATTCGCCGCTTGATTTCACTTTCATCATTTCTGTTATTAGTGATGTACACTCCCAGATATGTCGTTTCCTCTACATCGGGTACCAACGTAAATGTTGCAGGCAATTCTCCCGCCTTCTCGATAGTAACTATGGTGCACTCGGCACGATTTAGTACCAAAATTAGCTTTCCGGCTGAAATATTCTATTCGCTTCAGAAATGTTGCCAGTTCTAGCTTATTTGTCGTTAAAATCATTGTATCATCCGCATATCGTATTCTTACCAGTCGCATATTTTCTACAGAGAACCTGCTTGTCCATACCTCTGTAGCCGGTTATCTTAATATGAAGAATATGTCGTTATAACGTATTACTAGTCGACACTCAGCCGTAACATGGAAGAACCAGGTGAACCGACCTCAATAAGAACCAATTTCCTATAATGTTTTAATTCGCCTTCTTCTTCTTATGCCTTACTCCATGAAGAACGTTGGCCATCATGTATGCTGACAATCAAAACTTCCTTTCTCTGGTGCATGAATTTTTGTATATATGTTCGTCCATTCTTCGATGTTATCCAACTAGTAAGTTTTTCGTCTTCCTCGACTTCTTTTCCCATTTACTCGTTCTTGGATAATCAGTTGCAACATTTTATATTTTTTGTAGAGGTCATACCAAATGAATAGTATTTTGCTGTTAATGGTTGCTAGTTTATGACCTGATTACATACTAGTATTTACAGATGGTTAAAAAAATACAGCATGCGCTATTCTTAAAGGCATTTAATGTTTTCGAGTCAATGGAATCAATGGAATTATCTTAATTGCAAGTGAATGTTTGCTGTTCTAAATGCACTGATACACCCATGCTATTGTACCAAAGGAACTACATTAACTATCCAAGCAAAGCGTGATCATCACTATGTACTACTTAAGTCTAATTATACTTTAAATATTAGTTTCATTTTATTAATTATGCGTATGTTATATGGCTGAAATGATATCTCGTGCCCTTTTTTAAGTATTCGGTTATTATTATTATTATTATTATTATTATATATTTGCGTTGAAATCTTGTATATTTAATAAATTTTGATTTTATTATTATTATTTTAATTATAATACAGCCTATTCTCTATAAAAAGTAACGACCGAATTTGAGAAGGCCGCTTGTCGTTGTTTAGGCTTAGACTCAGACGTCGAGTAATGCAGTATGCTAATTAAGGTGAATTATATAGTAAAAGGTAAAACTGCTAGCGAAACCCGAGTGTACTGAACATTGCGGAAAAATTCGATACGCTAACGGTAATTCTACTCGGTCGAACGACCGAATTTTAAACTGAAAACGGCTCTCTTTTAATGTGTCCTACCCCATTTTTAACAATGAGCCTGAACGGAAATGTAAAAAATGATTAAAAATACCCCCTCGGGGGGCTCGTGTATACGCAAGTACATTACAGAAGTAACATAAAACAATAAATGTATAAATAAATTAAGTAAAATTTAAATATGTGTATAAATAGCGGTATGAACGAATGCGTTGAAGAAATATGTGCGACGGAGTAATGATATAACTGAAAGCGGAATCAAAAGTGTTCACGAGCAAGATGATGAATGTGGAAAAATCCAAGTAAACCGAAATAAAACCAACTTCTACGTACGGAGAACTGTTCGCAGATTAATTCTTTATAAAAATATTAGAATAAATGAAGCTGATAAGCTTAAATAATAAAATTGTATAATACACACGCAATAATAAAAATTGATACATTACGGACTGAAATAAAATAGGACAAGTCGTATACTACAGAGTAATGTGAACGAGAGATATTCGTTTAACCCTTTCAGTCATACATGATAAAATCTTTAAAATTAAATTATACACTTCATACAGGTGTTTATGATACAATACTGCTTGTTGGTTGAATATTAGATAATTTTCAATGTATTTATATAAATATTTTTTAAATTGAGACTTTCCCGTATATTGTTGTTAACATTAAATTTCATGTTCAATATTATTACGATTGAATGGGTTAAATGGATCGTTCAAATATACAAAACGCACGATAGAGTATGTAATCTGTTGCATATACAACGAACGTAAGCTATTGCGTGGGACTATAAATTGCCAGTAGGTACGTGCAGACTGGGTTTTGTACTAAAATTCTATAATACGCGTACTGCGTTACATGATACTAAAAGAAATCATACTTCGCTAGTGCCTCGTTTGACTGTCCTTTGCACTCAGATTGTCTCTCATCCTTCCCCCGTTACTTCAAAAATGAATACTCCTCTCTTACTAAAACCTAATCATGTTCTTACGCATGTCCCGTTACTTCTCGATTTAACTTTCTTTTCCTCGTAGTCTTAGTTGCTGCACACGCACGTTAATTTCGATTAACAATAATCATCGCAAGCTCGTAATTAGACACATAAGGGTAAAATTCACTCACCTGCCGCTGACTGATAAATGTAGACAATTGCCAGATAACACGGAGGTTATCGAGTGAACTGACGCGGCGATAAACCAGTTAAATTAATTATTACGAAATCGAACGTAGATGTCTGACTTGCGCTTCTATAAAAAAAAGGAATAAATCGCATTAATTATTCCAGATTTGATTGATATAGAATAACATAATAGAATAACATACCAGATTCAAAACACCAGAGGAGAATTAATCGATAATACGTAACTACCGTTTCCCAGCTATACCTGAAGATTATTACGCGTTCTTTCGCGTAGTCTGCATACTTCAACGCGAGTTATTTCTGTCGAATTAACGTAATGAGCATTATAAAGTTCGAACTACACATTACATCGTGACCTACGCTTACGTTAAAGACTTAAGCCTTTGAGAAGTATAAAAGGCGCTTGGAGTTTTATCGAAATACACCGAGCATTAATTTGTTAGAATTGAAACGAACCGGGACATTTGATTTAGTCTAATTTCTACCGGGATTCATTGGGGAAGCACTAATGGTTGTTAACCCCTCTCACGCTACTTCACATTTCATAATAATTGCTAGATGACCTTTCGGCCAGTTGTAATTATGTTATTAAAATTAAAAAAAAAAAGTAATAATAATAAACTTAAAGATCGTCAACTGGAAACTTATTATTTAAAACATCACGAAAGTAAAGACATTTTCAATCTTAAACGTGTGATACTCTGTAGTGTACTTGTAGAAGAGTCCCGTCCTAGATGACTTGTATAATGTACTCGTTGTCAGAATTACGTTCGTACAACAGTATAGCCTAATATTTATAATATTTAGACGAGTTAAATATGACGATAAGCATCTATTTAAGAATTGTGCAAAACCAGAAAAATCCTCCGATAATGAAACGGCTACTACCTTTACAACCTACAAGATAACGGTATTACGCTAGATTATATCATAAAAAACCTAAAAAGATTATCGTATATTGAACATAACCTCGGCAAAGTTAAACGAGAGTGTAACAACACAAATGCCAAAAGTTTGACATGATTTACCGATTATAATAATTATTATTAAAAACACGAACGATAATGCAAGTTTTCTAGCACTCTTCTATGTAGATAGCTGTTAATAATAGAATCGGTCATTTTTTTATCTCGTTATTCGATAAAGTAATTATTACACAGGTTCCTGTATTAGTAAGGTTTTCTTGTTTTAAAACATTTTTAAAAAAGTAGTTAAAATCGCTAAATTTTATTATAAAAACCTGCCCGCGCAAATTTCCGGCTATTATCGAGTAAACATTAAAATAAATTAAAATATAAAAATATAGAATTTATAAAAATATAACGGTAAAAAACGAGAAATCAAATAAAATGTTGAAAAAATTCGCAAAGTAAAAAAACATTTATACAATAATCCGATAACGAATGTGGCAAAGAACACACTCGATAAAATTTCGACTATCATTGCGCAATTTTATCAGCGTCGTATAAATATTTTATCCGCTTATTTACATTAAAAATATGGCAATTTTCTTCTGATCTTTACCGCGTTCCGTCGATAAATCAGCTGACTCAAAAAATTATATTTACAAATATTGTTCATCGTTTAGTCGTGCCGGCGATATAATTTTGTTTGAAGTATTTTATTTTATTTTTTTATTAACATAAACCATTATTATATTTCGATACGTGCGAGCGCCGTTATTTTGTTTAAACAAGATATCCAAATGGTAATCCATTAATCAGTTATAAATCAAAATAGAACTAAATAATATTGTTTACGGTAATCAAGATAAAAATCGTCGTCGTCAAAATGATAAACTTATGTAACAGTTCAGAAAAAGAGTTTCTGAAATTAAACAGCTATATATATATATACAAGTGGATGTGGTAAATAATAATATCTCGCTAAAAAGTTGATAAAATCGAACTCTGTATTTTATTACCCCGAAGGAAATACTTTTCATATTTTCTTCTATTTCGCCTTTTATCAACCTGTATTTTCGTACGGTATCATTCATTGGGCACCAGCTGCCACCTATGCCACCTATAATACTAATATGTTCACCGCTGCGTGATTATGATTTTCCACCGGGTGCATAGTGCGTGAGTACTTCGCTACTTATTCCTACTCTATTAGGTTAGGTTATGAAATTAGGAGTCTGAATTATTAAATTATTAATTTGCTTCGAATTAGAAATAAATTACGTTTTCCTGGTGTTATTGAAATAACAATTGAACCTTTTTTTTTTAAATATATATATATATATTTATATATATATATATATATATATATATATATATATATATATATATAAATAAATACCTAAATTAATACGAATAAAATTGGAAAGTCTTTGAATGGTTTCAGCGGTGGTTCTTTTTTTCTAGACTTTTTACATTTCTTTTGAAAATAGTCTTGATTTCCATTCTTTTTAGATGTTATTTACTTTTATGTTTTAGAGTTAGATGGTTGTTAAAGATCAAAAACTATAAAAAGTACGACGAGGACCTACAGTATATAAAAAGCGTCCCTACGTACTTGCGTTATAACTCGTTAAAAGAAATTCTCCGGCCACTGGTTCTTTCCATCTCGTCTATTTTCGATATCTTTTTAACTTTTAAAGAATACAACACACCTTCTTATATACGTGAACTTTCTATATCCCCTTTGTTGTTACTGTTCAGGATTTTTTTTTGTTAAATATGTGTATATATATATATACATTTATTTTATGTACTAGACTATCTACTTTTAAGGGATAAAACTATTTTCCTTTGATCAAAGATAGAGGTAATTTCATTTACAGCGGGTTATTGTTATTCGGATAGCGTATTCGTGACCTCCTGAGAAAATTTCGCAGAATAATTTAAACCCGGTAGTTTCCTACCCCGCGGAATGTGAAGAACATTTATATATATATATATATATATATATATATATATATATATATATATATATATGTATATACAATGAATATATTATATATGTCCCGTCTGTATTTATATACACGTGTTATAGGAGATATGTTCAAAGTTGTGTTTTCTTATTTACGAATCATGTAAACTACCGAATAATATTTTAAATTTTTTTCACACTATGAATGAATTTAAATCGGATTTTTTCTAATTGTACACTAGGCGCTGTAATACGTACTGATTTTTGATATTTTTCGCGTAAAACACGTCGACTTTTTTATTACGCGACGTTTTGATAGCACTTAAACTTTTCGAACGCGATCTAGAGACACTTAATGTTGTTCACATTTTGTGATAATCGAGTGGCTTCATATCCGTTTATCGGGCAGTGACCGGTAGTAAAGTTGAATTTAGTTGGTTTGTTGAAATTCGGATTACTCAAACAATTCTTAGAGCTATATTTATCAATTTTAGGGATAAGATTTCAAAATCATCAAATTTATTTCACGATTCTAAGAGTGTCAAGTCACTGCGGAAATATCTTTTCTCTTATGCCTGCAGTTTGCTTTGCGTTCTTTTAATTTCTGATGGATGTTTCTACACTAGTCTGTCCAATATAGCTGAGCTCACACCAGCAAAAAACCCTTTAGTAGATTCTTGACTCATTGTAAATATTGTTTTATTTTTTACACGTGCCAAACACCGGTCCAACTTTGTTTTATTCATAAAATTCTGCCTATTCTTTCTGCGCTGCCTTTAAATATATATATATATATATATATATATATATATATATATATATATATATATATATATATATATATATTACTACATTGGCTACGAACTCTTCTTTGTTAATGAATTTTTCTTTTTTTAGCTCCGAATTTTTTAACCAGTGAAACGTATTCGTTCTTATGATTGCAGAGCATATTTTATATTATCCATTTCTTTCTGCTGTGATTTCACACCATTGTCCCCCGGAATCGAAAAATTTCGATGATTTTGAAATATTGTCAAAAATGGACAACAATAGCTATGAGAATTATTCGAGAAGCGAATGAAATTTACAAGCATCCAAATTTCAACAAAGAGGACGGATATCAGCTAAATTCAACCACCGGTCATTACCCGAAGGGGGAAAAAAATAACTGCTTGTTAATTAAACAAATCCACTCTCTCGGGCAATAATTATAACGAAAACATGGATAAACAGATGCGCACACACAGGGCGCTTGTTTATCATAAAATATGACAATATTAAGTATAAATTGCGTTCTTTTAAACGTAAGTGTATCAATACTCCTCTACATTCGTAACTGCTCTCAATTTGATAATGAAAACTCAAAATATTTTCAAAACGTCACGTAATAAAAAAAATTGGCATGGTTTACACTTACAAAAATCATGGATACCAACCGCGAAAATTTAAAAGTGTATTTAAACATCTCACTATTTATAAATTAAGAGGCGTAAATATTACGTAGTTTTTTTTTTAAAAATCGGTTTTCAACAAATATAGTAACCGATTTAGCCCACATCCGAACCATTAGTGGGGACGTAAGCATTTGCCCGGCCATCTAGATTTGTTCCAATCTAGCGTACTTCCTGATCCAATTCCTCCTCAATGGATTATCCTAATTACCACGATTAAACGTTCTTCCGTTCATTCCTTTTCTTGCTCGCAGGACTTCATTGCGGAACAATCATTGTCCAACTGTTGTCGTTATTACATTTTAACGCGGTCATTTCTTCCACTGAGTTCTAATTTTGTTCGTGTCGCTAAGTTACATATTCAGTCCGAACATTGGATATTCAACATTATCCTTTACGGCGCGTTACCCGAATTTTTTGCTATTTTCTCCGAATTCGTTTTTGAAAATGACCCCATATTTACTTTAGGTATATTACAACGTTACTTTTAAAATTAATCGGTGCTTATGGCATTTTCAAATACGTAACTTTTAGGCCTGTTTATCGACCACCATCTAACGCGAGGTAGGTACACAAATTCGGTATGCGCGTTAAAAAATATGTACCAGATTGAAATTTTTGCGCGGCAAAATTGGTAGAAAGTGCTCTGTAAAGTTAACCTGCAAACATCAAGGGTACTTGACGGTAATAGCCCCATTGATATATACGGTGCATCTGCAAGAGATAATATAAATCGCATTCAGCATCTGCAGCGTAAGATTCTTCGCCAGATGATCCTCCATTCTTTGTATCAAATTGTACAATTCGCGATGATCTCCACGTTGAAACATGATAACCACGTCGGATGTTACAACGGTACAACCGCATTATTTCGATTATACAGCAGCCACCGTTGCCTGATAATCCGATAAGAAGTCTTAAAAGGCTACCAGACACTTTCTGAGGATCGGTTAATCTTACGCTATAACTGCAGTTCAGTAACTCATAGAAAGAATTACTCTATTAGATCTTTGCTTCTATCTATAACTTTTTATATAATTTTCTTACTGATCGGAGTGGTGTTAATGATAATAATAATTTCTCAAATACGCCAATATAAGACTCAGTTTTCTCTTTGTTTCCGTGTGAGTTACAAGCTATTTTATTGCCCAAATTCACTTATACATCCGTTGTTATATCTTTCCACGGTAATTACTCGTATTAAGGACGAATTTCTACATGTTTCGAATAATACACACGTCGTCGCTATTCAGCTCTGGATAGTTAACCGTTTCGATACCAGCTGGCGGCATAAAGTTTTTGAAGTGAAACTTCTATTAGCGCGTTGTATATGGGGAGTTAACCCCTGTAAAACGAGAGAGCGAGTCGAAAGCTTATATTACATATAGGAACATAAGCAAAAAGTTATTCTCACAGTGTGGTCAGGCTCCACCGTTCTTTCCCGCATGATGTACACGTGTATATTCAGTTTACAAAATATATTCTTTCTCTTACGCATGCGTGCATATACGTCATTTCGTTCAAATCTTCGCTGCACAAAGGATGACGTAGATTTCAGAACGAAAACATGCGAGTCATCCCCACGACAAGTTAAGCAAAAGTGCGTTTCTTTTCTTCGTGAAATTTGTACGAAATCGAAAGTTTACTAAATAAGTGGCTATTTGGGAAAACGTCTTTAAGTTTCACTTCTTTTCTGCCCCACCGAGGTATAAACTTTTTTTTTCAATCATGTTATAATTCTTAATTACCACGGAAATTGTGATCAAGCATCACGCTCCGTATAAGACGAGAGTTCATTTGAAAATAAAGTAAAATGGGTTAGTTACGATATTTGACGAAACGAGATATATATATATATATATGATATGTGTGTGTTCTAAGACGGTGGAAAGAAAATGAGTGAGTACTCGAGTATGTAACTTCTTCACTGGGACGATGGAGTTTTCATCAAACTGTTTGGAAGCAGATTTTTCATCACGCTCTCTGCCATATTGCCGTTTTATTGGAAACAACGCACGTATTTCGGCCATTTTTTCGCGCGTTCATTTTTCATTCTCAGATTCTCCGTTATTTTTACTATTTTTTTTCCCGGCTTCGCGTTTCTATTATGCCAATTTTTAACTCGTCGAAGAAAATTACGTCGTAAACAATTTAATATCGCTGGTGAAAACATTTAACGCCTAAATGTCGCCAATAACTCGAAGGATAAAATTAATGAAAGGATGCGAAATATTAAAATGAATTTGGATATAATTTTAAAAATCGTTATCGGTAAAAAGTCGTAAAATTGACCTAACCCGCTGTTTTTTTTTTATTATTATTGAAAAATCGCGAAGCTTTTCTGCTGGTAAACCATTATGGAGGGAACGTGAAAATGAATGAAAATAATATATACGATTTCTAACAAATAAAATGTAAAAATATTAATTCAGATATACGATTTAGAAAAATTATCGAAAATTAGTGTTTCTAAAATAATCCTACTAAAGAACAAAATCTACAATCAGATATAAAAAATTCATACATAAAAACATAAAAACATAAAAACATAAAAACATAAAAACATAAAAACATAAAAACATAAAAACATAAAAACATAAAAACGCAAAAGCGCCGCCGAAAATGAAAAATAAATAAGAACCCCCGTCTCCGATACAGAAATCGACGAATTTAAAATAAATCGAACGTTTTTATTAAATACGAGGAAAAATAATTCGTTTCCTGGATTATTAATCAAAAATTTTATATATATATATATATATATATATATATATATATATAAACAGAAAGCACAGGTTGTGGTAGGTGAAGTCCTGTGGAAGACGTAATCAGGAGTCAGTGAAATGTGACCAATCCCCAAATGATTAATTATTTTGAAGTAGCCTCGAGACACATTCTCCAGTGGTTATCATGGTTCGATCGATGATTTTATTGATTTCAAAATGTTTCGTTGATAATTTCAGTGTGTACTCCCATACGGACCTACAGGCTAGTAGACTGCTGTCCGTGCGGCCATGTGTATCTTCACATCGTCAGGCACATCGATACGGTCGGGAACCAAAAAGTGTGTTACTCCGCAATTGTCTTATGCGAGATTAACCGGTTGTAAGCTGGTAACGGAATTGAAAAAAGCAACTGAGTTTGTAATTACGAGAACTTTTGTCGGGTGGAGCTTAGTCAGATAGATTTGCTGTAAACAGTACGGAATGCTATATAAATCAGCGTCAAACACCGTGTACCAATCGCGAAGTTGAAATTGTGGACCGAAACATCATAACTGTTCCGAAATAAATATCAATAAAACTAAGGTCGTGACAAATACGCCTTTGAAATTACAAATAAAGGGAGACAACACACTGCAATTAGACGAAAAATCGCCGTACTCAACGCGCTATGCCCGTCGACATATATACATATATAATATATATATATATATTTAGGTCAAGTAAGAATAGTAAAATGACGAACACGTATCTCGTGGATAGATTTTGAAAAATTGAGCAAGGTATTCAAGCATAAAGATACAGCCAACGCACTATAAAAGAAAGTGTATAAACAATGCATCCATCCGGTGATTGTATATGGAACGAAAAAATGGAGTGCGACGAAATATGTAGTTAAGAAACTTGCCGTAACTGAGAGAGCCCACGAAAGAGTATTATTTGGAATTAAGATGCCAGACAGTAAAGCCAATACATGGATAAGCCATTAGAATAAATTGTCGGATGCGGTAGAACGGGCAGCGCAACTGAAATGGAACTGGGCAGGCCATGTAGCAAGAAAAATGATGACAGGTGGGCGAAACGAATAATGGAATGACTATCAAGAGAAGAAAGTTCAGCCGGGGAGAATATAAGATGGTAGGATGATATAAAAAAAGAACAGCCGGTGTAAAATGGATGGAAGAGCCTGGTGATCGCCGTAGATGGAAGAAAAAGGTGAACGTTTACATTCAGCAGTGGATTGAAGTAAGCTTATCGTTATATATATATTGTAACAACTATGTTGTTACATGTTAATGTTAAATAAATAAATAAGATAAATAAATAAATAAATAAGATGAGTTTGAGAATTAAAAAATAAGTAAAACTAAACATACTATATAAGAGTGAGTAAATGTGTACATATATGTTATGTATATATTGTTAGTAAAAGGTCAATAATAAGTTAAGATGACACACAAGGTTTATTAACCTTTCAGTTTCTTTCTCGTCGTATTGATTACACAATAAGTATATGTGTATGTATATATATATGTATGAGTATGTGTATGCCTAATTTTCTAACGAGAAAATGAGGAGAAACTTAAAACATTTTGATTGATTATTGAAAATTGTCTGATCGACGTATTAATAATAGAAACACACACGCACAAATATTATAATATATTAAACGACAAGATAATTACTACACGTGAGATGCTTCACGTGGAGCCGGTAAAATCACGTTTATGTTTGGATATTAAAAATTATGTTAAACCAATCAAAAAATACATTCACACATATGTAAATGTACAAATATTTTTCTAGAAGTTCCATAAATATATACAATAATAATAAACAAATAAAATCTAGAAAATTCTAATTAGGCATGTATATATGTATATGTGAGTGTATGTATGCATATTTTTAGTATAAAAGGAGATGTTCAGTCTAAGTTTTAATTAAGTTAGTTAGTTCAAATTAATTTAAGTTAGTTTTTAAATTAGTTCACTTTAAATTAGTTTTAGTTTTAATATACGTATTTGAAAATCGTGCGCGTTCGAAAATCCGTAAGCTATTAGTTATTTTTATTATTTTAAAATTCTAACAAAAATAGAAACTGCGTTTCATTTTGTTTTGTTCATTTTTTAATTAACGGTCATGACCCAATCCAAGTGGCACCCCATCTGGAGAGTTCGTAAATGTCGGTAACATATATATATATATATATATATATATATATATATATATATAACGTGTTTTTTTTTTAATTTCAACAATTTAATAATAAACCATAATAATAACAATTGTATGTGACGTCACACTAATCTGGATATGTATTATTAGACGGTGTGTTAGTGGCGTTGCTATATATATATATATATATATATATATATATATATATATATATATATATATATATATATATATACCATATCTATACTAATGTATAAAATTGTAATGTCTGTCTGTGATTTGCGAACATGTTAATTATAATCACTGCGTTGAGGGGGTATTTTTATCACACATAAACAGAAAATCTATTTTATTAAATTTTGTCCGTCTGTCTGTCCGATTTAACTAGAGAACTATTAAAGTAATAACGATGAAATTCGCACCGCTTATAAACTATATTATCGGATTCGTTCTAAGCTTTGCTTCGCATTAATATCACAAATAGGACAAAAATTACAATAATTTCAAGTTTTAAAAAGTAGAAGACATCGATATCTCTGTCAAATCGTTCAAAAAAATTAAACACATTTTCCGGTTCGAATGTACCTTTACTACCAATACGTGCAATACAAACAACGTTTTATTGCGTTCGGGGCGTGGCCCAAATAACAGGCAGTTACATATATTGTTAAAAGATATTTTTGGGTAACTTCCAGTGTATATATATATATATACACATATACATACACACACACACACACACACATATATATATATATATATATATATATATATATATATATATAGAGAGAGAGAGAGAGAGAGAGAGAGAGAGAGAGAGAGATAATAAAATGTATCTAAACACGTATATACGATATTATGGTCTATTTCCTTTAAAGTGATCACAAAAAAACTAGAAGGGAATTAAAAAAAACTACATTTTTTTCAACATCCACATTTTATGTTTAAATCTGTTTGTTTCAAAACAAAAGATAGTAAGAGATAAAGAGTGTAATGAAGATATTTTCGTTTGGGACTACGTTGCGTTAAAGCGAATAGGTTAAAAAAACAAACTGTATATCGAACGAGCAGATTCATTATTCTTCCCTTAGAAATTCTGTTTCGCTAGTACGTAATAACGAAGATAAATCAAAATAAAAGTAGGAAATACTCGAAAAGATTTCGTAGAAATGAATTTGTCTTCTATCAGAAGGCTAAATAATAATAATAATAATAATAATAATAATAATAATAATAATGATGAAATAGAATGATACGTACACACGGATTGTAGAATGTACGAATTAATCGTATAAGGGATGAATTTAACTTCGATCAAGACGACGAATCAACATCCCGATAACAAATGATCGTTTGCTTACCTGCGGTTTATTCAAACGTGAAACGAAAATTTCGGTCTTCCATTTTTAACCTTTTCTTTTTTGGGGGGTAAGTTGAAGGGTAGAGGTCGGTTGGATGAAATAAACGCAGAAAATCGAGTACCACCAAGTCGGCTACTGTTTCATATATATATATATATATATCGCACACGTATGCGTATGGATGTGCACTATATGTATATATACACGCTGTTTATTCGCATCACATCACTCTTACTCACATCTTCACTAGTGAATTAAATTCTGAAGATATTGGGTGTATAATCTAGTCATTTGTCGAATTTATTACACGATTTAATCGCGTTCAATGCGATAAAGATATAGTTAGAGGATTTGTTAGCATTTTACCGTCTTCTCAATAGTTGCAAATATCTGCGTGTTGACCGCCTTTCGTATTTATTGGCAATTGGAATTCCCTTTCAAGTGCGTGTATTGATTACGAGATAAAAAATAAAATGAATACATACGAATTTATTCTAGAAGTGGAGGAAATGCTTGTTCATAATTATATTTTGGCGAATACTTCCAACGAGGTATTTTTTTGCCCCCCCCCCATTCCGGGCATTTCGCGTGGGGAATGTTTATTACTTAATAACTATGTGTAATATTGTAGAGGAGCAGAGGACTAGAGTGCTAAAATGAAAAATTATAATTATATAGAAAAGTGCAGGTGTATCTGAAAATAAAATAAAAACAAGGTGTGTGTAGTAATCCTCTACCAGTGTACTTAATATCTAGGGTGGTGATGGGATGAACTACATAGTCTCGTCATCCACCATGTGTGTATGTGTGTGCAAAGGTGAATTTGTGAGAAGGCGTGATAGAAATTAGAATAATGAACTTAAAATATACTTATTGCTAACAAATTTGTACACCTTATATTATTATTATAAAGAAAAACTTCTTCGTAAACAAAACAAAATAAATCTTATACAATAAATAGGTACAATTTTTACAAAGAAAAAACAACACGATGCTAAAACAAAATGAGTATATGGAATTACAATTATTTTGCTTTTTTTTTAATAATATTGGTACTTATAAAAATAAAAGAGCAAAATCATTATTAATAATAGAGAGGGAATTACATTAATGTTTAGTTGATTTTTTCCAATGAGGTATTTATCAAAAAATCGATATGAGGATGTACAATTATTGTGTATTCGAACAAAATAATAATAATAATCATCATCATCATGTATTGAATAGAATCTGGAAAACGTAACAAAACAATAACGTTTAGAATAACGTTTAGAATAACGTTTAGAATAACGTTTAGATGGGTCGATGCGGTTACTTTCCCGTTACGACATTACACATTCCGAAACATCGATCATAAAAAATAAAAAAAAAAAAAATAGTTCCAAACGTATACAAAATACATTCGAGATGAATATATATCGAAAACTTCTTATACAGTACCGTACCATCGAACGAGTACTTTCAATTATCGAGGAATTTGGGTTGAACGAGCTGATGGTGATTAATAGTAAATATGAGGATTTTGACCGATATTTTGGACATGTATTGAGAGAAACATCGATTCGCTATAACAGAAAATAATATAAAATAAGGTAGATGATAAATGACCACAAGAAAGATGTTCGACCTTTGGATTGATCAAGTTAAGGCGATAACCGGAAATCGATATGAGGATGTACAATTATTGTGTATTCGAACAAAATAATAATAATAATCATCATCATCATGTATTGAATAAAATTTGGAAAGCACAACAAAAACAAAAAAAATCTAGATGGGTCGATGCAGTTATTTTTCCAAAACAATAAAACTTAGATGGATCGGATGCAGTTATTTTTTCAAAACCATAAAACTTAGATGGATTCGATGCAGTTATTTTTCAAAAACAATAAAACTTAGATGGATCCGATGCAGTTATTTTTCCCGTTGCTGTCGCAGGCTATTCAAATGGTCAGTAATAGAAAAATCTTAATTGCAATGCAAATTTCGTAAATGGCGTCACCACATCGTTTCTTAGGAAAATGGACTGAGTAGATAACAATAATAATAATAGTAATAGTAAAAATAATGTTTATTCGTATTGAAATTGAACAATCTACCTAATCGACGGCTTATGTATTTTCCTTCAAAATTCCTGGTTTCAAAGAATAAACGAGGAAATGTAAGACATAATTTTTGACTATTTATTATATATATATATATATATATATATATATATATATATATATATATATAATCATCATCATCATCATAATCGATAACTCAATGAGTGAGTAACGTGACCTGTATTTTAATTCATCTGATATAATTTTTCTCTACCTCACCCTATTTCAGCTTTCCAATATAGTTTGAACACTGTTAATCCAGTAAGCGTCATGGTCAGAGGTCTTCCTTTACTTATTTTTCCTTCTATCTGTCAAATTACTATGCTTTTTACTAGGCAGTTCTCGCTTTTTCGTATGATATGTCCGTAATATTTCAAGATTTTCTGTTGGCATGAAGCATAAAGGCGCTGTTCCACGTTTAGATCTTCTAGAATTGAGATATTTGTCTTCTTTGCTGTCCATGGAATTCTAAGCATTCTGCGCCATATCCACATCTCAAAGGCGTCAATTTTTCGTTTATCTTGCTTATGTAATGTCCAAATTTATGCTCCATATGTAAATATGGCAAATACTATAGTATTTACTAGCTTTATTTTTGTTGAACGAGTAATGGAACGATCTTTCCAAATTTTATTTAGTCTCGTCATTGCAGCTTTTGCTAACACCACTCTGCATTCAATATCTTCTCCACCTCCGCCATGACTATTTATTAACGATCCACGATATGTGTATGAATTTATTATTTCTATATCCTGTATAACGTTCAGCTTCTGGAGATTGTTATTTTTATCTATTACCATAACTTTGTCTTATTTTTATTAATTAAAAGTCCCAGTTTTCTACTTTCCATTTCAACTATGTTCAGTAAATCTATCATTTCTTTTCTAGCTGCAGCAATGAGTGTAGTATCATCGGCGTATCGCAGATTAGATACTCGATATCCGCCTATTTTCACTCCTCCTTTATAGCGTTTTAAGGCGTTCCTATTCAGTATATATATATTGAAAAGTATCGGGGACAATATACAACCTTGCCTTACGCCTTTTTCTGGATGAAATTTTTCAGATACGGCGCCATCAAGCCTTATTGAGGTTTCTGTTTGTACAAAAAGATTGTGTATTAAATAGGATAAGTGGCTTGCGTGTAGATTAATATTTCCAAAAATATATCCCATTTGACACAATCAAATGCTTTATGATCATCAAATATATATATATATATATATAATACGTTTGATTCGTGATCGTTTCCGGGAATTCGAATAGCTGTAATTATTCTTTTCTGTTTCACAATTTTTCTTTAATAGAGATACATTAAGTCGCATAACGACGTGCTTAGAGAAATTATGAATTTATTACGTCACTTGTTCGACGGAAAAGTGCATGATGATAAATAATAATCGGATGATTTTAGTGTTGCAAGTATTTTTTTGTTCTGTTTTAGAATATTTTGCGTTACGAAACTATTTCTAACAATGAGATATTTAAAAAATAATAATCAAATTATTTCCAATTTATTATTTCGACTACTTTAAGCGATAGAATTAAGAATTACAGCGTTATATTAATAGTTGAAAAATATTTTTCTACAGTGTTCCGCTCGTATTGAGGCGTTGAAAAACTACCGATAAACAGTTCTACACTAAATGAATATACCCCTGCCGATAAAATTTAGTTCTTCGTAAGAAATTAAAACAGCCATTAATAGTATGAATATTAAAATTTAAAAAAAACTACCGCTAATAGGACTAGTTTTGCCTATGCGCTTATTTAACGCATTAATAAAATCGGTTTACAAATACAGCTGAAATTTTCATAAATATTTAAGACAATTAAATAAACCTCCTACAGAAATTTCCTTATGCAGATCAACCTCGTTCTGTTACCTATAATCTCTAAACTGTTTGAAAAAATTACGAAAATTGTCTGGAAGAAAAATGGGATTCGATATTTCTAAATATCTTCCGAGCTTTCGATTACGTATGGTAAAAAAAAATAATGTTTAAGATACAGGACGTCAAATGTAGGAAGCGCTTGTAAAATAAAATATTAATAACCATTGTATGAAACAAAACTCTTCTCAGGCACCTGTAAATCTTGTATGTTACTGGTGTAATAAAAACAGAAGCCATAAAATATGCAACAAGACAACAATCTGAGTCTGCTAGACAATTCTACAGAACTGTGGTAATTGCAAGAAGGTTACTTGGTCAGGCTAAATCGAATTTATACATTGTTAGGCATACTGACAATACACTACCAGTAGATATCTGGCGTGGTCACACTATTTATGAAGTTTTTCAACTAGTTTCGAACGAAATATTTAAATTTTTAAAATTCCGAACAAATATGTCCGAAAATTCGTCTAAAGAGGAGCCATCACATCTTACACAGCTCTTGTACATGGTCTCAATCAATTATTTTAAATTGCCTTAGATTATACAACTATATCAGTATTCGAGATAGAGGCCTAAAATATTTGTCGCTAAAAAATATTATATATATATATATATATTTATATAAATATATTTTGTATAAATTACTTTTAAGACATTAAAACAAAATAAATGTGGTAACATTTTTTCTAAACTATTCAAAAAATAAAAATAAATAAATAAAAGAAAATAAAATAATTCAAAACGAGACCAGCAGACGAGAATTAACTTTACCTCTCTCAACTTACTCGCTAACAGAGTCGAATTAAAATTCCCTAGAGTAAAGACTTAGTTAAAAGTTCATCTATTTCGTACAAAATTAAGTTCGATTGAGGTCGTTATTTCTCTTCGAGTAAGGCGCGGCAATTTAATACCGTTCCGATAATACGTGGTACCTCGGGTAAGTCCTCGGATTTCAAATAAACTTTGACTAGACACTTTAAGAGAGACAAAAAAAAAAACAACTCGAGTCTACAGACACGACTTTTGACATTCGATACTGTTGTACCGTCATCAAATGAAATCTCGTTAACGGCTACTTTAATTACTCGTTAAACTTCATCGTGCAAAAGTTCTCACAAAATAGTTTATCCACAGAAGAAGAAGAACACGCGGAAACATCCAAAAGAATTGATCTCGCATAAATAAGCATTTAGCAAAATACCTATTTTAAAATAAAGATATGCCCATCGGCTAAAAGAAGGAAAGTACAGAATCGATTCATTCTATTTGTTTCGCCAAACGGAGCAAAACAAATTTTTTTTACGGGAAAAATTATAACGAAAATCAGAAAACTACAAACATCGCGAGATAAAATAATGCCGAGTATTCGACTTAAAGACAAACGAAGTCTCATTTGGATTAAACAACAAACAAAAGTAGTGGATATTATGATATTGCTACTAGCATGTCGTCTCCAAAGAACTGAAAACAGGCGGTTCAAGAAAATTCTGGGATGGTGGTCAGTAACGCGATGGAAAGATCGTACTTTTAAAACTGTTGAAATTAACTGGTTTGAGGAAGCGCCGAACAGGAATCAATAGGAAAAAAATCGCCCAACAATGGACTAAAGGATATCGTGATATATATATATAAATATATAAAGTCCCATCAATTTGACATAATCAGGTAATTGCCTGAATGATTTTCGTCAACCATAATATTGGCAGAAGATTCGCGGAATGACAAATTCAAATGTGAGTTTGTTCGTCATTATCTTCCTCGGCTTATTTAATAATTTACAAAAAAAAAAAAAACAAAAAACGATAAGTATAAACTTGACGAGAGGTTATGCCTGAAAATTCTCATTCCAGGTATATTCGAAGAAGCCATTACCACAAAGAGCTATATAGACAAAAATAAATGTAAAAATCAATTTAACAAACAAATTTTTGAAAAAATTTTATTTATGAAAATGAAAATAACGAGTAAATAAATTTTAACGCGAATACAGCGATATTTTTGCGTTAAATCCTCATAATGTTTAAAATTACATATTCAATTTTCTCGCTGCGCATAGAAAACAGATCTAAGTTTGTCGAATTCGAGCATTTTAATACGTGATGAATTTTATGATATTTACAGTATACATAACTAAATATAAAACTGAATTTAAAAAAAAAAAATACTTCGTTTAGAGGAGGAAATGAATGATTTCCGGAATAGAGCAGAACAAGAAAGTCATTATTAGGTAGGTCTATTAATTAGCAAGAGTAAAACGAACATCATGGCAAAAAATAACAGGCTAAGAAATTGACAAACACTACCGAGTCTAAAAGTGGTACTCGAAATAAATTTAAACGTAGAATCGCATTAGTAAAGTCAGCGGTGGCTATAAGATTTGGACAGACCCATCTCTCCATCTCTTAATACAAAAATAAAATCCGTACCAATATGAACTTATCGTTCTCAGAAAGCTGATACTTATTTACTGAACAAATAGAATTAGAACCGAGTTGGAAAGAAACCTTTTACCACGAAAAACTCTCGTTTATTACAGTATGCGAACTCAAAACTCAAGTCGTACAAACAGACGCTTAAGCATTAACGCCACGAGTCCCTTGTGTATAATACGATGAGCTTTGTAAAATAAATATTCATACCCTGTGTCATTCGAAAAGAAGAAAGAAGTCCGCTATAAAATATACACATGCACGTCATGTACGAAGTTAGACTGAAATTATATATATGTATGTACATATTATTTTACAAGTACATATAGACATAGGTGTATATATATATTATGTATATATATAAATATATATATATAAATAATACATGTATAAGTACTTTCCTATCATGTATCCCTCAAAAATATTGGGTATTATATATACATCAATTGAAAATGCGAATAGATTGAAGAAATAATTTAGAAAAAATGAATGGGAAACAAATTTAAATTATTTTCATCGATAAATTATATTAGTGGCATTTTCGAGAGGAATTTATCGCTTACACTTTCCGAGATTTCCAAAAAGTGTTTGTTTTCAAACTTCTTCAGAAAAATTCAGCAAAATGCGAATCCAAATATCGTCGTACTCTGTCCAAATCGACAATATATGTTTAATGGAAGTATCCCACGCTGCTGTATAAAAAGAAAATATTCATTTTTCAATGGTAAGTAAACAAATTAATATTACTCATCATTACGGAACTGTTCACTAGTAAACTGATGTATAAGCGATATTTTTGAAAAAAAATTAAAAACGGAGTTTACTATTTCAAGAAAATGAAACAGGAAAAATATTAATGTGACTACTCGCGCTGGGTGTGCATGATATCTTTGTGGATAGAAAATGGGGAACTATATACATATATATACATATATATCATGTCACGATATTCACCCAGGCTAATCTATGAAACCATTAAACCGATTTCAATAAAAAATGTGTAAATATGTATCGTTCGATTCGAATTAAAAGACGTGATAGTTTTTATCTCGATTAGTTCTTTTTTTATTGTTAATTTAATGCTTTTGTTTTTTATAGAGAAAGGGATGAATTCACTTTTAAATTCGATAATTTTTCAATAGATGGCGCTGTATTTTAATTTTAAATATGTTTTCGATGCTACAATTTGATTCCTGCGCTTGGTATAAATGCGATATAAAGAACGTGCGTTTTCAGTTTTTTGCGGTGCTTTTTGCCCTGTGTATTATTTTGTATTTCCTTCATACAAAACTATTACAACGAGCGAAATTCTGTGTATAATTTTTATTAAATATTGTCAACTACCATTTTGACTAGAAGGGTCACAGGAGAAAGCGTCTTAACGTATTTCGATGACATCCTCAAAAGCTACAATATCATTCAAGATACTCGAATATACTATTCATTTGGCATTATGGCCGTTAACAAGCCTTAAATCTAGACAATGTTTAAATCAACGTTCTCTCGTAATCGATTATATGTTGTTCGCTTCCGTGTTGGTAAACTATCTAATATATATATATATATATATATATATATATATATATATATATATATATATATATATATATATATATATATATATATATAAGCAAAAGAGGAATTAACTAAAAATATAGTATGCAGAAAACAGCTTAATTAAATTTCAGTAAATAGTTACGCATTAAAAAATACAATTGTTTATAGTTAAAAACAACCTTATATACCTTATTGGTATAAATATTATACGTCGTCATACAATTTAAAAAATATAATTGTTTACAGTTAGAAAAACAACCGTTCTAATTCGAATAATTATTATATGATTACAAATTTTGATATTACTTATTTGTTACTTATTACACTTAAGAATAAAATAAATCAAATATAGAATTAAAAAAATTACGTTAATTACGTTTTTATTTATAAATATTAGTAAATATATTACTCTTTGTTTAAATGTATAGTAATTAAACTATGTTAAACAATTTAGTATAATTTAAATTCATTTTGTCAATGAACCACATATATATATATACATATATATATATATATATATATATATATATATATATATTGGTATAAATAATATATGATGACTCCAGTAATTTTACATATAATATAGGAAAGTTCAATTACGATGAGGCAAGTTAATAAGTTGAACAAACTATGACCGAAAACCGCATTCACAATTTTGTTACAATGGAAAAAACGATATGGTAGTAGAAACTTCTTTCGATTATTTCACAATACTTTTTAGATGTGTATATATATATATGTGTGTGTGTGTGTTTATGTGTGTGAATCTATGCATACACCGTGATGTGTAACAATTTTTATTTTTTTGTTTAGACGGATGGTTGAATTTTTCTGCTATACACCCATATAGTATTTGCTATAGAGACGTCAGGCTATAAAGTCGAACTTTCGGCCATGCGTGAAAAGTAAATAAGATCTTTGGAATCGTAGCTGAAAATGGCTAGAGGTAAAGGTACAAACGAATGCAAGTTAATTGCGGGCGTGTATATGTTTGTCTTTTTGTGAGTGTTATATCTATTGCTGAATTTTTCGTTTATGTGGTTTTACTGAAAAAATTTATGAACACACACACATATATATATATATATATATATACACATATTAATGTGTGTGTATGGATATAGTAACGTAAATAGCTTCATTACCAGAGAGGGATTTAATAAAACACGTATCCTTTCTAGTAAAACTTTAGGAGAAAACTCGTTAAAAACGCTAAATCCAACGTGCATCATCACCACCACCACCACTACTCTGCCCCCGGTCGTCTAATATAGGAGTACCCCTCATCCATCGATATCCGAGTCTGGGAGAAACAAATTCTACTATAAGGTCAGACGCTTGTTACTTCTTCGCTTACCTGCCGGCGTCTTCGTCTCACCGATTTCTATTCGTATCGCGTTGTCTTTATCTATCCCCCATTACGTATCGCATTTTATTCTTTCGAATACGGTTTAACGATGTAGAAAGAGAGAACAGTCGATGATTGTACGCATAAAGTCTGAAAAAATCTCTTAATTACTGCAGCTTTTTAATGCGTTAACTCCGAACCAAGACTAACGACTTGAACGTAGAAAGTAGAAATTAAAAAATAAATAAAAATAAAAAACAATAATTAGAAATAAAAAATAAATAAAAACAGACAACAAAAATAAGAAAATTCCTACACGTATATCTTCGTATTTTTGGTTGCCAACAGATAATCCAAATTACGGATTTGCCTAAAGCTTCTACTAGATGCAGACACTACCACCCTAACACAGCCGATACATTTACTACCTACTGTCGTATTATTTTTAATACTAGGATATGGCTACAATATAATATATATATATATAATATGTGTGTAAGTATACCTTTATAACACGTATAAAAGTTATGTATCTCTTTTCACTACGTTTGTGTATAAATAAGTTATTAAATTCGGTAATTAAATTTAAAATAAATACTTTATCAAATATATCAAATATATCAGATATATCAGATTCTTGTTCGCGTAAATTATCATTTATTTCACCGTATGCAATTGTTACCGTTTTCTTATTATTTATAAATTATTTAAAATAGCCTTCTATAAGATTGCACGATGCTTGAATATACGATATTAAGCCTACTTTATAATTGCATATATACTGACAGTGTAAATATTTACTAGATTTGCAACGTCATCAGTGAAGTATCGCCATTCAGTTTTATTCAACGTACATTTCTCCCAGAACTTAACCATTCTCTGTTTAATGCCTGTCTGTTTGACAGTGTTTGATACAACATCCTTAAATCGTAATTTGAGTCTTCGTAGTATTTTTGAAGTCAAACTTCTATTAGCGTGTAATATATGGGGAATTAACCGATAAAACGAGCGAATCACAGGCTTATACACATAGGCGAACACAGGCAGGCCTTTTTTGCGTGTTCTTATTCTTTCTCTTGCGCATGCGCCCACGGCTGACTGTTATTTCGAACAAATTAACGCTGCAAAATGGATGTACATGCGACGTAGATTTGGGAACGAAAACATTTGAGTCATCGCCAAGTCAAGTTAAGCATAGCGTACTGTGCGTTTTTCTTTGTGAAATTTATACGAAATCGTGACTTTATGAAATAAGTGTCTTTTTGGGAAAACATATTTAAGTTTTACTTCCTCCCTGCGCCCAAAGGTATAGAGTTTTTTTCAACAGTATTTAATATACCATGCAACGATTGCTGACGTATGAAATTGTTATCCATTTTTATACGACTAAACCATTAGTCGAACTTTGGTTGCATATTGTTCTACTGATTTGTAATTTGCCATATGTAGAATTATTATTATTATTTTTCCAAGATATTTTTAGGATCTGTCGGAGCTGTCTAATTTCACTATTTCTGATTGGCCGTGTCCCTCAACTTGGTAATATTAATGTGTGTAACTTCACGCCAGTTTGTTATGAGCACAGCCAATGCATTTTGTTGTATTATATTCTTTATCCCCTCATCCAGCACGTAGAAATTTAAAAAATTCAGCGACCTATGCTCGAAAAAGTCTTCGATAATTTTGTAAAAAGACTGAATTGAAAATGTCGGTCATCTGAACGACATTGTATTCACAAATGATTGGAAGTTAATCTCTCGTTCGCTAATTTTAAATAAAATTTCATTCGAAAATTTTGATCGAGTAGTTTTTGAGTTATTTAAAAACCAACAGAACCGTCCCTCTTGCTTGGGGTCTCACTATACTACTTTTTGATTTAAATATAATACCGATGAACGACATATTAATTTTTGTAACAATATAAGATTTTTTCGATTTTTTATTTATTTAAAAACTTGTCAGAAGAAGATTCCCCTACGATTAACCACTCGCACAGCTAATCGATGTATGGAAAACTACAGAATGGCCACATGAATGGTGTAAATCTATATATATATATTCATCTATATAAGAAAGTAAAGAGAACTAAATGTGATAATTATCGAACCATTTCTCTATTGCCGCACGATAGTAAAGTAATGTTACGAATCCTTAATAATCGTATCCGCGGAAAAATGAGCGAACAAATTGCCAAAGAACAAGCTGGATTCGTTAAAGGACGAAGCACACGGGAACAGATCCTAAATATGAGACAATTAATAGAGAAATCAAGAGAGTACAATGTGCCTATAGTGCTGTGTTTCATTGATTATCGAAAGGCTTTCGATAATGTAATCTGGAACAAACTCTGGAAAATATTGATGGAGATGGGTGCCTCAAAACACATTGTACATCTGATTCAAAAACTATATGAGCACAACCAAAATATCATAAAGCTGGAAAAGCTAGAACTCGGTACACAGTCCGAAGAATTTACTTTAAAGAAAGGTGTAAAACAAGGATGTGTACTTTCACCCATATTGTTTAATTTATACGGAGAACATATAATGAAAAAAGTTTTAGAGGATTGGATGAAGGCGTTTCTATCGAAGGACTCAAAGTTACAAATTTACGGTTTGCTGACGATATAGCATTGATAGCACCTAATATGGAAAAAATGCAACGATTGTTGAAGAAATTAGAAGATATAAGTAAATGCTATGGTCTACAAATAAATAATAGAAAAACTAGGTTAATGGTAATTGATCGGAAGAATACAATAAAGGAAAAACATAAAACCATTCCTGGTTATGAAACGGTAGAAAAGTTCGTTTATTTGGGATCCTTGTTGGAAAGTAAAGGCGGATCTGAAGGTGAGATCAAGAGAAGAATTCCACTAGCACGGAGTGCCATGGTTAAACTAACACGGATATGGAAAGATTCCTCTGTTACGAAAAATACAAAAATTCAACTTGTACGCACTTTGTTTTTATAATTATTTCTGATATGGGGCAGAAACGTAGACGATCAGAAAGTCCGACGCATAAATAGTTTCGAAATATGGTGCTGGAGGCGGCTCCTTCCAGTTTCGTGCATGGAAAAGCGTACTAATACGTCTATTTTGGAAGAAATTCGTCCAACCCGCAGATTAACGACGGAAGTTCGCGCACGTATTATGAGATTTTTTGGTCACATCATACGAAAACATGACGGAATCGAAAGAACAATAGTTATCGGAAGAATGAATGGTGTGCGGCCAAATGACAGAGTACCAATTAAATGGACAGATGCAGTGACTGCTGCAGCTCAGATGTCATTTTCAAGATGTGTTCATGATGCCGAAGATCGTCCAGGATGGAGGCAGAAAATAATGAAGCTGTTACCTTCATCACGATACTCCTATGTGGAATTACGACTAAATGATGATGATAATATATGTATAAATATTATATAATTCATACGATATATATATAAAAATTAAACATATAATATATATAAATATTTTATATATACATATTATATATATATATATATATATATATATATATATATATATATATATATTATATTATTATACATATATATATGTATAAATCAATTATACATATATATATATATATATATATAAATATATAAATAAATTATATATATATCCTATTTCAAGTAATTTTTGGAAATTAGTCAATGTTTGTTTGCAAAATGATTAAAATGAGGGACATTTTAATTGGAAAAGGACAGACATAAACGGTTGGAAAACAGAGAAATGTGTCGTTCTCGTTTTATTTCAAAAATACAGTTTAACGAGTTTTTAAATAAGCGAACAAATAGGAAATGGTATTTTCGCCGAGGTATGCTTGCCTGTCACATTGTTTTCAAGCGTGAAAGTTAATACTCGACCAATATTCGTTTGTATGAGAAACTATATAGACAAATAACTAGTTCACTAATATACATGCAGACACACACACACACAAATATATATATAGTAAATTAATTTTTGAAAGAAAGTTAGTGTCATAACGGAATGTAATGATGGGAAAAATTAGAGAAATCGTTTGAAACGGAATAAAATCGGACGATCGGATAGAACAACAATCGTAATTATCAAATAAACGAATTACACATTCTATTATGCTTTGTATTTTGTCTTTAAATTCTAATTATGTAAAGAAGTTGTCTTTAAACAGTTGAACAATTCGAATGTGAAACTTCAGAGCTATATGATATATATATATATATATATATATATAAAATATACATACAAACTCTCTCTTTAGAGACGGCTTGCATATATGTATATATGTCTATAATGTGTATCGGTGAGTGGATATATACACACACACACACACATATATATATATACACATATACACTAGATTTTAATTAAGAAAAACATTGTTAATGAAATTAATCGACTATTTCCCGATTAAAATAACGAGCAAATGATACGATTTAAAAAAAAAATAAGATGGTAGAAATACAAAAACAAAAATTATCCGGTACAAAAAACTTTCTCCAACTCTCATCGACAAACATTGAAGTATTTACAGGACAATCGAATCGGTTCGGTGGGTAAACAGAGAAATGCCACCGAAATATCTGCGAACCCGGTACGTGAAAAGAATCGTGCGTTATAAAATCGATTATTCCGACACGAATGGAAATGGAAAAACGTATAACCGAATTTATTATCATCCGAAACGACGAATATATTATTCGTCTCACCTTCCCCACTACAAAACACACACACATATATATATATGTATATATATATATATATAAATGCACACACACACATACACACCTTACGAACGAATATAGAACTTTTTAGTTGTATTCGCACATATATACCTTATAGGTCGTGGTTAACAGCAACTATAAAATTCTAATCATCCATTAAGTTAGGGATTAAGATGGACCTTTAGAAATTGCCGGTGAATAAATAAAACCGGCGAGTATTAACGTCTAGATTTCGGCTATCCTAAGGACGGATATTCCGGTTAAATCGTCTCCGCTGGTTTCTTATTCGGGTGGATGAATTTTCTATGTAGTCGTGGAAACGAATCTCTTTAAATTTGCTCAAGAAGAACGAGTAGAATAACGCTATAAAATTACTACATATATAATACATATATATATATATATATGTGTGTGTGTGTATATATAAAAAATATAATATATGTAGGTATATATCTTGATTGTAAATATTGTTTGTTTTACACGGATATACGACGCCAATTATTAAATGAATTATTCGACGGAATGGTGCGCTAAAATAATATTAGGTTACTATAAATCGTCTAAAACAGCGCTATTTTCTGGCAATAAATTAAAGTTGAATGTCACAATACACGAACACACATATATACACATTACATATCTGCACAGCTGCGGTGAATTGAGAAAAGAGAAAATTTATTAAAGAAAAGATATACATAAGGAAGTATACTCTGGGTATATTCTTAAAAATTAAATTTCTAAATTTATATCTGTCGTTAGTTTATAATCTCAGATTTTACAGTCATCCGAAACGTTCAGTAATAAATTATTTACAGTCGTTCAAGAACAAAATAACTCAGTATAATTATAAATATTGAATCTAGCTAATCGGTGTGTCTAATAGCAAAGGCTACTACGTATTAATTATGTACGTATCATCATCATCATCATGTAGTCATCAGTCCTAAAACTGGTTTGCTAATAACTAACAGTTTTCTGTTTTCCTCTTCATATTGCGCTACCAGTGTCTTCTATTAGTTGTTGTGTATATTGATTTCTTGGTCTTTCCTTTCCGTTTCTTCCGTCTTTCTATAATCATCTTTAATAGGCTTTCGCGTCTTAAAATGTGACCGATCATATTAAGTGTTCGTTCTATTATTTTTTTCCATAATATTCTTCCTTCGCCAATTTTTCCTAACACCTCTTCATTTGTTAATTTATCGGTCCATCTTATTTTCAGCATTCTCCTGTAGCACCATATTTCGAAGGTTTCTAGGGTTTTTGCTCTGCCTTATCAATCATCCATGTTTCACATCCGTACAATGCTGCATTCCAAAACAGTAGGGTTAAAATTTTTTTTCTCAAATTTGTACTTATACCCTTATTGGTTATGTATATATATATTACGTATTAAAGCCCCGAATATATATTTAAATGTAGGTTGAAAATTTGAGCTCGATGCTATTAACTCTTTTCCAATGTCATTCGCTTAGGTTTTTTATCGCATAAATATATAATTACTATTATATTAAAACAAAAAAACTTGTTTGACAATCCAAGCTCAGAGTTGTGGCTATTTTTAATACATTCTAAATCAGCGAGGTTTCATCGAGCTGTGTTGAAAATAGAAATGTAGAACATTTCGGCAATTGATGCTGCAATGAAATTAATCGAGTGAGAAAAAAATTGGCTCAGAAACAGACTAATCAGTTCCTACCACACGCAGTTCGTAGAAAATTTGAATTAAAGGTGATATTGACGAAGAAGTTGTGAAAAGTACGGGTAGAGAATTTTACAAAACGAGCCATGAACATATTTATATCACCCGACTAGGTTCACTAAAGACTTAGAAATATTTTATCGGGCACATTTTTATTAAAAATAATAGCGCGACTAGATGTTCGAAAGGTTTTAGATATTTTGATTAATGATACCTGATTACAAATCGAGATATAGAAATATATTCGATGAATTTTTCTTAACTACATTACATTTAAAAAAAAAAGTGTCCGGATTGAAATGAGCATTACCAAAACCTATATATATATATATATATCCGTCCGTTAAAACTTTAATTGTAATTTCTGTCCTACTTGTGATATCAATGCGAAACAAAAAAGCTTAGAACGAATCCGATAGTATAGTCTATAAGCTACGCGAATTTCGTGATTATTGATTTAACAGTTTTACAAACAGACCGAAAGAGGTACAGAAAGACAAAAATTAAAAAATAGATTTTCTATTTTTTAGTGATAAAAATATCCCGATGCAGTGATTATAATGAAAATATTCGCAAATGACAGACACTACAGTTTTATATATATTAGTATAGATAGTACAGATATAGAGTTTTGCATATTAGTATAGATAGTATAGATATAGAGTTTTATATATTAGTATAGAAGTATAGATGTAGATACTGATGATCTTAATACGTATAAGACATTATTGTTTTTTACTGTTGATAAAATGCCTCGTTTCCAGGAAAAATAAAAGCGGCCATTTTATGCATAGTTCATACATTGTATATGCGGACGTCATGTATAATTCAAAATTGCGCGTTCATTGAGCCGAAACAACCTTGATTGGCTTATTTATTAATTATTATTATTTTTTGACACCGTGCAGTAAGTAACGCTGTAATAAATGGACTGTCAAAATGACGAAGAAAATTTTTACATACACACTAACACGCGTTATACGTAATAACGATATAAATATAATAATATGTTAATTTATACGGAATAACTTCAATTTCTACAGGTGTGATTTAAAAAATCGCTATAATTCGAATTCGATAAAATTTAACCGGTTACAAAATTAACCTGGCGAAATTGAAAAAAAAAAAAAATGAATAATATAAATTACCTTTTTAGCGAAATTAGTAAGCCAACAGTCGCATAAATATTTCACTTTTTTTACCGTCTATTCTTCCCCCGTAATTCCTGTTTCGGCTTGTCGCTATCTTACACGCGTCGAACATATTCTCGACATACTAGCGTAAAGTTTCAAAATTTTTTCCTATCTATTAGAGGTAACCGCATTCTATATCTTATTCTCAAAAATAAAAACACACACAACTATTTTATAATTCGCGTGTAAATTTCGGTTTGAGGAGATAGATTTTTTTTTTTATAAATTAGATTTTAAACATTAAATTCAACTCCACTCGAGGATACTACATCCGCTTTAATAAATACGACAGCATTCCGATGGACCAGATTGAATAAGATGTTAGGATATTCGTTCTGTCTTAAACGGTCAAGAGATTAGACGAGAAGTAAGATAAATTTTTTTCTTCAATTATTATTTTATTTGCAAACTGTCCCACGGGGACAATAGGAATTTTATTTGAGACTCCATCCAAAGTGGAGATACTACCCAGTCAGTGCTCCTCGAAATTTACGTTTTTATTTTATTTAGTTGAACCTCGTGCTTAGGTCTTGCGGCTGGTATCTTTTCAATTGGATTGCAATCTCGAAACATAGTTATCGCTGTGACTGCTAGTGACTTCTCGGGCAGTTTGGTTTCATTTGTTATACGGTAGTATAGATCTAAGAGCTTTAGACACCATCAAATATTAGATGCGCAAGCCTATATAAGCCCAAAACTGGTTTTAAGTTTTACTAGTGATAAATGGATGTTGTAACGAGTTACTTTGCATTTCGATAAAATCTTTGCACGGATTGTTGGTCATTTGGAAAATATTAAAAAAAAAAAAAAAATTACAAAAAAAAAACACAAAATATTACCGCTCGAGTTTTGTATAATAAAGTTCAGGTGTAAGATGGTCATTTGCGATCGTTAACCTTAATTTAAAAAAAGACAATACATACATTTTAAATTATCACTGTTGTATTTCTTTTTTCTATTACAACAACGGGACGTCGTTTGTTTTACGGAACAATTGTTTAAACCGAGGTGGAAGCGACAGTCCTAACCCTAGACTTTAAGCGACGAGCCTATAACTTAATTACGACGTCCGCGTATACACAACCCTTATCATCGCTATTATCATCATCGTCGACGTTGATATTATCAGCATTATCATCGTGGACGTTAGTTATTTACACCTCTCGTTTACCGACTAGATGATACTAAGCCCCGTGTGTATCTCTATCCGGGTTTTTGTACAGTCGGTCTCCTATTAAGTCGTAAACTCATTTTTGAAAACTCCCTTAGAGCTTCGTTAAACAACGGCGCCTACGTATCCAGTATGTTAACCAACGTCCTAAGTAAGTAAGAACGTCTACGCGAGAGAATAATCACCAATACTTACATATACTCGTACTAGACATACGCGCACACACACATAGAAAGGATTATAGTAAATTCTAAGGGGGATATGGCTGTCCATCAACGTTTTACTTTACGACCCGAAAAATTTACCGTTACCCGCGCTTTTCCTGCGGCCTAACTGAATGCTAATATTATATATATATTATATATATATATATATAATATATGCAGCATTTGGAACGAAGCGACTGTGCCGGACCCTCTAATGTTAATAATGAAATTAATGAACTAACGTCGGGTACATACGTACATTTATATATACTCGCGTATATTAGTTTATTTAATTTCGTCACAGGGTTACACGCTTAGGCCACTCTCCATTATCTTCGAGTCATAAAAATAATTCTGATAGTTCTATAATAATAAAATAATGGGGAGAATCGCCGAAATAGGCAAACGGATGATGCGATTGTCCCAAGCTTCGAAAGTTAATTCGAGAGATATAAGAATCAGAAGAAATTCAAAGTGATTGGAAAACCGACATAAAAATGGAGATAGAACTGATTTAATACTATAGAGGAATATCACTTTTACCAATTACGTATAAGATACTTTCAAAAGCCCTACAAAACACAATACCGAGTAAATGAAGAACTAGGAGCGGGATTTAGAAAAGGAATATCTTGTATTGAACAAATATGCAATCTAAAGTTAATTAAATATAATGAGAGCTAAGAATGTTTTCGTAACATTTGTCGATTTTACGGAAGCGTATAATTCGGTGGACAGAGAAACATCACTTTAGAAGAATTTGGAGTAGATGGCGAGCTAATTGCATCGATAAAACAAACATTAAGTGATACAAAATCCAAAGTGAAATTTCGGGGAGAACTATGTGTTCAAAATTGAAGCAGCCGTAAAACAAGGAGACGGATTGTCTCCATTATTGTTTAACTGTGTTTAAAAAAAAAAAGATTAAAAGGGAATGGCGAAAAAATTTAGATGAAGAAGGTATCAAAAAAAGATTCAAACAGGTAGAAGGTAACGTAGAAATTGACTACGTACGCCGATGACTCGGCGATTTTATCAGAGAACATAGATGATACCATAGAACAAATAAATATCCTTATAGAGGTAGTTGAGAAATTGGGACTAAACATATCGTTTTAAAAAATGAAATATATTATTAATGTAAAAAATGCTTGTAATGGTCACAAAATATGGACGAATAAATAAAGACGATTAATTCGAATATTTAGGAGAATTTATACAAACAAACGCGTTAGATAAAGCGGCGAACCAAGAAAGACGGAGAAAAATGGAATTAGTAATTAACCAAAAATATATAAAATAAAAAATCGATGTCCGTAAAATCAAAATTCAGACATTGTAATCGTAAGTAAAGAACCGAAACAAATTAAAATAAAGGAAAAGAAAATAATACGCAAAATTCTAGAACCATCGAGATGTGATCAGGAAATTTGGACGAAAAGGGAATAATTAAGGAAATATACGGTCATATCGAACATATTATAATCACAATGAAAAAAATATTAAGCTATTACGGTCATTTAGAATGGAGACGTTAACAAGAAGAATTTTCAAATACTTTGATAAAAACCCTAGGACGCAAATTGCTTGGTTGCGGGAAGTAAAGAAATATCTCGAGCAAATTAACGTCATCGCAGAAGAAGACATTATAGAAGTAAAGTTAATAATTTCCAGAGCTTTGAAGAAAAAGTAAAGAAGGAAACTGTTATTAAATGGACAGATGAAAGGAAGTAATGAAAGAGGAACGAACAGCCGTCATGAAGATATCACGTGGTCCATGGCCAATTCGAAGAAAAAAAGAATAATAAAATAACGAATTTTCCTAACGCCTAAATATGATCGATATCCGACGTGTCGTGAAAGATACGATATATTATACCTAGTGACGGGCATGACTACTTCACATGACCGACTAATTAGTAACGTCGTTTCTAAAAAAAAATCGCCAATCTAAAAAAAAAGAACCGATATTTAATTATATTTTCCTTTTTGCTAGTCATTTTCTTTAATTATGCTGTACGGTAAAATTATGTAAAATTTTGTTAAGTGGTTAGTAATCTCCGAGCTAACGAATTAGTTTAGTCAAAAAGTGCGAAATATAGCTAATTTTGAAAAAATAAACCACGAAAAAGGAAGTGTTTAAATCATTAAACTTTTTTTTTTCTTTTTAAATAAAAAATCAGCAAAACTTTTCGGCTGTTAATCACCATCATGAAACGAGCGTAAAAATAAAATATAACATAAAATAAATTTAGACGAACTATTTACAAAAATAACAAAATGAAAAATAGACTATTTTAAAAGATAATCTGATAGTGAATACGGTAAACGACATAATCTACGATCAGCGATAGAAAATTTATACGTGAACAAGAACTCGTATATATCGAAATTGACGAATTTTATGATAATACTTTTCATAGAACTAATTCTTCATCAAAATTTACCATTTAATTTAATTATTTTTATCTGTTTATTGTTGATTGTCAGATGATTTTATAAAAATACAGTTTTGTTTTTATTTTGTTATCATTGTAAATTGTATATCTAAATTAGTATATTTTACACTTTTAATTTTGTATATCTTTTAATATTTCATTTTTATGTTCACTGGATAACGTAAAATAAATAGCGCGTAGAGAAATTAAAATAAGAACTTCCGTCTAATATCAAAATTGCTTAATTTTATAATATACTCCTCAGAGAACTAATTCAAAATTCATCCTTGAATATAATGAAATATTTTATCTCTTTATTTATTGATGATTGTAGATTGTCACGTTGACCACACACATTCGCTGTCGGATTATTTTATAAATACATTTTTCTTATTTCATTATTATTGTAAATTGCGTATCTAAATTAGTATGTTTTATACTTTTTATATATTTGTATATATTTATATATTTTATTTTTATGCTCACTTGATAATGGCTTAACAACGAAAAGCTTTCTAATTTTTTTTATATAAAAAAAAATATTTAGTCATTTTTTTGTCTTTTTATGTAATAGATTTAGTTTCAATTATTTTATTATAATTAATTCGTTTATTTCGCCAAAATAAATATCCACGTATTAACTCATCGTGTTGATAAGAATATTGTTTACAAGGAACGTTATAATAAATATAATTTTTCATTTTTTTTTTTATTTTTGTAAAATTATAAATGTTAATAATGAGTAGTTTATAAAGCGTATATATATATATATATATATATATATATATATATATATATATATATATATATATGATTTTCCCATATTCGAATGACATTTTCGTTTACAATTGGAGTTGATTATTGCACTTACGTTTTTGTAAAAGGTGCCCCGGTTTCGTTATATGCCATAATGGTTTTCGACGCGTCTAACGGGGAACGTTTTATAAATAAAACAGGAAAAGAATCTTCTGTCTGGACCGGAAGTCAGCGGTAAAGTTCATTTCTATATCTATACGTATATACTCCTATTTATATATTTTAAATATATATATATATATATATATATATATATATATATATATATATATATATATATATATATATATATATATATACACGCAGTCTAATCCGAACACATCTTTAGGCAGGAATTAGGACTAGCCGTGTTTTGTCAACTGTAAAACTTTATCTCTGCCAGCGTATAAATTTTTATTAAACCGCTTTATATCGGATAAGAATAAGAATAATGATGATAATGATAATACTAATAATGAGAATAATATATGATCTGGATTAATTTTTTTTCAGCCTAGATTCTATCGCATATATTTTTGTACTACACTTTAATCTTAGCCAACAGGCCGAGAAGCGATATAAACTTCATTGTACAATGCGATACTTAAAGTAATCTGGCTGTATGGTTGCGAACTATGGGGATGTTCCTCTAAGAGCAACATTCAAAAAATACAACGCTACCAGAATAAGATACTACGAAGGATAGCTGGCGCTCTATGGTAAATGTAAATGTAAAAACGCGTATATTTGACATTATATTAAAAAGTTATAATAATATTTAATAAATGTACCGGAACAAATGCCCTCTCCATTTATGAAAGTAAAAATTCTAATAATGTTATATGGACGATAATTGTAGTAAATAGTAGAAATTGATTTTTTTTTTTTATTTTAATAAAAGAAATTAATCGATATAATAGTGAGATGTGTCTGTTCGTGGTGTAGTCTTTAAATGGCGGGGATAACTATTCGAATAAATAAAATCAAAAACTTACCTGTTGGCCTGCAATAATGTCGATAACAATAATAATAATAACGACGGCAACGAATCGAATTCTTTTATCGCTGTAAAACACCGGAAAGATGGCATCGAGATTCGTCGGTAAATCTGAAACGAAACGAATGAAAAATTGTAAATATAAATTTAGAAGACAACGTATCGTGGAATTAATAATTTTCGAAAAATATAAATTATTATTACTAATGAAAATAATTAGCGTTCATACAGTGCAACGGTGGAATCGTACGAGAAAAGGTTACGTCTAGAACCGCATTAAAAGGATATTTAATTATACTCGATGAGACCCAAATAACCTGGATGGTAAAAACAATAGCGGATGAATAAAATCATATTATATATATATATAGATATGATGGTGAAAGAGTAAAAAATTCAGCGCTCGAAACTGAAAATAGGCATACGGAAAATGAAAACAACTGTCTATACTCTTAATAGAGTGAAAAGCCCTCTTAACGGACAACCCTCTATAACGAACAACGGACATATTTTTCATGGCTCGTTGTAGAATGTGTGAATAACAATGCAAATCCATTTATAACGGACACTCTCTATAAGGGACGCGGACAGTAATTTCGATTCGCGTAGTTCTTGAATAGACAAACATGTATTCGTGACTAAAAATGAACAACAGAAGATTGAACTCCGATCAAAAATTAACTGATTTTGTATTCAGTCATACTTCTGTTTTAGTACTGTCTTTCGTTTAATTCACCAAGACAGTTGAGCAAACGGAGCAAACGGAGCAAACGCAGATTATCGTCTGCCAGCTTTTTTACATTTTCTACCTGCGTGTCTTTACAATCGGTTTAATGTTTATTGTCGTGTATTATTCATAAATGGTATCACCTGTAGAGCGAAAATCGTTTACTTTGCAACAAAAAGTGGACATTATTAAAGACTAGAAAAGCAATGGGTCTTCAATCCGACTGCTGGACGAAAAATTCAACATTGAGAAAACTGAAGTTGTCGAAATTTTGAAAAAAAGATGAGTTATGAGACGTCAACAAATAAAAAACAGTGTCGATTTCAAAGGACCTATGTAGGTGTGATTATTGATTGAATTCTGTTGGAATGGTTCAACCGACTGAGAAATAAGACCTTAGTTATGCTTCTGAGAAAATCAGGAATTTGTTCGCGAAATTGATTTTACCACATTTAAAACATCGAATGGTCGATTAGATCGGTTTAAAATACAGGAAAACATAGTTTGTTCAGCCTCTGTGCCAGTTACTGTAAGTTTGGGAACTGTTTTCTGAAGGCTGGTATTCCGAGGAGTACAAATGCATTAACTGCCTTAAATAAGTTGAGTGAACCTGTGAGACTCCTTCCATCAGAGTCGGCTTTAACTAACTCAGTCAAATCGATAAAAACTGAGAAACTGAGTGAACGTCGGTGAACACGATTCAAGAGAAAAAAGCAACTTCACAGGCGACGATTAACCACACGAAAGTGATGTTGAAGAAGAACTACCCTTCATCAAGTGGGGAACTTACTCGACTTCGTGAATTTTATTCACGAAAAAGGGACGAACTAGGGTTTTCTATGATATGCTGATCATAAATCACGAATATGGTGAAGTCCAAATTAAAAAAACAATAACAAATATTACTCTTTTAAAAAAAATTAAATGTGTCTCCTACATGCATAATTACATAATTACATAAGTAATTTGTATATATTACGATTTATTTTTAACGGATTATCAAGTAAAATTTTAATTTATACCTTCCTTATATACCGACTTTGTATGTACTGCGAATAACCTACACATAAAACGTTATATATATATATCAGAGGCATTATTACGAAATAATTTTCTGGCATACAACATAAATCATATTTTGACAAAAAATTGAAAAATTCCACGTTAGAGCTATGAAGAATGTAAATGGATTTTAAAGAAAATTTACTGTTCACATAGTACATACTTATATGTCTATATATATACACATATATGTGTGTACGTAAGTACGTATGTGTGTATTTATTTAACTATCCATTATTTCTGATCTATTCGTTTATCCATTTTACTATCTACCTATTTCTATGTCTTCCTGCCTTCATCCCCCTCTCAAACCATATATGGTATATTAGTTTATATATATATATATGCTGTGTGTGTGTGTGTGTGTGTGTGTGTTTACGATAACAGTAATAGTAATCGATCCTTTAATTCAAACTAGTCGTAAGAAAAAAAATACAACAAATATTGCGGAAAATTAAAAACCTATCATTTATATTCAACTTTTGCAATTTGACCGTACTGTTTTTAAAACAAAGGAATAAGTATTTTAGAAATTTAGTTTATTTTTATATACACTTTTGTGTTTTTGCCCTTTTTCTAACATAAAGTATAATTTTTGCATACACCTACTACATACTACATATAATTATATATATACATATATATATATATTATAATCGATGTAACACGTAACTTTTGTAGTCGTTAAAGGTAAAAAAATCTCTTTAATATAGCGCTATGGGATTACATATTTTCCGCCTGTAATATCTGATGACTGTAAAATGCATGAAAATTTTATATGAAATTTTACAAAAGAACGTTTATAAATTCTTAACACATAAAGAAATACATACAGGATTAATAATAATGTCATACATGTAGCGCAATATATATGCTCAATTTATTTTATTCCGAATGTAAAAAGCTTTCGCCGCTTTTTGTGGTTTTTAAGAAATAATGTAACACTTTCCGGTAAAATGTTGCGTACGCGATAGCTATGCAGCAATTGGATTCGTGTGTGAAATTTATTAAAACGTGGCACTTTTGTCCTTTCTTCAGCCAACTGCCCTCGTCCTACTATCTACAGGGATTAGATTAAAGCATGATTAACGTTTCAAAGTGTAGTCTAAAATATGTACCTTCTATAACTGTTGTCTATTTAAAAATATATGATCAGAGAATGTACATTTATTTTATCAGTAATTGATCGTATTACAGACCGCATCAATACATCTAACGGTCTAATATGATATTTTGCTGCACCACCAGAATCTATTTTGCCGTAACGTATGTCCAAAATTAAAATATTAAAACCTAATAAATACGTTATAACCTGGCATGTGGAATATTATTAATTATTATGATTCCATTTCGAATATATATATATATATATATATATATATATATATATATATATATATATATATATATATACAATAATACATTAGAAGCGAATGAGCGACAAGTGAGTAAATCAGAGAATAGCGTTTGGATGGAGAAAATTCTGGTCGTTAAACGAAATATCAATCGCACGAAAAAGGCACAGCTCTATAATACGTGTGCCCTTTCTAACATGGTCATTAACGATCTAACAAAGTAAAAAAGTACAGGCAGCTCAAAGAGCGATAAAAAGAATAGTGATTGAGGTAAAAAGTTGGACAAAGTAAACAATAAAATACTACGGAATAAATCGGAAACAGATGATGTTCTTCAAGAAGTACGTGAAATGAAGCAAATTTGGGTTGGATATGTCATTCGAATGAAAACAAACAGATGAGCCAAGAAATACACTGAATGGTTTCCACTATAGACAGGAAAAGGTTGAATTAGGGATTAAAAACGGGATGGAGGCACGACATTGACAAACACGCCGGAAAGTTTTGGATGCGTGAAACGCAGAATTGTCTGTGATGGAAACAACTGTGAGAAAATTATGTGGTCGTCTGATGGTTGGAAGAGCCCAATGCTCGAGAACAAGCTTGATTTTCCTAATATAAATATACAATTATCATATTTAATAAAGTATATTAAACATTAAGCAACTAGTATGTGTAATATTATAAATGTATGTTTTTTAAAATACGAAAATAAATGCTATTGTAATTATATTATATATATATATATATATATATATATATATATATATATATATATATATATATATATATATATATAATAATATCTTAATTTATGTTAAAATACAAACGGCCAACGAACTCCGGTAATGATTGAAAAGTATACAACGAATAAGACACCGTAATTGAAAAAATAGTGGGCGTGTTGGGAAGAAGTAGATTTTCACTTAAGACGCAATTACGAGACGAAGAAATATTTCCTATCCTCAAACGGCGTGTCCATATATATCCTCGGCTGACTATCAAGGGGTGGTTGATGATTTTACAAGAATTTTAAAAAAGATTTTATCGTAGAGAATGTAGGGCGATTTCCATATTCTTGTTTATACTCGTACCGAAGTAGTGTCTTTACTGACGTCGGTGTGGTTGGGTGATATTCTAGTTGATGATGAGAGTAAATTATAGGACACGAAGCCGCGTCTACGTTGATACGTAATGACTGGGATAAGTTAGGCACTTTGCAGTTGTCCTTTACGAGATGAACAAGGATCTGACGCAAAATTAATGGATCTTTTGGCTGCGCACTGGATAGAGGGGTGGAATAAAGAAAAGGACTTTCTACGGGTGTTGTAATTTGGTCAGATAGTAAACGGTGCATGATTCCGCGCGGGTCAGCGTCGATAAACATGTAGTCATCGCTTAGTCGAAATCATCGGACCGGACCTGCTAATGTTATACGGAATATCGGTAGACTCGTGTCCGTACGATACTTAAAATACCGCATCTTAACAGCGATGCGAAAAACTTGAAACAGGCTTTTAAAAGTTACAGGGAGAACACAGTTACGGCTTTCTCACTCTTCCGTTTTTATAAAATAAAATAAAACCCGAAAAAAAAAGTCTACTCAGCCGCTACTTTAGAGCTTTCGAGAGTTTTCTCGCGTCGACAACAATTTCTCTCGTATTACCGTAAAGTGAATATCGCGTAGACGTTCCTAAAAGCAATACGTGGAAATAGAATCCGACCTCGATGAGATAATCGGATTAGATCGAACATATACATTATACGTATATATAATGTATAATATATTACATTCGAGGGCAAGTTTAAAAGTAAAATCTGATAAAAAAAATCATCCAGCTCAGAAGGAAAGAAGCGTAACTTTAGTCCGATAAAGCTCGTTATATTTATTTATTTTTCGACATTGTTCTATATCATTTTCACCACCTCTTGCAGAAAATCTAAAAAAAAAAAAAAATAAATTAAAAAAATTACACCCGGTATAAGAGAAAGTGCCTACTCGCTGGATGCGGAATGAACTTAGTACGGTCATCAGTCGCTACAGCTCAGAACCGGAGTTCGCACAGGTTATATCAGGACTGACCGAATACAAAATGTTCGATATCGTTATATGCTAGTTTGTGTGTGTGTTTCATGCAATTTTAATCGATATTACTTCCCAATTCCGTCTTATCCTAGAATCTCCGGAACCGGCGTTCGGGTTTTTCATCGCCGGTGTCTCGCCGTTAATGACGTATACTCGTGTTTTCTAAAATCGGCACCATGTTTGGGAAAAAAAAATAAAAAACAAATAATTTATTTTAAAAAAAAAAGGAATTTCGAAGGGACCGAGTAAAACTAACCGAAGTGGAAAACACTTTTCACGACGGCACAACAGCGTGAGAAAATCGCCTCATCGGTGAACACCTGGTGACGAGAATATTTTTAAAAAGACGAAAAAAAAAATTAAGAGACATAAATGCGTATTCGAATTACCGCGATATTGTAACCTCGAGGGAAAAAATATACATATATTTCATTTATATATTTTATTTATTTGTTGATTTATTGGAGAGTAGTGATTTTATGAATTAACAAAACAAAATAAAATCAAAGTTAATCACTAAAAAATTTTTTATTACACAAATACGTACACGAAGCTTTTCGACTATTAAGTCATTATCAAGCTATTGTTAAAAATGTTATAAATAAACCAAAGATATTACTAAAAAACTTTTATAAATATCAATACATCGACTAGCCAGAAATAAAAATTTTTTTACAATAACATGTAGTTATAAAACCGATTTTAAAATTAATTCTTCATCAAAATTAATCGTAGTTTTTCTAATAATTTTCTTTTTTTAAATTTATATTCTATGTGTAAAATTTTTATATTATCTGTAATGTTTTCTATAAAATGTTTCTCTTCTCTACAGTTCTTTCCATAAAGTGACTTATCATCATTTTCATTTTTGTATGAATTAAAGTGTTCTCTTAGTCTATTATTTATTTGACGTCCTGTTTCACCTATATAAAACTTATTACATGTTCAGCAGTTTATTCTATATACTCCAGATTTTTGTAATACCCTATAATCTTCTATTTTATTGTTGCAAATTGATTTAAATATTTGCTTTGTATTTATACGTTATATACGAGCACACATACACGCACCGAATTCGATTTTGGATCTTGTAAATCGAATCGATCTCAGAGTGTTCGGCAATCAACGACGCCGTTGATATTTCGAGGAAAAATTTCTCGTCTTGTTGCTCAATCGCGGACAATGTTGCCCTCTAATATTCCATCTGGTTAGGAACAACGTTCGTAATCGATGTATAAATAAAATTATGAGCAAACGTCGTTTTTATGTACAGATCGTCGAACCTGTTCTCGATAGAATTCATCAATTACATCAGTTGAGCTTACTACATAATCTTTTAATAGGAAACTTCTCGGTTAAGTTTGTATTTTAATCATTTTCGTATTGTAATATCCTACGGAGAAGGCAGTGGCACCCCACTCCGTATAACATCATATGCACGTGCATCCGCGTCGCATATAAATAGTGCCTTTGAATGCTAGCTCATTTTGTACGTAAAAAAAAACGGTACAATAGATTTTAAAGTTCAGTTCTTGCCGTCGTTTATTAATATCGAGTTCCGTTGTTTACCAATTGAGTATAGTGGGTACATCTTGGAAGAGTTCAATGGTGGACACTTCGTACCACTGCGTCAAATTTTGAATCCACGTTATTCTTTCCTTTCCTGGAGGTCTTTTTCTAGCGATCTTTCCTTGCAGCATAAGGTGAAGCATGCTATATTGTCGCGGACGGCGCATTTATGACCAAAATATTTTAGTTTTCGGTGTTTGATTACTTTTATTATTTGTTTGCACACTCGTTTAACCGATTTAGCACTTCCAAATTTCGTATTTTGTCAGTCCATTTTATTTTTAGTATTCTACGATATATCCACATCTCAAAAGCATCCAGCCTTCTTTCTGTCGTCAGTACCCGTTTAGAACTTATAGAATTCAAAACTAATAATCGAAAAATGAACTGGTAAAATCGAATTGGACAAAAAAATTACTGTTTCCTAATAAAGAACGATTCCAAATCATAATAATTTAATTTAATATAGCGTATAAAAAAATTATGTTTAAATAACGCATATACATATATATATATGTACGTTCGCATACGTATATACATTCATATGTCGGTGAGTGAATAGACATTTACGTATATAAATATACAAAACATTAGTATATTACCTATATATGTAAGTAATTTAGTCTCGTAGACTCGAAAGTTGACAGGATATTTATTTATTTATTTATTTATTTATTTATTTATTTATTTATTTATTTATTTATTTATTTATTTATTTACAAAACAATACGGCGTACACAACAGCATAACGCCAATTACAGTGTACGCTCTTACAGAATAATTATAAAGTAAAAGTATGAACAAAAATAAAACTGAACCCCACTCACACAACACGCTAATTAATATAAATAATATTTAGATTGAAAACAAAAAATTACTAATACAACCCGAAAAATGATTCTAATGTAATACAATACCCACATACAAGCACACATCCGAAAAGCACAAAAAAAAACAGAAATATACCAGTCATACAAACAGAAATATACCAGTCATACACCCATACTCTCATGTAAACAAACTCTCCATCAAGGCACGCACATATGACCAAAATAAAATAAACTTACTGAAAAGTAACAACTGAAATATAGAGTCTAAAAAAATTTATCGAAATGAATATCTAACTGTGGATAAATATTTAGTATGTTATTATATAGACGTAAGGTGGATAAAAGTGGTGAGTTGTAACCTAGATTTGTACGAGCATGCGATTCATAGAAAATACGATGTGACCTACTATTAATACTGGGAACCATAAATGAAATTGTAGATAATAAATAATTGTCATCTATGCGAGCGTTACAAAGATCATGCAGGAACCTCAACTTACTTATCTTTCTTCTAGCACTCAAGGATTTAATATTTTGCCTTAGCGATAACACTTGGAAGACTAATCGAAGACCCAGACCTAACAACGCGCTTTTGGGGGCCAATCCAATATAGGATGGTTTTTACTATTGCTTTTTTCCTTTCTCAGCGAATTGGTATTTATTCATCGTCTACTTAGATAGATCTGCGAATTGGCTAAGGTACTTTTTACCGCGAATAATTCTCGCCCCTGCTGTAATTCGAACTCATATTGCTCGAATTGTAAATTGTTACCGTTGCGCAACGAAGCCATTTCTATATTATATATTTGGTTCGCAATTGAACTTCTGGAAAGAATTATCACTTTAAATTCATTTTCGGACTTTTTTGTAAATAAGTTTTAATTTAAATTTACGAAATGAATATCTAAATAATTGTCCGTAATTGATTAGTATTACATAGAAGTTATATAAAGATTAACGGACCGGATAAATAAATTTAATTAATTTATTTTCTAGGAAAATATCTTACAGCGCTTAAAAAAAAAGAGATTAAATTCTGCGACTGTTTACGTATTTTTTTAATAAATCTAAATTTTTACTTTCGTTAAAGAATGATTTTTTTTTTTAATTTTTGTAACAACTACAAGAGGAAGAACCAAAAAAAAGTTTAGAAAGGAGTGTGTAGTTGAAAAATAATTTTTCCTTATTCGAAGACTACACGCGGTATCCTGGGCATATTAATTAACAACCATCGCAGTAGCTTTGGACTGTAGATGTATATATGCGTATGTGTATGTTTCAATTGCATCTATAGAGATATCCCGGCGGTATATAAATGAACCAGCAACTCTCTAGGGTGGTTTCAGATTAAAAAAACACCACCCGCAGTTTGTTAATGAGAATCTTGAAAACACCGACTGAGAATAACTCCGAAAATGATGATCAATTGACGAAAATTCTGGACGATTTCGCTATTTACATAATCGAGTGTACCGTTCCGACACTAATTAACGCGGGACGAAAATGTATAGAGGAGGAAGAGGAAAAACTAAATAAACCGCGACAGAAACGAACCAATTCTATCAGACCGAAAGAGAATTAAGAACTAGCGTCATCGAGAAGGGGATGATACGATGTGAGAAAAAGTTCTAACAGAGAAAGAAGGATAGATGAAAGCGAATAGAAAGAAGGTTGTTAATTCTGTTGTTGCTTTTTTAAAATTAAGAATGGAAATATTTCAAGAAGATAAGTCGAAATCAATTGCCGGTTTGAGGGAAAAAGATGATAATTTAGTTTACAGATAGCTCCAGTATTAAGATTTAATGTAAATTTAATCGTCGTCGAATTTAGAAGTTTAGGGAGTTTAATTTAAAAAAAAAAAATAAATAAAAATAAAAATAAAAAACGGGCGACGATCGCGACGATGGAAAAGCGTATCGACGAGGAAGTAAGGATAAGCGATGATTATTATATAGAGAAGCAACTGTGAAACGGACAGAAAGAAATGACCGAAACGAGAGATGAATAAAAGAACGGAATAAACCGAAGTTAAGCCAACAACGAAACAGCCGAGAAGCAGATTAGGCAACTAACGTGCAAGTCAGCGACCATCGAGTAAGAAAAATCAAAAATCGTTTTCCGGATATTAAAAACTTGGCCAGCATTTACACGAATATTCGTAGAAAGCCAAAAAGAAAATTAAATCAAAGTCGTTCTTTCGCTTTTAAATTACCCTTCGCCTTGGCGAAATTACGTACAAAATCATTTTCGCTTTTAATTAATTTTCACCGTTTCCTTAGTCATATCTATACGCTGGATCTCAAGTACGCTAGAAAAACGCTGCTACAAAATAGAAAAGGAAAAAGTAAGTCCGGATTTTCATCTTTTCAAACATTTAACCTTTTAAATCTTATTAACTGTTCTAGTAAAAAAAATATTATTTAATCCTTTTTCGGGAGTTATAATTTATAATCGATTCCAATTGTCTCGGAAGCGTCTTTAGAGTCTTCTAAAATGAAAAAGACAACAAAAAAGACACCATATTCTCATAGTAATGTTACGTCTACCAGGTTGGTAGACGACGTCGCCTAAATGACGATAGTTAATCGGCGAAGCTACGCACCTCGGTCAAGCCAGACCTACGGGAGATGGATGGATTGTTGAAAGGATGGATAGTAAGCTCTGAATACAAACTGAACGTGGATACACAAAAAGGAGTTTTAGAAATCGAACTCAGGTCGTGTGCGAGTAGAATGCGAGACAGTTCCAGCTCTAAATATCCGGCGTATTAACCGATAACCGGAGATGGTAAAACGATATTTTTCTTCTGTTATAAAAAAATTAACAAGAGTAACGGAATATTTCCAGAAAAGGAATATTTCGATTTTCGCCAGATAACAAACAGACAAATTGTTAACGTTGTTATCTCCTGGAAATCGTTATTTTATTAAAAACGTTCTCTAGTTTCGGTTTTTGATTTACACACACACACACACGATGAATAAATCCAACGTTTTAGGTGATATTCAAAAATTCGATACTTGTTAATTGAAAAAGAAAACGCGTTCGAAAATTGTTGCTCCGTCTATATTTATTATTAGTCTTGAAGCTCCCGCCAAAAAAAAAAAAAAAAAAATTAAAAAGAATTAAATAAAAAAGCTTGGAGAATACACGCAGAAAATAATTCGATTCGGATTTAAGATATAGTAATCTGAAGGAGAGTCATAATAATAATGATACTGAAATAATAGCAATAATAATAATAATGATGATAAAAAAGTAAACGTTACTGTTTATAATTGGAATTTACAGGAACGAACGGAATGAATACCAACCGAGGACGTAGAAGAAGATAAATAGGAAAAAAATTAGTTCTCATCCTTTAATAAAACAGCAGTTGGCAGCACTGGCGAACTAACGCGACCTTCGGATGATTGATGTTATTATTAAGTAAAGGGCAAGTGGTACAAACCATTCTTAACCCTCGTCATCTATCAACAACAAAGAAAATTCCGCGTAAAAAAAGATAACGGGCCAGGTACCATATAGGAATAAAAACTGTGCGCACATATATATATATATATAAAAATATATAAAGGAAAATGCTGGAAATTATAGAGAAGAAAAATGAGTGTTAGCTAGGACAAAAGGAAAATATCGAAGAAGCGAAAATTTTTGTACAACAAAAAAACAACAAAATTGGTACGTACGTATATAATATACATATGACGAACGCGACAAATAGACGGAGATGTTGAAGAAAGACGTACGGAAAATATAGTCAGTTGAAATGGAGGAAAAAAGGAACATGGACAAAAATTAGAGACTTACCTAACCGGGAGTAAAAAATATATCGCGACTTTAATTCGCGACGCAGTGGCCGGTCACAGGACGTTGCGATACAACAGGTGATTTCCGTTTAGAAATGTTCTTTTTTTCGTAGTGAGAAAAACAAATTTTTAGGAAAAGTAGAAAATTCGAACGGAAATTGTATAATCTCTCGAAAGATACGATGGTTGGGCGATGGGAGTATAAACTAAGCGTATATGCGTGAAATTTTAACGCTAACACAATTTTTTTACAATTTTTTACAATTTTTATTTTCTCCGGACGACGTGAAATGTCCGGAATTTAAAAATATTCATATACTAATAAATACAACGCGAAAATTATCTACAGTTCACCTAAGAAAAGCTGTATATTGTATAAAATATACAGACGCTGCGGTATAAAATTAATAATTTTGTATCGAAACGTTACAATGTGACGAAGGTGAACGAAGTACCGACCGCGGTAATACGCGTTTTATTTTCGAATTCTTTTTAATAATGTTTACCTAGTCCGATACTCGAATTAAAAATCTAATCTGAACTAACGATCAAGAAGATCTACCACATAGTTTTTGACCGTGTTGTTTATGATTTTACATATATATCGCTTATTTCGATCAACTGCTGGATGTATGTTTTCTTCCAATTCTTCCGTGCAATCCGATAGTTAACCCTTACCATTCGACACAGAAATACTTCTTCGACCTTCTTCCAGAATCCAGATCCATAATCCGTTTGGTGTGTCTATTGTCTGTTTTTCTAGCTATCTTCAGCTGTCCTACTCGTAATGCTATAACATGTAATACTTTTGTCTGTTGTCCCATCTGTGTATTTTGTTTTTGATTCTATCAGTTTCAGGTCCGACATTAATCGTTCTTATGTACGCTGCGTCACTTCCGAGTCGTAGTGACGATTCACATTTCCGCACCATACGTCAACTCCCGCGGCATACATTGGTTGTATACTTTCCTATTCGGGGAAATAGCGACCTGTTTATTCATTACGATATTACTGATTCTTCCTATTGCAATCTACTAGGTAGACATTCGTTTCTTTATTTCTATCTGCGTAGCTTTTTCATCCACGCTAATTACCCGACCTAAATATATATATATATATATATATATATGCTGGTCTACTTCGTGGCCTGACTCTTGTCCATCTAATAATATACTAATTCGTTGTGGACTATTATTCGTAATCCTTGGCCTAATTAATATTTATCGTGTCGGAACACTACTGCTTGAGAGTGCTGATATATTTAATCCACGTCGCGTACTAACGCTTTCCAGCCTATATAAAAGTTTTTCCATTTCATATTCTCAGCTATTAACGTTGTATCATCCGCAAATTTAAAGCTGGTTACCTTTCGTCCTCCTATCGTGATTCCGCTATTTCATTGCTTTAGGTCTAGTCGCGTTATATATTCCGTGTACAAGTTAAAGAGCATAGGCGACAATAAAACACAGTCTTGTCTGACCCTTTCTAAATATAAAATTCTTTTAACTTTGTAGTATCATCATCATCATCATTTGTGATCAATCTGAAGATTGGTTTGTAGCATAACGCCATTCTTTCCTCCCCTCTGCCAGTCTTTCCCAGTAACTGTCGCACCCCGTTAACAGTCATCTCTTCGACCCGGCTCTCTGTAGCACCTCTTCATTAGACATTTTACCATTTGATTTTTAACGTTCTTCTTAGGCACCGCATTTCGAATGTGTTCAGATTTTGTTTGTCTGTAGTTAATAATGTCCACGTTTCTCATGCATACAAAGCAACGCTCCAAACCAAACATTCCATGAATCTTTTCCTTTTTTGTATCGATATTGAATGCGAGGTTAAAAATGATTTATTTTTTGTAAATGTTATCTTCGCCTGTATGATTCTCGCTCTTATGTCCCTGTCACTACTTCCATCCTGGGTGATAATACTTTCCAGGTATGGAAATTCTTTGACTTCGTTTATTTTTATTAAATTGATTTTGATACATGAGGGTTTTTTTGTGCTGCATACCACGATTTGTGTCTTTTTTGTGTTCAGCATCATTTTGTATTTGTATTTCAATACTTTTTCATTTTCTCTAAATACTTTCCCAGATTTTTTTCTGGTTTCCTATATAGCTTTTTTACGAGATGTACAATATGTTTCGGGGCACCGGCTTCAATTAGTATTGTCCAACGTTTATGTCGCTGAATGTCGTAAATTTGATAATCAGCGAAATACGTTACTACATGTACTACATATTCGTGCGCTTTTCCTATCAGTAATTTCGTGTTAAGAATTCTTCCTTTCATAAACTCTGATTGTTCTTCAGATACTTCTTTCGTCATATGTTGCGTATATCCCGGCGTACGACAGAAGGGTCATTTTAAGGTAATTTTCATATTTAGTTGTTTTCGCTTGAATGCATATAGTGTATAATGCGACTTCTTGAAGAATACCTACATAAATTGTCTATAAAATTTCATTTTTTTCAAGGTTGTCGTGTACCAGAAATACCGCCATTCGCAACATTTATATTACAGGAGGGGAATCTGGAATGTTTGTAATATTGAAACGTTTGATTGATCCATTGTATGTTTTATTTATTGCCATGATTATTATTACTACTGATGTTATGTAAAATATTTTGAAACCATTCATCGTTATTTTAACACCGTATACATAATAGAAATAATATACACGTATCTGGATGGAATTCCATTTATTTCATTGACGCGATATAATCGTAATAACCGCATATTTAGAACTGCACATTCTACGCATTCCACAATTTCAGAATTACGCCTTAATCTCCATTATCAAATAATAACTTGGTTGATATAATAATAATTATAATCATAATAACGATAGTAGTAGTGGTGGTGGTAACAATAGGGTAATATTAACAGACCGATATAATCGTTTCAGCGATGCTAAATCCCGCAAGTTTGGGCTTCTTTTTATTAAACTAGAATTTCAGATCTCTACTCCCGTATGATAATTTTCGAGGTACACACCATCGCCCCGCGTAATAGTGTTGCCGCTGAGGTAGATTTTAGAGTTAGTTGTATACGTTACGTTGGCCAGAGCTACAACTACCTTATTATCGTCGTAACAATTGTATATAGAGGAATAAGCTATTATTTTACATCGGAGGTTTTCGTCGCTTTTTCTTCTAAAGGCTCACGTTGAAATTCGTTATTCCGAAAATTATAATAGTCCCTTAATAAAACTAAAATATTTTCTTACAATCTTGCACCAGACGTATCCGGAATTTCGGAGATTCTACGCACACGGTTATATTACACGGCGCGCGAATAGGAAATTTACGTCTAATTTTTTCAAGTTACATAGGGTGACCCACAAAAGACGGAAGGTTTTATTTTACGAATCGGCGTGAATTGATCACGGAAGTGCAGAGAAAATTTCAAAAAAGACTTCAAAGTTATTTCTTTTTGCGGAGTTCTGAAGAGACAAAGTCTTCGAAAATTTGTAAAGACCGAATGAATGTATTGTAAATGAAGCCATCAGAACAATATTATCTTCCACAAATGATAAGCTAATCTCTAGTTTTCCTATTTCTAAATGAAATTTCATCCAAAAATTTTGGTCGAGTAGTTTTTGAGTTATTCAAAACACAACAAACCCGTCCGTCTTCTCTGGGTCGGTCGCCTTATATAATGCGAAATGGTCGTTATTTTAATAATATCGCCGACCGACCGACCAGTTTTTCTCGACGACAGTCGTTAATACGACTAGTAGAGCTAAACGGATGCGGATATATATATAATTAACTTAACCGGAAAACGTAATAGTAATTATCCGGGTAGTTTGTTCATAACTTATATCGTATCGAACTTTAAGAAGCGACTATAAAAGGAACTGACACCGAAACGATTGCGATTTATTTTAATTCTGATTAGGAACACGAGTCCGCTCGAAATTTTTGGTTTTTAATGAAAGTTAATTTTATAACTATTTTTTGTATTACGATTTTTTTATTTTTATATTTATTTAATGCACCGCGTTAAACTACCGACAGTGGAATGGTTAGAAAGGAAATCGTTTCATTTAGTTAAAACGAACTGGGAACTGGAAGTTTTTAAAAATAATTTTAAAGCCAGAACACTAAGTAAATAGTCAGAACGTGTGGGCGGGTCGTATCATTTCAATTATGTCAGTAATGATCCAAACAACAAACATGACCTCCCCCCCTCTAAGAAAGAACATTAAGTCTAAATAAAAAAAATTGTAAAATTTGACAATTACGTTATAAACGTAAGAACATTAAACACATCGCTAATTACGCAATCAGCATCAAAAATAAGTTCTTATCATCATTTCCTCAATTTAACAAATTTATTCTTAATCCACCGCTTCTTCTAATATATATCAACTCACTACCCTGGCGTTTGCAACCACTCCATATCAACCTGAAACTAACCCATCTATCCAAGTTTTCATGCCCACCCCATCTACGCCAAAACTATATTGCTCTTGAAATCTCTTCTGTAAATATAAGGTGTACCGATGACTCTAAATCTGGTGGACGTGTGGGGTCTGCCTGCTTGGTGGCCCTTATTACTCATCGCTTTCGATTTCCTAAGGCCTGCTCCATATTCTAAGCTGAATCCTTTGCTATTTTCAAGTGTCTAGAGTTCCTGTCGATGGGGCAATCTTCTTCTAAATTTTTTATCCTTTTTGATTCACTCGATGTTTTAAAGTCTCTCTACAACTTTTATACGGATAATGCACTTTTACAATGCATACTACTTGTCCACGCCTTACTAGATCTCAAGTTTCCATAGTTTTCATTTGGATTCCCACATCAGTCTTTCTGGAAATGAGACTATTGAACGAGCTGTCAGGAGGCGTCCTTCTCTCTCTCTCTCTCTCTCTTTATATATATGTATATATATATATATATATCGACGTAAAAGTTTTTTTGAAATCTCTCATAACCAAATCCTAGACAAAACCACCTTATTTCAATCAAACCTAATCCACTATCTCGGCTGCCATTTGCTTTCAGAACAAAAAAAGAAAAGTTTTATCTTTACCAAACTTCGAATATTCCATAAAAACTTACCCATTCCTATCTTCTTTAAGGAACAGACCCTCCACTCTGTCCCGTTTGCGGTCACAACTGCTTATACCGCACATACTAACATCCTGTTATGCTCTCACAGCATTTAGAATCCAGCACATCCTTCCTCATTCCTTACCACAACTTTTATCTGAATCTACCGTCCATATTCATAATGTTTTGTCCTTGATTCACTGAACCTTTTAAATCAGATCTAGGACCACAGTGGGTGCATTAGATCCATTAGTGGAGCCGGCACTCGTATTGTCAAATAATAATAATAAGAAGAAGAATAACAATATTTTGGCAATGTCAGGTATTAGTTTCTAAATTTTTTCATGCATTTTCTTAAACTTAAATGAAAACTAAAATATTTGTTATTTAGAATAGAATACTTTCAACTGACGATTGTAAATACAACACACACATATATATATATATATATATATATATATATATATATATATATATATAATATAAAAGAACAAAGTGTATTCTACCGGTATTGTCATATGGAGCCGAGACATGGGCATTCACAAGAGGAATCATAAAGAAAATTAGGAAAGTTCAAACGTCGCAAGAAAGGTCGATGATGAACATCAGACTCAGAGAAAGACGAAGCCTCGCCTGGATCAGAAAACAAACAGAATTGATGGACGTTATAGAACATATTGCCACAAGGAAATGGAATTGGGCTGGACATGTCACCCGAAGGGAGGATAACAGGTGGTCCAGGAAAATTTTACAATGGTGGCCAATAGACCGTAAAACAAGCAGGGCAAGTCGCTAATACGATGGAAGAACGATATTGTAAAAAATAGCGGGGATTAACTGGATCAGAGAAGCGCAGGACAGGAACCTCTGGAGGGAATTGGGGCGAGCCCACGTTCAGCAATGGACCAACATAGACGTATCGTAATCGCAATATATATATATATATACATACAGTGATACTGCATTAAAAAGTTTTTTTTTATTTTATTTAATTTTTAAATTTATAATAATACTATTCTACTGATCGATACGATTTATTGAATTTTTATCTTTTCATAATTCGAACAGCGCGGAATGTGGCGATTTTTTAAAAAATAAACAACGAAAAAGTAGTTAAAATAATTGAATTTTTCATGTATATAAAAAGACCGATGAGCTTTTCTATCACATTAAAAAATAAATAAATATAACATAATAAAAAAAATATATTTAAAAAATATATACAATTTATAAAAAATATTAAAGTAAAAAAATGAAAAATGAAGTCAAATGTAAGAAAATATACTTTATTTCGATGTACACAATATCGCAAAAAACAGCGAATACAGAAAAAACAATTATTTATACCATAATCTGATATTGATTAACATTCGCTATCGGATTATTGATTATAATAAATGAAGGATTTTCTGACATTTTATTTTATTTTATAATTTTTTTTTTTTGTTTTTTATAATTACGTTTTTATATTTTATCAATTTTTTGATGACCCCTCGATATCGGTTAGTTGAAAAAATCTGTTGGTCTTTTATCAACATAAAAATTTCACGATTTTAACTTCCTCGTTGTCTATTTGCTATTGTTCGTTTATTCTTTATGATACTTCAGATATTTTTGTTTTGTTTTTCATTCTATACGTCACATCAGCCGAATTGAAATTTATATATATATATATATATATATATATATATATATATAAAAATTCTATACCCGTCAAATCTACATTTCATCGTTGAATTTAATTTTCTACATTAGCTCGAGAACTTTTAAATACGAATGTTTAGCCACTCGTAACGGATACACTACGTTTTCGCGCGAGCCAATTTCTTCTACACTTTATCGGCTCTGACAGGATTTTTCATTTTTCAGTTTTATTATTCAATATCGTAAGCGTATTTTCCATCCGTCGTTAATAGCTAAAGTACTAACCCCGAACGAAAAGGTTAATTAAAATCGTCGACTTTTCCGAACCCGTCCAAATTCGGACGTCACGGAAAATCGGGAAATAATGAATAAAACCAAAACGAAAAAGGACTTTCGTATTTTTAAAAGGAAAATCGATTTAAAAATCAACCGAGCTTCACTTTTCGTCGTTAGATGAAACGATTTTATTTTTAGTTTTTGAAAAATTTTCTTCGACAGTTGCTACGCGAAATGGCGCGGATGTAATCGCGTTATGTAGCAAAAAAAAAAAAAAATTATACGCCGGGTTAGTTGTAGTTTTCCATTAATAAAGAAAGGGACCTTTGGAATCCAAGTCGACACTCTTTATTAAGTCGACAATTTATAAAGAACCTTCGTTCGCTAAATACAAGAGCAGAACTCTGCAATCCGCCTAATTCTTAGCCGACTTAACGTTTTGCGGCTCCAGCGAACGGCGGTCGCCTACCGCTACTGTTTAATTCTTAACGAGAGAAAGATACGTAGGGGAATAAAATAGAATGATGAAGACGAAATTTATTTAACTGAAATAACGGAAATTTTCAAAAGTTATGCATGTTTTACAATCGTACCGAAAACTTAGTTTCGAACTTTAACACTGCATTATATATATAATAAAATATTCACACACACACACGTTCATGTATCTGAATGTACGAGGTAGGTATATATAATATATACAAGTATTATTATACATACATACATATATATATATAATCATCATCAGTGTACGTAGGGAGGTTCGCACGATGTACCAATCGCTTTCATTCAAGCCTGTCGCAAGTATTCTTCCCCAATTCCGGAGAAGTTAGTATTCCACTTTGTTTTAGCACTATGCCGATAAATGTTGTACGCGGTGTTCAACCTGAATTCTTCAGGATATTCTGATTCTGGCGTAATACGTGACCTCTTAAATCGTAATATTTTGTAATACACTTCTTTTTAAAATTTAATCTTTCTAGCGCTAGTTCATTTTCTCTACATAACTAATCTTCTGCCGATGCCGTTGAACTAATTTGTCTCGATCTCTTTACTTTATTGTCCACATTTCCTCATCATATAGAACCGCACTGACTGTATCGAAAGTTGTTCAATATATTGACTGATGGTTTTTTTTTTTATGTAATAAGTGTGTATTTATCGTTGAAAGCTTTTTTCCAATTTGCCTGGAATACAACCCAAACTATGCGTATGCTCTGTCCTAAATATTCGAATGTTCCATTATTTAGTTTTGAAGTTTTATCCTTATTTGCGGAAAAACCTCGCCAATCGCCCCGACTTTTTTTTGGTGTTAATCTTCCTTATATACTTTTTCATTACCGTATTTCACTTATTAATCGTTGTTGAAAGTGCTTTAGAACTGTCTACTAGTAAAACTTGATCATCGATGAATTTGATTACACGTAATTTTTCGCCTCTCATTTCGATCCGCTGTATAAATTCGACGAACGTTTCGTTTATAATCATTTCCGCAAATGCATTATTATAGGTCACGTGATCGTAAACATCCCTGCCTTATTCATTTACTTATGTCTGTTTTCACGATGTAGATGAATTTGACAGCCACTTTCCGTCTACCATACAAGTTATAAATATTCAGCGTACTATATATAAAATATTTTATATAAATATTAATACGGGTTAAATGTTAGACATTCTCCGGTTTTATATTTTAGCGAACATTCGTTTCTATCTGTAAGTTAAAGTCGTACTTATCACTTTAAATTTCCAATGTACTTTAGAAAAGAAAATTTACAGATAAAACATGGAAAATGTCATTTAATAAATTCTGCCCTTACGACAAACATATCGTTACGTGTACTGAATACGAATGTTTTCATCGGAATAAATTTAGAAAAATAAACAAAAGCGGATCTTTTAGTCGCGATAAACAAATACAGATACATTAAAATCATTCCCCACACATTACTACTAACTCTAATCGGCTGTTCATAATTTGAAGTATACATAAAACTTTACACGCAATTGTGACGTCCACCCCTTATATTTAAAAGTGTGTGAGAGAGACACACAAAACGAGATAGAGTGATGAAACTACTCTCAGATAAAAAAGAAAAAAAACAGTTATAAGACACACATGTGTATATTCATCGTTGATTGCTGCAACCCGAGAATTTAACACGATAATTATATAATACATACACTTACATATATATATCATTAAAATTTCGATTATAGTTTAAATTTTATGAATATTTTACGTTATTATATGTTGTACCTACTGATTTAAACAATCCCGTCGTGGTTGCTAATTTATAAGGTATATGATAATCCCGTGCCATGGTGACAATTTTATTATGATTTAGATTAACGTTGTATGAAGCCAAATTTATTAAGAATTGGTTTGTACGGGCATTAATAAAGAATTATTTGTTCTATATACACATGTATATATATATTTCATTCTTTTGTTTACTCAGCCAAGTAAGTTTATTACAAATTTCATTTATGAGTATTCTTGGTTTATGTATATTACAGTCGTTGATACCAGGTTTATTATTGTTAGTACATGTGTTATTTTTAATTTATTAATTTATAATATTATAGGTATTTTAATAGGTGAATTATTTATCGTAGTCATCTTTTTGTTAATATTTATACTGATTATTGCTCATATGAATTATTTGTTTCAGCCGATAAATACACACACACACACACACACACACACATATATATATATATATATATATATATATATATACACACTATTGATTCACAGACGAGTTCAATTTATGTAAAGCTCATCGTGATTCTCGCCACTGTATTATAACAATTAGACAAGGTAACCGATTTCGCCATCGCTTTTCAATTTACATTTAATGACAAAAAAAAAACTTTTCTGAATTTTTTAATAATTATTATTATTATGTTTACATATAAACACTTAAATAAATTCACAAAAATTTCAACATATAATATGCAGCAAAAAATAAAAAAATATATATAGATATAACACAGGAACCAATAGGACACGACAGATGGATTTGAACGATATTATATTGACATCTACTCCATATCTGTACATAATAAAAATATTTAACAAGTATAACGTAAAAAATAAATAAAACAAATGAGTTAAAATCATTAAAATTTGTTTTCTTTAAGAAAAATTACAAAGCTTCACATTATCGGGTGAATATAAAAAATATAAATTTTAAAAATAATTATAAAAATACAAAATTGTAAAAATTATTATACACAGTTTACAAAAAAATATCAGTGATAGAACAGTATTTTTAAATAATCTGACAGTGAATGTGGTAAACGACACAATAAACAATCAGCGATATAAAAGTTGTATATAGACAATAACACAATAGCGAGTGAAATAAAAATAAAAACATACAATATAAAATTAACAATACAACAATTTGTTGCTTATATACGAATTTTATATTGCTGATCGTTGATTGCGGTGTTTACCAGATTCACTATCAGATTATTTAAAAATAACAATACAACAATCTATTGTTTATATATGAATTTTATATTGCTGACTGTTGATTGCGGTGTTTACCGCATTCAAAATCAGATTATTTTAAAATACAGTTTTATCACTTTGTAGTTTTTGTAAATTCCGTGTCTAAGTAGTAATTTTAAATTTTGTTGTATTTTTATAAATTTGTTGTATATTTTTATTATTTATATTTTTTATATTCGCTTGATAATGACTTTACAGCCGAAGAAAAGCTTTGTGATTGACTTTGAGTTGGAACAACGTTATATTAATGTCAACGGATATTGAACTGAAGGTCAGCGGGAATCCGAATAAATGGGTAATTTCACAGATGATACAACAACAACAATAATGTATATTTCAACATAATTTACAGTGAGTATACACAAAACCAAAAATTTTAAATAATAATTACGTAACGCCCAGGATGGCTCGACGTACATCAGGAATAATACAAAGACCCGTAATAAATAAAAGAAGTAATTATACTTATATAATGACAGCAAAAAACAATAATTGAAAAAAACAGTACAGCAAAAAATAAAAAATTAAGATAGTAATAATAAAACAAAGAAAAAACACGTTAGACATTAAATAAATAAAGAAGGAATATTAATTTATAAAATAATCGCCATATAACGTTACAACATGTTATGTTTGAGCCTCCTATGTTTATATTTACTATACATAAATTGGAGTTAATCGTAATTACCTATGGTAGAAATTAAATGATTATCGTGGACTAGTCATCGCAGAACTTACGCGTTAAATTTAAGATATGATCCTTAATATAAGGCAAGTTTCAATATGCGTGTCAACGATTTTGTGGTATCTAGGGACATTTAGCACACATCTGAGACACCTATTTTGAAATACTTGTAACTTGTTAATAGACATATATAATTGCATGCAATTCGACATTAAACAAATAATGTTACTAAATTTTATTTTTCAACCGAATCGATATTAGTTTTCAATGTATAAAAATCAATGTAGGAAGAAGTGGGGAAAATGATATCGCTCTGTAATTATATTACAAAGCGAATAACAAACACAACCTGTCTATCTCAGAGCATGACGTGCACACATATACATACATGTCAGAGGACAAGACATAATGAAATATGAATTATTACATAGTTTATCGGTAGTGTTTAGGGTTGGCCGGGTAGTTGTCCTATTTCCAGTAGTTATCGAAAGGACGATAACGATAACGCGATTCCATCACACCACGGTCCGTTTCACGAATTTGTGGCATCGTTAATCCATCGCGAGTATGTCGACGACATCAATTTTCCCGAAATTACGAAAGAAACACACCCCTGCAAATGCGGTTTTTAATTTTAATTTAGGTCCCATTTCCTCGTCGAACAGTCCTTTCATTTTGTTTTATATATACATAAATTATATATACATATATATATATATATATATATATATATATACATATATATATATATATATATATATATATATATATATATATATATATATATATATATATATATATAATTATTCATTTAGTCTAGTTCGTTTTTTTTTTCATTATTTATTCTTAGCCACCCGACATCGTTTGGTTATATTACCGAATTCTGTCAAAATTAATCATAGCCAAAACAAATCGTACTAATTCTCCGCCTAGAACGGGAAACATTCGTTCGTTCAATCATTTCTTACCAGTAAATTCGAACAGATGAAATAGTCATTAATTAGGGTGATTTGATTACACTCATTTGTCGACTGCATAATATATACACGCATATGTATTCGTACACGAAAATACATACATGTACATACACACATACAATAATAAGTATATAAAACATGTGCATATACACATTTATATATATATATAAAATATATAATACGTACATACACATATATTTAATAAATGTAATATTACGGTCCATGGTTTAAACAATTTTTGTAAAAAAAATAAACAAATTATCGAGTATATATATATATATCTCCCTGAGATTACAGTACTTTGTCGACTATATGCATATATATACCTACACGTGAATGCATACAAGTACACACACACACAAATGATAAATATATACATACACACGTGCATATATATATGTATATATACATGAAGTTGTCAGTAACTGTCATAAATAAATTATGCAGTATATATGTATGTATATTTAAATATATATATTTCGTATCGCCCCAGAATCAATAAATGTATTAACTTGTTAGATGAATTGTAGAATTTAAGACCAGAATGCTAAGTTCACAAAGAAACCGCTAAAAAGGAAATTCCACGCCAGGAAACCGGTTAAAAAATTGAAATTGAATTAAAAATTAAACTCCCTAGATAATCAAACACACAGTCCAAAATTACCGATTAAATTGATTGTTGATGCACGCACGATGAATCTTTCATATGATGTATTTCATTCAACTGAACTCACTTCTTTGAAATCAATTTTTACTGATGAATTTCATATAAATCGACACAATACTTATTGATTTTGACACGATACGAACTAAAAAAGCACTGTGAAGTTAATCACACAATTCGCACAACCGTAAATATAATAATGTTGTAAATTAAAATACTTATCGTTTTGATTTTTATACATTTCTTAAAATCAATTCATTTTTAGTATTCCTTCCAATAAAAAACTGAATTTAATGTCGCTTAATAAGTTAAAACAACATTTATTAATTCTGGAACAATATAAAGTAAAACAACACCTTCAAATTAATAAAAATATCCGAAATACTATTCATTTTGATTTTTGTACATCTACCGAGCTTAATTCATCGCTTCATTAACCTCTTTTAAATCAATTTTCGTTTATGAATTTCATAAATTAATCGAATTGCAGCTAAGAAACCAACACGAGACTTTTGTGAGTCTGATGCGATAGTGAGTAAAATAGTTCGTGGAAAAGGAAGGATTTAAAATTACAATCACAAATACGTCTACTCCGATGTTACACTGGACAAACTGAGTTCTCGCACAAATCTTGTAAAAGGAAAACTAAGCTTTTCACATGTACTTTTATCGCAGAATGCTAAAACTATCGTACTTAGATCACGTGACCAATAGAGAAGTGCAGAATAAAATGTCAAATCAAGCCGAGGTGTTTTATACCGTCCGAACCAGAAAGTTATGATATTGCGGGCACATGCATAGACACCCAGAAAAATATTAACTACTGCATCTTGTACAATATGGCGAAATAATTTTTGAATGTAGAAATAACTTCCCTGGAAAGCAGATATGAGAAGATGGTATCAAATATCAGCAGCTCCCCCACTCCAAGAGGAGTCCAGAGATAAGTATTTAGTAGCTATGATGACCGCCGACCTTCGACTAGAGATAAAAAGAAGAAGATATATATGTGGGTAAGTGTATGTCTGTATGCATGTGAGTGTGAGTAGGTTAGAAAATGAAACCGAGGGAATTGAGACTAATTGAAGATGGGAAAATATGAAAGATAAAATTTTAAAAACAGAGCAATACATAATTGGTTTTTAAAAATTGGTTCTTATTTTAATAAAGAACTATTACAAAAAGAGTTTTACTCGTAATTAAGCAATATCGATTCTAAAATTAAATAACAATAACTTGATTCAGTCATAATAGCTTTCTAGTTGAAGTGTGAAATGGCGTTTACCGAATTATGCAAGAATTTAATCATAATTCAAAACTAGTTATAGACATTAGCGCGTTCGAGTGAATTTTTACTTTATGAAACTAAATGGACGAATATTACTTTCCAAACGAATATAGTAAGTTAGAATGGAGCGTCGAAAGATGAAATAGTTCGGCATTAAATTTCGAAGAATTATATCGGAGATTCTTAGCAATCGTTCCTCTGTGGAAAACGAACCTCTGCTCTACTTTTAATACAAGTATATACAGACGTATGGCCCGATATTGTGAAGCTGTGTATGGACAAACATATCAATAGGAACGACCATCTGATATGTCTCATCCACTGTATTTATCTCATCTTTGAATCTAGACTTTAACGGGTTCCATGTTAAGGCCGAGAATAGTACGTCGGCTATTAATATACGTGATAATAGTTTCGATGTAAAAAGTTTAAATTTGCTAACGGCTTTCACGGGGGGGACATTAAGGGGCTGCTGTTGATTTTGCATTTCAGTAAAACTTCTGTAGGGGCCTATTAGCCTATTGTAATTTAAGGTAGTAATAATAATAATAATAAAGTATTAGCGGAGCTCATTCTTAACACATTCGTTTATTCTTTAACGAGAAATTCATTTTCAAATCGACCGATATGGGGAAGGATATTTTAAAATTGATTCAGTTTATTCGCGACATCCGTTCTCGAGTTAAATTTATTCACAGAGGGATACATTAATATAAGATTAAGATGGGTAAGTATAAACGGTAGAGTGAGATTGGATTTGCTTGTAATCTCGATCCGAAGTAATTGCGATTGCTAATGGAATTGGAATTGGGACGATGATCGGCAAAACGAAAAAAAGTAATAACGACGCTAATGTTTCGTAAGTAAAACGACAGTTTTGAATTAGCGAAAACAATAAGCTATCCTCGGCGGTGTGTCGTTTGATAAATCGAATTAAAAAAAAGAAAAGAAAAAGTTGATGTCATAATACGGCTAGAAAGAATAAAATTATACGCGGATAGGCGGAGTAAAGTTAAATGCCGAAGAGATGTTTGTAAACCACACAAAGAGACATGGTAACGTCTTAAATGGCCCGAAAACTGGCAACGTTGTAAATTTAATTTTATCGTCCGGAAAGAAAATGATGTTATTCGAAAGGGGATTAAAAAAGTGATAATAGTGTGAAAAAACGCGAAAAAAGTTTAAACTTAAAAACGAACATCGTACACGTGCCTATATGAAGAGAAAGTGAGATAGAAAGAAAGAGATAGTCGCACATATATTAGAGAATAATGTATAAGTACGTAGAATACATTTTCTCCTGACAGAAATATTTTAATTAAACATTTATACAGAATTTTTCACACGTCATAACGCATGTGATTTCATAGTCCAGGAAGTAGGACTGAATTAAATCATGTTTAATAGTTACGTGGATTACAACGATGATCGAAGATTCGTACAAAAAAAAAATTAATATTTACAAATCTGAATTTTTAATACGTTTCAAGTTCTGGTGCAGTTAGTTATCTCTGCGAATTAAATAATTGTTTATTTATTTCGATGTCATTTGATTATATTTACAGAAGGATCAATATAAATTGAGAAATTGGCGTGTTAAATAACATACGTTCCAAGATGAAACGTAATTATTTTGATAACATACATATATTATATAGCGGCATGATGACTTTTAACAAGTAATATATTATATATATATATATATATATATATATATATATATATATATATATATATATATAATATATGTAAAGGCGAGCAGCTATTTTCGAATCGTACATAATTATGTAAAACATAGAGAATTAAATATATCAGTGTATAAATGCTCGACAGAGACATAACTGTTATTAGTCAAACCGAGCCAATTAGTCTCGTTCCTGCGGATTCCAGCTCACGCCGGGATTACAGAAAATAAACAGTCAGACACAAAGCAGCAAAGGAATCGCTATATTGTTGCCGATCATAAACGTTCCAGTTCCAGCTATGTACGTAATTATGTCAAATCAAGACTTTTCACTTACGAAAGTGACAGTCAACCTGCTCATTAAATAAGCTTCGCAAAATTAAGAATATCGTTTTACCCTTCGATTTGAAACCGCAGAGAAAATGTTGTCCTCAGCAGATTGCGGTTGGGTCATACGATAATCAACCATTCTCATATGATCAACAAAATTCCGGCCTGTCAGTTCACCGTATGTAGCGTCACGCTTTCCGTCTCCCATATCCTAATGACCATGCTTTTTGTCTCTTAACCTTCCCTCCTTATTTCCTTTCTCACTACCTCTCTAACTATTACAATTATGTTGTTACGTATGTCTCGTCTATACTCCTTGATTTAATTTCCTCTCTCTAGTGCCAGCCTTAGTTGTTGCACATGGCACGTTAACTTAGATTATATATATATATATATATATATATATATATATATATATATATATATACCTATTATATAAATATATGTACATATATATTCACATATGTATAATGGTAGTGAGTAAACTCCGATCAATTAGAATGTTAGTAACAGATGTCAATCCTCATGAACCTGGATATTGATAGAAGACTTTCAAAGAATATTATATATATATATATATATATATATATATATATATATATATATATATATCATGTACCACACATTTTTAAATGATATATTATACATACATATGAACTAATAACTTGTTATAAATATGAGTGGATACGATTTTATATATATGTATATACATATATATATGGGGTACATAGCCACAGGGAAGGATAATAGATGGACGAAGCTAGTGCTGGAATGGTGGTCAATTCATAAGAGAAGAAACATTGGCAGAACCGGGGAAAAACTGGATTCAGAAAACTCTGAACCGGAATGAATGGAGAAGATTAGGGAGAACCTGCGTCCAGCAGTGGACCGATATAGGTTTATATATATATATATTATAATTCTGTTTCAACTTGGAACTTTAATTGGTGTCCTTAAAAATATTGTCTCTAATTTATAAATTCGAATTTTATCAACATGTAGGGCTCGTCCAAATAACTGGAATCATCCGCTTTTATCGAATTTAAAACACGGTTCAAAACGAGAAGTCACGTACGAGGAAAACCGTTAATTTGAAGAGTTTCTTTCTTGGATCGTCAGTCTTTTCTTTGGTCGGTCACATATGCCGAACACGTTGGCATTAGACCGGTTAAGGCAATTTAATCCATTATCGGCGAGGGGGGTGGTAAGAAATCGAGAGCGTGCGCTCGATGATTAAATAGAGTTGTGTCATACGGTTATAGGTACGTTTTCCTAAGTATCGTCGATGTACACGTAAATACGACGCAGGTGTAATGTGTGTGTGTGTGTGCGCGCGTAAACTAATAATAGAAAGGTGTAGATAAAGTTCTGCAAGACGCGAAGGTAATTTGTAACGAGAAGAAATCCTCCGAGTGAACACGGGTACAGCAAAAGCATCGCCAGTTAGCGAGTTCGATCGAAAAAGTAAAAATGGAATAAGTTCGGTTAAGTATATAGGCTGCAATTTATACCAACGCAGGAAAAAGTCTTATCCATTATCTTTTATTTCTCTTTTATCCCCCGGATGACTGAGTATCGAATTTTTCGTTTTCAGATAACAAAAAGAAATATATAAAAATACCGTATATATTCACTACCACATACACACACATACTATTTACATGCATCGTATATATACATATGATAAACGTTGCATATATATATATTTGATAATATATATATATATATATATATATATATATATATATATATATATATATATGTAATATCTACGTGTAAAAATGCGTATATAGAAAAGAAATACACTTATAGTTGTATAGTAGAAATTGGCACAGATAAAACTTCGGTAAATATTATCACCTTCGCTATTAGTACATATATATTCATATTCAGTTACTTCACGAACACGCTCGACTATTTTCAAAAATTCCGATCGACTTACTTTTTTTGAGATCGTTAATTTTTTTTTTACCTTTTTCGGTATTTATTTATTTTTCGCGGTGCTTTCGCAGTTTAATAAAATATGCACATAGTAAAGGCGATGTAAATAAACTGCCTCCTCCTATATTACCTGCGAATGTTGGAAATGACCATCGGAACTGCGAGAAATGTAAATACGAGTAAATTACGACCTATTTAATATTCCGGTAAAGATATTGGAAAAAAAATATTGAATCGAACGAATTGCATCCCGTTCAAAAAAAATAAATATTCGCAAGATTATGCAGAATTGCGTTTTATCGTACAATCTATACTATATATATATGATAGATGCGTTACGTAACGACGGAATTAGTGGAGACTATGTAGAGCTGATCGAGAAAATCTACCAGTCTACGACGACGCAGGTAAACTTATGGCATACCATTAAAAAAAAAAAGTGATTATCACCGAAACTGTTTATTCGTTGGAAACCATATTCGAGAAATTAGACTACAGCTCTGTGGGTATAAGAATTGATGGAGAATATCTAATACTTGCCGATGATGTAGCACTAATAAGCACTAGCGACAAAGTGTTTCAAACGATGCTAACTGAATTAAACGTACATTGAAATGAAATAGTGCTAAAAAGGTAAACTCGCCAAGACCAAATGATAAATACTTGAGAAAGTATAAATACAATAGTAAGTCGACGAGTACAAACATCTATTGGAGGACAAAAAATTACGTCTGTCGAGAAAAAGATGATGCAGACAGAAGTAAGCGACAGATTGTTTAAAAGCGACGAAATGAAATACCAATACGTTTAAAATATATAATCAGCGCGTTCTGTCAGTTTTTACATATCGCTCAGAAACACCTACTTTCACAGAAATAAATATTAGAAGGATAATAATAAGGGCACCAACAGCGCCGGAAAGATTAATATTAAATATAAAACGGTGTTCGGCCGAAAGCGAACGGACTTTGGAATGTGGTGATGCAGATTGTCAAACTGAAGTAGATCCAGGCAGGGCCCATAGTTAGAGGGAAGAATAATAAGTGGACGAAACGAGTGTTGGAATGATGGCCGCTTCATAAGAGAAGAAACATTGTCAGATCACTGACTCTTATGGTGATATAATTTAGGAAGCGAACCCTGGAATGATTGGAAAAGATGATGGGGAACTACGTCCAGCAGTGCACCGATATAGGATTTTAAAAAAATATGTATACACACAATATATATATATATATATATATATATATATATATATATATATATATATATATATATATATACTATAACCACCCCAGGAGCTTCGCACCCAGAAGTAGGAAAAATATGCTCAGAGGGTGTAGACACCGCATGCACATCTATGGATCATATGAAAACAGGAATGAGTGTATATATGCGAATAAGCACACACACACAGTCTCAGATATCACTAAAAAGTTAATGTACTCAGAAGAAGTTTTAAAATGAGCAAATATTCTTGTTCTAGCGTAGCAATTTAGTTTTATTTTTTTAAATTTTTTATTAACGGGCTTTCGAGGTTACACCCAGGGATGTAACGAACGAGCGACACGTCTTACTAAATATTTATATTACAGGCTAATATGTAATTAAATATGAGCATGTATACGCTATTATTCTGTGAGCTGAGCAGACATCTGTAGTTTGGTTGAGGGATTCATTTACAATACGTGACAGGAATTTCGATTGATACATTCTGTAATAACGGCAGCTGAAAAATAGGTGATTTTCATCGGCAATCTAGGATGGGTACAGAATTGCGAAGGGGTTAATTTGTGAGTAAAAGGAACGTATGAAATGTTGTTAACGTTAAGCCTTAGGCGACATATAATACGAATAAACGAACGAACGCAGTTCAAATGCTGCAGCAAAGTTCAACATGATACTGCCTTACCAGTCTGCAATCCAGATCATGTTTTCTTTTAATGCTCTGCTGTGACACGTTGCGTTCTGAGCCTTGTCTTGGTACGTTCTCAATGTACTATACCTTATCATCCCATCTCCATTTGGATAATCTACAGTCGTTCTCCTATATAGCGACATTACTAGAGAAGTCGGCATCTTTGATTAAAATGTAAATGGTCTCCACAGTATCACATTGGGTAGCCCGTAAAGGGATCCCCATTTTAAAAAAAAAAATTATCTTACGCGTGTATACATATGTATACACCCAACACACACACAAGAATGCAAAATAATTTCGTTAACTAAGAAAACGCGAACAATTCGTATTAAAAAAAATGATGTAATAGCACAGAGCTATGTATTATCAGCACGCCAGGTGGAGACAACCAATTTCACGAGTAAACCATTTCTTGAATCGATTTTCTTTTTTATGTCCTCACAGTGTTCTTTATATATTTGCGCCAGATATATATTCCTTACCATTTAGCACTTAAATTGCATTTTGCATCATTATTTCTCAGGTGAAACGCCGTTACTTGGGTTCTATTAGGGTTCGGTTTGAGGTAATTGCTAGCATAGTATTTTCCATAGTGTTCAAATTATTTTCTACCTCGTAAAAAGTTTACCCTTCACTTTGACTAGCTCAGCATATGTAAAATGTTTCGTTGAGCTTCCCATCGGCTGACCGTTAGTATGTTAAATAAGGTTGGTGCAAGTACGCTTACTTGTGGGAACCCGTTTTTCTGTTTTCGTCATAAGCTTTTTTTGTTTTGTAACATTACATAACTGATTCCAAAAACAGTGTGTAATGATTTCGGTTAATTTGTAGTATATCAATTTTCTATTTATTGTACCATGCTTAGCATTTGTGCTGCGTATAGTCTTTTAGCTCTTAATTCAGTTTGCTGATAATAACTTTTGAGTCTATTATTTGGTTTATCCTATTTAATATTATTCTTGCGTACATTAACTTTTAAGTGATATCTAAGCCTTTCTGTGTGTGTATATATATATATATTCACGCGTTCCTGTTTTCACATGATCAATAGATGAGCGTGGAGAAGTCTACACCTCCCTGAGCGTATTCCTCCACCATCCTCGGGCAACAAGTAACTGGTGTGTGGTTAGTTGTTACATATATATATATAAACATAACATTTTCATACAGGATATTGTAGTCTATACGATAAATAATTATATATTAGTTTATTATTGTAATATGTGAAAACGAATATATTTTATATAACATTGTAGTTTAAAATTTCGAAATATAATAATTAAATGATAACGAATCTAAACATACAATTTGGATGTATAAATTGCCACACGAGAACTGAATACCTTACATAATTACGTTTTGTTTCTATGATCATAAAATTAATTTATCTATAATTATGTTTTTTAATTTATAATTATACCGAAATAGTATTATGCACGTATTTAAATTAATATTTTTATTCTTATCTTACAACAAGTATTCTAACGCGAACGCTCTTGTATTATATTAATGTATCATCATTATCACCGTTGTCGTCATATTGTTCATTGTCGAATGTACGTTATACAAAATGGGCTACATTCAACAAGGCACTATATGCAACGCGGATAAGCGATTTACATTTACGATTTATACATGGAAAGGATAAAATTAAATTAAGTAATTTTTTAGGGTAAAGCCAACTTTCTAAAAACTGACATCAAACAGCTTACAACGGATTTTCGTTGACTCATTTTAAAAATGGTTTTATATAAGCGATAACTGTTTGAAAAAAATCACGAGTTTAAAGTTATATATATATACACATATAAACATTTTAGATATTAAGCCAGTATCGAGTGAACATAAAATAAAATATAAAAAACGTATGAATATGAACAATATGTATAAAAATTGTAAAAATACTAATTTAAAATATAGAATTTATAAAATTAACAAAATGAACAATAGTCCGATAGCGAATCACAATGTACATATCTGAAATATAATAAGATTTTACATCTACAATACTAATTTAAATTTACAATTTATAAAAATTAACAAAATGAAAACCGGTATTTATAAAATCATCCGATAGTCACTAATCTGTTAAACAAGACAACCTAAAATCAGCAATTAAAAATCCATACGTAAACATACGGAAACCGCGGAAAATGAAAATAAATCAGAACTTATAATACAAAAATCGGTTTTTATAATATACTTTTTAGAACAAATTCTTCATCGAAATTTTCGTCGAATTTAATAAATTATTTTTATCTCTTTTATTATTTCCGTCACTCGGAGTAGATTTCATTTTTATAACGTTTTTCTGTGTGTAAAATTTTATAACTTCGGCTAATATTCTAGCGTTCAAATTCTTCACAATGTTTCCCGAATAATGATTTTGTTTTAATCGCTTTTATATGAATTTGTTCTTTAAATCTTATTGCGAATAGTCTGTTTCATTTGTGTTTCCTTTTTTCACAATTTAATTTAGAAATTTCTTCAATTTTCGTATTAGAAATTCTTTTTTATTTTCAACGTTTTTGGCATGTTTATGTATAAATTTTGAATGGCCGGCTGTAGATTGCGTTTATTGACTAAGCGATTATTTTATAAATACCGTTTTTCATTTCGTTAATTTTAGTAAATTGTAAATCTAAATTAATTTTTTTTGTTTACATTTTATACTTCTGAACGGTAGAATGCGTTATTACATTCTATATGTATTTTTCATTTTGTTAATTTTACAATTTGCCTAAATTAGTAAATTTGCTATATATTGTATCTATTTATATGTTTTTTTTTTTTTTTTTTAAATAATTTATGTTCAATCGATAATGGCTTAATAGCCGAAAAGCTCTGTGGTTTTTTTGTAAACCCATTTCACGATTTGAACTCGTTCCTCTTGTTTCTTTTTCATATAACAGGTCGTAGAATTTGTAAAATTGTTTATAACTACACTCGTCGGTTGGTTAGTTTTCTTAGAGGGGGGGTGGGAGGTAAGAACACATTTATAATAAAAGAAGAAAGTAGGAGCCGTTTTTAAAACCGAACTTACCAGTCGGAGTTTAAAATTCTTCCGTTTGTTCTTTTCGATAAGTCGATATAGACAGAATCCTTTACCTTCCAAAACCCGACGTTATAGCGCAAATATAGCGACAAAAGTCGTATTTCGAGTACACGATGATCGTGTTTCTGTATTAAACGAGCACGATAAATCGAGACTAAACACCGGAATAACAAATTTCGAAACTTTAAAACAACGCTCGCCATTTTCTAAACTGGAAAACTTTAAACAAAACACACATACATACACAAAAAAAAAAGAAAAATGGGAAAAACCCGAATAAAAACGAACGAAACAAGTTCAACTCGCCGATAGTTTTTAAACTACTATTTACAACTGGCGAAGAATTGCCAGATAAAATTCGAGTTCTACAAATGCGTCGGTACACTACCACCTACATCGATACATATATATATTGTACACGTGCATACATAAATAGATGTACTTTATTCGAATCGATGAAATTTCTTGTATCATTTATTAGGATTTATTGATCGTACACCGAATAAATTATTTATTTTTATACTATGCAACAATTTTGCACTTTTGTCCTGGGTTGTATAAAAAAAAAGAAAACTATGGCACGTCTATATTTGAACCTTAACATAGTCATTGAGAATCACGTCTAATAAATTACTTTCGCATCAACGATATATATTTTATTTTTTTAACCATTTATATACAAAATAAATAGTTTACATTGTCTACTAGCGCCATCTACATATTCCCGGAACTAATGTAGTGAGTAGTTTACGTTGTTATTCGTATTGTTCTGTATTGAGTATTGAATTCTTACTTACAATATTTTTTTTCCTTAGCTTTGGATGCTAAATTTATTTTTCTGTTTAATACAACGATCATCAGCCGGATGGGAATTAATATATATATATATATATATATATATATATATATATATATATATATATATATATATATATATACTTTATAGACTTTATATCGTTTCTATATATTCTATTATTTTTCGTTTCCTAGCATTTTCCCATTAAGGGGTCTGCTCGATGATATATTTTTCTCCCTACGATCGTTAACAACTTCTATCCAAACACCGAATTCCCTCATATCGTTCACAACATAGTCCATCCATTGTGTAGTTTGTCTCGTGGACGATTTCCTCCGTGATCGTAATTTATTAACACCTGGACTATCGTCTGACCAAATATTCGTATTATTTTATGAAATCTAGAAAACGATAAATTAATATTTGGTTTTGTTTCGGAACATTTTAATTGCGAGGGTTTATAAAATAAACGGAAGATTTAAATTGACGGCAGGTTGACTACTTCATCCAGACAAAATTTCAAAAGGTATAGCAGAAATTTCGATGTGGGGGTCCATATGTCACCCAGCTACTGTCGATGAAGAGACTATTTCAACAGGAGACAAAACAAAAATGGAGGGCACGCTGGAATTCTCAACAAACCTTTTTAAAATCAATAAAGTCATCGATCGAAGTATGGTGCTCACAGGAAGATGTGCCTCGGCGCGACTTTACAATAATCAACCTTCTGAGAATTTGGCGCATTTCTCTGAGTCACGAGTAAGTATTCCACAGGACTTCATCTCCAATAAACTGTCCTTTTTGTTTCCAACAATGCTATCCTATCATATACGTACGAATTGTACCAAATTTATAACATCCGGTTCATCTCTCAACGTAAATCTTCCTATACAAGTGATCTTCTCCGATGATCCTGCAACACTAACCCAGTGGCCTATATTAAATCTAATCAGATGGCCCCGGTAATTTAATCATCGGCAAGTGGGTAAAATCAACAATATTAACTAAAAAATTATAAGAATTTTACATACGGTAAAAACATTATATATATATATATATATATATATATATATATATATATATATATATATATATGTATTAAAAGAAAAGCAGTAGTAGAAAAAAATGTAAATAATAAAAGAAAGAGCTAGAAATAATTTATTAAATTCAACGATAAATTAGGATGAAGAATTAATTTTAAGAACGATCTTATTATTAAAATCAATTTTCATATTAGACGAAAAGTTTTTTATTCCTCCGACTATTTAGCGTAATTGTTTATGCATAATTTTCATATTACCGATTCGTTAATTACGTTGCTGTTTACCACATTCGCTTTCAGATTATGTTTTGATAAATATATATTTTTTTTTTTTTTTAAATTGAAACGTTAAAAATTTGCTATTTCTTGTTATACATCTAAATTAAGTATTTTCTGACACTTTTGTTTTTCTTTTATGTAAAATAAATGATAGATGCCGGGAATATGGCATCAGAATAAACAATAATAAAACTAAAATAATGAGTATAAGCAATAAGGAGATAACTCCAACGCATGTATTAGTAAATACACAGCCAGTACAATGGATTAATCGAATAAAGTACTTGGGAAACTGGATAAATGATAGATGAGACCGGGACTACACTATTAAAAATCGGATCGAACCAGCAAGAAGTGTGTTCCAAAAAGAGTATTTAGTGTGTAATAGGGAGCTCCGCTACCAACGAGATGGAGAATAACTAAATGCTATGGGCTTCCGGTACTAATGTGCGGGGTGGAAACTTGGACATTAAATATAGCATCGATAAACAGATTACACGTGGTTTTACAGAAAAATATTACAAATACCGTGAGTAGATAAAGTTACCAATAAAGAAGTAATGTTCAGAACGAAAAAGAAAAAAGAATTGATGACTATAGTAAAACGAAGAAAAACGGCGTACCTAGGTCATATAATAAGAAGTAATAAATACGAGCTATCACAAATTATCCTCCAAGGAAACATTGAAAGGAAACGGAGCCGAGAGAAGGACACATTGGATGAAAAATATACAAGATTGGTTGAATATCGGGGAGGCTTCAGAAATCATAAGGATAGCCAGCAATCGAGATCGGTTTCGTCATGTGACCGCCAACCTCCTTCGAGGAGAGAGCACTTGAAGAAGAAGATGTTTCCATACATTGTATATTGTTCTATTTTATCCGAAATCGCTTTACGTTTTTTTTTTTTAAATATATAAAACATTTTATTGACTTTTAACTATATTAATCTTTTTATTGCAAATTTGATCGAACTATAATAAGCGAATTATAACCCGTAATTTTATGCCAAAACAACCGATTTTTATTCTCCAGTTATATAACGGAAATATTTTGGTAGAATTTTTTCGTTTTTATAATCTTCTCCTGACATTAAGTCAGTCATCTCATTTACTTAGTCGCTATCTTTTCAAATTAATACGCGTTAGTGTAAATTTTTAAAACTTTATAGACAGCGTGATAAAACACATACGGACATTATTATCGCAGTAGATTACACATTAAAGAAAGATACAATTAAAGATAGGAGAAAACGTTTAACTATTAAAACGGTATTTGCCCAATATACAGACATCTAAAACAAGAAAGACCCGGCACAGATCGTTTTTGTGTGTTTTTATATATGTGTATATGTGTCTGTATCCATCCAACAAATAAATTTGTTAACAAAGTGATTTAAATGGACAAAGATATATACGTGTATACATTATACATTTAGTAAGGGAAGAAATATTGAAAGAATTAAACAATAAAGAACGATTATATATATATATATATATATATATATATATATATATATATGATTTGCGAATATTTTCATTATAATTATCACACATAAAGAGAAAATCTTTTTTTGTTTAATTTTTGTCTATTTGTCTGTCTTTCTGTTTGCCTGTTCCTATTTAAATCAAAAACTATTAAATCAATAGTGATGAAATTTGCATAGCTTATAGCATATCACAAATAACACAGAAATTACAATAATTTAAAATTTTTAACGGACGAGTATATATATATATATATATAATACTAATATATAAACCTGTTAAAGAGACTGCGATATGGTATTAAAAAAAAATAATTAGACAGACGAAGCCGTGGGTAACTTCAAATATATATATATATATATATATATATATATATATATATATATATATATATATATATATACATGATGATTATGATTGTAAACGCATGTACATATTGCGGTACAGATGCCATATTCCGTATACATGAAATAAGGACACACATGTAGAACGCCGACCGTAGGATTGGTATGTTTACAAGACCGAAGTAAATATTTGTAATACGCTTATCCATATTCTCGCTAAGGCCGGCTGATGTTCAGCTAGGCGAAAACCGATTTCAAACGATTTAATTTAAATGTAAAATTTCTCTCATCCGGCTGCCTGGTGGCGTAGAAATAGTGAAAATGGGCGACGATACTTGCGAAGTGCCGAAATCAAGCGAGAGAAGAAGAACAACAACAATAAAAATTGGTATTGGTAGTGGTAAATAGTCGTCATAGTATTGGTAGTATAGCAGGCCGTTGTTATTTTCTGGAAATTGGTAAAGATACAATCAATCATACTCAAAACCGAGAGCGCTCTGTTTGTTTTGCCGGCTCTAACACGATTTACTTACCTCTGCGTACTTCTTGTGTAAATTTCCCTGTAAATGGACGAATATGTGTGTCAGGTTGAGTGCGTGTGTGTTTCCTATAATGGCATAGTGCACTCATACTTTGAACAGAATAAGCAACAATATTCCTCGTTATTCTTATAATTCTATTATTATTATTATTATTACAGCTTTTATTATTTATTACGACCGTTACAATCCTTTGAATGTAATTAATTACTTAACCGTGTGCCAATATTATAGCAAATATCATATAGCATAGAACGTTGGTACTATTCGATACAATATTAATCAGTAAAAACAAAAAGTAAAAAAAAAATCATTAGGAAATAAAGAAATAAATATACTAATGTTTATATATACATGTATAGATCTGTCAATCATACGCATACATATACGTTCGTTCCCCGATGATAATGATAAGCAGTTTAGTATTTGTGTTTAAAGTTCAACGCATACCGAAATATGACGACGATATTAAAACATTTTTTTTTTTATAACTTTTATTTTTTTATTATTTTTTTTTTTTATTTTATTTACAGACGCTCGATTACTAAGATCATTTGCGTCTAAAGGTTAGGTTATATGGAATTAATTAGTCCGGTTTCTGCTAGAAATTTTAATAACATGTCTATTTTTTGAGGGTCATCCTGTAGTATTTCTCCTAGTGAACTGGTTGATATATTGTGAAGGTTTCGATGGTTTGCATATTTTGCACATTCTAGTAGTATGTGGGATATTGTTATTGGAGTATTACATGTTGGGTATTTTGGAGCGGGGGTATTGTTCAGTATGTATTGTGATTTAAGTAGGGTGTGGCCTATTCGTAATCTAGTTATAGCTACTTCGTTGTGCCTTTTATTTTGTTCTGTGGTTTTCCAGTGTCCTAAAATTGGTTTAATTTGGAATAGATGTGTGTGAACGCACTGGGTCTCCCAGTATTCCTGATATAAAGCGTTGACTTTTTGTGTTATGATTGAGTGGAGATCGTTTGTGAGTGCGGATGTTATAATTTTTATGTTTTTTGATTTTGTTCTGGTGGCTTTATCAACTATTTCATTTCCTGTAATTCCGGAGTGCGCTGGAGTCCAAAGGAACACTATTTGATTTTTTTTCTGTATGAGTTTATGGATGATGAATTTTATATTTAAAATATCTAAGTTAGTATTTTTAATCAGTTTCTGAATCTGTTGTAGAGCGGATATTGAGTCTGAGCATATTATAAAGTTAGTTTTGTGTTTTTCTTTGACTATATTTTTAACGCTTTATATATAGCTATTAATTCACCTGTGTACACAGATGTCCCAATAGGTAAGAGGTATGTTTGTGTTCTGCCCTTTATAAGATAAGCAGAAGTGGTTTGGTTTAGCGTCTTAGAGGCATCGGTGTATATTTGGGTGTAGTTTCCGTAGTTTCTGCAGACAAGTTCATTAAATTTAGTTTTCAGGGTGTGCGGTGATGTTGAATTTTTACTATATTTGCTTAGGTCCATATTTATCGTTGCGTTAATTTTGGTCCATGGGGGTAATTTAGGTAGGTTACTTTTTCTAATTTTGGGTAAGGTGTATTGAAGTCTATCTAAGAGGTTATGAATTCGGACGGTTGTAGATTTAGAAGCATTAGGTTTATTTTGATACAGGTGGTGTAATTTATTTTCTGTTATGTTATTGTAGACTGGGTGGGATGGAGTGGACAGTAGTCTGCTATAATATTTTAGCATGAGTGTTTGTCTTCTATATTTTAGTGGTAGAATATTGGCTTCCACATGTAGAGCTGATGTGGGGCTGGTGTGGAATGCTTTTAATGCTATTCTTAAAGCTGCATTTTGTATTACATTTATATTTTTCAGTGTGTATTGATTCGCACTATCATACAGTATACTACCATAATCAAGTCTGCTTAGGATATATGTTTTGTAGAGTTGGATTAGTGTCTTTCTATCGGATCCCCAGGATGAATGATTTAGCAACTTTAACATGTTTAGCTTTTGGTTACAGTTTGTTTTTAGATTATTTGTGTGTTTTTTCCAGTTTAATTTCCTGTCTAATGTTAGTCCTAATAGGTGTAACGTATCTGTATTTTCAATCGGTGTTGATTCGATTTGTAAGAAAGGAATACTTAAGTCATGTTTTGTGCTAAATGTAATTTGTTTAGTTTTACTAATAGAAAAGGTAAGACCATTAGATGTGGCCCAATTATTTATTTCATTTATAGTATTTTGGAGCAGAAGTTCTATATATTTTGTTTCAATGTGCGAGTAGTATATCGAAAGATCATCGGCATAGATACAATATTTAACTGGGGAAGATATGTGTTGTTTAATATTTGCAACAGCTATTATAAATAAAGTTGGACTAATTACTGACCCTTGGGGAATACCATTTTCTTGGATTTTAATTTGCGACATATAATTATTCAGTTTGACTCGAAATTTTCTATTATGTAAAAAATTATTAATAAAGATGGGTAAGTTTCCTGTGAATCCCCATCGGTGCAAGTTTAATAATATTTCATGTTTCCACATTTTGTCGAAAGCTTTTTCCAAATCAAAGCTGACTAGGGTTGTAGTTTTGTTTTGAATTAAGTTATCCTGTATATCGGTTATTAGTTTGGTTAGCAGATCCTGTGTGCTTCTTTTCTTTCTAAAACCGAATTGTAGGGGATCTAGTAATTCAAGTTTTTCTAATTGCCAAAGCAGTCTGCTGTTAATAATTTTTTCGAGTAATTTGCAGAGAGTATTTGTGAGGGAGATGGGTCTGTAGCTAGCAGGGTCTAAGGAATTTTTGTTTTGTTTTAATAACGGAATTAGATGAGCCTCTCTCCACGCCTCTGGGAAGGATTGGTATTGCCATAAAAGGTTGTAGAAATATAGGATAGCCATTTTAGAACTGGAGTTAAGATGTTTTATCAAACTTATGTGAATACCATCCGGACCAGCGACTGTTGGGCGCATTTCATCTAGGGCGGTGTCAAATTCTTCCCTCGTTATATCTGTATTGTAACTTTGATTTATGTGTGATTGAAAATCAATAACGTGGTTATTTTCCATTTCATATTTTATTTTTTTAAAGGTTTCGGGATAATTTCTGTCCGACGACATTTCATAAAAATAGTCGGCCAAGATATTAGCTATATCCAGTTTGTTATCGGTAAGCTGAGAGTTTATCTTTAATGCTGTTATTGATTGGGCTGTATGTTTATTTGAGATTTTCCTAATTTGTTGCCATAGTTTATCTGGTGCTGTTGAAGAGTTGATTGTTTTAACAAAATTTATCCAATAATTTTTTTTAGATTCGCGTATGGTCATCCGTACTGATGCCCTAGCTTTTTTGAATTTTTTTTTCATTAATGATCGACATTCTTCCGACCACTATACGGCATATGGTTTGTTTTTTGCATGTATGTTATGCCTCGGAATAGTGTTCTCGGCAGCTTCTTTTATTGTCCTTAAGATGTATTCATAGGACTCATCAGCGTTGCTCGAGATTTTACATATTTGAATATTGACCATAGTTGTATACGAAATCCAGTCCGCTTTTTTAAAATTCCAATTTTGAGATTGGTGGTTAGCAATTGGTACTCTTGTGGGTAGATCTATGATTATATGCTGCGGAAAATGATCGCTACCATACAATTTCGAATCAGGGTACCAATTTGTGAAGTGGACAACATTTGGGCTGCAAAAAGTTAAATCAATTGCCGAATAGCCGCCATTGTTGTTCAGATGAGTCGAAGTGCCCGTATTAAGTAGCATATATTCGCCTGATCTAGCACTTTTTCGATCACTTTTCCTCGGGGGTCTGTGTTTTTGGATCCCCATACCGTGCTGTGGGCATTAAAATCACCGGTTACTATGAAAAGTTTAGGTAATTGGCTGAATAAATTTGATAAAACATGCAATGAGATGTTATCATTTTTGTGTAAGTATATTGAACACACAGTTAATTTTTGCCCAGAGATGTAGACCGATGCTGCTATAGCTTCCAGATTTGTACTCAATGATAGTTGTTCAGAATAGAATTTATTTGATATCGCTAATAAAACACCTCTGCTAGCCGCAGACCCTCCTATGTAGTCTTGCCTGTAAATTTTATATGTTTTTAGACTGGTTATATCTGTAGGTTTTAATTTAGTCTCTTGCAAGCATAAAACGATTGGGTCATTTAGTGTAATTAGTATTTGTAATTCTGGGTATTTGTTTTTGTAGCTGTTTAAGTTCCAGGATATTATTTTATTCATTTTGATTAATAAAGTTTGTTAATAAATTTTTGGAGGTAGTCGTATCTATCGAATACGCTAACTTCAGCTATTTACTCTATAGAGAAATTATATATAGAAATATTTTAAAACACGAGTAAAAAGTGATATAGGTAAGAGTAGAAAATAGAGCTATGTCGCTATCGATGGTATAATACTACGATTCGATAGGAAAATAAATATGTAAGGAAGTCAACTGATCATAACGTCTGACGTTGATGACGGTAGTATGAACATTGGACTAGCGTGTCGATATCGAATGAAGAATGAAGAATATGCATTTTAAAAGATGATTGTGGAAGTTTATTACTCGCGAGACGCAGTCCGCATATTGTTGCAATAAATTTACGTTTCGCACGTTGGTGGACCGGAGTATTGAGTTTGTACAACCAATATATAGAGAGCGTTTCGGGCATGAATAGAAAGTGCAATATGCGCAAATTATAAATATATATCTTAATACTTTACTACAAACGTTACCACCTTCATTATATATATCACTAGATCACGATTAGAACTAGCGCTATAACTGAATCTACCTTCATGATAAACCAACAGTAGCCTTTGCGCTTAATCGTATTCTCTTCATTTTTCCATCACTTTATATAGCGCTATTCTAACAATGTTTTACGCGCAGTCGGTTCGATTTTCTACATATCCACACACATACACATATGTATATATTTATGTATCCTTATATAATACATACCGTTCGTATACATAGTTAGTTGTCGGATCCGAGACGCTATTTCTATATACGAGATATCCGTGTATTAATCAGTTTGAGTACATCGTCATTGCAACTCCATAAATCTATCTTAACCTTAATATGCGTGCAGTTGAACAGGTGTCGGTGGCCTTGCTTATTCGCATTTGTCATCGGTGCTTATTTCCCATTTAACACGATTTGCGTTTGTTTTGACACATCCGGTACGTAACCTTTCTACATTGAAGCCAATTTAATTGATCTTTTGGCCGTAACAGGACCAGTATCAGAATTCTTCCATTGTACTATCCGTGTTGTGCTAGACTTGTTAGATAAAGCGACGATATTATACGTGAAACATTTTCGCGATTTACACCCTTTCGTGTACAGTAATCTGTCCAAACATAGGGTGACCGGAAACTGTATCAACTTTAATTCTTTCAGTGTTGAAAATGGCATTTCTTTTTATATAACGCGTGATAAATATAATAATTCAATCTTCGTCGGTCTAAGACAGCCCGTTATAATCCGGCAAGTATCATTTAATGATATGTCCACTTTCTTAACGCGCGTTGATCTGCCTCCAAGATGAACATCCATATTCTGCTGCTGAGAAACACAGTTCCAAGCCTGTTGCACGGAGGACTTCGGGTTTAGCTCCCCATTTTGATGAAATCAGCTTGCGAATAATATTTTTTAAGGATTAAACCGTTTACTTGTTTTTTCCACCAACTTTGATACATAAAATATCCCCGGTAAATTACGGACTACTTTTGTTAATTCGAAATCTTAATTACATCGTATATTTTCCTTAACAATCTGTGATAATTTATACTATATCATAGGCTGCACTAACATCGACAAATACAGCGCCAGTGATCTGTTTTCTCTGATATCCATCTTCAATATGTTGAGTTAGATTTAACAATTGGCTTTCATTAAGTTTTTATTTACGGAAACCGGCCTGTTTGGTATTAAATTACATTCAATTGTATCGTGGACACAATTCAATACGAGTCGTTCGAAGACTTTGATATCGGACGAAAGTTTGCAGCAACATTGCTGTCTTCGCCTGGTTTTAATACTGCGACACGTGGGATTTTTTCCATAATTTCGGAACCGAATCTGACTCAATAATTGCATTAAACAATTGTGTAACTCATTTAACATCTGTATGATTTAACTGTTCAGCATAAATGCCATTTACACCGGCAGCTTTTTTATTTTCCAGGTTTCCCATTTTGAATGAGCAAATTGGCTATTACATTTAGCATCATATTCGGAAGGACACGTTTCGTTTGCTCCAAGTTCAATTTTTCTAAGAAGACACTTGACTTTCTTGCTATTTGTTTTCATATCTATTCATCCAGCAGTTAAATCCAACTGTTGCATCTTTCATCAGACAGCTGTTGAATAATTTCATCTCCTAATTTTATTGTCTCATATTTATTTAAGTACAGTTGCAATTTATGTTTCAATTCTTCCATTATTTCAGATGTATATCGTTGTCGACAGTCTCGAAGTATTGATATGATGCTTTACCAATAATTTGTACAAATTTATCGTAATTCTTAGGAGACGGTTCCGCTTGCATTATCTCTATTTCTGTCATCTTTCGAAAATTTTACCAATTTACTTTCTTAAAATTAAATCATCGTCTGAAAGAAACTGTATTTGATTTGATCACTGCATTGACTTCTAGCATAATAGGCCGATGTTGTGTTCTTGGCATGGGATCAAGTACATATTTGCGACACATAGAACCTATGGATTTCGATACGAATATCAAGTCCGAATTGTATCCTCTGCATCCACGTCTGCTGTGGAAAAATGGAACTAATTTTGGTTCACGGATTAATGAAAAATCAATTTGCTGAATCCTAGTGTTCTAAAAGGTCACCATTCAGCTCAGATTTACAATAATCCATTAATTCACTGTGACTGTTGAAGTCGCCTATGATATTAGATTATTTTTTCGTAATACACTCAAAAGCTGGAAACACAAGCCGATTGTTAGGCGGGTTGTATACCGATGATACTGCACAGTGTTCTAGGTCAACAGTAATAATTTATATATTATATATTTATTAAAACTTTCGTGATGGTTTTCTATTCGTCTAGAATTATTTTCGGTGAAAACCACGTCCAATTTTTGAATAATCAGGACGTGGTTTTCACCGAAAATAATTCTAGACGAATTTATATATTTCCAGAATCCGATACGGTACTTTGATGAAGATTGCAATTCGTTTCGTATACATTCTTAAATATTTTATAACATAATTATAGCTTTGATGATTAATTATAATATAAAAATTATTAATTCATATATATATATATATTTTTTAAATAAATTAGTTTATTTAAGTGGAATGCATATGAGTATCGTCGTATTGTGTATCTGCATTATATATATATATATATATATATAGTTTGTAGCCATTTATTGAAGTAGTATTATCGTGCGATGCCATTACCGGCGATAAGGGAGATGTGGAAGAACACGAATGTAAAAAGTAAAGCTGGCCAGAGTATTAGAGATGATGATGGGGAAAAATAACGATCAAATCGGGCTTCTAGTCTTCAATTAGATACGACAAGTTGCGCTACTATCTTTTAATTAGTCTTTCCTCGACTAAAATAGTTATTTCGGTATATCGCCTATTTAGCCAAGGCCGGAGTTTTAAACGTTCGAGCCGGGATAATTTAACGCGAAATATCACTCCGGTCGTTCGGTCTTGTGTTGCGCATTTCGAGAGCAATACGGTTCTTCTTATCGAGAGTGGAACGACTAGGCCGGAAGGACGGCTTAAAAAGTCGGTCTGTAAAAACAGGAAGATCTAAGAACCAGGAGATAGAAGACGAAAAAGATAAAGGCTAACGGTGTCCCGGGTCGTTATAAGAGATACTTCTGGTTGGATAGAATTAACCAGAACAGAGATAAAAGCAACTTTAATAGGAAATAGTAGTACCGGTATTAATGGTAGTATTATTATAAGGAAAGATTTATCGGCGTGTTAAGTGGTCAGTTATCCTTCAAAATAAGGCCATTTTCCTTAGCTCGTCCTTGCGTTGAAATAAGACATATATATGTATATGAATATAAATGTACAAACACACATACGCACGTCTCATATATGTGTGTATATATATATATAATATACGCAATGTTTGTATTTTTCTTATAGTCAGTATCCGTCTTTTAATGGTTCATTTCTGTGCTCGAATTACTAAACTTTGAGAGAGCCAAACCGAATTTGGTAATTAAGTCTTAACTATAATAAAGGTCTATCGAAGTCCATTGAGAAACAAAAAAAAAAAAACAAAACACGTCCACAATCTTATTCGGCCAAAGTGTCGGCGCTAGGCGACAACCGCAAGTTAAATAAATTCTTCGGAACCATCGAATCTCGAATCTCATTCGATGTTTTGGAAGTTGCTTTATCGTCCGATAACCGCAACGGACAGTCGACGAATTTGAAATTTCGAAATTTGGCGTAATTCGCTATGTATCATCATCTAGTTAAACGATCAAGGTCGAAAATTAAGTTCTGTCAAAGTTTGTAACGATTATATTAAACCGGCCGAAAGACTTTTCCCAAACTGTCGTTAGTATACTAACGAAAGTTAGTGAAAAAGATAATCCGTAAAAAAAAAATATATATGTACATATATATATATATACATACATATATATATATATATACGCACATATATAAAAATAAAATAGTAGCTTTATACTTTAGGAACTTTTAAAATCGAATTACACGCGAAAGTTTTTTGCATGGTATTTTAAAAAATTACGAAGAAAATACGACAGAGACCGAAAGAAAATGTAACTAACTCGGTTAATTTTACTTCTAGCCGCTTGAATCGTATACGCTTATTCATTCTACAGTTAATCATACACACATACATGCATGCGTATACATAGTTGGAGAAAGTAGGGAGGTAGATAGATACACACACATATATATATATTACTTATTATATATATATATTATTTATTATATATATATTGTTTATTATATATATATATATAAATGTTAGTGACAAAACGACTAATCCGTTCTCTTTTTTAAATAACCGACTAATTCGGTTTTTCTAAAATAACCGAATAAATCTATCATTTTTTTAAATTTATTAATTTAAGCCGTGTTTATAAATATTTTATGTTTTATTTAATTTGTACACGCTAAGGAAGCGTGTCATGTGTTTTAGGACAAAAAACCGATTACTTTTAAATCGGATGACGTAAATCCGATTGAATTTAATTAAATTTCGATTAATATCTGTTAGTAGGTTTTATTATTCGGTTATTATTGAAATAAAATAATCGCATTTCGACCGGAATATTCTATTGCGCATTTTTCTTTTCTTTCTTTTTACTATGTTTATCAAAGTTTACTCCGGATTTAATAATAAGAGTTTTGCGGGAAGTTATTATAATTTGATTTAAGAAATATAAGTATATGGAATGTAGAAAATATCGATATTAGTAGGCTTCGCCGAGTTCTAAAATCTGTGTGATTACACGATTTACTTGATAAAGTTCATACAATTCTAGATTATCTGTTAGTTGCTCTTCGACTAAAATACATTTTTTAACTTTACTTTAAATACATTTAGATGGATATTTTCATTTGCTATGCCGTGTTTAAATTGTACTAAATTAAAGTAAATCCGAGACTAAATAAAAAATTGAATAATTAGTCGATTTATTGGAAACGATGTTATGAATATATATATATATATATATATATATATATATATATATATATATATATATATATCAGATATGTTGTATGCTGAATAAGCTGTTGTTAATTACATAATTTGACAAACGTAGAATGTAGTGATTTTTTAAAAATAAACAATAGAAACGAATTAAAATCGTTAAATCGAAAATATTGTAAAGACCGAACGATACGGTGTTCCACAAACGATTGTAAGCTAATCTCCGGTTTTCTTATTTTTAATTGAAGCTTCATTCCAAAAATTTTGGTCGAGTAGATTTCGACTTATTCAAAAAACGACAAAACTGTCCATCTTCTCTGGGATACAAACGCGTGCAATCGAGAAAGGATATAATTACGAAGAAACGGATGACACAAAGCGTCTACTCGTTGAACTAACTGCGGAATCAGTTAACAACAGTAGCCTTTACAGCTCAAAATCGAAATAAGCACTGGACGATGGTCGAAATCGAATGTAAAACGGATCGTTTAATTTAAAATATATATATATGTTTTTTCACGAAAGTCAGCTCGGATTATTTTTGAAAATGTCACTCGAATAAAACGGGCTACAACGCCCGGATATATAGTCCACCGAATAATGTCCAACGTCCCGGAAATTAACGAGGAAAAGCAGCGAAATACGTGTACATTCTCGCACGCTTCGATTCAAATTTGTCGCGGATATTTCGGGAAGAAAATGCGAAATAATCCGAATGATATCGACGCGAAACAAAAAAAAAAAAAGATGAAACCGTAAGCGCCTAATAAATTTAAACGTATCTCTTCGGATCCGCTAGATTTCCTACGTGTAGCATCGTGGTTTTTCCTTATTGTCTACACTGACGAATATATACACGTATTCGAGCATGTACTTTTTCCCCACTATATTAATATATATATATATATATAAAAATAAAACTGCAGTTTTCAGTAGAGTCGAAATTTGTTTTCTCTTTAATATTACAGCGATTTTTCCAACAGCCAGATATCACGCTCGAATAAATTACCTTTTGAATCTTTTTTACGAACGATCTTTTGGGTAGCCGGTAAGTAGGTAAACAGATAAGTAGGAAACTACTTTCGTGATAAAAATATTCGCCGAAAAAACCCGGGAAACTCTGAAGCACAGAAGACAATTTCGTTTTCGATATTTATCGTTTTCTCAAGTCGTCCGGAAAATTTCAAATCAAATATAAAACAAATATGATCGAAAGGATTCGTTTGAAAAATCGGTCGCACGATAGATTTCGGTTTCATATTTAGATGACAAACGGTGGTTTGTTTTTTTCAAATTGCCGCACGGAAACTTAAAATTTTTGAGAAAAAAATAAAGATAAATAAATAAAAATAACGAGGAAGCCAATCGATCCCTAAAGTAAAATAGTTAATTTCGTCCGTTAATAATCGTAATGATAAAAATTATTACGTGATTTTTTAAAATAATTTAATTAGATGTCCTATACGTCAAAATATATATATATATATTTTGGTTTTGTCTTATATAGCTTCAGATGATACTTAAAGTTGGAGTTGCACATTAATTTTTTATAATACGCAAAAAAAAATTGTTTACCCGCTCTCTGCTTTCATTCGTAATGTCGAAGTACTGTCAACAATATTTCGGAATCTTGCATCGTAACGTCGATGTTTGCATTTAAATCGCCGATTATCGTCTTCATTTGCCTTAGAGCTCTATTATGTCTATAGAAGATCTGATTCAGTAGTTGGCGCTGTATATAGATGCAGTATATGTGGACCCGCCTTTATTTTAATTAAAGCTGTCTAAATAAGAAAAAAAATACGCCAAATGTACTGGCTCGTTGAACGGCACTCTAAAATCAAGCTGGAGAATAAACTGTTAATATATAACACCATCATAAATCCTATATGGAAATACGGGATACAAATATGTGGATGTACTAAAGCATCGAATTGTAAAATAATCCAGACAGCTCAGAATAAGTTTCTTCGACTAATTACTAATTGGTTCCAACGAAATGATGCACTCCGTGCAGATTTACAGATCAAATGGTTCGACGAAGTAATACAGGATTACGCTGACCAACACCACAAAAGACTTCATCATCATACAAATCCGGAGGTCTTGTTTGCCCACAGATCGTGACGTAAGAAGGCTTAAACGTTTCAAACCTACTGACTTGGTTGTTACTAAGTAATATACGTACCAGAGCTTAACCATTAGGTTAAACCTCTGCACATGTTGAATAATTATGACTGCTGCTTATTTAAACTAAAAGATTACAGAAAGGAAGTACCTGTCCTTTCTTGGAGCTACATTAAAAAAAAAATGAATTCAATAGACTTATTTGCGATCATTTTTTTAAAATATACTTATCACACCGTTTCTACTTTTAGTATCCCCCAGTGGTATCTTGCATGTTCCTTTTCGAGTTGTATATTTAACAGCTTCGCATTTAACCGCCGTCAATTTTTCTGGTAGCATTCCTTTTGACCAGTTTCAATATTTCAATAGCAGTACGCGATGTTTGATTTTCTACACCATCGTAGCTGGTTATTAACACTCACAGTTCCGGAAGATGAAAATTGCACTTACTGCCTAAGCGCACGGCATAAAACAATTTTCAAGACCGTAAACTGTAGCGATTTTCCATTTCCTTCCGGCGAATTATCTATCACGGTTTGCTAAATCAGTTTCTAGAAGTTAACGGATTCTCATCTCCGTTGGTTTTATGAGTAAAACCTTGATTGTAAGTAAGCGGTTTAGTACGGGGGAAAGCGGGTGAGATAAACTAATTTTGTTAAGGGTATTCAAACGGATATATGGTTCTTAGTCTTCCGCTATATACGTCTACCTGTCATTACGCTAGTACGCTCGAGATTTTTCACCAGTTAGCTCCAAAATTGCTTATATTCGCAATTGACTAATTATATACTACCAATTTCGCTATCAACCATTTGCAGACATTACGTATTTAGGTCAGATCGCCGAATCCCAAAAATGCATATAGTGTCCCTCGCCGGTGATATATATGTATACATATACGGGTGTATACATTGTGATGTTGGAGCTGTTAAAGTGTTCAACTGTCAAAATGACGAGGTTCGATAGTAGCTTGTGAGTCATAAAGTTTGTCAGTAACGTTTAACTTTTAATTATCACGGACACAAAAAATTTGGACAAAATGCCAGCTGTACATCGAGCTTGTGTTTAATTCTGTTGTGTTTGTATCGTGTATACTTCAGTTGCAAACTTGTACGTGTATAATCGACTATGTCGTTTATAAGACTGCATGCACAGTTATCAAAAAAAAAAAAAAACAAAACACGTTTTTTGTTACACAACTTCGTGTATATATGGTAAAATGCCTTGTAAATATGTTCAATCTTTACATAGGACTGGAATTATTATTATTATTGGTGTTTTTCTTCGTAGTACATTCAAAAATTCCGTAATCCCCCCCCCCCCGACTAGGAGAGAAAATATTTTTAAAAACGGAGGAGACAATCACGTTCTTGATAATATGTAATGAAAATGCCACGACACAACCCTTGTATAATATTATTACTACTACTACTACTACATCGAAACGTATGGAATATATGTTATTTTTCAAAACAATTTGTATAATTTACTTTAGCAAAAATATGTAATATTCAAAGGAATAAAACGAGATTACATGTATATTATATATATATGTATATATCGTTGCTTATATATCTTAAATGACATTTAGAACTACTGTGTAAGTTTTTTGAATACGAGTGAATTTAGCGCTACATTAACGATATATAGAAGGTTAAATATTTTACTAATATTATTATTATTTTTAATATATTTCGAAAGTACTATTAAGAAAATTCTCAAAATATGAAAATATTAATAATAATAGTAATAACAATAATGATCATAATAAAATGAGAGAACCGAGCAACTTTTACGATTAACGTGAAGAACCTCTCCCCCCAAAAGGGGGCAAATTTCCTTGGAGAATATGTAAATATCATTTCGCCTACGTTTAAACTTCACTTTATAGTACAGAATGATGATCACGACCGTAATCATAATAATAATTACAATAATAACTATAAGCTCATTTCTTGAGGAAAAATTTTAAAAAACGACGAAATTTACGTCAAAATTTAAGTTCTTCAACACAAGATCGCTCAACCATTTAAAGACAAAAAAAAGCACCCTCTATATATAAGCCACTTTAAATTCGATAATAATAATAATAATAATAATAATAAACGTGAGGAACATATGTAAAATTTTTTAACTTCTTTTAAATTTAATCAAAAATAAATAAACGAAATAAAAAAAAAAAACGAATAAATACCGGCGATGATAACGCTAATAATAATAATAAATAATTCTAATAATCATTATCAATAACGAAAATAACAGCTGATAATAAGCGAATAATTAGACCATTTGTTTAATTTTTGCTCTGCGGTAATTCAATGAAGTGACACACGTTCGCGAGTTAACTTTTTTTGATTTTTATATTAAAAATTGTATATAGCGTTATATATTCCATAGTGCGGATGTCGTTTTCCGCGACGATCATTCTTATTATTTATATTAATTATTGTTATTTCAGTTATATATATAATACATATAATCATCATCATTGTCATTTATCATTGAACCCAAGGATTCATTTCCTCCATTCCGTTCTACTTTCGGTAATCTTCTTTAGGTCCGAGTATATTTAACATCCCATAATCATTTGGTTTATATAATTATTTCGCCTTTCTTCTCTTCTTCCCAATTTTTTCTTCAATAATCAATTTATCTTAGTACATGTCCCATCATCTTTGATCTACGTCATTTTATATTAATTCCCGTCTCTCGTCGATCATGTTCGCAGGACTTCTTCGTTGGTCTTCTTTTCTATTCATTTTATCTTTAGCATCTTTCTAGCCACATCTCTGCTCCCATCAATCTTTTTTTTTATCAGCTTCATTTATTCACACCCGTATAGCAATGTATACCATATATGGACTCTTTTATAAGTCGTTTTCTGAGTTCTATGCTCACATTTTTACCGGTGAATATGTTTTTGCAAGAATGCATATTTGGCTAGGCTTATTCTACGTTTGATTTCTCCGTCGGTTTTCCAATTTTCTGATACCATACATCCAAAATATAACGCTTCGTTGACTCTTTCAATTTTTTTTATTATTTAATAATATGTTTTCCTTTTGTGACACGTTGGGGGTATTCGGATATTATTTATTTCATTTTTGTTTCATTTATTTTCATGTTTAATATATATATATATATATATATATATATATATATATATATATATATATATATATATATATATATATATTATATATATATTGTGAATGTGGCGCAGTAGAAACCGCAAAGTACTATTTGTATGCCCTATCGCGGACCATATAAAATTATACAATAAAAATAATCTTTACAAGACGAATACACTGCCCGACAATTTCAATTATTTGCTTTTAATATATTACAAATGAATAAATTTTTTTAATAGCACTTTACGAAACAGCGATAAAATTTGTCAGTAATACGTATAATGAGTATACATGTATGTATGCGTACGTATGTTGCGTTTGTGTGAACTTTCCTCGCGCAATATGTCGCGTATAATGCGTATACGTGTATACGACATTTACGCATCTAGTACGCTTAAATTATAGTTTAAATACTACTTCATATAAGAAGCAACAAGTGCATGCATGTAAACTTTTGACGAGTAGGAGTGAAATTGACTGCGTAAATATGAGTGGGTTACTATATGATTATATACTATAGAGTATTGTAAAGGGGAGTAGTACACTGACTAATAACTCCCATACATACGTTACAGGATATAAAAGGAAGAAATCGGCATTTATGAAAAGAAGAAATGATTATCAATATCGAAATAGACGAATATAAAAATTAAGAAGAAATTGATCGAAGCATCCGTAAGCGTTTTACTTTGCGGTTCGAAAGCTTTGACGAAAACCGGAAACCGGTTGAAGGCGTTCGAAACTCGATTTCGGAGGAGAATCGAAAGAGTAGCGTGGACAGAGAAAAATAAGAAGTATTTAGATTAATCCGTGGAAACAGAGAAGATCGCGGGAAAATTAAAAGCAAGAAAAAGACGGGATGAATATTTAACGGAAAACAATTGAAGTCATCGTAGATGGGAAAATATGAAGAGGAATGTCAAGGAATGAAACATATCAAACAAATACAAATACGATGTACCAGCAATACGGACATAGTAACTTGAAAGAAGATAGCGCTATCCGGAGAATTTCGACATTTAGCTGTTCAGCAATCTGAACAAGATCGAGGAATTACGATGAATTTCGAAATAAACGAAAATTAGAAAAAGGTTAATCGAATTCGTACAACGAACTTTCAAATTAAATATATTGTTTATCTGTAAGGTAAAACTTTACTTAGTTTTGGTGTATTACAAATAGTTTCAGTGTTACGAATTTTCGATAATTCATCAAGGGTTGTGTACTTACCTTTAAGTTGTACCGAATTTACATTAAAACAAACTGTAAATAAGTATTTGTCCATTTATTCAACGATTAAGGTCATTAGAAATTAAATAAATTTATAAATAGGATTAAAGTTATCAGCAAAACCAGTAATAATAATATAATTTTTTTTTTCTAAACTCGATCGGTTTCATATTTCACAAACGAATAATTAAGCTTCGTCGTATAATATAATAATAATAATAATAATAATAATAATAATAAAGCCTTTATTCATTTAAATATACCAAAAAATATACACGCGTAAAATAATTAAAATTAATGATAATAATAAAAGCCTAAATTGAGCAAAGACCTCTTCCATTTTTTATTTATTTTTTTAATTTGAAGAAACATATCCAACACCATTTTTTTCCAAATCGTTCTATCTCTTGCTTTCCGCATCCAATTGTCCCAACATATTTAACAATATCGTTTTTGACTTTTGAATTTTTCTTTTCCTATCCAGCGGAATACATTCTACACATTTTCTGGTCCAGCTATCTGCTTGTTTCCGTATGACATGAACACACTGTGTTCATTTGAGTTTTCTTGCTATCCTCCATTAGGTCATCTGTCCTTGACTGTGCTCTTAATGCCTTGTTGTTTATTCTACCAAATTTTGTAACCCCTAACATTTTCCTTTCCATCGCTCGTTGCACAATTTGTAATATGACCATCTTTGTGATCCATAACTAATCGCCGGTACGATACATGTATTTGATGGACTCATTTTCTTATTAAAAATTTTCTTCAACGCCCAATACTTTTTCCATCCGATTGCTATTCTTCTATTTAATTCCTTATCTGTTTTGTCTTTAAATGAAATTAGTTGTCCAAGATATATAACTTCTTCAATCCATTTTAATTTGTTCGAGTTAATAGTCGCATTTTGTCATGTGCTATTAGTTAATTTTTTTTTTGTTATTTATACCAGTTCTCTTTTTTTTGCAACTTCTTCTAGCTCGTTAAGCATCGTTTGTAATTGTTCAGCCGTGTAAGCTTATAGCTTATAAGTGTCACATCATTTGCGAAACATAAATTTGTTAAATGTGTACCATTCGTGTTTATTCTATATTGTTTCCATGATAGATTCTTAAATAGTTGTTCCAAAACCACGTTAAATAAGACTGGTGACAAGGAGTCCCCTTATATATACATATATACTTATATATATTTATATATATATATATATATATATATATATATATATATATATATATATATATAAGATACATTTATAAGATATATTTTTAAGGATTAATTATAATATAAAATATTGCGAGATATATATGTACAATAAATGCTTACCAATTATTCTGTGAAGGGTCTATCTTAAAACGTAACTGAAAATCGATTACAATCGTTTAGCTTTCGCATTACTTCCTAAAAAGCAAAAAAAAAAAAAGAAAGAGATAAACACAGTTGACGATATAACGGAAAAAGAAACAAAGAAAGAAAATATTGCTTAGGAGGAGCAAAATATTTTCCACATTGCATACTTTATATATAATAATCCGAGTAAGCGACTTAATGTAATTCGGGGGAAAAATAAAATTGTTACTCGTAATAAACTATATCGAAAATCTTCATTAGACAACTCGATCCGTGGAAGTTAATTAGGAATTGTACACTTATTTTTGGAAATAAAATAATTTTATATAGTTACGAAATAAATCAACACATATCAGCCTGTAGTATAAATATTTAATAAGACATATCATCCATTTCTTACAGCCCTGTACAGAATCACTAATGCCCATATTTTATATATATATATATAAAGAAACGTGTACGTTTAAAAATATCGTAAGTTCTTAAAATCGATGTTTAAGCTCGGTACCTTATATCGTACGCAAAGACCGCGATACGTATTCTTTATTATTGCGGATGATCTATTTTAATCGACTTAATTTCGCTAATTTTATAGACAATTCGGAATGTATCGAACTAACTGAAATCTGCAATTTAACCAATCAGAAGTAATTACACATTAACAGCATGTGTTTACCACGCTAAATATTTAATATATATATATATATATATATATATATATATATATATATATATTTCTAGACTAGCTGTATCACCATTTCTGTGTATTAGGATAACATCTGCTTCGTTCCACAGTCGCGGGATAGAGTTCTCTTTTAAACATTTGTTGAACAGATTTTTCAGCAAATCCAAAATATCCTCATTTCCTTCTTTAATCATTTCTGGGACTATACCATCCGGTCTGCTAGCTTTGTTATTTTTAATTTTCTTTAAAGCGTATTTGATTTCACTTATTGTTATATCCGGTAGGTTTCCCTTATCCTCATTTATTGTTAATTTATCTTTCATTGTAGGATTAACTTTTGTGTCATAGAGATCTGTATAGAATCTTCCGACCTCTTTGGATAGTTCAGTTTTGTCTGTAAGGATATTTCCGTCACGATTTTTCAAATTCGTCAGCAGCTTACTTCCCATCGACGATGATGTCTTGAATACTTTAGGTCCTCTGTTATGATCAATTATTTCACAAATTTTCTTTGTGTTGTTTTGACGTATATCACTTCTCAATTGTTTTCTACTTAATTTATTCAATTCTGCCCACTCAGTTTGATTTTTATCTTTATCCACTTTTACTTTCCTCCTTCGTGCCATTAAATCTTTTGTTGCATCACTAGTTTTACTGTTTACCTTTTTTGTACGTGGTGCAACTTTAACCGCAGCTTTTTTCATAATTTTAGTAATCTGTTCAGATTGTTTATTTATTTCCAGTGTTTTAATTTCTTCAGATTTCTGTATTTGTAATTTTAGTTCTTCTTGATATTTGCTTCTATATTTTATTAATTTATCAGGATCAACTAGTTTTTACTCTTTTTGACACGGATACATCCTGAATTTTTAATATACCTCTAACTAATCGGTGGTCACTGCCGTTATTAACACTGTTCAGTACTGTAACGTCTTGTAATATGTTTGAGCTATCAGAGATGATATAATCAATCTCATTCTTGTATTCAAAAGTTGGGCTTCTACAGGTCCATTTTCTTTTCTCTTTCTTTTTGAAGAACGTATTCATGCAGTAAAGCTTATTTCTTTCGAGAAAGTTTGCCATCATTTCTCCCCTTTTGTTTCTTTTACCTACTCCATGAATGCCTACTGATGTTTCTCGTATGTCTTGTCGGGTACCAATTTTGGCATTAAAATCGCCAATTATCAATGTGTTTTTGCATTTATCTCTATTTATTGTTTCTTCTAATTCATCATAGAAACATTCCAGTTCCTCCTCTGTATATGATTCCGTCGGGGCATATATTTGCACTATCTTTAAGGTGCTATTCTTACCAAACAAAAGTATTATGTATGCAATTCTGTCTGTAACGCCTACATACTTAACTACATTATTATGCCATTGCTTATTTATTAAAAATCCTACTCCGTTTTGATGATATTCGGAATCCCATTTATAGAATAATATAGCCTGTGACTTTAGCTTTATAACATTTTCGCCTTTTCTGCGCACTCCGATTATGTCCCATTTTATTTTATTCAATTCTTCTTCTAACTCCGAAAGTTTCACTTCGGAAGCTAAAGTCCGCACATTATATGTACAAATACGCATAAGGCAATTCTTATTATTGGTATTTATGTCAAATCCGAGTGGTATTAATGGTTCTATCCGGTGTTTGCTTCCTTTATTTGTATGTCTACTAGGCGGTAAGGAAGAAGGAGTCAATTCCGATCGCCCATTTTGGCCTTGGCTACTACGGCCCTTCTTTTTCCTTACAGTCATATTGGGGTAATGTTGGCCTAATCTCCCGTGCTGGCCAAGCAATTTTATCCCTTTCTGCCAGGTTAATATTTCTATTACTTTAAATGGTCCTAATATATATTATTGTTATTATTTCTATATTTTTATTAGTTGTAATTTATATATCGCATTCAAAGCTATTTTATCCTAAGTTGTATAGTAGTAACAATACTGTAGAAGCAGGGGTGATTAGGCTGTTAATCCTGCTTCTTGTTTTTCTGTCAGGGTTTACTCCCTTAGCCTTCGGGTCAATACCCTAACCGAAAGGCAACGGGTTGTTACTGAGGAGGTAACAATGTAAGATTTTTACGACGACCTTAACCCGCCGAGGGAGAGACAGTCCCAGGATTTCTGCAGACTTTTAAAGGACAGGTCCTCAAGCTGTCCATCTGCATCCTCATGTCTCCTTACCCTGTCACTACTGGAATCGTCTGCTAGAGACTTTCCGCCAGTAGCCGCTCTTGGTTCGCGACTGCTTATTGGTTATTCTCAGCTGGCCAGTATATATACTGGTCATTTCACTATCCACCACCTGTGAACGCGCCCCGTTCCGGTTAGAGCTCCGGATCCCAGAAGGTACATAGTAATTAGCTAATTATCACATATGTACAAACTTTATATAAGTATTATTACAAATCGAATGACGAAACAAATAGATTACTGCCAACCGTGCGAGCAAGCGGGCTTTAGATCCGGTTTCAGCACGCATGATCACATTCACACTATGAGGATTTTAATATCTAAGTGCAAAGAATACAACATGGAATTGCACATGGCGTTCATCGATTATCATAAAGCGTTTGATACCGTGGAAACATGGACAGTGTTGAAGGCGCTTGAAGAAAATGTATAGACGATGAATACATCAACATAATTAAAAATATTTATAATTCGCCAATAATGCAAGTACAGCTGGTGGAAAAAACAAATAAAATACCGTTAAAGAGAGGCGTCAGACAAGGAGACACAATATCTCCGAAGTTATTTATAGATGCTTTAGAACGTATGTTCAAAAATTTGTCTTGGGAGTCTAAAGGTGTGAATATTGATGGGAAGAAAATTGTTACTTGCGTTTTGCCAATGACATTGTGTTGATTAGTAATAATGTTGGTACTTTACAGAAAATGATAACTGACCTACATAACTGTTCCAAAAAAACAGGATTAACCATCAATATTAATAAAACGAAGATCATGACAAATACATCTCAAAAGTTACAAATAAAACTAGATGACCAGATAGTGGAACAGGTCAATGAATATATATATACCTAGGTCAAATTATTGCCACACAGAAAGAAACAATGCGTAAAGAAATTAAAAGGCGAACGCATCTATCGTGGATAGCTTTGGGGAAGTTGAGTACTGTCCTCAAAAATAAAGACATACCTAACAGCTTGAAGAAGAAAGTATACGAACAGTGCATCCTTCCAGTGCTTACATACGGAGCGGAAACATGGAGCCTAACGAAGTATGTTGTTAAGAAACTTGCAGTGACACAGAGAGCTCACGAAAGATTTATATTGGGCATCAAGATATCAGACCAGAAAACCAACACGTGGATAAGACAGCAGACTAAATTGTCAGATGTAGTCGGACGTGTAGCGCAGTTGAAATGTAATTGGGCAGGTCATGTAGCAAGAAGAAACGATGACAGGTGGACGAAACGAATAACAGAATGGCTTCCAAGAAAAGGACGCAGAAGTCGCGGTCGGCCGGATACAAGGTGGCGGGATGATATACATAGATCAGCCGGTGTGAAATGGATAAACGAGGCCCAAGATCGCTACAGGTGGAAACAAAAGGGGAACGCTTACATCCAGCAGTAGATTGATATAAGCGCATCGTGATCGTGATATATATATATATATATGGCTCTAATTACGGATTAAATTTTCAGTGAAAGTTGTTGAGATGAATTACGACCGTTTTAACACAAAATCAGTGAACGCAACAATAATATAATGTTACGAGTCAGTTTCGAATGGCGACGATGAACTGGTAGGTAAATGATCAGCCAAAATAGAAGAATTAATACAGGAGATGAAAGCGCATTATAATATTAACGGCGGACGAGAACGCCAGTGTAGAAGAAGTTAGGAAAGCGAAATCCGAGAGAAAAAAATTAGTGTTAATTTTTTCAATCCAGAATAATGATAGTCGAGGCTAGTCACTTCGCGGAAGATATACATGGAAAGCGTCTCAGAAATAGAGTACATATTAATGAAACAAATATATCGAAATTGGATGAAGAAAATGATAGTGTAGCATAAACAGATTTTATGGAGACACTGATCACAGCTATGTGAAATTGACAACTGCCGTCATATTTAAGCAATCGCGTCAGAACTATAGAAAACAAAAGTGAAATTAAAGCTGCGTTTAACTGGGGCGTATTACGAAGGTTTTAAATTAACCGATTAATGAATACGCACCGAAGGAGAATGTGAACGAAAATTGTCAGTGTACGAAAGAACTAACGGCAGAACAAAAGGAAAAAGAACGGATGAATCAAGAAATATTACAAACGATGGGGGAGGAAATGAAATGCAATGAACGATTAGAAAGTACGAATCTTTGCGAAATAAGATCATTAAAGTATATAGGAAACGATAAGCGGGTAAAATAAAAATAAATAAATAAATAAATAAATAAAGCCTATATTTCGCCAATTATTGGCCGAAGGCCTCCCACCCATGAAACTATTAATAAAATGATGAAACACATAACAAAAATACCATATACCCATACAATTAACAATGATTAAGGACACCATATAATTGACACATTTTCTTCCATTCCGCTCTATCGGAGGTTAATCGCAACCAAGTAGAACCCATCCGCCGTCTGAAGTCATCTGCCCACCGTAACGGTTGTCTGCCTACACTTCGTTTGTTGTAATATGGAATCCACCTGGTTGCATCTGCGGCTAAACCATCCCGACGTATCATGTGACCGGCCCAGTTCCATTTCAGGCTGACTGCTAACTTCGCAATATCCTTCATTTTAGTTTTATACCTAATAGTTTCCGAACGAATTCCAAAGATAGATTTCTCCATTGCTCTCTGTACACGACTGATTTTGTCAATATGTGCTGCTTTCATAGACCACGTTTGACAACCGTATAACAAAGCTGGTACGACGCATTTTTCCAGAACGTTAACTTTTGCTTGTAGGTTAATTTAACAGCTTCTATTTTTTAAAACTCCTTTTAAACTCCAAAATTTTTTCCATGCTGCGGCAATTCTTCTTGTTAGTTCTTTATCCATCCAATCATTGAATGATAAACACTGACCCAAATAGATTGCTTCCTGCATGTATTCCAGTTTTTCTCCATTTAGGCAAATAATTTCTGGTGTACTATTAGTAAGAAGCTTAGTTTTGCTATTGTTTATAATTAAATCTACATTTCTACAATTACGGTAGAGTTCTTCTAACATTATGGAAAGTTCGTTTGCAGATCCCGTAAATAAAATTATGTCGTCTGCAAATCTAAGATTAGATAAATACTGTCCGTTTATATTTATTCCTTTAGTTTCCAAATTTGATTTCCTTATAGCAAATTCAGTGTTGAAAAGTGCCGGAGAAATTGGATCGCCTTGTTTTGTTCCTGTGGATTGATTAAATATTCTACTATTTTCTTCTAGTGAAATGTAAGCCATACTTAATTTGTATATTTCCTTAATTAAATTTATATACTTTGTTTCCACACGGTAAAATAATCAATACAAAAATCGAAATTACATATGGGGAAAACGGAATGATTTGACGCGTAATCAAACAACTCGATTGCGAGCCGAAAAAACAGGACGGTATATAAAACGCGAGAATGGTTAACAAACTGATTCGTAAAATGCATACGGAGGTGTGAACATGTGGTGTCAACGTATAGAGAAGCTTCATCGCATACAGTCAACCATCAAAAATAGGCAATTAGCATGATGGTTCGAGAACAATTCGATCCTGCGATTAAATCATTAAATTAATTATTAACCTAGGAATTAAAAATTATAAATTTAACGTTTTAGGTTAACAAGAACGATATATTAAAATGGCAAACGACCGGAAGAAACGTGCATACCGAAAAGAAGATATCTAAATAGTGTCGAGACTACCGAACAAACGATCAGTTCGATCATAAAAATACCTATTACAAGACGATCTGTAGCATCTGTAATCTGTACAGATTCCGTCGGGAACTTTTAACAAGAGATGTAATTTTCATCTTGCGAGTAAGAATGATACAGATTAACCGGCCGCTTTTTATTTACTTCGTAGGTTATGAAAAGGCATTCGAGCGAGTCGAATAGAACTCTGATGACACTAGTACAACATCTATATTAACAGTAAAAAAATTTTAAAAAGTGGTTCAAAATTTCAGCCACGAAAGGAATGAGACAAACAATTCCGTTGTCACCACTACTATTTTTTTTATTATTATTTTTTTTTAATGGTTCCCAATCCGCACTTACGCGGTGGGGCATATTTATTAAATAATTTGCTGTTACAAAGGCGCAAGGAACTAGTGTACTTAATAAATAGTTGTGTGTAAGAGTTGCGTAGCTAGAACAAAAGAAAAACAACTAATATAGTACAAAAAAAGTAAATAGGAGTGTGTGAAAGTTCCCTGCAATGTGTATTTAAAAAAAAATAGGATGGAATAAGGGATGAGAAACATAGTCCCTTAGACCATCAATAATGTGTGTAAAATAAGTTTGTGAAAATGAGCATATAAATATTGAAGTGCATATTATACAAAAAAAAAAAAAAAGATATATACAAACAATTTAAAGGGATTAAAATTTAAGATAATGAAAAAAAAAACACAAAAGGAAAATAAAGAGATTATATATATCATAGTATGGGGGATAATTACATATAAACATAATCAAAAATATTATTAAAGATACTAATTGAAAAACAAATATACATATATTAAGAATACGAATAGAAAAGAACAACTATGTCATGAGAAAGAATATACATATAAATAATTATAAAAACAGCTTTATGCAATTTTATTAGGTATTAATATCGGTAATAAAGTGAAAGGAAGCAATGACCATATGCAAAAGCTGCGGATTCACGGTTGAATTAATATTATAAAGCATAAAAAAAAATTATTTAAAAAAAAAACAAACAAAAAAAACCTACCAGCCACTTTTAAACTTCCTTCGCATTGACAACTCCATGTACAACAGGAGACTGGCATGGTTCTGTTTAGAGAATACAAGAGGCTGTCCTCTATGTATTTTAAATTTATTTCTAAGGTCCTCAAATAGGGGACAATCAAACATGAAATGCTCAATATCATCAACAATGCCAGAGGAGTCATCAATAGAAGTGCAAAAAGCACACACTGGACCAGAAGCAAGATGGAACCTATAGAGACAGGAACCAAACCTACCATGGCCAGAGAGCACCTGAGCATTATAAAAATTAATATTAATATTTTTAAGTTTACACCATTCCAAGACCTTTTGGGAAAAACAAAACGGTTTTCCTTCCAGTTGAACAACTGTCCCACCTAGCTTGCCGAGAATCAATGAGTGAGGAATGAATATATTTTTTAAAAATAAGAACACTAGGAAAGGATTGCAAGGTAAGAGGATCAATATTAAGGAATTGGAAATTCTTGACACTAGCAACGTCTCTAACAACTCTAAATTCTGAGATGACGGGACAAAAAGATCCAGTAGCATTATGTTAGATATAATATTAGCAATACAAGTGGGACAGGTACGGTACAAACATGAAATATTAAGAAGAAACTTTCTCCGATACTTATTGATCGAGTACAGAATTCTTTTGTTAACATAGACAAGAGAGCTATATGCATAAAGTGAGTGAATTAGTCCACTATACAAAATGACTCTCTCTCTCTCTCTGTATTTCAATCAAAAGTATTTGGCTGTAACCGTTTGAGCTTGTAATATATAGAATCACACTTTTTGTGTATGTATTCTATATGAGTAATAAAGTAAGTTTATGGTCAAGAATCAGACCTAGATATTTAAGATTATTAGTATGAGATATAGGCTGACCGGAAATTACATTCAGGTTCTTGATGTATCGTAAAATTTTTTGATCACCAAACACAATAAAATTGCATTTGGGAGCAGAGAACAACAAACCTAGATCATTGATTACATTTTCAAGTAATTTACAAACAACTTCAAAAAGAGCAAAATCATAATATTTCTCAGCATCAATGATTAAGCAGAGATCATCAGCATAAAAGACCAGCTCAAACCCCCTTACAAGTAAAGGACAGGAGCTGGTCCATGTGATGATGAACTCTGGAGTATAGACCAAAGTGAGGGTCCAAAGACAGAACCTTGAGGAACCCCACACTCCAGCCTTCTGTAGCCAACAGAGTCACCAACTGCCAAGGAAGCATATGTATTTGAAAAATAATTTATAATAATGTTAATAATGTAGGGATTAAAATTATATGAATTTAAAATACTGATAATTGATGATTATCTGCAACTGTTAAAAGCTCCTTTGATATAAAAAAAAATGACAACTACAGACATGCCGTCATCCAAGGAATGCCTTACACCAGAAACCAGCTTGTAAAGAGCATCCGAAAACCAAACTGGTTCTTATGAAAGACACCCTGCTGTCAGCTTCCTTCAGCAGGTATTCTTTAATAACCTTCTCATAAACTTTACTTATCGAATTTAACAGGGAAATGGGTCGATACCCAAATAAACTATTGGGATCTTTATCGGCTTTAGGTAAAAGCTTAATATTAGCCATTTTCCAACAATCCGGAAAAAGTTGAAAATAGAGGCATTTATCAAATAAAGTACAAAAAAAGCCTGGGAGTTTAGATTCTATAAATTTAACAACCTTATTATTAATTTTATCACTGCAAGTTGCTTTTTTATTTATTAAATTTTTAATAATGGTTTTCACATCATCAGATTTAATTGAAGGAGCGACTGACCCAAGAGTTGAAATGGTAACAAGGTTGTCATCTTGTATATGGGGGAAGAAATGATTAAGGAAAGCACCACATTTGTCCGCATCATTGGAGTAAATTACATTATCAGATAGGATATCAGGAACAGGAAATTGTCGATTTCTATTGAAAATAAATTTATAGGGGCGACCTCGTGCGGTGCTATCCTGTACAAACTTCTGCCATGAATCCAATTTAGATTTAATAATTAATTTTTTGTAATCTGAAGTTAATGTTTTAAGAATATAATCTAGAACAAATAAACGTGTTATATTTTTACACTTGTTTTTTTTTCCTTCTAGCAGAATTAATAGAATCCTTCAAAATTATTTGCAGCTGAGCATTCCACCAAACAACTCTTGGAACAGACACCTCAGTTTGTGACAATGTTACAATCCTAGAAACATAAGTATTGAATTTAGAAATAGCATTAGTTAACTCTAGTCTATTTGAAGAATCACTAATCTTAAAGTGCAAGAAGTTGATATAGTTATTGTCAATATTATGTAAGAATTTCTTAAAATTTAGAGATGTGTTTTTAGAAGGACTAGGCAGATCTAATTGGAGTGTAGAGGAAATATTTTTATGGGGTGTAAGATTAAAATTATTCAATGAGAAGGTTACCAATCACCACTAGTATTTAAAGCGCATGCGCGAATTATAGTAAATAAAGCGCCGGAATTGGAAAATGGGTAATGGTGCTGCAGAAGATTATTGAATCAAAAAAAATAAAACCATTTACGATCGAGTGGAAGGAAATCGCAAAATCTGACTCGTTATACGCGGGAGAAGACGTCAGAAATAGATCGGATATGTGTTAAAACACGTAAACATGCGCTGGAGCAACAGGAAATGAGAAGGATCGCGATTAAGTACGGCGGATAGGGTTGAGCAAAAGATGTTGCGAACGTTGCTTAACCGGTAAACAGCAGCTCAAGATGAAGAAAAATGAAATATTGACAGTAATCCGAAAGTAATTAATAAACATGTAATAGAACGTCTGATCAACTGCTCGTATACCGCTTAAACGATTCCGATCAATTTATTGACATCGATTAACGTCTATTAGATGGTTAGTGAAATTTTACTGCTAACAACATTTTTTCATTTTACGATTGACACGAAATGTGTCAATTTTGAAAATATTTATCGAAACGCATTTTAAATTATCTAGAATCATCTCAAAGGAGCAGTATTGTATATTAAACACCGTGTATAAATTTTATTATTTCGCGTCGAAATTTCACGCGTGACTGTTAAGCGACTTTTACTGGTCGAAGCAATACGGGGTAGATTGTATTTTGCAGATTTTCTTTACTTTGGTTTTATCTTTCAGACGTATGGCTAAAAGGGTTTTTTCATCGTGAGAAAAATGCTTGACCCGAATTAGATGTTCCAGCTTGTAATTAACTGCCGGAATTTTATTAACTTTTCACGTAATAAACTTCGAGTAATAAAAAATAATAATCAAAATTATTCTAATCTTAGCGAATTTTCTTTTTTTTACTAAATAATATAAAATTAACTAAATATTAAAACGAAAGCGAATGCGCTAACGGAGTGAAATTACGAATTTCGGTTTCCGAATAAAATTTACAACGCAGAAATGAACAATAATAGACAATTTAGTAGACGAAATTCACTCGTCGAAAACGACCGTACTATTGTGAACTTTGACTCGAGAAAGTTGTTCCTTTCTAAATTTGTCGTACTGTCGAATATTGTGCTTGTAATAAAATTGCTCGGGAAAACTCCCTATTGTATACGCATCGATGAGCTTTCATAACCGAATTTCACTTTCGTTCGGTATTAATATTTAGGCGAGTCTCGACAATTTCGTCTTAATTCCTCGGCCGAAATCCCCGGATCATACGGTTTTCACCCCTTTTTTATTTTGGCCGATTTAAGTCAACTACCGAGACCCGTCGGTAGAACCAACAAAGCGCATTTAGGAATCGTCGTTAACTTCCTGAGCAGGGGATATTTCGAATCTTAAACGTATTCCGCGTAACTTTTTCACGTCGTAGTTCGTACTTCTACTCTTGTCGTTTTACACTATTTTTAGATTCGTCTCCTGCAGACACGGCTGACGTATCTGTGGAAAAACCGCCGAAAGGTCGTAACGACATTTACATTTGCCGCGCCACCACATTCGTCAGGGTGTAGACTAACGAAAAAATACGAACGCTTATAATAAGGGGTAACTATTCGCCTCATTCTGCTTCCTAATCCGACGATGAAGTCGGTGATGATGGTAATGATGAGACACGTTTTGCGCAATCCGAATTAGAAACTAACGCGACAACTTTATTCCCGAGGGAATTAAAATTCTTCGAACATCTTCGTTGTAATTACCGAATGTGGCTTCAACCCGGTATTCAGTCTACAATGTCATGATTGTCATTATTTATTATTATTATTAATAGTAATTCGAACAAAGAGTTGAAAATCTAAAGAAATGAAATTACGAATTAAAGCATTTCACGTATAAAAATTACATTATAATCGCCGTTATCATTAACGTCACAATCGTCGTTAAGATTTTCCCTTTTTTTTTATTATAATTTTGATATTCCCTTTTATTAAATACGAATGACAACAATAATCGCAATAATGATCAGGATAACGGTAATAATAATGACAATACAAATACTAACAATAATGAAATAAATTATGTCCTAAATAAAATGCATTAATAGGTAAACTTAATTGTAATAATCCAGTCAAATCGAATCAAATTTTATTTGTATTTATTTCGATAATAAATATAACGAAACTGATTAATTCGCATTAGAATACAAGTGAAATCGGTTATGCTCATAAATGCCCGAGTACCGGCTAAATTTGTAATTTATAATAATAATAATGCTAACTGATGTTAATGATTTTTGAATAATGAACAAAAATAAAAAAAAAACCTAGTTTAAAAATTCAATACGCTATAAGACTGCTTTCTCGGCTGTTCAATTATTTTCGAGCGGACAAAAATAAAAATGGTAGAAAACAACTGAAATAAAATTTAAGGAAATACTTAATCCAGATACAAGTCATATTTAGCACTAAGCACTTAGTCTTCAATTAGAGCTGTTAATGTACGTCTTAATAGTCGATAAGTTTTGTAGTTATTAAACATATTAAATTTACCGCTTCTATATAATTACTTTTTATCCTTTACAATAACTATACAAATACGAAGAAGAACAGCAATAATAATGATTATAAAGCAGGTGGCGACGTTAATAAAATTATGTTTTAAATGAAACCGATTAATACGTACTGTATGAGAAAAATATTTGTACGAAAATTTATTCAAACGAGTGACTCGACGGGGTAAAATTTTATATAAAACATACATTTATACAAGTCACTAACATTTATAAAAAGCACAGATTTGTATCAATAACTAATATTTACATAAAACATAGATTTATATACATCTAAACATTTATATAAAACATAGATTTGTATAAATCACGAAACTTATATAAAATTTACATTTATATACGCCACAAAAATTTATTTAAAATACAGATTTATATACATAAAAAAAATGTATCTAAAACATAGATTTATATACACCACAAAAATTTATCTAAAACATAGATTTATATAAATCACTAAGATTTGTATTAAACATATTATATTTACATAAGTCCCTAATATCTATATAAAATATTCGATTTATATAAGTTCCTAATATCTATATAAAGTATTAATATAAGTTACTAATATCTATATATGTAAATCACAAAACTTACATAAAACATAGATTTATTTAGATCAAAAAAATTTATAAAAAACATAGATTTACATAAGTCACTAATATATATATATATATATATATATATATATATATATATATATATATATATATATATATATACACAAAACATAGATTTATATAAATCACAAAATTTATTTATGACATAAATTCTCCGTACACTTCGATACTGCGCAAAATACTATTGAATTTGTTTAAACTAACTCAGGCTCGCATAAAGGATATTACATTGTTTTTGTGTACTTAAAATAAATAAAACTGTTTTGTTTTGTTTCTTTCTTTAAAAAAAAAAAATAATAATAATAATAATAAAAGGGATATAATAAATTAACAAAATGAGGAGCCATATTTTCTGAGAAGTGAAAAAATTAAAAAATTAAACGAAATAAAGAAAAAAAAGAAATACGCTAATAAGTGAAAGAAAACTTAATATAACAATAAGGAGATCAACAGAGAGAGAGAGAGAGTGACACACACACACGTGCATAAAACGTCAAATTGAACCGAAAATAAATCGTTTCGATGATAAGTGACGACAATAAACTTAAACCGAGATAATACACGATTAAAATTGTCCAATTAAACAAGCCGGAATTAAAAATAATTACTTAATTAACGAGACATTCGTAATAATTTGTTTATTTTTTAAATGGCTTTTTTTATTAATTTTTTCTTTAACTCGTCCTTACTGATAAGTAAATATTTAACTCTTAGCATGTAAAAAACCAATTTACGCAATATACATTACCTACATACATACATGTTAGAAGAACTAGCCGAAGATAACGAAAATAATGGAAATGCGCGTTTAAAAATGGGCCACAATATGTCGACTAAAAAGCTGGAGCCGTGGTGGAAAGAAAAAAAAGGCAACCGCTTCGTCAGGATGTAAACTTCAGCAATGCCGACGATTTTACTTGTGACGCATGTGTAGCTAAGAATGTGCTGATGGACTACTTAGTCACCTTAGGACGATGCATCAATAGTGCGGACGAATGCTCCATACTCGGACAGACGATAACGGCGATAAATTTAAGTAATGCCGAGGCCATTAAATGCAAAGTATGTAGCTAAGAATGTGTTGAGAGAATCAGACTACTTAGTCACCTTAAAACGACGCATTTGTAGTGCGGATGGGCGCTCCATACTCTGACAGACGATAACGACGATATGCCTGTACATATATTTAATCCTGGTAATGCTCTATCGATATTCGCCGACTGGTTGTAATTAAAGATTAACGCTATAATCGATTAAAAAATAGTATTATAGTAATTCTAAATTCCCGTCAGGAAACCATTACGTATAAAAATCATCCGGTCGGATTGACGCTAACGGAACAAAATCGTGCGCCGGTTAAATCAAGAGGAAATGATAAGTTTCTCAATTCCGGTCTCCATCCGACGTAAATATAAAACTCAGAAAAGGGGTTGGGGTTAAACTGACCGTTTTGAACGCGAAATCCAAAAATATTATAGCCGGGTCGGTTTGACGGCAATTTACAAGATCTCGATCTACGATCTTATTTTTTTCCCTAAAATTTGCAAAGTTTAATATTTTTAAAAGAAGAAAAAAATAAACCATAATACTTCTACCCGTTTTAAATTCATCATTTATAAATCGAGGTGAACAGGTCCTGGGCATTATTCTCGTCTAACGGATATAATGAAGCGGAAAGCGAGACATTATGAGGGAAGCCGAGAGCTCGCGAAAGTTCATTTACGAATAAACTTTTAACGATCTTACGTAAGCGAAAAAAATCGCAAATTAGATTAAAAATACACACAGACACACATATAATATATATAAACATGTAATATATAAACGAACATAAACGAGAAAATGAAGAAACAGAGCTGAGAAAAGAGATGACCGACCTGGAGTATTTTTTTGGTGAGCGTCGTGATGGAGCAGTTCAAAGTTGAACGATGTAGGGGGTAAAGTGGGAAATGCGTCGCGAAACAGATATATTAACGCAATTTTTTTTTCAAATGAAATTTTATATACGTATATATAATATTTTATACATCTATATGATGTACGCATGTATATAATCATATATTATATATATATATATATATATATATATATATACAGAAATAAACACGAAATATAAGTACAAAAGGCTGTGATGAAAAGACAGTTTAGACTATATAAGTATATAAAAAGAGACGTTTCTTTTTTTAGACCGAACCCCTAATTTATCATTTCTTCCGTAGCATCAAAGCAACCCTTCTAATGTATTTATATTCTTTCTTCTGAACAACTCATCGTCATTATCTATTGTTCTCTCTTCGCATTTATTACATTATCATCCCACCTCTATATAATACATTCAACTCTTCCGTGGAAAAAAACCCCCTGTATATACATATTGCGGGTAAGATTCAAAGGAATTAGTACGGAATTTTCCTTGGGTACCTCGAACGAATAGAACCATTACTAGCGCTTGCGAATTAATATTAAAATTTCGGTCGTTCGGCGATTTCAGAAAAGAGTATAGAAAATCTATCGAATAAAATCCGATCAAGAAGTATTAGACGTTATTTCTCTCGTAAATATAATCCGAGAGCTTTAATGTGCTGAAAATGACGGACGTTATTACCAGAGATTTTATGATAACACCCGGAAAACAATTTCTATCGGAAGAACACAGATGAAAACGATATCGAGGATAATTTATAAAAAATTTCTTAGTCGCGTATATCGAACGGGGGGGGGGACTGACTGTCGATGGTGTAACGATAACAATAATTTCAACAACTGCCATAATAATAGTAACGGTAATAATAATAAAAATAATAAATGCAATTCTATCGGTGTCGTAACGTTTCTTGTTCTAATAAATGATAACATTAATCTTCCGAACGATGCGGGCCTTATAGGAAATTGGAAAGCTGTCGGAATAGCAATTATTCTACCAGCGTCAATATCCAGATATTAGGTACGCGTCGATTTACGTTATACAATAAAACCTGTAGCGTGTATACACGTATTAAGTATTCTGAACTCGTACTAACGCGTTAACACATAGTGTACACGCGTATAACATTTAACGTAAATAAACCTATTTGGTTCGTCCGAGAACGGCTTTCAATGAAATGAAATATCTTTACTAACTAGGAGATATATTTCAGATTAGCTATAGTAAGAACTTTTTCATTTTTTTTCCTTATTTAATGTGCGCAGAACTTTATCCGCCAACTTTTTATGCGATTAATTAATTACCGTTTAAACGGATATATTAATTAATATTAGTCGGTTTTAATGTAATCACGAATAGCTAGAAAGAAACTATCTCACGTTCGTACGAATTAACCATGTTTTACACTGACATAACTCCGTATTTGTCGGCTACTCAGTTATCGGAGATGGATGGATTAACGAGCTCCGATGTTGATGAACCTTCAACTATATGTTCTGTATTCCACGCTCTCTCAGACATTTTCAAAACCATAGCCAAAATAGCGATGAAACTGGTACTGCCGGGGTTGATTCGGAAAGTGATATTCCCGTGGATCCCAGCTCATGTTAGGGTTCATTGGAATGAACTAGCTGATAAAGCGGCCACACCATTTACTACGTTCTTGTCGGTTCCGGATATTCCAGTTCCAACGTCTGACCGTAAGAAATGCATCATAAATGATCTTTCCTCGGAATCAGGCTAAAAGGTCGAATTGATAAACGCAGTGGAGCGGGTAGCCAGGCAAAATAGAAGTGAGCCAGACATTTAGCAAGGCAATACGATGAAAAATGGACGAAGCGGATAATTCGCAGCCGACGTTCACGATGGAGGCCTACGGCTAGGTGAGGAGATAGTGTTGTTTAATGGGCAAGAATCAAATGGATCCGAGCCGCGCAAGATTAGGAGTTGTTGAAAAAGTTTAGGAAACGCTTACACAAAACAGTGCGTTCATAAGATCATATCGTGATATATATGTATAGTTAAACTTCAACATTTTCCAGTTCGTTCTAAAAGCATATCGACACGTGTAAGATATCTTGGTACATTAGCCGAGAATCATATTCTATCGTAAACTTAACATTTCGGTAATTTCCGTTTATCGTATTTCGCTATTCCAAGTTTAATGTACGTCGAATTTAATGGCCGAATACCAAAAAAAAAAAACCAAGTACAATGCGGTTAGTTGATTTTCCTTTCTGAAGTGTATAAACTATACTAGCCGTATTTTGTATAGTTACGCACGCGTGAACGGACACCTATATACATATGAAAACAAAATATTATCAGCGTTTACTGGTTTGTTCTACTAACGCATAACTTTCAATTCAGTATACTAGTTGTGGTGTAACTTGTTCCATTATCTAAATAAAGTATTATTTAGAAGTTACATTTGCGTGAAATACCTGTGACGCTTTGTTTATGTATTGGTCTGTATTTTGTAGACTTGCACGATTTGTTTAAAGCGCGAAACTAGCACTCGTATATATATATATATATATATAAAAATATGTATGTATGTGTGTGTGAAAAAGGTATTGTCGTCGGCTTGGTGATTCTTTCATTCTATTCGAATTGGGGAAGCAAATGCGAGTAGTGCTAAAGCATTTTACCTCGTCCTTTACATAGGAGAGAAGAATTTACAAAAGGACAAATGCCCGAGTTTCCCCTTAACGGCTATTAATTATGTAGACACGTCGTCGTTACTAGCTCGTTGTATACATTAAACTATATACACAACAGTTATCGTTAACTTGAGCAATCGCCGGTATAACGGTGCAACTACTAGTACTATACAACTACACCGATCGAATAGTAATACCGCACATGCGAGAAAGAGAGAAACGCCAGACCGCAAAGTACAATTTTACTCGAATTCGGCCGGTGCAACACTTACAAATGTCGTTTCCTCTTGGGAAATCTAAAAACGACTCAATCCCAACCTGAGGATCTAACTTTCTCGGTAGGTATGGACGCTCATAATAGCGAAACATGGTCCTATTCGAATGACGATTGTCTCTCTATTACGACAAAACTTTTCTACCACGCGCGATATATTATAATAATAAGAATAATAATAATAATAATAACGCTAATAACGACTTCTTATCAAATCCGTCTCCTTTAACTTTCGTCTCATTTACGCTTCCTTGGTGCGCCGGTCACCGGGCGTTTTTGATATTTTACTTTTCGTATCCGTTATAGTAGAACAAATACGGAAACGACTTTTTTATCGATAGAGAGCTCCATCGGTTAGTTCTGTTGTTCTCAATTGTTATAACATTATTGTTTTCATCGTACCATTCAAAACGATGCTATTGTTCGAAGAAAGAATAATTTAAAGGTGTTAATCACAAAGACCGTTCTTTATTAACGCGAAATAGAGGCACGAAGTTTATAAGTAATTTCTTTTATCTAGATCTTAATTAACTTAAATAAACACTCACCCGTATTCATATATATATATTAATATAATATATATGCGCGTAATTTCCAAGTTTGCAACCTTCCTAAAGAGATCGGAAAATAAATGTAGCGTGTACGGTCTAAGAATAAAAAGAACATAACGTGAGATGGAACCGACAAACTAGTTGACAGTTTTTATTCCGAGGTTTAACCAATAATGAAAGCCCTATGCGCGCAGTGAGTAGACTAGAAGTCCAACGAGCTGTCTGCTGTGTCACAGGAACATTGCTATTAGAAATGGTGAATCTGGAAAGATACACGCCGTCCTGATAATACGATCGATGAAATGGTTAGTTTTTTCGATTGCAACATACCACGGGGAAACCTAGAAATTGGCCGTAAAATAGATGCATTCGAAATGTAGGCGTATTAAGAATTTCCCCCGGACAGATCGGATAACGAACAGCTTTATACTGAATAAACTAAATATACAGACGACAATCCTATCGAGGAAAATAAGAGAAAGATTCTCGAACGCGAAATAATACTCAAACATCTTACCCAGGCAGCATCTTATAAAGAAGAAATAACTGCGATCTGGATGTCATAATGAAGTCGGACCGAACACAATGGTCGATAAAGCAGCTAAAGAATCCGCCATCCTAGCACCAGCTCTAAACCTACCAATTCCAGCAAAAGACTTCATGTATCGGGTACGCAGTCAACTGCAATGTCGAACAGTGCCGAGATTCTCATGTCTACCGCAGTTCACTACGGATCGGAAGAAGGCAATCTGGTCGGAACATTAGAAAATATGAAGTCGTTCTGTTCCGCATACGCTTTGGACACACACACTTCTTACACACAAGCATTTCTTTCTAGGCCAGAGTGCACCGTTATGCTCATCATGTAACTTACCCCTTACTATTCCTCACATTCTCCTATCATGTCCTTTGTACTCAGCTCACCGTCTTACTGTTGGACTTGCATCCTCTCTAACCAAAATCCTACAGAATTCACCATCTGCCGAATCTAAACTTATAACTTTTCTTACTTTATCCAACCTTCTCCCCTTAATCTAACTATCCTTCCGTGACTCTAGAAGCGGTATAAGGTAAATAAAAATAAAAAAATAAAAATAATAATAATATTCGAGAAAATTAACGGAAGAAAATCAAGAGACAGGCCGCGGGATGAGCTAGGTTGACCGACTAAAGTTTACGTTGAACCTGCATGAAGCGCTGCTGACGGCAAAACAACTATGAGAACTGTCGTTAAGGATTCGACATCATATCACCACGTCTTCCAGAGGATAAAATGAAATGGACGGACGCGTATAATAATATACGTATTGAATTCTGAGAAATTACGAAATGTATTTCGAATTCGCTCGCACATTTTTTTTCACGGTCTGGGCTATTCATCTAATTGGTAAAATCAGCTCGCTGAGAAAGTGAGGAAAATGCAATATCGCGTCTTTTGTTTTGTACAGGGTGCGTCTCATGTGATCAGTCTTCTATCAATCTTCAAAATGACGAGGATCGTCAAGCGATATCAACTTTTGATTGGTGGAATTTTACCTGCCGCATACTTTATTATAAGGGCGCGACTTTTTCCGGTCACAGTATGCTAAAAACGATTTGATCTCTCTCTCTTCAACACTATTGATCGTCGCTGTATAATCTAATCATTCGAAAAACAACATCGAAACAGGTTCTTCCACTATCGGCGTACGTTAATTATTTCCTAGGCGCGAGATTCGCCGGGAAGCGTCACATTATGGCTAATGATATTAGAAAATTACAACTCGTCAACTGTATCGATTATTGATAGCGTCGTTTGAAGTTCAATTTAAAAAAAAAACTAAACTTTTTCATTGGACATTTCATCAGAAGTATTCGATCGATAATTGACAACTGCATAACGAACTGGTTGTTTAGTAACGAGTGGGTAAGACGGTTATGCCGCAGTCTGCATTTACTTCTCGGTTTCTGCCTACTCGATGAGAAGAACGCCACGGCTTCGTTGACGATTTTATACGGAGTAAATTGTTTTCAGTAGTGTGACTTTTTATTAATATATATGTAGCCACATTGTGGGAAAGTTTTTTTCTTTTTCTTAATTTGCGCTGTTTTAGTCGTGTTTCAATTTATGAAATGTTATAGCGTTTAAAAAAAAAAAAATATTTTTGATTTTCGACAATTTGACTTTCGGGTTTCCCCTGGTTCGATTTAAACACGAGGAGCTCTTTCGTTACTTTTAGTTCGATATATCATCTTCGAAAACAAAGTTTCACGAAAGATTTTGTTTAAAGAAATACAGACATATATATATATATATATATATATATATATATATATATATATATATATATATGCATGTTATGTATGTGGAATAATACTGCTGGAATGAGGATAGAATGCGATATTTTTTTTTCTGAAAAGTTATTGGAAAATCCCATTTTCGATTCGGTCTGTTTGGCTCCAATATGAAGGGGGAGAGAATTATTGCGTTAATGACGAAATTTTATTACAATCTTGGGAAACGATCTGTTTACAACACTGTCCATATAAGTTAAATCACAACAAGATCGCACAAATACACACACACACACACATATATATATCATACAATTAAAATCGCTAAAAAGGTTTTCTTTGTGATTAATCACAGAGCTTTTCGACTGTTAAACCATCGTCAACTGAATATAAAAAAAAATATAAATGATAAAAATATATACATATAAAAATAGAAAATGTACAAAAATATTACTCAGATACGCAATCGACAAAAATTATCGAAGTGATAAAACAGTATTTTGAAATAATCCGATAGTGAAACAACGCAATCGACGATATAAAATTTATACGTAAACAAACGTAATAACGAGTAAAATAAAAATAATTAAAAAACGTATAATAAAGTATAAAATTTTATACATAAATAATAAATAAAAAAAAATTAAAAATTAAATTTTATGCATAAATAATAAATAAAATTTTATACATTAATAACCTTTTACACGTAAACAAAAACGCAATAGCCAGTAAATAAAAATAATAAATAATTTCGTCCAATATAAAAATGAAATTTTTAGGATTCAATAAAATTTTATGCGTAAATAAAATATTTTATGCGTAAATAAAATTTTAAAAATTTTATGCGTAATTAAAATTTTATACATAAACAAAAACGCAATAGCCAGTAAAATAAAAATAATAAATAATTTTAAAATAGTCGTCCAATGTAAAAATGAAAAAAATGAAATTTTTAGGATATACTTCTTACAACTAATTCGTCATCAAAATGAAAATGATTTTTCATAAAGGATAACAATTTAGTGATTTTAACTTTTTCATCGTTATTCAATTTTAAAAGATCACTACATTTCAAAAACGAGATATTTACTTATCTCGTTAATGCGCGTTTTTATTAGGTGAGAGTGTACAGACAGAAATCTTACGAGATAATTGTACACCTATAGCCAGAATAATAACAACTATTATTATTATTATTATGATTACTATTATTATTATTACGATTAACAAAAATTAGTATAACGTTAATACAAGTGCCAATTTCTCAAAAAGAACACTCGGGGAAGTTATATTTTTTCAATTTCCGTTTTCAAAGTTCTCCGTAAGAATAGCGGAATTTATAATTTTCCGAATAAGGTAGACGAAATACGACAAGTTATTTAATTCGGATCGTAAATATTTTAATAGGAAGAACTTAAATTGATTGATACATTCTTATTATAGAATGTATCAATCAAAATTCCTGCCACGTATTGTAAGTAACGGCGTCTCCCAACTAATCTCAGATGCTTGCTTAACAGAACAATAGCGTATACACCGTCATATTCGATTACATATCAGCTTGTAGTATATAAATATTTAATGAGAATCATCCATTTATTTACAGCCCTGGGTGGAATCGCAAAAAAAAAAACGACTAATCTTTTTTTCCCAAGCAATCGTACGCTTCTAACAATTTTAAAAGTTTAAAAACTATTTGCGGTTAAAATTCGAAAATTAAAATAGACGTGGTTCAGGTTTTTAAGCGAGTCGAAAAGATAAAAATTTTCGAAAATTAAACTGAAGGAAAAATTAAATTTCGAAGCCGAAACGCGCGAAATAATTAATATTTTTTAATTTTCTTTTTCCGTTATAATAAAAGAAATAAACGAATAATAAATAATGAAGGCTGTCGCGGCGATTAATCTGTATTTGAAATTATAATTCGCCGCTCACGAAAATTCGCCGTCAAGAATAAACGAATAATCCGTTTTCTTTTTTTTTAATCATTTTTATTTAATGTATATACATATACATACACATATACATATACATATATATATATATATATATATATATATATATATAAATACATAATATAGGATTATAACCGATCTTTGAATTTTGGTCTTTTATAAAAAGAATTAGGATGCAATAAACGACAACAAGTTGTAACACAGGCTGTGTAAGTAGGTGGGACGCGTACAATAAAGATGGTTTTATGTTGCCTTTACGAAGAAAGTAACACTGACGAGGAAAATGTTGTTGAAAGTGTACATAAGTGAATTAATAAGCCGAGCTATTAGCGGCGTTATAAAAGAGAAGGACTCGCTAGAAATTTTTGAAATATTCCGATATACACTTACATAAATACATGTATATATATATATATATATATATATATATATATATATATAATACGTGTGTATACTGACAACGATTTAAGACTTCGGGTAAAGTTTTTCCGAGTGTTTTACTATATAACAGACGAGATTCGGAACGATGAAAATATAAGACAAGAAACGAGTCCGACAGACAGAGATAAGGGAAGACACTACGTGAATCTAAGACGAAGATGAAGTGCAGAAGAAAAATTGTATTTAGTCTTTTCCGCGGAGATTAATTAATACATCAAGCGGTGAAAGACGAATAGTGTAGAAATTTAAATTTCGAACTTTCGCAGAGAGAATTTTAACGCGAATAATAATAATAATAATAATAATAATAATAACAATAATAATAATAATAGGAATAATAAATAATAATAATAGTCGGTTTGTCGGTTGCGACGACAGTACTCGGCGGTGTCGGTGGCGGCGCTAAACCGAAAGCGGAAAGTGAAGAAATTAAGAAGAAGATGAAAACTGTTAATATTAAAATACTAAGTCGTCGGAACCTCTCCAAAGCCAAAAGAAAAAAAAAAGTAATGAAAAACTAACGTTCATCTTTCATTTTTAGAGAGCTTTTCATAATTTAGAATTCCGGCTGGCGTTCTAAAGTTGTTTATGTACGGCGAGCGTAATTGTACCGAGAGGATAAATTAATTTATCCGGAACAATAATAAACGAATAAGCGAACAATTAACAAACAATCAAATCAACAATCGTACAAATCAACAATCGTACAAATCAACAATCGTACAAATCAACAATCGTACAAATAAACGATCGAACCAGTAAACGATTGAACAGTAAGGGCGAGCATGTTAGTATCCGGAGAATAAATTAAATTACCTCGAACAATAAACGAATAAATAAACAAACAGACGAAGAACAAATTAAAATAAACGATAATAAAAGATGGCATATAACGATTAGAACAATAACGGCCTGCATACCGAGTTGTAGTAAACGATTGAGCGTATTAACAATTGAACAATAATAACGGGGCGAGCATAGAGAGCGCTAATTTATCCGGAACAATAAACGAATAAGCGAACAATTATTAACGATCAAATCAATAATTGTATCGAACAAATCAACAATCGTATAAATATAAACGATCGAATCAATAGAGGATTGAACGAGTAAACGATTGAATAATTAACCGATTGCCAGCGAACACGGTTATATTGAAAGAATAAATTAAATTATCCTGGAACAAAAAACGAATAAACAAATAAACAAACGAACAAATCAACAATTGTAAACATCGACAATTGTACAAATAAAAGATCGAACAAATAAAAATAATTAAAGAAAATAAATAAATAAATTGAGTAAACGAAAAAATTTATTTGCGTAAATGCCTCGCGTATTATCGATAATATAATTATATTATAACACGCTCGATGTTTATTGAGAAATTCAAAGACCATAATATATAGTTGATCATTTGAAAACGATAATGATGATGGTGATCTAGACACAGACGTATATATATTATGAATGAAGAATAAATGAATGAATGAATAGATGAATAATATTTATTTAGTATAAATATTTATCTACATTTTAAATATATATATATATATGGCTGTTAATGTTATTGATATTAATATTATTATTATTGAAGATAAAATGTATTTTTTGTTATTCTTCAATCGTTATACTAGGCTCTTCCGAGCGAAGGTCTGTCCAAATTGTTTACAATAATATTTATGACGAACCATTCTATGAAGGGGTTACGAAAAATTTCTTGAAATCGTCGTCTTAAATTTTCTCCTCTTTCAAGATGTCAAGAACCATTCCATTAGTTTTTTCGTCTCCAATATATATATATATAATGTATACTATTTTATTAATCGTATGCACATAATACACATATGTCCATCTGTACATACTAAGTTATCTTGTATCTTACGTATTAGCACACACACAAACGAATGTATATTATTTTTTTTAAATAAGCATATACAAATATATACACTTGTGATATATATATAGTTTCGATGTCAATAAGCTTCAACGTGTTTACTTTGTATTTAATAGGAAGAAATTTATAATCGGATCGGAAGCTTCACCGCGTCTATTTAGTAGACGGTCGATATAAGTCGTCAACCAGTAAAAATTCAACAAGCTATTATAGTCAGACACCTGTATTCAAATTCTCAATAACCCTTTCTGTGTTCGCTTCTAATTTACATGTTTATCTTATCTGTTTCCATTTAAATATATATATATATATATATAAATAAAAGTTACTAAAAGGATGCCGAAATATAAGGGTTCGATCAAAGTAAACGCGGTATCTTTAATTTCGATATTAAATTACACGCGTATACATAATTTGTTTTTGATACGATTTTCCACATATAAAACCGAAAGTCTCTAATCAATTATGTGTCGAACCCGTATAAGATTACGATGTTAATGATGACGGTGATTATTTAAAAGAACCGGTTCTTTCCTTAATTTCGGCTTATTTCGATTGCAATTACAGCTAAACGGTAAGACGATTAGATTTAATTTATTTATTTTCGGCCATTATTCTACGAACAGGTACATACGAATTATCTTTATTTATGCGCGTAATGTCGGTTAGTTCGTTATTATTTAATAATATCGTAAAATTCCGAATTACGACCATCATTTTCGGATAAAGTTTTTTAGTTTTCTAGTTTTTTAATTTTATACGAAACGTATCCATTTATTAGTCGGTATCTTTCTTAATCCGCGCGGTTTACCTATTTCGAAAAAAAAATCGAAAACCATTAAGTGGCTAACAGAATGTAGTCCGGATGAAATAAAATAAAAGTGGTAACAAAAAAAACTTAAAAAAAAAACAAAAAACTATAATAGGTGAAGTACGAGCTAATAATAATAATAATCATAATAATGTAATATTTAAAAAAACAATGACGAAGGAGGGAGAAATTCTTAATTTCGATCGAAAGATACGAACCTCTAGGTTGAATCCCATTTTTATATAACCTTGAATTAAAATTTCCTAATTAACGAAATAGGTAGTATTTTTTTCTTTTTTTTTTTTTTTTTTTTGTGATCGTTCACCACAATATTTGAAAAACTTTTAAATAATAATAATAATAATATAAATAATAATAATAAAGCAATAGCAATAGAAATAGTAATGATAAAACAAAAATTCATAAATTAAGAAGATTAAATTCCACAGAGACTGATTTCTTAAGAGTTTCGTGTTATAGTCGCTTTGAATGATCCCGGTACCATTTTCGTTAATTACGAAGAAAATGTTATTACACAAGAAACACCTATGTGTATTATGTTATAATGCATATATTTAAATGTAATATATACATATATATATATATATATATCACGTATGTGTTTAAATTCTAGTGAGACAACTATTGCAGATGACACAGATCAAGGTTAACGGAAACAAATCTGTCCAAACTGGAAAGTTCAATAACTTAACCAGTTTTCTGTTTTCCGTTTATTTTTCTTCGAAACTGGAACGGCAAATTCTAGTTTAACTTCAACGATGTAGTTAAATATTAACGATCGAGTAGTCATATTATTATTATTATTATTAATTATTACTATTATTGATAGTAGCAGCAGCAGCAGCAATAGTAGTATTAATTCAAAATCGTTCCTTAAACATCTCTCCGCAACATCTGCGATATTGCCGCTAATTATTACAGTCGGTTATACCTGTTCGAATTTGGATATAAGTTAATACGTATCAATTATATATATATATATATATATATATATATATATATATATATATATATATACGTTTGCATGTATCCGGTGTATGAGAGTACACATATCTTCGTCTATAATGTGAAAAATTATGGTATTTAAAAAAATACTAAACCAGGACTGATAAAGTAAACCAGTCGCTCGTTTTTTCTCATGTACCGCTCGAATGTTTATTACGTGTTTTTTTTTTAATTTTTTCCTATATTTTTAAAGTAGATTACGTCCTGTCAAAATCAAACGATTTTTCGATAAATTTTTAGATAAATTCGACGATTTCCGAATAGTATTTCTCTACTACTTCGTATTTAACTCAAAAATCTGTACCTAAATGTCTACCTATCCCCGTCCTAAAATCGACAATTGTAAAAATAAACAATTGAACGAATAAACGATCGAATATAAGTGAATGCCTGTCAAAATCAAACGATTTTTCGATAAATTTTTAGATAAATTCGACGATATCCGAATAGTATTTCTCTACTACTTCGTATTTAACTCAAAAATCTATACTTAAATCCTACCTATCCGCCTACCGATCGCCGTCATAAAATCGGAAATTGTAAAAATAAACAATTGAACGAATAAACGATGGAATAAATAAACGATCGAACAATAACGGCGTGCATACCGAGAAGATAAATTAAATTATCCGGAAAACAAACTTCCCCCCCAAGTACGTAATGATAATGATGAAAATAAAGGTTTTTTTAAAATAATAGTGAAAATTATAGCGAAAATAATTAAGTTATCACGACGTCATTTTGACGATAGAAATTCTAATCAAACGGATAGTTAGGTGTGTTTTTTTTTAATTACCGCGAACCGTACATAAAACTAAGTAAAGTGAAGTCCTGCGTCATGAGAAAACGGAGCTGTTGCACACGATACACTCTAGGAAACTCCAATACCTCGGTCACATATCCAGACACTCCGAAAAATACCACCTACTTCAGCTTGTTCTAAGTGGTCAAATACAAGGCAGAAGAAGATCAGGAAGAAGAAGAACATCGTGGCTAGCTGACTTGCGGAAATGGTATGGATGCTCGAAAAAAGATTTACAGGAGGCTGCAACATCCAAGCCAACAATAGCTGAGATGATCGTCAAACTTCCGAACGGAGAAGGCGTAGAGAAGAAGAAAGACATACGGCGATTACCGACGGTGAAATGATTTCATTTAATTTTTACGTTTACCAGAGTTCGGGAAACTTACAATGGCACGAATTTATTGTGGAGGTGGAATTTATGTCGAGAGAGAGAGCGGAATGTTCTAAATTTGGCGCGTATTAAATGTATATTATAAACCGGATGGAATAACAGGATTAGAAAGAGAAGAAACAGATTGTTAGAAGTGAAGTTTCGTCGGGAGACGTAATCGTGGACCGATAAAATGTGTCCGGAAAATTAATCATTTTACAATTGAGACGTACAACTTACCAAGAAAATTATAAAAATATTAATTAGCATCGACTAAAATAAAAAATAAAAACCGACGATATAGAATCGGTCACATAGTAAGAAATGGTCTTGTAAACGTTGAAAAGAGATGCTAGAAGATTGTTGAACGACTATAAAAAGCAGTTGGTTAGGCAAAGAAATTTTAAAAAAATCAGAAAAAACAAACAACAAAAGTAACAATCGCGAGGATTAAAAAAATTTATATCCGGCGGATAAAGAATTGAATCGTAAAATAAATCGAAATAATCGAGCGAGCGAGCCCACGCCTAACAGTTAATTAGTTAATTGATATTAGAACGTTGTTCCGAATTTATTTATGTCAGAAGCGCTTCTAAAGAAGATTTATATTTGTGATAGGCGTTATTTAATACACGCAGTTATACATACGTATCTATTATACGATATACATATATATCGTGGTGACATAATTCCTAGAGTGCTCGACAGTCAATCTGATGGATAAGATTATTATTATTATTATTATTATTATTATTATTATTATTATTAAAATATATTTAAATGATTTATGTAATTTAAAGGTAACAGGGAAAATTTTAAGCTATGCTGACGACACAGTTTTGTTAGTGAATTCACGATTTCCAAATATAATGCAGTTATTAGTACAGAATGATGTAAACAAAATATCCAATTGGCTAGCTATTAATCGGTTAGTTTTAAATCAAAGTAAAACTAATTATGTTGTTTATAGTAATCAAGATCGAAAGTTGTGGTCAAATTTTTCGATCAAATTGTTTAATGGTTCAGTTTTGAATAGGGTTTCTGAAATTAAATATTTGGGTATACAGCTGGACAGTAATTTATGTTGGTATGCACAGTCTAAATATCTTGCTAATAAGTTGAGAAAATTGAATTATCTGTTTTATTATCTTCGGCAATACTTTTCGTATACTCATCTCCGTCGGTTATATTTTGCCTTTTATCAACCTGTATTGTCGTATGGCATCGTTCACTGGGGAGGAGCTGCCACCTATCACATTACACCATTACAAACTTTACAAAATTCAGTGTTAAAGGGAATTACTTCTGGTGAGGTGGCACATGTCAAAGGATCAATTTTGTCCATTAACCAATTGTATGAACTACAACTTTTGAACTTCGTTTGTAAGAACAGGAAGGGTTTTCGTATTGCAATTTCGGGAGGTAGATTGAGGTCAGCGAATGATGAAAAAGCTGTTGTTCCCCTATATAGAAAATATCATACAAGAATGCAGGCTAGTTATGCCGGTGCTGTTCTATTTAATTCGTTACCGAACGTTGTAAAGGTTGATTTAATAAATCGCAAGCGGCGGCGCAAGTATCTTGCCAAGTATATTACTAGCAAAATTGTATAACTTTATAAACGTTAGCGTAACATTTTCAGTACCGTTTATTATTATACTTTATTCTTTTGATACAGATGCGTTTTAATTTTGTTTGTTCATGTTTTATTTACTTATTTATTCATTTCTTTTATTAACCTATTTTATTTTTAATTGTGTTTATTGATCTATATTTATATACATGTTTTTTATAGTTGTTACTTATGTATGTGTGTGTATGTACCACTTTGTGTTTTTTGCTTTCTGGTCGGATGTGTTGGGGTTTGCGTGGGTATGTTATTTTCTTTGTGTACTTACCGTGCTGATGAGTTAAGTTTATTTATCGGTGTCGTCATTGATGTTTTTTGTTTTTTTTTTAATTATCCGCAAGTCGCGCAACTTATGCGCATTAGCGGAAGTTTGGATTACATGTTCATTTGTACTTTAATAGCACATAAATAAATGATTTGATTTGATTTGATTATTATTATTATTATTATTATTATTATTATTATTATACAATATATAACAAATTAAAATCATTAGATGATGCTGGTTTTTATCGATTCAATAAGAATTTATTCAATAGGTTATTATCTCTCACTGACTTTTCGAGTTTATACACTAGCAGGGCTTGTTTGAATGAGAAATTTGAATGGTTTCTAACTAAAATTACAGAGCTAATTAATTGTTCCAAATGTTACATTAATACTAGTAAAGGTCACTATCTTAGTAGAAAGGAGTGGATATCATCGGATTTAATTGAGTTAACTAAACGGAAATACACCCTGTATAAATTAGTTCTTCAATTCCCAGGGAATGTAATAATAAAAAATAAATATAAACTTATATCAAAAAAGGTTCAGCAGCTCTCCAGGAAATCGAAAAAAGAATATTACTCGCAGTTACTAAATAAGCACATATCTAATCAAAAGTACTACTGGTCTATTGTAAACAGGGTAGTGGGTAAGAAAAAGTCATCTATTTCGGATCTGGTGATTAATGGCGTAAAAACATCTGTGGAGGGTAACGAGAAGTTCGTATCTAATAGCTTCAATTCGTACTACAAAGAATGTGTAAAGGATCTATTATTTGATAATATAGTTTCAGTGCAGTCTGAGGATATAAATCCATTTCATCTGTATAGTCATAGTAGTTCGTTCGCCTTCTCTGACTTTACTCACGATGAAATACGGAATGTAATACTTTCGATGAAAAATAAAACTTCTTTCGGATTCGACAACATTTCTATGATTCTAATAAAAGAAAATATCGACTTCTTCGTCCCGACTCTTACTTACTTGTTTAATGAATCTATTAACTGCGGACAGTTTCCAGAAGTTTTGAAGCTAGGTATAATTACACCGATTTATAAATCTGGCGATAAATCAGTTATGTCCAACTACAGGCCTGTTTGCATCCTTTCCAATATCTCAAAAATTTTGGAAAAATGCGTCAAGGTTTTAATGTCCAATTATTTAAAGAGTATAAATTACTTCAACTTAAATCAATTTGGTTTCTTATCAGGCAAAGCTACCGATGACGCTCTCTACAATCACACTGTGTATATTACCGAAAATTTAGAAGAAGGTCGTTCTGTTGTTGCGGTTTATTTTGATCTAAGTAGAGCATTCGACACAGTTAATCATGTTATTTTATTGGATAAATTATATGCTTGTGGTTTCAGAGGCAGCATCCATCATTGGTTCAAGACGTACCTTACAGAACGTAGGTACATTACTAAGATAGGAGACAAAATGAGTGATGAGGTGGTGCAGGACTTCGGGGTTCCGCAGGGTAGTGTGTTAGGTCCGTATTTATTTTTAATATATTTAAATGATTTATGTAATTTAAAGGTAACAGGGAAAATTTTAAGCTATGCTGACGACACAGTTTTGTTAGTGAATTCACGATTTCCAAATATAATGCAGTTATTAGTACAGAATGATGTAAACAAAATATCCAATTGGCTAGCTATTAATCGGTTAGTTTTAAATCAAAGTAAAACTAATTATGTTGTTTATAGTAATCAAGATCGAAAGTTGTGGTCAAATTTTTCGATCAAATTGTTTAATGGTTCAGTTTTGAATAGGGTTTCTGAAATTAAATATTTGGGTATACAGCTGGACAGTAATTTATGTTGGTATGCACAGTCTAAATATCTTGCTAATAAGTTGAGAAAATTGAATTATCTGTTTTATTATCTTCGGCAATACTTTTCGTATACTCATCTCCGTCGGTTATATTTTGCCTTTTATCAACCTGTATTGTCGTATGGCATCGTTCACTGGGGAGGAGCTGCCACCTATCACATTACACCATTACAAACTTTACAAAATTCAGTGTTAAAGGGAATTACTTCTGGTGAGGTGGCACATGTCAAAGGATCAATTTTGTCCATTAACCAATTGTATGAACTACAACTTTTGAACTTCGTTTGTAAGAACAGGAAGGGTTTTCGTATTGCAATTTCGGGAGGTAGATTGAGGTCAGCGAATGATGAAAAAGCTGTTGTTCCCCTATATAGAAAATATCATACAAGAATGCAGGCTAGTTATGCCGGTGCTGTTCTATTTAATTCGTTACCGAACGTTGTAAAGGTTGATTTAATAAATCGCAAGCGGCGGCGCAAGTATCTTGCCAAGTATATTACTAGCAAAATTGTATAACTTTATAAACGTTAGCGTAACATTTTCAGTACCGTTTATTATTATACTTTATTCTTTTGATACAGATGCGTTTTAATTTTGTTTGTTCATGTTTTATTTACTTATTTATTCATTTCTTTTATTAACCTATTTTATTTTTAATTGTGTTTATTGATCTATATTTATATACATGTTTTTTATAGTTGTTACTTATGTATGTGTGTGTATGTACCACTTTGTGTTTTTTGCTTTCTGGTCGGATGTGTTGGGGTTTGCGTGGGTATGTTATTTTCTTTGTGTACTTACCGTGCTGATGAGTTAAGTTTATTTATCGGTGTCGTCATTGATGTTTTTTGTTTTTTTTTTAATTATCCGCAAGTCGCGCAACTTATGCGCATTAGCGGAAGTTTGGATTACATGTTCATTTGTACTTTAATAGCACATAAATAAATGATTTGATTTGATTATTATTATTATTATTATTATTATTATTATTATTATTATTATTATTATTATTATTATTATTATTATTATTAAATTAAATTAACGTGTCAAGTGCCGAAAAGAGGGCTAGATTGAGGAATAGAGACCGGGACGGTGTGGAGGTAATTAGATTCGACAATGAAACATGGTCATCTTTGAAGAGGTGATAAAGCGAGGAGGAAGATTAAGAGACGCTCGAAGCGAGCATTATGAGGGACAATCAACCAGAATACGGGAAATGGAGAGAATAAAACAGACCGGAGCCAAAATTTTATTAATAAGATACGCATGAGTGAGACACGTATGGTCCAAGCGCAATCCGGTGGTGACCTCGTCATCTCTGCGGCTTGGAAGCGAAGTTATCTAAGGATCAATCGCATATTTGATTTGTCGCAGTTTGTTAGTTTGTGACGTCAGGTGCCACTTCTTCTGTCATAATGCGAGAAGCCCATTTATGATGTATTTCTTCACGCCAGGCGCTGGAACTAGAATATTCGGAACCGGCAACAACGTATCAGCTTCCCGGGCCGCTTTATCAGCTAGTTCGTTCTAACGAGCCCCAGCATGAACTGGGATTTTTTAAATATACTTCAATTTTGGAGAGAGTATTATAGAACGATATTTATGAACTTGATAATTTCAAAACGGTCGCCAGAATCATCCTATAGACCTGAGTTTGGTTATAAATAATAAAGAACACGAAAGTAGCTTTATTAAAGTTTTTTCAGAAAAAATTACGAAACTTTTCGGCTGTTAATAAACCATTATCCAGTGAATGCAAAAATAAAGTGCCAAAATACGTGTAAATATATACAATATAAAAATATAAAAAATGCCTATTTAGATAGGCAATTCACAAAAATTATTAAAATGAAAAGAAAAAAACAGTATCGTATATATATATTAAACTTTTCAGTCAGACATTAGAAAATTTCGATACAAAATTGTACATTTTAAAAGGGTGTTTATTGTATATTACTATTTCCTAGGTAAACTGTAGATAATTTCGATGTATTTTTTAAATTAAGACATTTCGTGTCAACCATAAAAAAACAACAAAAAATCGCTGGCATTAAAATTTCGTGTGTCATATAACGGACATTGCGACTGAAAGGGTTAAACAAGTTGAAAAAAAAAATTCATTCGTTACCTCTTTTTTCAGAATTTCTGTAAAAACGTTTATAGTATCCGGTAATATTTGTGCTCGATTTACTCTATTTTTCGGCGTATTTGGGATTGTGCAACATCGAAGGTATCTTCGGAAAATTGCGAAAATATCGATATTTTAAATATTTCGTCAAAAATGTCAAAAATTTAACGAGAGCGAATTTGACGTTACAGTCTAAAATGTCGGTTTCAATATTTCCGTTCTTTAACTCGCTTTTAATTTGTGGAAATATTGACTACGCTGATTTTTTTTTCGTTCCACGAAACATCAAAAATATAAGTCTCGTCTGTTACGTTATTTCAGAACTCTGGCGAATAACGGGCGCTTCGTACGTTGTTTGACACCCACCGACGTATGTGGAACGGAATTTTACGAAAGGTGTGTCCTTTTTTAAAGATAATTACGAAAATAACCGACCTAATTCCATTTACAGGGAACGATTCTATGGCGCGTCAAACGCTCTAGAAGTGACTTATTAAATTGAGTTAACAACCCGAGCGTCTATAGGGTAAATATACGAAATACGAGCTATCCGCTTTGCCTTGCGAATTTAACGATTAGCACGAATTAGGCCGAAGTGAAAACTGAAGATATTTACGAACAAAACAGCGGAGTTTGTTTCAGAATTACTGTAATAACGGAATACACTTGTATCGAGATGACGAGGCTTATTTTATTTAAAAGGACGCGTTCGATAGATAAATATTGAAGTGATAAAATCGAAAGAGCCAAAGGCGTGTAATGCAAAAGCGATCCAACGACGTATAGGTCGTTAGAGCGATACGCACCTTCTTTGGAAACCACTTAATTAACCGAACGCGAATGACCTCGAATAAAATCCGCGAAATTGGAATGCGAATATTCGTTAATTTGCATTTAATAGTGTCCAGTCTGTCGAGTTGGTGTTTACTTCGCGCTTCCAGAAGAAAAAAGATGCATAGGGCAAATCTTATGGAAGTTATACAAATATCTTCAGCTTCGTACAATGACAAACTTGTATAATTATAAAAAAAAAATAATAATAAAAATAAAAATGGTAAGATATATAATTTTAAACGGAGCTACACATATACGATAAACATATACGATGCGCATAATACATACATACTTTTGCCTGGAGAGAATAAATTCCAGTTATCTTAAATTATAGACAAACAGGTGCTGGCCAGGAGATTGGAATTTCACTAAAGTAAAATATTTTTTCTTTTTACTATTACACATAAATTATATTTCGCAGTATCGTCGGACAGAAGATTAAAATCGAATAAATTTCAAATGGCCATCGAATATTTAAGGATGGCGATTAAGTTCTAAATAAATATGTACGTGTGTGCTCTTATACAATTACTGTGTATGGGAGAAAACGGAATGCTACGCTGGAACATGAAATGATATGTACAAGTTGCACTCATCATTAGGTAAACATTACCGGAAGATGGTTAATGAATAAAGGAACATAGCATACATTACGGATTAGTTATTTGGTAAATAAAAATGAGGAATTTTCGCATGGTAAATGCGCAAACGGCATAGTATAACTTCTTCTTGCCCGCTACATCTTGATGAAGTAGTGCAAATTCCGGCGTTTGAACGTATTGAACACAATTTATCGGTGGTAGGAATTTTATTCCATATTTTCGATCATTTCTTCTTTAGCAGGTATGTTATTCATTTTGAGAAGTCCGACGAGAGAAACTGTTATATTCGGAATCGGCAGGTATGCCTCTTTCGCTGCAACATCCCCTGGCTCGTTTTTCCTTGATGCTTCTTGTCCGAGTATCCATGCCAAGGTAACGTTGTTTGAAGTGAAAGAGATGAGTGAAATTATACCTTTTGCGATGGGATTTTGTGATTTCTCTTGGTTTTTTTTTTTAAAAGCACATCGCGATAATTAGTACTTTCATGTTATAAGAACAAGTATTGTAAATCCAGATTGTAACGACCGAGGAAGTTACAAGGTTGAATTTATACGTCGAGTACTGACATCGGTTGAGAACAGAGGTTGAGTGAAATTTAAAACGAAAGTTCTAGGAGTAGATGTTTTCATTATTTAAACGTTCAGTTAACAGCTAAAAAGGATTTGTCGAGTATAATGTGAAAAGCGAAATTTATTATTTCGAATGAGCCACTTATACAAGATTATTTACGTGGTAGCTGAAATTTTAGATAATTTAAAGTTTTTTAATCGCGGTTTTCCTCGGAAATGGCGATAAAATTTATTTTCTATCGATGGATGCAAAAGGTCTTTCGTCGATAAACAATTGAATCGATTCTATTCGAAAAAGACGATAAAATATGTTTATAAATCACAAACAGAACGAAGATAGTCCTACGCATTTCACACTTAAGACATCCATAAGTTTAAGCCAGTTCTCTCGTCATCAGTCTAGCTTCAGTCACCTCTTTATTTCAATGTTTCCATCAGTATACTTCACACACTCGCTTACATTCATAATTATTTAATCTGGGTATTTCTCAAATCACATCTCCCCCTATCATTAATAAGTTATTTCTTATTTATATTACCGATAAATGGTCCGATTTTTTTCCCATCTTCAAAGATGATTCCAAGATAATACATCATACGGATGCAGCCTTCACTATTCCATCCCTGCACATTAGCGAAGAACATGTCTTACACATATGGCGCTATTCTACAGTCCCTGCGTTTCGTTCTTTCACATTTAACCCTCGCGTATATTTATCGTTTTTTTCCGATTGCAACAGTTATTGCCTCGACGTATTCCTATTTCAGTACGCGTTTCAATCGTTCTGTTTTATTTATTCCATATTGAATTAAAGTTAAAACATCACATAAAGGGTACTTGGAAACTGCATCGTTTAAACTTTTCTACTTGAAAAAGAATTGAACAAGAGATTGTTTTTCATCGGTTTGGGAATAATTCAAACTCTTACCTAACACTTTCTCGACATCTTCGTTTTGAGAGACACCGTCTTCCTTCTAATATGTTTAGTATGTGCCTTACTTTCCATCTCTTCTGCTCTCACACATCCGATTCCAATTCCAACGCCTGATCTTCGAATATTCTATTAATACTACTACGTCAGGAACATGACTTATTTTCCCACATTTACGCTTTCTTCTAAACCCGTCCTATTTGCTCTCTAACGGCAACACTGATTTATATCGTTGTTGTTTATGCAATTTTATCCGCGAATATAATATGCTCGTGTAATTATTCATCGCGTATTGCCTTTTAATATATATATATATATATATATATATATATATATATATATATATATATATATATATATATAAACCATGTTGTAATGCGTAAACTACGTTTAAGGCCATTAAAAAAACAAGAATGATAAAAAGTTATTATATTATATGACGTTCACTATGCCTTCAAGATATAACTTAAACGGCCGGTAATTACGAGTTTTTATATTTATAGGTCCCATATATGTGTTATATAAGTAGTCTTATTAATTTGAAAGTTGGCAGGAGTCATCGCCAAACTAATCGTCATCAACCTGAAGATTGATAAAGGAGCGGCCAAAAGACACGTCTTGGGGATCGTATGCAATTGTCATCTACCTTCTCCAGATTTTTTTGTCTCCTATATGGTAAGCTGATACTAATTTATTGATCAATTGGACAGGTTGATGAGTTAGCTATGGTCATTATAAACGTGAAGAAATCTTGTTCTGGAAAAATTCCAAATCAGATTGCTGCAAGCATAACGCTAAAGAATCTTTATATATATATATATATAATAATAATAATAATAACAATAATAAAATATGTATATAAATCGAGTTTAGGTACTATCGTATGTAGAACTGCACGAATAAGATATAACATACCAATCTGGGTAAAAAAAAATCCTGTGCCCATTAAAATTTTAAAAAAAAAGATGACATAAAATTTTGATTTAATGTACTATAATATCGAATAATAACACGAAAATATAAAAGGGTGTAAGAATTAAGAAACAATAATAAATTTGTAAATTATATAGGGCCAGTGCTACGTACACATGAGAGTAATTTATTGATAATAAACGGGAAGTAGAATATGGTAGAGATATTTACATCAAATCGTTTTTTTTCTTTAAATTTCTCTAGATATGCAAAAATTACAACAAACAAGATGACGTAGTTAATATCTACATTTGATCCATAGTCCAGCCGGGGGCTGACAAGTACTCGAGCTAATCAGATTTAATCCGGTGGAGATGTTTTTTTTAAATGGTCCCCCATTTCGAGTGCGGCACATTTATTTTAATAATTATATTTATAAAGGTGCAGAGAACAGGGTGCTTATAAATTAGTGCATGTAGGTGAATATGTAGCTTAAATAGACAAAGCAATCAGTTATAAAATGAGAAAAGAAATGTGTGTGTGGGGGAGCTCTTTACCATATGTAAATTAAATATAAGATAGTAAAGGGATCAATAATATAGCTCATTTGCACATCAAGTATGTGTGTAAAAAAAGGAGTTTGTGTCTTAAAATAATAATAAAAAATATACATACACACATAAACATGAAGATATACATATAGAAATACATACATATACATTTGAAGACGTGGATTATGATTTATATATATATATATAATAAGAAAGAACTAAAGGCAATGAGATATCAAAAAAATTAAATTATTTGAAAATGAAAATCAGATATTTTCTTACATCACAAGAAAGCAAAAATAATTATTATATTAGATATACAAATAGTAAAATAGGATAAATTATCAAAAGTTGCTTGAATTAGAGCGAGTAAAAATTACTATTAACTAATCTTAAATGTAAGACATACCACTTGCCCTGCAAACAAAAGGAAATCCCTTATTCAAAGGGAGTATATCCGAACAGTTTATTCCGTGTTTAGTGCGAAGAACAACAAAAGTGGGACAGACAAATAGGGTATGTTTAACATCGCCAGCCTCACGTACGCTACAAGAAGAACAGCCTGAATCATCAGCAAGCCGAAATCTATAAAGATAGGATCTGAACCTGCCATGACCAGTCAGCACCCGTGCACTGTAGAAGTTGACATTAAATTTTAACATTTTCAAACGTAGAGCAATATAAGGAAGAAACTCGTACGTTTTTCTCGGGCAAGAGTCCTAGTGACCCTACCATTTAGCAATGCCAGGCGATGTGCTTTTTGAATACTGTTTGCTGTTCAGAGATACCTTTCAATAAATTCAAATGTTACATCCGCGAAGTATACCCTCTCACAAGTCTATGCTCACCCGTGAGGGCCCTGCCAATCCGGAGTTAGAACTGGTTGTATAATTAGCCCATTCGAAGCAGAAATTTCCTTTGTTGTTTAATGGTCTCACATCAGGTAGTTTTTTATTCGCATAAATTGCGGTATCACATCCATATAAAGTCTGAATGAGGTCTTTATACAATATCAAACGTTCTCTGAATGCCAGTTCCCAAAACATTTTTCCATATGCGAAGAAGTTTTTTAAACATATCGAAACATTTTCTTGAAACATAACGAAAGTGTGGGAGAAAAATTAATTTCTCATCAATAATCTCGTACCTAAATATTTTAATAATGAAGTATGTTGAATATTGGAATCAGATCGTAATTCCAGATCCTTGATCTGACCAACAAGTGAGGCGTCACCAAATACAGAGAATCTGCACGCGGAAAAAAAGAAAATTATAATTCAGACACTACACTCTCCAGGTGTTTAGAATATGCGAGAAATGATAGTGACCAACTGTTATCTGCATTCAAAATTACAGATCATCGACATAGGATATTAGATAACATTTTGCACGAATTCTGGAACAATACCGTTGAACACTGTGGTGCACAGTTGAGTATAAAATGTTCTATAGGAATGACCTAAAATTAAAAATAGGAAACATTTTCGAGTTAGTATTAAGGGGTAAACAAGAAAATAGTTTTGTTTAACGTTGTTCGAGTTATAAAATTTAACCAGCATGGCGTGAAACACAGATCACCAACGATATAATACTGGTTCAGCTGAAACACAAAGAAATAACCATTTCTTCAGCACTTGCTAAGTGCGTGTGCTGCTCTGAAAAATATATATGTTACTTATAAACATATCAGAGTCTTTTAAAGATTTCCTCCCCCTCGCGCTTTAATTAAAAAAAAACATAAGTAAAGTTTTTATGGCGCCGTTATTTTTGAATAACTTTAAGATATCGATAATGTTAATTCGCATCCTAAACATTTTCTTCGATTTTTCACCATTTTCGTTACCAAAATAATACTTTTTCTCGAAAGAAATTATATTTAGCACACGAAACGTAACGAAAATGATAATTATTTTAAAAAATGAATAAATATAGTCAGACAGTTTTGTTAAAACAGAAAGAAAGAATTTTTTTCAGCCTTTTGTAAAAAGTTCTAACTTCATCGAATATTAATCGAATAATGCCGAGAAAACTGAAACGGTTCCTTATTTAGTTGAACATAAACGCAACAATAACAACAATGACTACATAAAACCAAAATGAAGGAAGACAAACATTTTAAAAATAAGTAGACATTTAGTTCAGCCCCCGATTCGATACAATTTGCTGCCAGACATTTAAATGTCAATCCTTTATTCAGCGAAGAAAATTTTCTAAAATCGACATCGGCCGATCGTGAACAGATTTAATAAAACACTTAAAATTGAACGGCCTATTTACAAGAAGTTTTGTTTTTAATTTTTATTATTTATTACATTTAATATTAATCAATCAATATCAGTCGACTCTTCCATTTATTCTGTTTTCCTGTTAGCATTTTCAGTTCAATTTTGGTTTATTCAGGGTCTGTCTTGGTGTCTACCTTTTCGGTTTACACGCGGGTATTTTATAATATCTTTCAATTAGGCCATCACGTCTTAACACGTACTCTATCCATTTCAATACATACACTCATATACAATATAAATTATCGTAGATTAAAGCTTCGAGCTGTGTACACGCAAAGACCATACCTGTAATATTACACATATTTATACGTAGCTATAGAATATTTCGAACGGATGGCCACGTCAATAACTAGTCGAAGTATATATATATATATATATACACGAAGTAGATTTCTCTTTTTCATTATCCCATTTCCGCAATTCGGAGAGCGTTTTAGTTTTTTGATTAATACCGAACGAAGAACTCACTAAAAACGTCCTAACCATTAGCTGGCGAGTGCGTCAAAACTGCCGATATGGAAATAAATTGAAACGAAGAAAAATGAAAATAATCGTAGCATTCGAAAATATAAAAGCTAAATAAACAGCTAAACAGGACAGCATTGACCTTTGCAGTTTTTTTTCGTTTGTTCTTAATTTATATATATATTTATATATATATATATATATATATATTTATAAAGAAATATATTCATATAAAAGTTGTTGATAAATTATTTAAATTTAAGACACATCGTACGATATTAAAAATAAACTTACACGACGACTACGCTCTAAAGAAATTTGAATAAACTAGTCGATTAGAACAATTCTCTCGATACCAGACAGAAGTAGACGAACCTATATAGAATTACAACCAGATGGCGCAACCAATTTTTTGGATACATTGTAAATGTAGAAAAGGTAGGAAAAATATTATCGCTAAGGAGAGAATAAATTATTCATTATAGATGTTCTTACTCAAGGGCTTTCTGTGTGTAACCTTACCTTTATTATATATGCTACCGACGTGTAGAAATGACGTCTGGAAGAAATGAATCTAACAAAGAAACCAAAGGCCAGTCCGAATTGGTACTTGGAATGTAAAGACTTAAGGCTGGTAGACTAGAAGAAATTCAAATATCGACGGTGAAAGGGCAATTTGATATCTATCGGAGTATGCGAAATTTGAACTAGGAAAATTTCAGAATTACACTAAAAAACTGAACAAGATGGAGTAGCAATCATTTTAAAGCGAAGATGAAAAGACAACGTATTAAACACTTTCCATGTGAACGAAAGATTACCGAGATGATTAAAATACAAGCTCGTTCGGGTAAATTTAGTTATTATACCAGTATACTTTCCAACCGCGAAGGATGAAAACGAAGAAATAGAAAAAAACCCTATAAGGACAAATTAAGCGATTACTCTTCAAAGATTAGTACAATGATAACGGGTGGTTTTAACGCCGTAGTAGGATGTAACGACAATAATCACAGGTAAGAGTAGCGGTAAATTCGGTTCGGGAAATAGGAGCCGTGTAGGGGAAAAGTATTTGGATTTCTGCGAAATAGACTAGTACTAACGAATACATGCTTCAACAAGTTCCTGAACGTGGAAGATCACTTGGAAATCACCCCGATGACTTAGCCGGATGTATTGTATTACGTATGTTTAGATGTACGCTCGTATATAAATATTTTACCCGGAATAAGAGTTTCACGATAAGACTTCGTCAAAATCTGCGTCGCGTCTTACTCTATTGTTCGTTGGTAGATGTGTTAAATTATCATCGTATCTTAGAAATTTTCGTTATTAGCTAGAAAAATTTCGAAAATAATCTATTCGCGAAAAGGACTATCGTCAATTTCAACGAATATTAAGAAGGAACAAGTTATTGATCATCGGCAATCATCGTACGAAGACACGGTATACGGGGTGCTTGCACATTCGAGTTTAAGGAATTTTGCAGATAACAACTTTCGCGAAATCACCGGGTGAGGTATCCAACCGGCGGTAGAATCGTAAACGTTAAAGTTCCCAATCGAGATTAATAAGATTGAAGCAGCAGTCGAGTCTAGAAACAGCAGCTGCTGCACCGGTGAAAAGTAGATAGCAACGGATAGTGACGTTGTGACTGAAAAGTAATTGGCCTGTCGCGAACTTGAAACGAGTTCAATTTGTTTACTTTTAAACTGCGCCCTATAGACAAACGGATGAGAATAAAAAGACAGAGTAGCGAAACGACTATATATATATATATATATATATATATATATATATATATATATATATATATATATATTGATTTCGTGAAATATAAGATAAACGCCGGAGTAAAGAACTTGACAAAAATAAACTACAGGAAATAAGAACTATATAGATTAATAGTACAACGATTTTCTTAACTTTAATTTCACGCTAACAGCTTCTTTTTTTTATGATTCTCCAGTCAGAACAGGTCGGTGGGGCAAATGATGGTAAACATTTTTTGTTACAAAGAAGCAGTGTGTTCGTGTCACTACTTTTACTATAAAGAGGAAATAAACGAAAATAATAATAATAATAAGTAATATGTTTGTGACGGGGAACACTGCTAAATGTGACTTAATACTATGTGTTAGGATGTGTGGACATAGTCCCAGCAATCACAAATATGGATTGATATATATAACTCGCACCACATCCATATACTAGTTGTATGAGTCCCTTACATAGAATAATCCTCTATTTGTATTTAAGACCACGAATATTTGATTGCAATTTTTTTCTGATATTATAAATCTTTTCACATTTTTATTGTCTATCGAGATTCTAAGATACTTTAATGTTTCCGACAAATATTCAAATACATCAGACAATTAAAATTGCAATTCTATTTTCATATCTTAAAGCGTACATTATAATGTTCGCGTATTAATATTTGCTGCACTAAATATGATGAAAAGTATATTTAGATTAGAGTAATTAAACCTGTTGTCGAGAATTAGCCACTGCCAATCTACAGACGTTCACACACTTTTCTTCAAGTTGTTATCCTGTATTTTACGAATCCAAAACCTGTCCTGCCTGTCAATATCGTCCCTCCAACTCGTTTTCGGTCTTTTCCTCAACCTTTTCTTATATGGTGGTAATCATTCGGTGCACCTCTCGGCCCATCGGTTTGTCTACATTCCAATAACACGTCCAGCCAATATTTATTTCACGTATTTTTGGGAGAACATCTTCCGTTTTCAATTTATCTCTTAATATTTTACCTTCTTACCGCAATCAATTCAGCCATTATGAAACAAAATATTACGACTAATCACTGAAACCTCTAGTATGTTTCTAACGCAACGCTTCGTTCAACCTTCAGTTATGTACGAAACGAGGTAAACTGATTTATCAAAACACATTCGGCTTGATTAAATCTCGTCAAAGTTCTTCTTTCGTGTTTACATGTTTACTGAATCGATCGTATGGGATTTGTGAAATTGGTGTCCATCGGCAAAACTTTATATGTATTAAAAGATTGATAGAAAGCAATTCTCGGCGAAGGCAAAGTGACCATTCACTATTTTCACATAATAGACTGGTGGATGGAGAGGTCCAGTTGCTAATTTGAACGCTGTGTGCTGGATAATATTTAGTCTGTTTAGCATCAAATTGGATGCTGTAGCAAAGATTCACCGTATTAGAGTTTTAAACGTATAAAGGTAAATTTGCAAAAATGACAGTCTGTCGGTACCGTAAGAGGTATGGGAGAGTTTTAGTAGAAGAATGAGAGTGATGAAACACGAAGCTCTGCGTTCATTTATATGTGGGGGGCCAAGGAAGAGTACGATCAAACGTTAGACCTAGGTACTTGACGATTTGCACAGTGGGGATTTTGATATTGTTCATAAAGATAGAAAGAGCTCGATTGTATTTTATTCTTTTACAGAAATGCACAGCTGCCATTTTAGTGCAGGATAAGATGACTCTATTGTTGTTTGGCCCAAGTGTTGATTTGGTTAATTGGTTGTCGTAAAACTCGTTGACTCTGTATAATGTTGGTGCAGCGTCTGACGAAGCCATCTGCAAATAAGGTACAGTGAATTATTCACTATTTGAACAGGCTTCCACTTTTACTGAGACGGCGCTCCTCAACCTGGGACTAATTGTCCCTTCATGTTTATACCGCCGAGTCGTTCCTTCCAAACACCTAGACAGTTATCCAGCCAGATAAGCCGGTAGTTTATTATTTACACTATGATATAAGTTTATATCAAAATTTTATTCTAATTTAATATAATATTTTATAAATTACAAACTGGTTATATGCTTTCTTAGTGGAATAACGGACTCTGTATTTTAAATCCTTTTTCCATCACATATTATGTTATTATAATGTGGAGGTCTCTGCATTTGTTCATGAACCTATATTTACATGTATATATATTTTTTTTTCAACAGAGGGAGGGGTTTTTTTAGTGAGTAAAAAATCCCACACGCTGATTTCTTTGGAATCCAGCAGCACTTGCTGAGTGCATGTGCTGCTCTCAAAAATATATGTGTTAGTTATAAATATATCAGTGTCTTTTGATAATTTCCCCCTTTCGCTTCAAAAAAAAAAACCGCTGGCGCAATTGAGGAGTTATGGAGCCGTCAACTGTTCAAACTAATCACCTACCGTTGTTTCTGGTCCGAAACCCGAGGTGGTGATTAATGACAATTACATCATCTCGGGTGATGAGTTCGCGACCCTGTGTTGTCCAGTACAGACTTCATCACCACCTTCAAATGCGATCCTATAAAAGAAGCACAGATCTCGGCCGATAGACCAGGTAGATTTCTGGCGGAAGAAACCTGTCAGCCGGCACAACCAACAATTTGATGATACTGACTGAGGGCAATTTCCCAAAGGTACATTTAACTAGAGTAGTTGCATTATCTATAATGTCGTTTATGGTCAGATAGAATAAGGTGGGCTAAGCACTGAACTCTAGGGAACGCCATTTGTGAGATTAAATAGATCAGAGTTATTGACTTCATACCGTCGCTTTGAACTTGCGACAAATGAGAAAATTACGGATTAAGACTGGTAAGCCGGCACGAAATCCTAATTTATGTAGTGTCTCTACTTTATTTGAATAATGAAATATAATAAACTGGAGTGGCCGGCAAAATTAACTTCTAGTAGAGATTATATATATATATATATATATATATATATATATATATATATATATATATATATATCAGGCACAGATTGATGTTGGAAAATGAAAAAACCTGCGGAGAACCGGTCGGGCTAGAAAATACTGCGACAGAATCAAACCAGTCTTAAGACTATCAAATTTATGACGATATATATATATATATATATATATATATATATATATAAAATGTATGTATTATAATGTGATATATATTGAACGTGGACACACATTTAAAATACGAATTATAATTACTAAAAAGTAATAATTTTTAAATAAATCGATATTTCTGTGTAATAAAAAAGATAAATTTACCAAATTTTATTGCCGACACATACAAACACATACGTACATTAACGCCTATTAAACTCGAACACGTATTTAAAATAGCAATTATAGTTACATACGACCATTAAAAACTAACTTTTGCAAAGAAATAGACATTTCTACGTAATCCAGAATTCACTCGACACTCGTTTAATAATAAAATTTTATTGCCAATTTGCACGCATATATATATATATATATATATATATATATATATATGTGTGTGTGTGTGTGTGTGTGTGTGTGTGTGTGTAATGTATTACATTAGAATCCGGACACATTTTATTCGGAGTTTAATGATTCCATCCGGTTTGGCGGAATCTTGTCTCGTCCTTATTCTATCAGGGAACGCGTACTTTTTTTACGCCTGGCATATTTCCCCGATTCCGAAATCTTATTTAACGGTTTTCATTCGTTTAACGAGGAATAAAATCTTTTGTAAATCCTTCCAAAAGTTAAATTTATAGGTAACAGGAACGGAAAGATTCGTTTCTACTGTTGGATTATTCGCGAAAGTGATATATCGCCTTGTTCTCCGAAGGTGTTCTCTTATTCGTTTTGATTAAATTTTCTATACCCGCCTCCAACCTTCGCTCAGCGACTAAGGTATCGCGCGACTTCCTAAGTAGTCGTTATCCATGTCGCCTGTTTCCGTCTCTTTCCTGTTTCCGGTTAGCCGTCTATTAAAAAGATGGGGCTGGTCTTTTGCCAAACATTTAGAAACTTTTTTTTTTTTTTACCGATCGCTATTCAACTTTAACCGATAGTACAGCTCTCATCGGCGACTTAATATTGCGAAGTGTACGTGGTTTATACGGGTGGTGTACCATCACGACGGAATAAGATGAAAACCGGCAGGGGTCCATTAGATCTTTTCGCTAAGACGGAAACCTCTTTCTTGGAAACAACCATTACTGACTACTGTTACTACTACTAATATTAATAGTGAAGGTGGTCTCCGGAAATACGGAATTAGAAAATCGAAGAAAGAATAAAACCGATAAATAAGGGGTAAAAGTTGAAATTAAACTTCAGACACTCGGGATTTCAGTTGCCAACTTTACACTAGGACGTCGTTTACAAAAGGTAAAAATCGGTTTCCCCTACAAAACGAGCGAAGTCTCCAGATCCAACTGGCTGCAGCATTGTTGGTTTGGTGGAAGCTGACGAGAATAATTGAATGTTTTTTTTTGTAAACTACTGTTATATATATATATATATATATATATATATATATATATATATATATATATGTATGTATGTATCGCGGCCTAATATCGCCATCTGGTTTTACAAACTTTCAATTATAAACAAACGGTAGTATAGCTGGAAATATATGTCCTGGAATACTATTTGTTATGGAGCGAGGTTCAAACTTTGAATTAAAATTAAAACTGGAACAAAGGTCTATGTTGCAAAAGTACTATCGAAAAAAGAAAATACCTGTAATAGTAGTGGTGGTAATAGCAAAAACTTATAATCAGAATGAATCGTAGTGTAATAGTAAGGTTTTTGAAAGAAATGTTTCTGATCGAGACCTATATTTCGCGGGAAGATTTCTCAAACTCGTTCGTTCGGCGTGTAAAGGTAAAAATTACGTTGGTAAAAAGCCATAAATACTTTTAATAAAAACTGTCCTATACCCTCTCCATAGACCGTCTTCCAATTTTCTTTTTCGACCGTCGTAATTTTGTTTGACATTTTTTTTTTAAATATATTTTGTAATTATTATTTATTAAATATATTGTTTCCAGCGTGTGTAGTTTTAATTAAAACCGTTCGGAAATATTTAGTACGTCAAATAAACTCGAAAACTCTAATTTGGGCGGGAACGTAGTCATTTTTTACACACATACACACACATATATATATATATATATACTCTCATTGCTCCTGTTTGGAAGTATGGACTTGAATTATACAGATCAACTGCTAAATCACATCTCTGCAAGATATAAAAATTTCAGTCCAAGACGCTGAGGGCAATCGTAAATGCGCCCTATTAAGTTCGCAACAGCATCATATACAATGATCTGGATATATCTACGGTTGCGACTATATACAAACATCAGTACAAGCAAATGCATGAAAAATTTGGTCGCAGTTCAAATCCGTTTATAACACGGTTGTCGACATTCACTTTGCCAGATAAGCCTTCAAGACGACTGAAAAGAAAACAGTGCCAACATGCCCTTGGAGTTAATTAAGATTAAATGCTGACACAAACAGAGTAAAACAACTTACTCCATTGGTACAAGTTGTTCTGAAAAAAGAAGAATTTTAATTTAGAGATTGTGTTTATGACCTCGGTACACAAAGGTAATATATATATATATATATATATATACGCATTTAGCAAACCAGTCTTAGGACTAATGACTACATGATGATGATACGCATATAATCCTACATTGTCCCACTGCTGAGCGTAGATTCTCCATTCGTTCCGGTTCTGAACTTTTTGAATCCAGTTCTTCCTAAGTTACATCGTCATACCAACGAGACAGCGGTCTGCCAATGTTTTTTCTCTTATGAAGCTGCCACCATTTCAACACTCGTTTTGTCCCTTATTATCCTTCTTTCCGGCCACGCGTCCTGCCCAGGTCCACTTCAGTTTAGCCATCTGCTCAACCACATTAGAAAGTCCGCTCTTCTATCTAGTCGAAAGGTATGCGCATGTATATATGTATTAGCGTAATCTAATTTCGTACTTACCCTGAGAAAACCAAATATAAAATATTAAAAAAGCATTCCCGCTAATTCCAAATCTTATTTATTCCAGTATTTACTTAATATATTATTCTATATCGATCTTGTGCTTTTTAAATTCATTTCTTTCTAGCTATTTGAGTTATGCGGTAGTAACGAGAAGTGACTGCTCGGTGAATATTTCATCTCTTAAGTGACCACCATTCCAACACTCGTTTTATCCACCTATCTTTTCTTCTAGTTGCGCGTTACCCTATACACAGTATTCTTCTTCCTCGGGTAGTTTCTCCTTGAAGGTGATTGGCGATCGTACGACCATATATGCTGCTTTCGATTATTGTGTTGACCTTCCTTAATGCTTTCGAAACTTAATCGATATTCAACCACTCCATTATATTTTCATTGCAGTTCGGTTTCTTATTATGTCTCGTTTCACTTCAATATTTCCTTGAAGAATAGCTCATCTATAAAATATAAACGAATATATATATATATATATATGCGCACCATTAAAGCCTCAATTAAGGTTCAGCCCAGTAAGAATGAATTAAGACGACATTTCGTATTCTTGTATGTGTATATGCGTGTGTGTATTCTTTCTTTTTGCATCAGGTCCGAATTTCTTTTTCGCTGGGACGGAAATTATTATCTATTTATCAACCTTTTCAAACTATCGGTGATGGATTTCCCACAGTGCACGAATCATTATTGGCGACCGGTAGTATAATACCTTCGTTATAATGCTCAAATATAACAACGTCAGCGGTGGAAGGATTTCCGATCCGACTGACATTGTGGGATCGACGCCCATTAAATACTCCATCAATTAGATGATGTAATGTGTCCTTTAAAGCGGCTAAAGGAAATAAAACGTTTTAAAAATTAAATTCAAATCAATATTCTGTTCGTTTAATCACCACGATGGGATGCTAATTACTTTTCGTTAAATTCCTGTCAATTTATGCGTGTTCGCTTAATATTTCGTCGTTGTTTTATATATATATATATTACGACGATCGTCGTATGTTAACGTCGTGATAATTTAAATTGATTAAATTGGGAAATGAAAAATAATATTTAGTTTAATCAATATAATAAAAATATATATAATTATTTGTTTAATTAAAGTAAAATATATTATTATTATAGTAAAACCAGACTGGATTTGTAGTGGACAAACTATTGGTATACAATAATAATAGTTAATTTTAGTTAATCAAGAAAAAAAAAACAGTAAATTAGTTTGACCACTTAATTTTAGTGGATAAAAAGAAACCAGTAAATTAGATTAACCAGTTAATTTTAGTTAATAAAAATACAGCCAGTAAAATTAATTTAGCCAGTGAATCGAGGAGAACCAGTAAATTTTAGTTAATAATAAAGAGCCAGTCGAGGAATTTTTGTTTAACAAGGTTCGAGAAAAAGGTTTAAAAGTTGGTTGGTTGTTCATTTTTAGTTCAGTTTAGTTTAGTTATTTCAGTTCAGTAGTTCAGTTGTGAATTAGCTTTCAGTCAAGTCGGTTATCAGAATAAAAAAAAGAATAAAACATGGTTAATAAGTTACACTAGAAATCTGGTTAGTTTTTTATATTCGAGTAAATTATTATTTTTATATAACCGATTTGCTAATAATTAATAAATAGATCATAGTTTTTATTATTTCATTTAATTAATTTTTGAAATAGAATAATGCAGTATATGAATAATATTAATAATATATAAAGTACGAGGATTCTCGTAATATATATATATATATATATATATATATATATATATATATATATATATATATATATATATATATATTTTTCTTTCTTTCCTCAACACATTTGGTTCGAATTCAAATTTCATGTACCATATAGTGAACATCAGAACTGAAAGGATTAAAGTCATTTGACAACACTATGATCGAAAGGGTTAAAATCGTCCGTCTATATCCACTTCAGATAAAACTTTTCATAAATCGTTTTCTAGTATTAATTGATTGGTTTTGAGGCCGAGAAGGTTTTTTTTCACGAAAGTGTTTTTTTACGAAATCCATTATTACCCTTATATGCTTCACGCTTGGACCGTCTGATAACTTCATGCTTCCTAAATATTGGAACTTATTTGATTTTATACTCTGCCCATCAGTTAGCTCGGTTCATCAGAATGCTTAAGCGGTCAGCTCCATCTTTATTTCTTCAACACGTAGGGCAGTCTCTAAAACTATGTATTTCGCTTTTTGTTAGACAGCTCTCAACGCCGTATTTATTAGGTTTTTCTGTTATTTTGTTAATTTTTCATCTTTTTTAAAACCAGCAATATTGATTCTACTATATCAAGCATTCGGCATATTTACGAATAAACTTTACACCTTATTAACTGACAATTTAAAATTCAGTCACTATGAAATTATATTTACAGATGGATCTGTCGATAAGCTTTATAAAAAAGTCATATCGAACGTATAAAGATTATCCTTTGCAGGTTCTTCGTTTGCAGAAGAATTGTATATTATAATCATCTTTGATTCCTTAAGCGTCCTAATTATCTAGGCTCCTAGAACTCGGAATATTCAAGTTAGAATTCGATGTGAGACATCGAACTATTCCAACTTTATAATCGTGGATCTGGAGTAATAAGTGGGCCCCTTCTCATTGATGTGGCCGATGATATGACGCGTTATATCGCCTAATGAGGACATTAAATGGAATTGTACCGGCGTGTTAGCAAATAGTTTAAGCAATTTTTACTAATAGATTTTCAACAATATTGCATCACCGACAATAAAGGACAAAAATACTTCGGTTTCCAGTAATCCATGGTTTTAATTATATTAGCGCGATTCGAGGTATTATATATCACCTTTATTTCGACTGCGTACTCTGGGCATAATCTCTCTCACCCGCATCTTGCTAAATTAGGCGTAATTTCTGACGGAACACGCGACACGTGCCATATTGATGACTGTATCGAGCCTCAAATTTGGGTTTATCCGAAATTTCTAAAGCGTAGAAACGAGCCCCTTTTTCGAATATTTTACAAAAGTGGCACACATGACCTCCGAGTATCGAATTAATTGTTTCTGACGACCCATTGACTTCTGTTACAATCAGTTTATATAAAATTTATCAAGCGTAGTGGTGCATTGCAATTTAATAACTATAGGTAAAGGTTTAAACTGGTCAAATAGCGCAAGCTGGGCTAAAAAAAAAAAAAAAAAAAAAAAAAACTGACAATTTAATCGTCAATTAATGTTGGCCAAGGGGGATCCAACTAATTATTATATTTGAGCTGGATTTAACGATTTTCACTAGAATAATTTGAAATAATTATTATAACTTTCATTTTAGATGAAAAAAAAATAATAAAGTTCATTTGAATAGAAAAACTCGATGGATATTCAAAATGGAACGAAGAAATAACGAATGTAAATTAACCAAATCATTCCGCGTACATATAATTTGTAATTAGATATAAATATAAATACGTATGTGTTACGAGAATCTTCGTTCTATATATATATTATTAATATTATTAATATACTGCATTATTCAATTTCAAAGCTAACGATACAGTATTTATAAAGAAATAGTTTATTGTATAAATAAATTAAAATATTATAAATTACATGTGCAATTTTAATTATGCAATAACATTAATATATATTTTTGTACTTTATCGGTGAATCAGTTAAATACAATAACATAACATTTTATTCGAATGACTCACCATGTTTTCTTGCATTTTATTCTGATAACCGACTTGACTGAAAGCTAATTCACAACTGAACTATTGAACTGAAATAACTAAACTAAACTGAACTAAAAATGAACAACCAACCAACTTTTAAACCGTTTTCTCGAGCCTTTTTTAAACAAAAATTCCTCGACTTGCTCTTTATTATTAACTAAAATTTACTGGTTCTCCTCGATTCGCTGGCTAAATTAAGTTTACTGGCTGTACTTTTATTAACTAAAATTAACTGGTTAAACTAATTTACTATTTTTTTTTTCTTGATTAACTAAAATTAAACTATTATTATTGTATAATAATATTATTGTACAATAATAGTTTGTCCACTACAAATCCAGTCTGGTTTTACTATAATAATAATATATTTTACTTTAATTAAACAAATAATTATATATATATATTTTTATTATATTGATTAAATTAAATATTAATTTTTCATTTCCCAATTTAATTAATTTAAATTATCACGACGTGAACATACGACGATCGCCGTAATGTATAATCATTGATTGCATTAAAAACAATAACAACAACAAGAATGTGAAAAATAGTATTATTATTATAAATTTTTGCTGGATATAATAATTTTTTTGAAAAAATAAGCAAAATTAAAATCACTAAATTTTTATGCACGAAAAGAACACTCAACAAACTTTTCGCCTATTAAGCTATTATCGAGTTGATAAAAAATATTTAATTTAGATGCTCGATATTACCAAAGAAAAAAGTGAGAAAGCTGTACTTTTTTGTAATATTGTACATCTAAATTAAGTAGTATATTATTATTATTATTATAAATTTTTGCGGGATATAATAATTTTTTTGAAAAAATAAGCAAAATTAAAATCACTAAATTTTTATGCACGAAAAGAACACTCAACTTTTCGCCTATTAAGCTATTATCGAGTTGATAAAAAATATTTAATTTAGATGCTCAATATTACCAACTCCGGCTCACATGTTTCGTATTGGGATTTCCAGTTCCCCATATTGTTCCCATCCAGCCGATTCACAAATTATCGCCGATGAAAACCACATCCTTTTCAATTGCAGTTTTCACACACCTGACCAACTCGCACTCCTAAATTCCTTAATAACCATCGGTTATCGTCCTCCTTTCTCTATCACTTCCTTAATTTTTTCTAATGACTCCCGTGTTTTCCTCCTTCTTTACAAATTCCTAACCAATTGTAATATCAATATATAATAACTATTTATCAACACGTTAGTGGGTTGTGATTGCTCCTCAGCAGTGCCCAAAAAATAAAAAAAAAATAAAAATTACCAAAGAAAAAAGTGAGAAAGCTGTACTTTTTTTTTGTAATATTGTACATCTAAATTAAGTAATTCCTTCATTCATCATCGTAGTGCCCGATATCCGTTATCGAACGTCGGCTAACGTGGCGGTAATAAAACGTCTGTCAGCGAGCTTTCGATATAAATCGACCGAATTGATATTAAACGAGTCAGTCAAATCCTGCATCCAGGGACGTCTTTTACTTTCTGCTGTTCTTTTGCCGTTTATTTTTTTCCTTGTAGCACTAATATCGGAAAACTGTACACCGTGTTGGATGTCTTATGCGAGCAAAATACTTCAATTTTCGAGTTTTTATTGTTTTCATAATTTCTAATTTTTTTTTTTTCACGAGTTTCAATACTTCCGTGTTGCGTATACTGATGCGAATTATATTCCGCGGTACAGCCACGTCTCGACTTTATATCGAAAATATGTATTAGCAAGGAAGCGCTACGGAAATACTTTTCGATATTATTATTTCAATCGTTATAGTATAAACGAAGTTAACGACGGCATTAGTTAGTAATAATAAGAAAATAAAACCTAAATAAAAATAACGGTTATTAAAAACATTTCTCATCGACGGTTACCACCAACAGAAACGAAATAAATAAATAAGTAGGAAAAAATTTAAATTGAACTTTAAGAAAATTAGAACGAAACGGCCGTGTCAGGCTTTAGAAAATAGTCATTAAATATAGAGACATCTTGAACCGGATAAACAAGAATGAAAAAAAAGGGAAGAATGTCAAACCGGAATGGGCGGAATATTATGACACCTCTAAATAAGAGCAGACGATGGAGTAGTCAGGGAATTATAATTAAGAAGAATGAACGCTACAAACAAAAGGTGAAAAACAAGCAAAATGATGATAATCATAATAATGAATAATAAACAAAAAAAAACAAAGATAAAAAAATTTAGAAAGGTGTCCGTCTAAGAAAATTTCGTTAATTTCTGAATAAGACCGTCGTTCCTCGAATTAAGAAGTCCTTTTCATCATCATCGAGCTTTTTTATCGTGTTTAATAACGGCCAAACTTTGCGCGTTTCATCGTTTTATTTCTCGCTAATCTTCGTTAATTAATATCTCTCACTCTCAGAAAATCACCTGTCCGTTCAGCAGCTTACACAAAACACGAAATTAAACCCGACAAAGCTCGAGTATCTAGAAAAAACAACGCGAAGAGAATATTATTTCGGAAAAGAAAAATTCAAAGCGAATAATAATAAAATATACGATAGAATGTGCCATGAAGTACGTGACGGCAAGTGTTCGGTCCCTATCCGGGCACGACCCATAAGAACATACAGCCAACTGACATATTCGATAGAAAACTGGAGTTTTCATCTATAGTGATAATGGACTCGCTCGAGGTAAATAAAAAAAAAAAAAAAAAAAAAGGAGAAAATAAACTAAAGGAAGAAGACCCATTGTTAAGGAGGTGATCATGCAATACATTGTGAACGCACTGGCAGTTGCTCTTGCGGATAACTTGTACGACGCAGTCAGCTCGAACTCAAAAACCGAATTTAGTTCGTTATATCGTACAAAAATATGTATTCATCACCGCCACTTATTGTTCTATTTTATGAAAAGAAGAAAAAATCGAGTACAGTTCCGATTTAATGTATGGGATCTTCCGGGAATATTCTTTAATGAATTAAAGAATTATTTTAGATTAATCGAAAAATTCCAAAACTCATGTACAAGAAAAAAATCATTAATATCTGTTTAAAAAACTGATATTTTCGAACGCAATTCCACACGATTGAAGTATTTATGTACTTAATAGTTTTAAATGGTATGCGATTCGTTTCTAAATATATTTTAAAAAAAATAAAAATAAATATATATATATATATATATATGTAAAATATTTATGGGACATAAATCAATGTAAAATTTTATAATTATATTGCCGGAATCTTCGAACGAATGCAATAGTTTCGATTGTGCGTCGCGAAAGTACGATATACAGAATAGGAAATGAGAAAATTGTGAGAAACTTTTTCGGCGAAGAAGAAGAAGAAGACAGAGTAAGAACAGAGTTTCGTTGGAAACATTAATAAAAACCTTCGTCCGGGGCGTCTGAGGTTGCATTGTGTCCGAATAAAGTAGTAGAACGGTCCAAAAGTAAACTACTTTACTAACTAGATGATGACATGGGAAAACTTAGCCGAGGCCGAGCAACCCGAAAAAGAACATCGGGTGCGAGGGGAATTTTGAAGGAACGTTTAAACAGCTTATAGTTGACATTAAGGTGACCAGGGAGTTTAAGTACGGCGCGCACAACTCCAGACATTAATTTCATCCTGTTTCTTACAAATACCAATTTCAACCTTCCGCCTTGTTACTACTACTACTACTACTGGTAATTCTTCGTATTGCCATTTCTGACGTTAATCCTGAACTAACGAAGACCTTCTTTATCGTTGGAAATACCGCACGCGATTTATCATCTCTTACTATCGCAACTAAGTTCTAAGAACTGTCATTCTAACTAACAATTTTATCATCGATCGATTCGCGAAGTCGTATAAAAGTATAATAACGGGAAAAAAGGTAATTTCTACTTCGAATTCAATACCACATTTCTTCCGGGAACAATTTAGTATTTTTCCCTGCGCAATTTTTGTGTCTCGTAATTAAGCTGTCCGTATCATTCTAATTTCGTTTGTTATTTTCTTCTATATTTCTAATGTAAAATATCCTCACGATGCATAAAACATATATAGATATATAAATGTTGCTCGTATATCGCTGGTGGGAGGAAATTATTAACGCTAGGACATTATAACGCGCGATAGAAATTTTATATACATCTTCAAACAGTCAACTTTCAGTTAACTTTCCCATTTAATTTATAAAAATCATGCGCAATATCCTCCTTGGCGCTCGTTCACAAGTCTCTAACATCGTCCACAATAGATCCGATTTCTACAGTTCAAATAAATAATCACATCGAACAAACTATAAACAAATATAAAGAGTACAAAATCTAACCAACCTTTTCCGCTGTAGCTTCAAAGGGATGATCTTCTACGTTATAACCACCTTAATACTCGGTATTTTCTGATGAATTATACGCAATATACCTCGCTGTATCCACTGTCCTCGCTGAAAACCACAAAAATATTACAAAGACAAGGTACATGCTAAAGGTTTAAACAAAATAAGTGTAGAACAACCGATAATTATAATACACGGAACAGATGTCCACAAGCTGAAATAGCGATAACACATAAATATCTAGAAACAGGATGTATACATTTTTTTTGGATGGGATTACCATATCATTATTTAGTTAAGAAATGTTACGAGAAACATGCAACATAACAAGAAGATTCATATTGCGATGCATAACAGATATATATATATATATATACGCGTATATTCTCTTATAATAATAAATATATTACAACGGGAATTAACACTGGTGAAGTAAGGCTGATTATATAATAAAAAGTGAAATGTTTAAGGTTCCATACACGTTATTACAGTTAATAATGTATAATACACAGGTGAACATAATTTCCTTAATGTATGAAAATAAATATAATTAACGATTAATAGTGCGTCGAATCCATTTTTAAATTTCTCTAATATATTCGATCGCGACTTCAAAGCTTGTGTCTTGTTATTCGTGATTTATTTATACGAACAGAATTTCAGCTCAAACTATATCGTCCGATCTTGTCCTACCGGCATCGAATGAAATTTCAAATTTACTAGCGTTATACTCTACAAACTGAAGAATAGTGACATTTGTTTTTGGAAAAATATTGTCGGTGTAAAGCACGTTGAAGAACTTTTATTGATTCAATATGGTATTCAGCCATGTACCACTCCATCACATAACACCATAATAATTATAATAATATACTATAATGGCCGATGAGAAAAAACTACAATTCCCATCTAGTAAATCACCATATGGAATACACCGATGTCGAGAATAAAGATGTTACACCATCGTTATTATGATTTTCTTTTTGTCATTTAGACGTGTACTTATTACTTATTATATTTTCTCCTTTTTGTCCATTCTATACCCGGTGAGCTGGGGTTATGAAAAATCGACGAGAGAAGAGTTTTTAAAAAAGGAAAACTTCCAGACGAGTATTTTACTCGAAGGAGGATACGAATGAAAGAAAAGCCGAAGGCTGTGCTACGACTATAATCTCATCCGTAGACCAGTTGTAAAAAAATAATTATTATATGTCTTTTTTTTTTTTTTTTTTTTTGGACACGATCTATTGAGACATATGGTTTAAACGATGAGATAGTACTAACAGGCGTGAAATTGATCAACCAGAATCAAATGACAATGTAGAGAGACGTACGTAATTCGTTACGCATCGACCGATGTATGTGTGGCTAATTGTCAAGCGGTAATACAGCCACTCGACGCATTGTCTTTATGAACATTTCCAACAGTCCGAATAATAGGAAAATCTTCTCGGAATAGAAAGGCAATTTTATTTTCTGCGTCATCTTTTATTCGCTCCTCCGGTTTTCAAATAGCGAAAGTATTGCTCGTTATCGGAAATGAAAATTTAAAATTGTATATATATATATTTGTTCCTTCACTTTAAATCTAGAACCGATAAAATATGTATCATCGACTTTCCAGTTCTTACGAACATTCAACCGCCTCATATTCGAAGAACCGACTCGTTGAAAAAGAACTCAGCAAAATTCAAAGAAAATGAAAATTTACTAATTACAAAATTTATAAGAGAAGCTCCTAAAGTTAGATTAATATCTAGGAAATCCCCATGGACAACTTTAGATCAAGCACGATTTGCATTCGATTGGAAAGAACAACGGACCAAATAATGGAATTCGGTGCGTAATTCGTTCATAAATGGATCCCTCGTCGAAAACCCTACGGAACAAGCTCTAGGAATGGAACGTCGACGAAAGGAGTGGCGACTCTTGAACAGAATCCGAACTATGGTAGATGCGGTCACCTTCTACAGAAGTGGAGTATTTCTGACTCGGCTAGTTGCTGTTGCGGACATCCCATGCAAACAATAAAACGCATCGTTGAAGAATGCGAAGTATACTCGGAAAATGGGATTATGGTTGAAGATGTACATCATTTGCGCGGCGGGAGTTTAGACTGGCTTTCCCGTTTAGAGCTCGATCTATAAATCAACATGATACGATACGATCGACTAGATGATGCGAACAAGATGAGAAACTTAAAAAATCAGAGATCTGCGACTCGTGAAGTAGACAAATTTAATATATATATATATTATGTCATTACCTGTTTTTTGAGCAATTCTGATTGTCAGCGAATTATTACGATTTTTTTTAGCTGGGATAAATGCTCGACTATCGTTCGATGAATTTCTTCTCGTTTATGTATTCCATGTTGAGGTCCCTGGAGTCATATCAACGAACTATCACTCGTAATACTTTGTATGTGTCTGGATTCTTTTAATGTTGATATTCAAAATACATATAACTCGTCAGCATAAGGCCATACTGGATTTAAGATCGTCCTATTAAGCGGCAACTTATTTTTTGTCTAATTTTGATTCACGTTCGCGCAATATATAAACTAATACAATAAAAATAACTTGAGACGTATAAAAAAATAATAAAATAAATCAACGCCAGGATGAAATAACAAAAAAACAAAAAACGAAGTAATTCGATCAAAAAGTTAATAATTAAGGGAAATAAATAATAATAAAGTAGTATTATTAAGAAATGGATATTAAATATATATATATAATTACGGATTAAAATTATGTAAATATTAACCCCGATCATTAATACTACTAATATACTTGGGTACCTGCCATACATGTTAACATTTTAACGATTACATTAATACCTATAATAATAATCCTATATCTCTTACTATGTATAACTCAAAATCCTCAATTACAGTCTAAAATAGCGTGTAAATGTTTATATTAATTATATTTATTACCGCTTAATATTGCTAATATTTAAGAACGACTAAATCTATGTATACTAACATAATCTGTAATTATCTTTCATTTATCTCTTACGTTATAATGGTACATTACACTAAAAATCTTGACGCGGACAACGACCATTTGTCACGTTATTTAGTACAAGCGCATTTTACAAGAAACCACACTGTTTATAATTTTCTAACACGTTGTTCTTCCGTACACATTTAAAAAAGTCAATCATTAACGCGAATAATGGTTGCGTGCCACACCGCAGTCATCTGCAATATAGATCAGTTTATTAACGCGCTTAGCAATCTATATAGTATACGATTTTAATTTTGTTGTATCTAGTGGCATTTAGCACAATTGTGCAACGGTCATTCTAGACTAAATGTAATCTTTCGAAAGTATTATTGGAGACAGAAAACTAAGCATATCAATATGTAAGTCAATCTGGGGCGAATGATGAATGTATAGATAGTTTTTTTTTTTTTTTGTTTTTATAAAGCGAGGTGCGATCCATAGTTAAATCCGGATAAAGTATACGAACAGTTTTTTACACGTTTGATCGATTATGTAATTAATAAGACTATTAAATATTTTCGGCGACCGTAATGACTCCTGAGCACAGCGAACTTGAATTCCTCGAGGAATTGTGTTACCGTCGTGGAAGAAAATTAGATGAAGCAGGGATAGCCGTATAAAATGTTACCGAAAATTCATGTTGGAATTAATATAATTATAAATAACGGATATGAAAAATTTCAAGTATATAATCTTCATTTATTATAGTGCTATGTCCGTTATCGAACGTTGACTGGCAGTCCTACGTCGGTCTAAAATTGCTCGGAACGAAGCAAACTTATCACTGGTTAATTGTATCAATCCGACAGATTTTGTAATCAGATTGTCTTTTTTATTCTCCACAGTATTTCTGCATGTTATACATACATATTGAGTGGATCAAAATAATCTACGCGCCAGTACACAAAAAAAAGGTCTCCCGGTGCGTTGAAAAGTCACGCCAGCAAATCCTTATTATATATCCTCCAGAATCGATTAAAACAATACCTGTTGTCCAACATTGGAGAGGAACAAGTCGGTTTTATTCAAAGCAAAGGATTAAAGGAACGACTTTTGAATATGAGGCAAACTATAGAAAAATGTAGAGAATATAACATTCTGGTACTATTCTGCTTGCTAGACTATAACGAGGCTTATATATATATATATATATATATATATATATATATATATATATATATATATATATATATATGGAGAAAACATTATTAATAAAGCAACACAAGGTGGAGAAGGGAAGGTGGAATTGCTACAGGAGAGAGGAAAATATTTAACTCTAGTTGCCGACGACTTGACTCTTATTTCAACCTCAGAACATGAAATGCATCAGTCATTGAATAAAATAGAAAACACAAACAATGAAATGGGACTAACGATGAATAGGCCGAAATGATCGCTTGTAATAGCGAATAAAGACGATAATTCTACACCTCCAGCCGGAGAACCGATTAAAGACATAACGATAACGGAAGAAGTTATTTACCTGGGAACATAACAAAAATATAGTTGACTCTGATCGGGAAGCAAAAAAAAAAAAAATAGTCATATGAAGTGGCAATAATTTATCGAAACAAAACTAAGGCTGATAACAATCCTATCGTTCCCGATTCTGTTATGTGGATCCGAAACATCGGAACGTATATTTGTATCGGAACGGAAACTGGAGGCCTTCGTAGTGAAGAAAATTTTGCGCATACCATGGACGGCGCAATAAAACAAATAATAAGTCGGTCCTGGAAGAACTAAGAATTAATGAATGCGAGCGGTTAATTCGTACAATCGGAAGAAGAATTGCATCCTTTTTCAGTGGTATCATTCGGACTAATAAATCAGAAAAACTGATTATACGAGTCAAAGTGGAAGGCCGAAGTGAACAAGGGTATATTAACCGTTCCTTAGATCAGATAAAAAACTAATTTGGCTGCAGACTGCGGAATCGATGCGGAAAATATCGAAAGCACTGGCGTTTAATCGTTATAAAAACAGGTCTTGACGTTCGGAATCGAACTACATGATGATTATATATATATATATGTATGTATACGTAGAGCATTTTGTTATGAATTAACGTTGTTTAGGAATTAATCGTTATGCATCATTTATCCGGCTCATTATCATAATACGATCGCATTCTTACATTAACTCGTTGTATCGACGTTAATAACGATAGCTATCGATGAATGAAGTTCTGCACCAAAAAACAAGCGCCAGCTTTGTAACCATAGACGAGAATCGATTACAGTAGTCTGCTAAAATCCGAAACAATTTTTTTTTGTTTACTTTAAAAAATTTGCGATTATTGTTTTAATACGAATGGGTTGATTATCGTTCCAGGCTCGATATTCGAATAACTAACAATAATACCGTGGTATTTGGCGAGTTATTTATTATCGAACATGTAAGTCGCCTATTATTACTACTAGTTCTACTCCGGTCAAATATATGCCTAAATCGTCCGCTTGAAAACGGGAGCGAATTACTATTACCACCGGCGGATGAAAAACAAAAAGAAACCGAAATTGCGAGTAGAAACTTAAATCAAAACTAAGAAAACGCTTTTGGCTACGGATCACGAAATTATTCGTTCGAGAATCGCATCGTACCGTATCGTATAGTCGGTGGCGGATAATTACGGCGCACGTACAGTTAGCCGTTAGCGTAAATCTGGAAATGCCATTTGCAGAAATTAAATGCAACCATCGACAACTATTGTAATAGTTGTAGTAGTAGTAGTAGTAGTAGTAGTTGAAACTAAATAATAGTTCTGGTCGAGAAGATGAAATTTTCGCCCGTAAGGCGCACGCGTATAATAACGCAAGTCGTAATCGAACAAATGCTTACCGTCGAAATTTATAATTTGCGCCCGATCGGACGACTTTTTAAGGATTTTCAAAGCGTAGTGCTGGAAGTGCTTCAACTAATTTATCAACGAGATAATTCAGAATTATAATTGATCGTCGACAACTACTCGTGTAAACGAAAATATCATCACCGCGGTGCTGTGCTCGTTATCAATTCTTTGTCTATCCGATGCATTCCGTCAACTGTATTCGAGTTATCCAGAAAAATATCACCCGTTCCATCCTGTACAATATGGTGAAATTATTGGCGATAGAAAACCTGTTAGACAAAAACTGTCTTCGGAAGCAGATATGCGAACATAATATCAAATATCAGCACTTAACTGCAAAAGGTGTCCAAAGATAAATGTTTAGTAGCTACGACGATAGATATTGTATGGCAAGAAGAATATGTAGATATATACGTGTGAATATAAGTGCGGAAAAAACAATATTCAACAATATTTTCATTTAGATACGTTTTGACATTTTTTAATAATAAATAAAAAATTTATTTCTTTATTCACTTACCGTGCGACAAAACACCAATTACAGTGTATGCACTTACAGAATAATTATATATATATATATATATATATATATATATATATATATATATATATATATATATATATATATATATATATATATAATTACAAAAGTTAGTTAAAATCATTAAAGGTCTATTTTCTTGAAAAAATCACAAACAAAGCTTTTCGGCAATTACGCCATTATCAAGCGATAATTAAATAAAAATTAAAATGAAGGTTTACAAAAAACACAAAAATATAAATTTTTATACTTGTAAATTTGCGACTTTAAATTTATATTTTTGTGGTTTTTTAAACCTTTATTTTTATTTAAATATCGATTGATAATGACGTAATTGCCGAAAAGGCTTGTGATTTTTTCAAGAAAATAAACGTTTAGTGATTTTAACTAATTTTTGTAATTAAATTAATAAAAAGTCACTACATTCCACAATCTAAACATTATATATATATATATACATATATATATATAATGTTGAATATGTTGGAGAGTAGTGATTTTATAAATTATAAACCAAACAAAATCATAACACAGTTTAATAACTAAAGGTTTTTTTTTTTGTTTTTTTTTTTATTGCCTGCGTTTGATTTTGTTGGGTTTATAATTTATAAAATCACTACTCTCCAATATATTAAACATTTAATGGAACCTGAACCAGGTTTGGAAATATATATCAATTTTTATAAAGAATTATTTTTCAAAATCTGTTTTATAAATAAAATTTATTTTAAATAAATCTAAAATGGAAATTACGTCTGGGTAGTGAAATATGTATATCAAATTTTAAGTTTTTATATAAATCGTATTAAAAAAAAATGAAAAAATTAATAATCCCGAGAAAAGAATAATAATGTTTCTAATGAAATAATACGATACCTATATATATATATATATATATATATATATATATATATATATATATATATATATATATATATATATATATACAAGGGCGTATCTAAACACGAAAAAAAAATAGAAATGCCAAAATCATACATACCCGTATAATCAGGTAAAAAAAACATCTCGCTCTCTAGACAGGCGCGTTTAATAATTTTCAAATAATGCGAAAAACCCAATTAAAAATATTCGGATAATTTTAAAAATCGATATACACCTTGCGGCTTTTATTACGAAAAGATTCGTGAAATGTCCGTGTCGCGTCAAAATCGTATCGACCGTTTTGATAGAATAAAAACAATTCGTATAATATTAACAAGCGACGTATTTAGCCTAGATTCGGCGAAACGTTTATATAAATTCATTTCGGACGATTATATAAACACGTACTAGGCGAACGTGATTGTACAGCATTCGTCGTTGGTTATTTTTTTTAAAAAATAATAATTAATATAAAATATTACTATACGTATTTATATAGGCTTGTTGTGGAGCTATACGTTCTTGTTGTTGGTTTAATTGTAATATTCGAAGTCGACAATCGAACCGGTTTAATCGAAACTCGTGCGAAATATATCGTAATAATAAAATAAATAACGGACGTGGGGAATGGACCGTTTCTTTTGCTTTTTTTTCATAATTCGCTATTTTCGTAACGGGAGACAATTTCTAGTTGAAATTCGTACGTGAGATGTCGATTGCCGATATAATCGACAGATGGAAAATGAGTTAATAACGTTGTCAGCACGTGCAGAAATTCCAACCGGAAAAATCAAACATATTCCAACGGTAAACTGAGTAGTTAGAAATATTTTCGAAGATATTATATTCTCAGCTGAAAAAAGAAATGGGCGTATCGAAGCTCCGACAATAATGTTTTGCGCGAGGGCGTGTATAGAGATACGTATTTTTACGCGCGTAGCTATTTTCGTCCAATTATCGGGATTATTAAACTCAATCGTACTTAAACTGGAACGCTCGGTTGTCAACTCGATGATGATCGACGAATCGATCTCAACCCGCAACATCGCAAGTTTTTATGAACATTATTTTTTTTTTTGTTTTAATGTTTATCACCGAAAACGGCACCGTATAATACCATACAACTTTGTACGTAAATAACAAAAGTAAAATAATACTAAAAAAACATATTTTATAGCGAAATAAATATAGAGTGACCCAAAGAAGACGGACGGTTTTATTGTGTTTTGATAACAACTCGAAAGCTTCTTCTTAGTTTGACGATCAACATAGCTGTTCTTGTCATTGGTGGACACCTCTGCTAACTCTATAGATTGTTGTACCGCCGATGCATATCAGCTCTCCATGACATTTTTCTTCTCCGTGATTTCCAGTGATGACACCATTCAAGGACAAGTTGGAATAAATAATAACTTTCCGGATGTCTATGTGGCCGTAATATTTTAATTTCGTACGGTGTATAGGAACTTTAATTTTCTTAGTAAAGGAATTATTACAATTATGAAATAAATTATAATTTAACCGAAATGACGGGAAAAAGAAAGTTATACGTTAGTTTCGATTGTAATCAATTTATTATTAATAAACATATCGAACGCTGAAATCAAAGCCGACGCGATAATACTTAAGTCAGTAGGCAAAAGATCGCCGTATAATAAATGGGACAGCCACGGTTGAGTTCTATATAAAGAGCCAACACTTAACGAGAGCTTTGCTTAGCTAAAATTACGTAATATAATTTAATTTCCGAATATAAATACTCGAACAATAATTAAACAACGATTCAATCGCTCCTTTATAAAAATATGAATTGCTTATTTAATAAGATACGCACATATATATATATATATATATATATATATATATATATATATATATATATGAATTGTTGTCTGAAGAAATCGTTTTTAGCAAGCATTAATATTTTCTAGTGAGTTTTATTGCTGTTGTTCTGCATTGTACCGGCGAGAATTGACTGCGAATGTTACAAAGGTAACGCAGTTTTGTTGCGTGTAAGTTTGGATAGTAACGACAAATGTTTCAACACTCTATTCTTATTCATTATAATAATGACCAAACTTTGGAAGTTACGCGTAGTGTAAACATTTGGTCGGAAAGTATGGCCGTTTCGTATCAAATATGAACATCAGCATCGTCCCTATTGTACGCAGACCTAACCACGTATATGCCGGTCTGATGCGTACGTAGAATTCGTCACTTTTTAAGTCGTTGAAGGCACAAAGTTACGCTCTGCGAATGCGTAAAAGTCTAAGTAGTTCGCTTATCCCAGACGGCGATACAATAAATATTACACATTATATATATATATATATATATATATATATATATACACGAGCTTTTGAAATAGGAGGATTGCGGAATAGTGGAAATATCTAGCGACTTGCGAGTTAACCTCGAAAATAGTAACGTACAAGTGTCAAAGGTCGATTACACTAATGAAAATCGTCGGATAAATCATCGCAATGCTGACAGCATTATCGCTTAATATTGTACAGGAAATTTACCATTGTCTTGTTTAACGGGTCACCATCTCGTGTACAGTTGTACATTCGCTATTTAAAACTCGCGAAAATTACGCTACGCGATTGTAATATTTCACCTATAGACTAATGAATGCGAATGTCGCGATTATTAAACTCATACACGTAGAATATTTTCGGCAAAAACTACGTTAAGATTTGTTACCGGTGACGTTCGCAATCTCCATCTTCAAACCCATCTAAACTCGTGGGTTTGAAGGTGGAGGCTGCAAGTATCTAACGTCGTTACAAATTCTGACGCGGTTTTCATCGAAAAATTTCTAATTCTTTTATAAAATTGTCATATTTAAAAAAAGAAAAAAAAAAAGATAAATGATTTTAATTCATAATTGCATCTGGATGAAAGAATATGTACGCATATGTGTATCGTTAACTCGAATAAAGTCAAATAAATTTTGAAATGTCTATCCTAAACGACTACTATACTCCACATTATGCGCGTAATGTTTTAAGTACCTCTCGACTTTAGCTGAAGAAAATTCCAAAACAACGGTAATAACAACCATTGTGCTAGAGTTGATTTGGACGCAACAAACCGAATCGAATATATTATATATATATATATATATATATATAAAAAGCTCGATTTTTTTTTAGTTACCTTCTTATCAATTTATGTCATCAACCAGATGTTATCTCTTGAGAACGCATTTGATCTTTTGAGAATATGCCCCACTTATTTCTTATTTGTCGCACGTCCGGCAACTATTTCTTGCATTATATTCATAATAGAGTGTAGGCGATCACCAATATGTCATATTAATTGTCGTAACGAAGATGTGTCAGTCAAATTTTTAATGTCCGAACTCATTTTCCCTTCTATCTGTCATTGTAATCTGAAAAATTTCGTACTTTGAGCGTCTTATGATATGACCAATGTATGACACGTTTCTCTTTATAATGATATTTCCTAGCTATCGGTCTGTATGAGCTTTCTATAAGACATCTTTGTTGGACATAATCGCCGTCCGACTTCAGCATTCTTCGATAGAGCCACATTTCCATAACCTCGTATCGGTTCGAATGTTTTTTTTTATTTATTTAGAGGCATAGCTTATAAAGGAAAATTATATGTATATATACATCTTTTACATACGTATAATTTTAAATTTAACGATAAATTAACGTTATCTCCTTAATATAATAAATTATATAACTTTTACTACTTCATGTTTCTTCGATGGCTAACTTATTAAAAAAACAAACAAGTAACTTTTAAAATATAACCGAAAATAAATCGATTAATAAAAAATTATTTTAATCCGATATTTCGACGGAAGTACTACCGAATTTCTTTAAATAATTCATATCGAACAAATAAAACACGCCCGTGCGAATTAGAAAATTTTTCGATCGCTATAAATAAATTTAATTTAATTAAAATTTACTTTTTGGTAATTTCTCAATTTACGAAAACGCGTTATAAATAAATAAATTTAAAATCGATTAGTTTCGCTGTCTTACTTTTTTCTACTTCTACTAACGTGTTATGAATAAATTAAAGTTAATTAAAATCGATTAATTTTTTTTCTACTTTGACGAACGTGTCATAATTAAATAAATAAATTACAATTAATTAAAATCGACCGGTTTAGTTATTTATTTTTTTCTACTTGGACGTACGTGTTATATAATTAAAGAAATAAATTAAAATCGACTATTTACGTTTATTTCTTAATATTTTCCACTTAGACGAACGTCTCGCGGTTAATTTTAAATCGAACAAATGCATAAATATAAAGACGGAAATTAGGCGTATTCTCGTATTTAGATTTATTTCCTGCGCTTCTCGTATCCTACATCATCGATGGACAGCGTCAATCGACGAGGGGGATTAGATATGCGGAACAATTCGGGAAAAGATGGAGGTCAAACGCTGCGTCAGTCTTATTAAAAGGCGCGTATATTTACTGAAAAGCGTTCGAACGACCGGCCGACCGGGGAAGTGAAATATACATTTTACTGCAAAGGTTCTCTCGTAAATGCTGACGGAAATTGTATGGGCCAACCTAAATCGGTCGTACTGAAAATAGAAAAAGGATACCATCCGAATCATTACACGCGAAGCAAACGCTTCGTAATGGATTTAAAAAGAAAATTTCATATTCTTTCTGGCCGATAAAAATGCTAAATAAGGACAAAGTGTCGATTAATTTATACGCACTTACATACCAACACGCATAAACATATAGATATATTTTTAACTTTTGCAGACAACCTGTCAATAATATCGGAATCTGTGCGGACATCAAAAAAGCAGAGTTGTTAAAAGAACATGCAGGTAAAGCGAGGTTACTAATTTCCTTTGAAAAATCTACATTTATAACAGATATTAATACGGCACACCTAGCAAAATGAAAGCTGATTTAGGTAAAACATTCAAGGAGTGAAAAAATTTAAATTTTTGGGGGGAGAATTAATAGTGCAGAATATATCAGAAGTGGAAGCGATCGAACACAGAATTAATCGAATGAAAGCGGCCTTTTACTTAACGAAAGAAACATATAATGAAAAATATCTCTCGACAAAACGAAAAATTCAAGCACTAAAAGTGATCAGATCTGAGATACTCTATATGCCTCGAAGAGCCTAGTAATGAATAGAAAAGACCTAAATGAACAACTAGAGCGCGCAGAAAGAAAAATAGTAATAAGACTATTAGGACAAGAGGTAGAGGTCACCAAGCTCCGACAGAAGATGGACCTACAATAACGAGAACATAGAAAATGTCGGTTTTCTATTCGTTTCAAAAAATATCGAACTCATTTCACCGAAAATTTTTCTGCTCGCTTCAATTGGCATCGACAGTGTTTAGAAACATATTTGAATAATCGTCGCTTCTATCTAATCACACTCCGAGGAATTGCGAATGGAAACAAAATAAAAAGGGGGGTGATCGTTCATTTGTTTCAAAAGTTAATCAAAGTACAAAAAATTATATCGAAATAAATAAAAAGCTTTTAAACAAAAATAGCAAAAAAATAAACTGCGTACCAATATATTTATCTACTATAGCGTACGTCATTATACGTACGTACTATCATCGTAATCATCATCATTGCTCGTTTCGAGCGTCGTGACACTATGGATTATCGCAAACTCGAACGTGTAATTCTGTCTGTTGTCAGATCTATCAACTCACGTAGTGTGACTAGGCACCGACGATTTTTCTTTACTATATCCAAGTATCATGTTGAAGGTGAACTTCCACTATTTCCGTCGGACCCCTTTTTTTGCTAATCCAACCTGTCGTTGATGTATGGGACACTGGACTTAACTGGTAGGAAAACTTACGAGCTCTCCTTTCAGATGTTTCATTGAGGTCAAAGTTGACCAATTTTAATGTAAATTTTTCTAGTGCTCAATTGTTATCTGGACACGGTAAGTTTGGATCCTGTTTATATAGGTTCAGGCTTGCCAATGATTCTTCTTGTTCATTTTGTTCTTTCCTTTCCGATGATATAAAAGTGTCCTACATTTTCCGCCCTTACGCGTTACGTATGAAGTTCCGGAGTTAAATTGTTTCCCTATTTATCGAAATTACAAAAACTTTCTCGAATATTCTGATAAGATTACGCGTCTAATAAATTTAGGTTAAGTAGGACTTAGTTTAATTTAGTTAATTCAAACGTTGTGTCTAAAAAATTTAGGTAGCTAAGCTTGCGGTGTAATTAATAGCGCCTTTTATCTTTAGGTGCTAGCTTTAATTACTATTTTAATCGATTTTAGAATTATCACTTAAACTCTATAACTGCGATTTATTAAAGTTATTTAATAATATTATACCGATGTGGTTTTCGTTAAGTTCTATATAGGTTTATATCGAGAATTCTTATTTCGTTTACTGTAGTAGATGTTAATTTTTGTTATAAGAGTTTTTTCATCCCTTCTTTCATCGTAAGTTATTTATATCGCGAAGCTCTCCTAATTATAAAGTGCCCCCATTTTAGTAAAGATTGATGTTAATTTTTTTTCGAGGGGTTTTTAGTGGGTACGAATCCCGCACGTTATTTACCTCTTTGAATAGACTGGAATTTGTTTAGCAAATTTTCATCGAAATTTTGTAGTTTTGAGTGTATAGGGTACAAAAAAAAAAAAAAAGTATAGCAGTAGGCGAATCAAATAAAATTTCTATATGCATAGAAATTTAAAAAATTGTTGTTCTCAAAACGTTAATTTGAGGTACAATTCGTCTTTATATTAGAAATAATCTACGCAGTAATTTCGGAATAATTTATAAGTATTTATATTCGATATGGAATAAAAATTGATAATTTACAAAAAAAAAAACACCTATACCTGTTTGAAGTTATAAGAAAATTTTTTCGATCGAATAAATTTAAAAAATTCAAGAACAAAATTTATCCCCCGTTTTCGAAATCTCATTTTGTGTCTCTTGACTTCAATACGACGACTTCGGACAAACTGAGAAGTATTCATATTCGCGATAAAAGTAAAAACGATTCCTGAAATAATGATTATTTCCAAGAAGACGAGGAAAACCGTTTAATAAATAGAATGTGGAAAAAATTATAGATTATTAATAACGGACCGTTTTAATACGTCGAAGATCGGCTTTAAAAAATAACAACGTCAAATATGAAATTTTAAGTAGAAATTATAATACAGTAAACTTCTTTTAATGTACGTTCGGCTTTTGAACTTGGTTGGTCATTCTTTACCAGTCAGTCGGCCTAACAGATTGCTTAGAGTGCGATAAGCAGAATGACGGTTTTGAAATTTTGACCGATTCCGATGATAATGATGAAATTGACGACAATGATGAAGAATCAGAGTTATTCGGAGGCTGAAACAACGTCAACCAAAGTGCATCGATCGGTTTGAATGATAAGAGGAGACAAACTTTACACAGATTTTACTTATATATATATATATATATATATATATATATATATATATATATATATATATATATATATATATATATATTGATATGGAAGATCGTCGTAAAGAAAGCTCAAGCTGCAAAGGAACAGAAGAAAATTACCGACTTTTTAAAGACGTAAACAATTATGACGGTAGAGACAGTTTCTAAATAAAAATACAGTACTCTAAATGTTGTCCGGTTAAATATAGATTATTGTAAATATTTGTTTCTTAAATGATTTAAAATCTGACATAGTAATATATGTGTAATTTTTTGGCAACGGAATTTCTGTTATCCACTTATTCAGTGAATTATTCACTATTTGAAAGGCCCGAACCGACGTACCTCAACTTGGGACGAGTCTCTTTATGTTTATAGCACCAACCTGTTCCTTCTAAAGACTTAAGCGTTCCAGCCAGATGATCTAGTGGCGCAATTGAGTAGTTGCTCAGCCGTCAACTGTCCAAACTAATCACATACCACTGCCTCGGGTCCAAAAACCAATCTGGTAATCAGCGACAATTGTCATTCGGTGAAATCCTCGCTACGGGCCAGTGCCCCCAAGAAGAAACACAAATGCGACTTGTCAGGTACCGGATGAGCTTATTCAGTTATCCGTCACATGTTCGGTCCCGAAAGTAACGGATAGAAGAAATTCTACTGTATACATTTTTTTAAACCTATATCGGTCCACTGCCGATTCTCCCAAAATTATACTTTCTGAATCCAGTTTTTAATCGAGTTATACCGACGAGTGTCTATGTTTCTTCTTCTTATGAAGCGGCCACCATTTCACTAAGTTCCCTTCACAGATTCACTTCAGTTTGGCCCATCTATTCCGACAAATTACATCTTATCCGAGTACTTTGATTCCGGTCGCACACCGTCTTATATTTAATATCAATATTTCTCTCGTTATTTTGTGCGCTTTTATTATCTTTCTAATATTTCTCTTTGCGAAGGTCCATGTTACCGAGCTGCATGTAAACAAAAAAAAGCTGTGCTGTCGGGCGCGGGGACGAAGTGAAACTTAAAGACGTTTTCCCCAAAAAACGCATATTAAATAAACTCGGGAATGAGTGGAGAAGACCGACTAAACTGTGAGAATAGGCCTGCCTATGTGCCTATGTATAATAAGTCTTTGGCTCGCTCGTTTTACGGGTTAACTCCCCATATAAAACGCGTCAATAGAAGTTTCACTTCAATACTTTATATCGATATTATTCGAATTCATTTTACGTCGTCGTTTAAGGCACATCCCCATGTAATATATCAGGTGTGCGTGTCTACCTGCGCTAGCGCCATATTAATATGAACCTTGTTTACACTGTACAACAAAATATGTATAGGTAAGTAGTCGCCTACATCCGATGCGGAGACGGCACTTAATGATGATAATGATGATGTTAATGATAAGGATGGCGTACGAATACTCGTTATTAAGTTATCGCAATCGTAACTATAGTTTAATGCCCATCTCTAAAAGAGTTTAGACGAAAAAACTTCGTCGCAAATAATAAATGACGAAACGGGTACTTCAAATAATAATAGTAATAATAATAACAATAACAATAATAATAATAACAATAATAATAATAACAATAATAATAATAATAATAACAATAATAATAACAATAATAATAATAATAATAATAATAATAATAATAATAATAATAGTAATAATAATAATAACAATAAGAATAAGAATAACAATAACAATAATAATAATAACATCTCCATTTTAGCGACTTTTGAAGCTAAATGATGGGACTGGATGTTATTAGGCGACACGCTTTAGCGCATCCGAGATTCGAAAAGCAACAACGACATTCGTTAAATTCACGGGCCGCCGTAAAAATATCAGCTGTTGCTTTTCGTCCGAAGTAAAAAACCGAGTGTAGCGCAAGTTTAATATACACGTACAAAAAAACAAAAAAAAAATAAATAAAAAAGAACAAAGAGCAATTACGAAAGTTAATATAAAACAACGACAACAAACAGTCTAGAAGTAATGATAAAAAACGAACGAATGAAAAAGAGAAAACTAAAAGTTTAAATTTCTTTAGGAAATTTCAAACAAAGGCTCGTAGTGAGTACTCTCTCTATATAGAGACAAAGGAATTACCTCGGCGAAGAAAGACAACGGTACTGCTACAATTACAAATAACACGGTTATTCTATAAATAAAAAGGAAAACCTACTAAAATGCCTTTTTTTCCTGCAAATTAGACTTTCTACCTACCGACCTATAACTATCTCGGACCTAAATTCTACCTCGCACTCGCTATAGCACAACCTCCACAACCGTATTTTCTATATCCTCCGAATGTCGCAGACCCTTTTCCGAGTTTTTCCATTTTCGATTCCGAGTATTTTTCTTCTTATCTCATCCAGCCGTTATCCTTTTCAGTCCGAATGATTTACCACCTTCCTCTATTTTACATACCGGCCGAACGTTTTATGCCTCTTACATTATTCCGCCCGTCCGGCTTATTTAGATTTACCGTATCGCGTTAAAAAGAAGTAATTTCAAAAGCGAAGAATCCGAAAATTCTTGCACATATTTCTCCAGCAGTCGACGCAACTACGACGATGTTAAAGACGACGGGCTAATTATTTATCGGTGTTCGCCGGTAATTGTGTCCAAATTTCTTTTTTTTTATTAGCATTCTCCTCGGTTCATCCAATCGGTTGTGAATAGTACGAAACGGAGAAAGAAGTCATCATCGGATGTGAGATATATATTATATGGGGTGACCCAGAGAAGACGGACGGTTTTGTTGTATTTTGAATAACTGAAAAACTAGTCGACCAAAATGTACGAACGAAATTTTATTTAAAAATAGTATAATGAAAGATTAGCTTACAATCATTTGTGAAACACAATATCTCGTTCAATACATTCATTCGGTCTTTTTAAAAAAATGTTCAGATTTTTTCCAGCATAGGTCGCTGAACTTTTAAAATTTCTTCCGAAATCCGCGTTTACAGTTCTTCCAGCTCCGGTTTTGGTAATGCTGGATGTACTCGGTTGAATGACAAAAGCCTGGTTCGCCTCGTACTCAACTTGGCTCCAAGATAAAAAATTCGTCCAGATTTTTTTTTTTTTTTTTGTTTTAATGGGGATGCCTTTACAGCTTACCCAACGTGGAGCCGTAATAATCACTAACTCATATTCTTATGAACTCGGACAACTTCTCGAGAAAAGTCGCTATGTCCGGGAACAAATCTAGATTCTCAACATGCAGAAGGGACATTACGTTATAAGGAGGACCACCACGAGATGCGTACAGTAATTTGGGATACAGTTCAGAACGTAATACTGTTAATGAAGGACATTCGAAGAACACGTGATCAGGGTTGCAGACTACACGACCAGCATATAGAGGATAATACGGATTATCTCTAAGCTGCATAACGAACAGGCGGTCAGGCAACAAGCAATGCCCAAACCGCAATCTGCTGATAAGCACAATTCCTCCCCGCTTGATGTTTTTGAAAACGTAGAACCGTGGGAACCTAGGGAGAGACGGCTGAAGCTGATAATACGCAGTAAGAGGCAACCGCTGTATGCACTCCATATATGTCTGTTCCCAGAGCTTTTTATGAACAGACTGTGTAAAATGAATAACGTCACGAGAAGAAACTGAAGAGAATAAAACACCACTAGAAGAACCCCTTTTAGCTATTGCATCTACCATTTCATTGTCGGGGACTCCTCTATGTCCCGGTACCCACAAGAATGACACAAATATCCTCAGGTTTTCCAGCTGATTAAGTTTCAACATGATGGCTGAAATCAATGAATCTGACACCTTCCCTTTGCATTCAATAGCCTTTAAAATACTCTGTGAGTCGGTAACAACGAGATAATTACCTGGAAGATTCGCATCAATTAAGGACGACAAAGAAAGAAATACTGCCACACACTCAGCTGTAAATGAGGAACAGAGATCAGATAATTTGTATGCACTACTAATATTAAGAGATGGGATATAAACTGCTGCACCAGTTCCCTGAGCTGACTTCGATCCATCTGTATAAACAAGGATATGCGTAGGAAAATTTTCAGCGATAATATTATTAAATGTAGCCCGGATCAGTGGGGGAGGCCGATGGATGTAGTTCTCTGGAAAGAAAAATGTTATTTTATTAGCAAAATTGTATGAATAAGGTAACATAAATTGGATGGGTATATGAATTCGCATAGTCTGCACCTGAAATTCATCCAACCTAGGTAAAACGGAAGCCAGCAGAGGCATTTTGCTGTTTGAAAACCGCCAGTTGGAATAAATGTGGTAGAATGAAAGCGATCTATGTACATTCTACCGATCAAGAGATTTAATGCTAAATAACTCCGTTTCAGCTGTAACGGAGGAATCTTACACTCTGCCAACAATGCCGGTATCGGAGTACTTCTAACTGCACCAATACAGAGCCTCACACACTCATTTTGCACACGATCAAGCTTATTTAACAATGATTCAGCTGCAGATCCGTAAAAAACACAACCATACTCCATTTTAGAACGAATTAGCGACTTATAAAGAGTCAACAGTATGAAGGGATCACCCCCCAACGAGTATTGTATAAATTACGTAGAATGTTAACGGCGCGGTTAATAGTTTTTATAAGATGATCAATATGTGACCTCCATGTTAAACGCGTATCCAACGTAATACCCAAATACCGTATTGACTTGCAAAAAGGAATAACTCCATTTTCTGTTGTGATAGAGAAGTTATTGACTGTGAGATGTCTGTATGTAAAAACCACTGCCGCACTTTTCTGGGGACTTAGAGTTAACCCCAACTTATAAAGAACTCGTTCGATTAAATCAATATCCATATTAATATTACATACGGCGTCGGAAAATGATGTATTGGAACTAAATACCGCAATGTCATCGGCATAAAGGAGAGTTTTGGAATATAAAGGCACGTGTGCCAGTTCTGAAATATATAAATTAAAAAGCAACGGACTGAGGGAAGAACCCTGAGGAATTCCCCTATATACCACTCGATGGTATCTGGTGGACGATGAACTTATTAAAATGTGGCGTTGCGAAAATAGTCTACTAATGAAATGGCAGCAATGCCCTGGAATGCCTAGGGACAACAGTTTCTGCTGTAAAGTGGGCAAATGTACGTTGTTAAAGGCGTTCATTATATCGAGGAAAACATTAATATTGTATTCTTTATTAATGAGACGGTTATATATATTACCAACTAAATCACCCACGCAGTTCAATGTACTGGTGTTATTTCGAAAACCATACATATTAGTTGGGAGGATTTCATTATGCTCTAACCACCAGTTGAGACGCGAAGCTATGACGGATTCACAAATTTTTCTAAAATAAGAGGCTAATGCAATTGGTCTAAGTGATCCATTTTTCTTAGGCACAGGGACGATAACAAAAAGCATCCAAGAACTTGGAATCGATTTAGTTTACCAAACTTTATTTAAAATGTGAACGAAGATAGTAAAAAAATTTTCCGGCAGCTTTTTTAATACTTCGAAAGAAACACCATCGTATCCTGGCGATGTTGAATCCTTCGTTGATAAAATGTAAGCTACCTCCTTTTCAGTAAAAGGAGCATCTAAAAAGTGATCCGAGGGGCTACTTTCAGGTATTATAACTTCTTCTGGTTCAGGTACATGAGGTGGAGCCAGTGACTCAACAAATGAATAAAAATTGTCCTCTGACAATTGTTTAACTTTATTATAAGAACTCCTGAACGATTTAGATAATTCCCATACCTTGGAGATAGATGTTTGTCGATTGAATTGCATGCAAAACTGTTGCCACTTCTTCCTTTTTGCAAGTTTAAATTCCCGCTTAGCTAAAGCATTACTTTTCCTCCAGTGCAGATAATTTTTGTAAAAAAGCTCTCCTTCTATCACAAGCTGCGCGTTGGCAGGAAACTGACCACCAAAGGCTTGAGTTACTTTTCCTTGTTTTCTTATATTCACGCTCCTTTATAGTTAGTGACGATTTTGATAGGGATTCGCTGATAGCTTCATATAACAACTGGAACTGGATCCTAGGGTCAGTCTCATTGCATATATTTAAATCATGTTTCTGAAGCTGAGCAGAAAACCATTGCCAATTCGTACGAATATAGTTCCACTTTTTTCCTAAGGACTGATCAAAAAATCTGTAACTATCCTGTACCTCATTTATACCTATTTCTATTAATATGGGGCAGTGGTCACTCCCTGAAGTATCTGGGATAATTTTCCAGCTAGCTATTAGACAAAAGTAGGCGAGCAAAATGTCAAATCTAACGGGTTGGCAACAGTTCCAGGCCTACCAAAATGAGTTGGACTGCCATATCGTTCAAGATGCAGCAGTCAACATTCAAAAAGCTTCATATAACACGTTCCCTAAATAATTATTTGTGTAACTACCCCAGGCTACATTATTCGCATTCCAGTCGCCACCGATAATGAATGGAGTTTTCAATGAATTAAAAATATCTGAGAAAATAGAAATATTTGGACGAGAGGAAGGTTTAACATATATACTATAAATATGAATATAAAAAGACGAATTTATATTAATCTTAGTGCCTATCAATTGTATGAAATTCGAGCTATCCTGCGATAAACTGCAAGGAATAGGAAAGGACGTGATGTGGTCCCGCACTAAAATTGCCACGCCACCATATCCATCCTGTCTATCGTTTCTATAAGTAGTAAAATTTTTATACTCGAATTGTTCAATGGGTTCAAGCCATGTCTCCGATAATAACACTATGTCAGCTTCGTATTCATCAATTAATCTATCAAGGCTGTCACAGTTATTTTTCACACTGCGACAGTTCCACTGTAAAATATTAAGTTTCATTTTATGCTCGACCGTCCCTGGTTGACAGGAATAGGTCTATTCGCATAATTGTATGCTCGACCATCCGTAGTTATAAGAGATAGGTCTTTTCGCATATGCAAATTATTATACTGATTATGAGATAACGGAGCAAAATATGGCTGACCAGCGAAAGAAAGATTATATACACGTAAGCGTACGTATACATATTCACAATCACACAAACATACACATACCCACAGAGATACCCACGTATACATATACACGTACATACTTATACACATATTTACACTCATATCTAAGGAGAACGAAGCATTTGAATTATTGATTCGAGCTTATTCTCCAAATGAGGAATCTGGAATTTTTGTAGTGTGGACAAAAGTGCGGGCACCAAAAGATCGGAAGGAGGATGGGTTAGAACGAAAGATGATTTATTTTGGTTATCAATAGATTGAGGAACTTTAGGATTTGAAGACAAGGATACATTATTAATTATAGGCTCGGATAATGAGATAACAGCGTCATCCCCTTCTGGTGGATACACTGATCTTGACTTAACGTTTAAGGCTAAATTAGAGTAATAATGATTACCCCAAATTTGACTTCTATCAACAATATTCTTGTTATTTTTCCTATTCCTATTATTATTACTATTACTATTACCATTATAATTACTGATATTATTATTATTATTATTACTACTACTGTTACCATTATTGTAGTGGCGACTGGAAGAACCTGAGCCACTGCTATTTCTTTTACGTTTAAAGGAACTAGTCCTTGTACGCAACTCTGGGAAATTTTTGTTATTTGTCACTTCAGCAAATGAAAATGCAGGAGTGACCACAGCCCCCCTTACAAATCAACTTAGCTTCAGAGAACGAAACATTTTCTACTGCCATAACTTTCTGTAGCTTGAGTTGTTCCTGATAAACTGGACAGCCGCGATCAAAAGCGGAGTGGTTACCCCTACATCTAGAACAAAACAGAGCTGATGACGAGGTTTCACGATTAATTTGGCAATCCGATGATTTATGAGACTACCGGAGCAAAAGCTGCAAATAGTTTTGCTACGGCAAAGTTTACTAATATGGCTGAATCTAAGGCAATTGTTACACATTTTTGGTCTCCTAATGCTAGGTTCTACTTTACATGAATAATAATTGAAAAAATGAACACAATCGGGTAATAAATTTCCGCAGAACTTTATTTCAATAAGTGGAATAGGAGAAAAGGAACCATCCTGATTTCGTTTATTGAGTCTACATATGTGATCTATTTTAACACTTGCAGTACAGGATGCGGTAAGTTCCTCGATTGTAAGGTCGATCGGAACGTCCCTTACAATGCCAAGACGAAAGAGTAACGTTTGAGGGATAAAACAATGTATGTTAAGCTCTTTGTGGATACCCTCTGCAAGGAGAAACATATTAGCATGAATCACGGAATTAAATATTAGTCTGACTTGGTTACGACCACTCCTTGTCATACATTTAAGACCCGTAATTTTATTATGAATTAATTTGGCCAACGACATAGGATGACGGTTGGCAATATTATTATTTATTCCTTCTATCAAAACTATAATTGGTCCCTGAAAATCGTTCGGAAAAATATTAATTGATGTAGGGGATATCGTAACTTGTACTCGAGGATTTATGTTAATATGTATTACATAAAGTATCTTTAACAATTTCGGAATTCGGTTCCACGCGAATATTATTTATCGAAATAATTTCCTCAGCCTGGTTAGAAATATTAAGCTTCGATTTCTTATCTGTAATGTTACACCGATTACTATGCTTATTAATACCACTACCACTACTACTACTAATACCGACGCTATTATTACCATCAATTTTATTATTACAACTATTATCATTGTTATTGTTATTACTATCACTATCAGTATCATTATAACTACTATTGTTGAACCTATTCCCATTATTACTATGGATAACATTGTTATTATTACTACCACCGTTTTTAACGTTGATATTACGATGTGTATTACCACCGCCACGATTGACGGTGCTTACCTGGGGGGCAGGGGACGATTCTCCCCTGCCCGCAGCACCAGCTTCAGACATTTATCGACTATATGTGTAGTCGATAATTTCTGTTACACACAAGGAACTGTATAAGCCTAAGCCTGCCTCCGCAACGACCGAATAAAATAAAATAAACACGAATACGAACACGAGTAGTAAACTACAATACGCGAGCTCGTACCGACGAAAATTGATCAAATAATTTCTGCCGAAATTCTATATCCATCAATTGATCGAGAATTATTTCATATATCGTGACCACAGTCACGTGATCCGCGGTTCATGCGGTGCTTTTATAACAAGACATCGGCTTGTATGGAGAATATAAAAAGCGATTCCCAAAACGATGTATTCTACGATACTATTCAGGGACATTGACGGTTATCCATATTTATCGGCGCAGAAACACCGAGAATACTTGTTACACACATTCACGGTGCGAATGTCAAATGCTACAAACGATGTTGACATTTATAATCAGTGCGTATATTACACCGCTGCTTTCGTGAACACATATAATGTTCCTATAAATGTCGAGTTACGTAGTTGTGTGACAAACTACATTTGCAAATACGTCAATGAAGAAAACAAATGTGGAAATACGATAAATGGTAGCGGAAGAAAGGAAGCTGTTAAAAACAATAGAATAAAGAAGAAATCGATTTTTGGGACACATGCTACGAACTGGCCGGATACTAATGATTATAATAAAAAGACGAAAAACTGCGCTTTTGGGGCACTTAATGCGAGGATCGAAATACCACCTTTTACAAACAATATTAATGGGAACGATCATAGAAGAAAACCGGGAACAAGAAGTTGGCTTGACAACATTAAAATATGGACTGGAATTCGGAGTGCAGCGGAACTAATCAAAGCCTCAAGAGATCGGAACTCCTTCCATTAGATAGTAGAATCAATACATGATGATTAAAACCCGAATCGGGTAGAAGAAGATAAGAAGTAATATATAATTTCTTAATTATAATTTGTACAGGCGATTTACGATGAACTATATTATTCCGGAACTGTTATCGTATTAGAAAAAAAAAAAACAGAAAAAAAAATAAAATGAAAATGAACACCATACGATGTCGAATGATTTTGTAAGATATATTTAAAAATTTTACAAAAGGACGAATTTTTTACATCCCGTTAAAGAAGTCGCTTCTTAGCAGGAATTATCGTTATCTTTTATTATCGTAACGCGCAACAAAAATATCGAACGTTAAAAAGATGTTATCGAACGAGATGACATCGAATCAAATCTAAATCGCGTCCATCTCGTTTTAACGCGCAAAAACTAATAAAATGATTATTCGCAATCTGAGACGGATCGAAATAACGAATCAGTTCGCGACTTGACCCGTCCTTATTGGCTACTTAAAATTTTATTTAGTGAAAAAAGAAAAAAAAATATTTCATGGAAGCACACACACACATATACGTATAATATGCGCAAAATCAATAATCGTAGTTTATTACAAAAACCAAAATTTCCTCGTATATACGTTTATTTATTCATTATCGAAATTTCGTTTGTTGTAAATAATGTCGAATTTAATTTCGTCATATTATTAAAATTGGTCAGAATCATCTTATAATATTTACCTAAACATTAATCACCGTATATATCGATAAAAATTATCACTTCAAAATTCAACCTCCCATCAGATGTCTACTTTCACACACACATATATATATATATATATATATATATATATATATATATATATATATATGTATCAATCCAACCAGGTTCTACCTCGAATAAATTAAAATTAACCGTTATCGTATCTATTTAATTTCCGGTTTCCGTATTCCGTTATTTCTCGGACAAGGTAATAAGTCCGGATAGTTTGCCGGGTTATTAATTGCGCCAGAAAGGTGGAATGTCTCCAGGAAGATTTCAATCTCGGCCCCGGGCGTTGTCGCCTTTTATTCAGTAACGAACTTATTATAATAAAATTATTCCTCATGAATTAATTCCTCCGCATGACTTCGTAACAAGGTGTCGTTTACGATTGTAATTAAAATGAAAAAAAATAATCAAAAAATCCTTCTCACGCGATGAAGAATATGTCAGTTTTCGTTTCCTAACAAAAATTCAACTATAAAAATAAATACGAGATACATCCGAGCATATTAACCCGGTAATTGCAAATTCGAAACCAGTTACGATTCTCCAGTGTAATAATTTTCCTTCATCCAGCACGGTAAAAATTAAAATCGAATTATTTATTAAAATTAATTCGTATTAAAAGAAAAAAAAAATCACGAGTAGTTAATCTCGCAATTGCGTGGTAGGAAGAAAATTGAGTAATTTATTATTATTATTATTATTATTATTATTATTATTACTATTATTGGGCTTTCATGCAGTTTACCTACATCTATACAGTATCGGATATTATAAATTGGCTATTTATAATGCGATTAAAAAGTAGACGGACTAATAAAAGGAATGTGCAGAGATGGTCAAGTTTAAATATTGATATTAGTATTTATAGGAATTGTATACGTGGATATTTCGAACAGCTAAGAGAAATGCAATACTAATGAGAAAGGGAACATTAAGAGCAAGAAGAGCTAGATAAAAAGCAAGCGAAAATTACTATAACCAGAACATTCGACGATGACACGGTCCGCATTGGTCGCTAAATCGGTATATCCGGTGGGATGTGAGTAATTAGGAGAACTAACGAAATTTAATTTGTACCAAGGCGACTACTGCTCAGACTCGGTCGAGGAATGGTAACAATAAAATCTCGCGAATTGACCGTTTCAACTTGAATATTGTAGAACCATGCACGCACTCTGCCGGTGTATATTTATTGTGGGGTTGGATTTATAACCGCTTCGCTGTAAATAGATCAGACCGACAAAATTTTATTAGAACAAAAAAAAAAAATGTACAAAGACGATCGATGATAAATTTTAGTCTCTAAAGAGGATTAACTAGTAAATTTCGCGATAAAAAGAAAAAATTCTTCCACAATTTCTTATTAACTCGCACGGTGGAATAAACGCTCAAGTTCGCGGTATCATAAATTTCGATCTATTGTCTATCTTCGAACGATGAATCTCCCCGGAATGTCTACATTGCATTCACTGAACCTTTTACATCCAGTCTGGGACCGCAGTAAATCTCTGAGTGCATCTCGTTAGGCACCCGTTCTACCAAATAACAATAATAATAAGAAGAAGATGATAAAATCGATATAAAGCTTAATCGAGAAAAAGCCCGTTACAGCGTTAATTTCGGAGAGTAGTAAAAAAATTTCTTATAAAAATCTGAAAATTTTAATAAAGTAAACGAGAGAAGTCTCACAAGCTTTGTTTCTCTTCGGTGGAGGGAGTGCAAAGTGAGAGTTTGACGAATCCGTCTGCGTGATTACAGAAGTTGATCTACATAGAAATATAATATTTATATAGGTCGCAGATTTGTGTTCAAACATCTTATTATATTATACGGATATAAATAAATAGACCGATAAATATATAGATGGGAAATATACTTCGATAGGTATCATCTGAGAAACGGTTGACCTCGAATCTGATCGAATGTACTACAGAAGAAACTAAAGGATTTTGCATCATCATAATGGACGCGTGTTGACGGCGATATTTAGAAAACTAACATTAAATTCGGTATAATTACATTTTATATATTGATAACATCAAGCTACATTAACATGAAATCACACGGACCACTTTTCTCCACTCTTCCCGACATGCTACCCCTTTCTCGTAGCTGCAACTAGTGTGAGTTAAGTTTTTCGTTTCATCTCCCTTTATCATCGTATAGGGGACCTTACCCGGTTCTTTATATACTCTTGGTTATTCCCATAGGATACGAACGAGCCTGCTTTCTTTGTTACGTGTTCAAAAATTTTTATTGCGCATTCCCGTTAATTGGTATTCTAAGCGCCCTTCTATAAAAGCGTCAATACGCCCGGCATCTGTATGTTTTACACTGCAGGTTTCCAAACCTTACATCGCTATTGGAAAAATAAAGTTGTCCATCAATTTTGTCTTATTAGAGTGTGTGCTTTACCAAATCGTACTTAATTTCGTTGTCGCATATCTTACCGGTATCAGGAGTTTCTTGATATTTTCTTCCCACCCGCCTTTATTTATAAGATGGGGTAGGGGCTAAATAATTATATCTGTCTATATTGCATCATTATAGCCGTCAATGTTATTATTCTTGAATTATCGACTTTGTGAATTCTTACAGATCGCATATATATATATATATATATATATATATATATATATATATATGCGTAGTTCATATAACATTATATATTCATAATTATGTAATCATCATTATGTACCGCCTCCGTATCGGAGGTAGGCGACTAAGTCACCTATACATATTTTGTTGTACAGTGTCAATCATAATACGGCATCAGCGTAGATAGACACCCACACATACCTGGGATAATTGATTTTAATCGCTTCATTGCCACGACACAGTGCATTAGTGTACTCTATATTATTACTAGCGCGCATATAGTGTTGTGCGTGGTGGTTTTCCATTGCCTTCCGTGCGATAATAATATTAGGATTTTTTTTACTTTTATTTTCTCACGATAATTATTATCGAATTTTAACTCGGTACACCTTCCGTATAGAAGTCCGTGCTCTACTATGCTATCATCCGGACGATATAGATTATACATATTTATCAATTTTTTTTTCAATAAAAGATTTTGCACATTTAAAAATTTTAAGTGCAAAATCAACGGCTAACCTACGTCTCCCAAGAATGTATCCTATTAGAAAATATCGTTAGAAAAAATTGCAATTTAAAAAATTAACATACTAGTTTATAAATATATTCAAGAATTTCGAGGCGTATATGATAAAAAAATGCATCATGCAAATACCGGACACACACACAAACACATATATATATTTTAATATTTCAAATATACGTTATATTGTTCATCTCGAGAAAGTATTTTTAATTTCTCAATCTATTGCAACTTGTTTTTATAAAATATAAACATATAGAAGATGCTGGTTAACGTTTTACAAGATATAAATTGACCTGACAGAAATTCTCGGAAATATTAGAAACACACACATAAATATGTATATATATATATATATATATATATATATATATATATAAATGCATGATCATTAATCAGATAACGCGTAAAGAATATTAAATAAATCCGATCGATTTAACACACATGTATCTCTGATAATATTATATTTTGCATCTTCTTTCGCAATTCAAAGCGAAAACAAAAAAAAAAAACCTATTCCGAGATTCGAGGATTTCTCCGGTACTCGGATTATATTTTATACGTGGCAATTATTTTTTACTTCATCCTCTTGAAGAGCAATTAACATATATTATATTCTGTAGCTACCCAAACACCAACACATACATATATATACATTATATATATTATTCGGAATGTAGCGAACATTAAAATCAGGTTTTATATTATTTTATTATAAGAAATAGTAAACGCGTCTTCAGCGTATAAATGCCATAATCACGTTTAATCCGGAACGAGATTTTATTTAGTAATGAACGATATTTTATTAATTATATTCATTTTCTTTAATAATAACGTAGTACGAGCGTCTGTTTCGTCAGATCGTTTATTATTTCTAGATATTACGTAAGACTTCGAGATACTTTTAAGTATGCACGATTTTAGTGGATACGTAAAAATGATAAATCGGAAAGGCATTAAGGGAAAACGTGAAATTATCACTAAATAGAAGTGAAACACAGCGAAAGGTCGAAGAATTTACGATAGTAAATTAACGATAACGACAGAAAATATTTTCACGAAAGTAATATAAATCAATTTAAAAACAGAACTTTCACTTGAAAAAGATTTTTTCTCGTTTAACATTATTTTCAATCCCTACATAATTATATTATAAATCCGGTAAACTCTTTAACCTTGAACAATCATCCTTCATTATGAACTTCAACGAATTCGGTGACTTCACTCAAACAGTGTACCCGCAATTCATTTACCATGCTGCTACTGCACGGACAGATAACCACTTTCCTTAAGTATCGATGCTCGATTCTGACGAATAATTAAAAAAAAACTATCATAAATTCTTACCGCAACTTCTGACGATGAACGTAACAAAAACACCCGATAAATTGCTCACCAGCGTGAAGCGTAGTCTATTTTAACTGCAGAAGATTTTCCAACAATTACCTAGAGCTCCGACACCTACTAGCGCCGTGCTCTCTTATGATCATGTACGCTTGCAGAATATACCCATTTCAAACCAACTGGCGAGAAGACAGTTAAAAATTACAAAATCTAGCGATCTGAAAATTTACGAGGATTAAGAGCGAAAGACCGGGTGGCCGCCACTCTGGTAAATTACAGCTCGCATGAAGTCACGCTCAACATAGAATTTCAAGCAGCAGCGGTATTACGGTTAATGAACCTCTCTTATCCAACACACCTATAACAACTTGAAATTGTTTTATACCTGTTAATAATAATTTCACAACAGAGTTTCAAATCTCACTAACAGAGCTCCAACGTTATTATCCTCCTTGACGATTTTATTGCTTATTCGGCTTTTGGGGGGTTACCTCACACAAACAAACATGAAAGTATAATTAACAAAATTAATTAATAAAACCCGATCCACTTAAACTTTACCTCTACCACATTTTCCATTATTGATCTCATACCTTCGTGTCCTCCATGGGTATATATAAAATTTAACTCGTACGTATTAGAAGATTATGCCTAATTTTTTACACAGAAAATACTGCGACCTGTCAGAACCACAAAGATTCATGTTCCGTAAAGCTAACTAGGATATATATCGCACAAAACCAACCTTATCCTACAACCGCAAATCCTGACCGGATACAATCGCAAACAACTTACTTGCTAATTTTTTTCCACGTCGGAAATACATTTAATCGGAAAATATGATATGGTCCAATTTTGAAACTTATATCTGCCGAAATACATGGTAACAATACATCAGTTTTTTAACAAATAGAACATAGTGAAAATTGATTCGTCCATATCAAAACTGATCTTAACAGAAAAGAGCATTTTACAAGGTTCTTGTCTTGTTCATAGTTTATATAAATAATATTGTTGTATAAAAAAGTATGTACCATCGTACTCGAAGTACACTTTCATTTACACGCATTAATTATGAGCGTATTAGTTTAAAAAATACATAACATTCAATTCGATTTCAATTTATTTCCATATTACACTTCTATATTGCAAGGTGTATAAACAAAGCAGTTATTATGATATATGTGTATACCATAAAATTAAGGAAAATTGGTTGCGAAATAAATGGGAAAGTGATCAACAATATTAGCTATATGGACGATAGGGTAGTAATTGCAGAAACGGAAAAACAACTGCAAAGGTTAATGGATATCATTAATAGTGAAGGAAAAAAATATGGAATGGAAATAAACACGGGAAAAACAAAGATAATGAAATTCTCAAAGACCGTTAATAAGGATATAAAAATTAACAACAAGATAATAAAATAGGTGACAGAGTTCAAATACTCGGGCGCAATATTCACAAGTGATGACCGGGACTTAGTAAAAGAGATAAAAACGGGAATAGTACTGGCAAAGCGAGCTTTTACAAATTTGGTACAAATATTACAGAATAGAACGATGGATTTATGGTCCGTGATGGAATATGTAGCGGAATCTTGGATAATTAACTCATTCGAAATATGTGGACCTATAGGCGGTTGCTTAAGATACCCTGGACCGATTTCGTTTTGAATAAGAACGTGCTACATCGATACAACCTCGATAAATTGACAATCGTCGAAGATATAAAAGGAAAAAAGCGAAAATACATCGGGCATATGGCATTTTTATGTTAGCGATCCAAGGTGCTTGGAAAGGCAACAAAAGGAAGGAAAAACAACAAACATAGGGATTTGTAGAACTTATGAAGTAATAAATTGAGAGCTAGACACAAAAATGTTATGACATGGCTAATGGTTCTTGATGTGCAACCTCCAGAAAGGAGATGCAACAAAATCATGATATATGTATATATATATATAAAATATATGTAATATATAGAATAGTTACCTTTATTCAGCGTAAGAAATGTGATTTAACCGTTACATGACTTGTAAATACTCGGCGTACAATATTTCGAATTTTTCACTTCCTGTAAAAAAATTAATTAATTAAATATGTAACACGAAAATCAACTTCAAAAAAATTATACTGTAGTATAATTATTAAAAAGCACTTTTTACCTTTATATATAAACGTAACTAAAAAAAATAATAATTAAAATTATCATAACACAAGAAGAACCTTAAAAATTGAAATTTATTGGAATATATTTTTTACTTCCTTTGACGAAATTCGGACAATTTTTAAATAATTTACCTGGAAATAATAATTTACGCTTTTAACCGAAATAATAATAATAATAATAATAATAATAATAATAATAATAATCAATAATAATAATTTTTCCGAGATAATTTATAAAACATCGTTTTTACGATAAATCCCTTTAGAAACGAGCATTTATTTTGAGGGTGGAAATTTCGTTGGAAAAATATTTATATATCATCATCTGTTTTGGATCGATTCTCATCTCCAATTTTTCTTTAAAAAAAAAAAATGAATTCGTCCCGCAGTTAGCAATTCAAACTTTTTTTTTTAAACAGCCCGTAGGACTATAACTATGATACAATCTTAGCTGGTTAGCTAAATAATTATCTATGTTTATGACATGGTTACTTAATAACTAACTACTAACTATTAAGTACGAACGGGTGTGGAGTACGTAACCCATTGGCTACGCATCCATTATCCGCATAACGGTATTTATATATTTACGTAACTAAATCTAGAGGTTGACGACGCCGAAGTCGCCGAGTTTCATGTTTGGTGTCGAGCAGTTGTCTTGCTTCCACGTTAACATGACTGTGCAGTCGCTGCCTGTGCGATTTCATGAACTCCTTAATGACATCATTAAGAATCGGCACATGGAGATCGGAGTGAATATCGTCGTTACGCGAGTAGCGATATGCGTCGACTATTGCACGTAAGATGACATTTTGACGACGTTGTATCACGTTTCGATTAGTTGTGGCAGTACAGCCCCACATAGCAAGACCGTATGTCCAGATCGGCTTAATAATTTGCTTGTATAGCAGAAGTTTGCACAACACATCCAGCTCGGATTGTCTTCCCATTAACCAGTATAGCTGTCTTGTTCTGTGCTTGATCTGCTGAGCTTTCATTTTTACATGGACTTTCCAGGATAACCGAGAGTCCAAATGCATGCCAAGATACTTGGCTGAGTTAGCCTGCGGAACAGGTTGGTTTCCCAAGTATACCTGGTACATGTTGTCGGCATAGCGTAGCGTGAACAAAACGTGAACAGATTTTTGTTCATTTATTTGTATTTTCCAATCCGTAGTCCACTTTCTAATTCGATCAAGTCTACGTTGGAGTTTATTCGTAGCGTCAAGGTGACTACTGCTGACTGCTAAAATGGCAGTATCATCTGCCAATGTGGCTGTTGTTGTAGTGGCATCAACGGGTAGGTCTCTTGTATATAACAGGTACAGAAGAGGACCGAGGACACTTCCTTGCGGTACTCCGGCTTGTACACTGTAGAATGGTGACTTCGCTTCTTCATGGGTGACTCGGAATTTTCTATTCGACAGGTATGATTCCAGCAAGCGACAAATATTACCTGGAAACAAAGTACTCAGCTTTTGGATCAGGTCTTCATGCCAGACTTTGTCGAATGCCTGGGCAATATCCAAGAAAATGGCACAGCAGAATTTCTTCTCCTCCAACGCTCTGTTAATGACTGTCACAACGCGATGTACTTGGTCGATCGTCGAATGTTTTTGTCTGAATCCAAACTGGTGGAGAGGAAGTTCGTCTCCAACAAGCGGTAACAGTCGCCTTAATAATAGTTTCTCTAAAAGTTTCTAGATTGATGGTAATATGGAGATGGGTCTGTACGAAGTTACCTCAGCAGCTTTTTTTGTCTGGTTTCTTGAGCATTATGATTTGTGCCACTTTAAAACAGGTAGGCACATATTCAAGTCGTATACATGCGTTAAATATGTATGTAAGCAATACAAGTGCTCTACGTGGTAACTCCCTGAGAACAGCTGGCGAGATTTCGTCTATACCAGGAGCTTTTTTCGGGTTAATATTACTCTTTAAAAATGAAGAATTTTCATAGTGTGCGTATTATCGTAGCGATTTTAACAAATTCAACAAACACGTCGTAATATACGCACAATTTGTTAATCATCTCGGTAAAAATCGCTTAAAATCGTCTTCGCAATAACTATCGAATATTATGAAAAAAATGGTTTGATGTTGCCGCAGGTGCAGAGAAATTTATTCTCCTGTGAATCCAGATGTCGTCTAACCACCGTCGGTAAAGAGAATGTTCCAGCCCAATTTAAAACAGTGTTTCTCAACAAACCCTTTTAATGTGAACGAAATCATCTACTAAACCGTGATTACCACCTTAGACATTATCTATTACGCTGCTTTAAAATCGTCCCAAAATTCGGCAGCATATTTATTTTTCTCACGATTACCTCTTCGCACAGAACTTCACCTTCCGCAATCTACTTTTTTTTTCTTTCCAATAGTTCGCTATATATACTTCTGTACCGAATTTGTCCCTGCGTAAATCATCCTCTACTAAAAATTCTCGCTACATCCCCTTTAGCAGTCGCCCAAACTCTGGCCTACATTAAATCAAATGAAATCTAATACCTGTCGTTTGACGATCGATAACTACTATATGTCGCAAAATACCGTTTTTGATTTTTTAAACTCTTTACACACACTACGATAGTTACGCATCCGTGAGTCCGATTATCGGTATGTAAAGTAAAACAAGTAAATTATCTCCCATCAACTCGCAAGTCGTCACATCGATAGAACTAGATTCGTTAATTCTGAGATGCGCTTACCGGGCAAGCCTATACGAAGTAGATTGCCATTAACTTTTCTGGCTTTATTTACATCATGTCCATTCACCACCATCAATCGAATGGTTACGCTAGTTAGCTAGTAGCCGTTTTATTGTAAGAAATTCGCGCGCGACTGTTGTAATTCCAACTGAAGTTGCGACGAGCACAACGCGAACAGTTTTTTTGAAGTGAAACTTCTTTTGGCGTAGTTTATATGGGAAGTTAACGCGCAACACGAGAAGCGGGGTAGAAATACGCCATGAAAATAAATGTTAGGCCATGAAATTCACGAGGGCAAATGACAAGTAAAAGAATTCCGATATTTAGGATATTGATAACAAGAATATAAATGAAATTAAAAGTCGTATCGGAATGTCAAAGCAAGTGTTTAACAGGCTATACTAAAAAACAAAAAATTAAAAATGAATATAAAGACTAAAGTAGATCAGTGCTACGTCATGTCCATCCTAAAATATGTATCCGAAACGTGGACCCCCTAAATGCAGAGAGTATTAAAGGTTTAAATGATTTTGAAATGTGGACGTTAAGAATAATGTGGCGAATACCGTGGACGGCGAAAATAACGAACAAAGAACTACTACAACGGTATGGAATGGAAAATATTAACGTCGAGAATGATATTGAAAAGAGGAAGAAAAAGTACCTAGCGCACAAAATAAGAGAAGAATGATTATTTACGATGATTGTTCAAGGAAAAATACCAGGAAAGATGACGCGAGGAAGAAAACGGCTAGAGATCATGACAGGCAGCTTCAATACAAGGAAAATGACAGAAATTATTGAATCAGCTAGAAAAAGGGAAATATAGATCAATGTTGATGTGTGCCATCTTATGGAAGCTAGAAGATGATAATGATGATATATATGTGTGTGTGTACATATATTATATATATATATACATTATTATTGAGTTAGGTGTGTCAACAAAGTAACGGACGTATATATAAATACCATTCGCATGTACCGCGCTAACAACACCCGTCTATAAAACTCATTTATACACGTACGTAGGCTTATTCCTATATATATATATATATATATATATACTTGATTACAAAAAACAGTTAAAATCACTAAACTTTATTTATTAAGCAAAGCTTTTCGGCAACTACGCCATTATCAAGCTATATATAAATAAAATTAAATATATGAAAACATAAAATATTCTACATTCCACAATCTAAACTTTATATATATATACACGCATAAACATAAAAAAAAAAACTCGGTACCGAATTTAGTTAAAATCCAAGGAACGGATGTTTTTGTTTATTTTTTTTTTTATTAAATTAATTAGTAAATTTCATTTAAATATTCCTTGATAAAATCGATATTAATGTGGAGATGCTGTGGCAAATCTTAAGGAGAGTCACTATGGTTCGAAATTCTTTACATAGTGTACCATAATTGGTAATAAGTTTTCATGGTTCCATGTAAAATTTGCTCGTGAAAAAAAAACAACTAAAAAGTCTTTCGAATATTCAAAACAATTGTTTATAATATATACGCTTTAAACTATGATCGTAGTTATTTATCTATTTTATTTTATTTTTTTATTTTTTTTATGGGAATGTCCTTACAGCCTACCCAAATCGTTATGTCTGGAAACAGATGTAAATTCTCAAGATGAAGAAGGGAGAACACGAGACGTGCGCAGTAATTTAAGGTACAGTTCGTAATGTTATTAATGAAGGGCATTTGAAGAATACACGATCAGGATTGCAAATTGCACGAAAGGGCAGTAAGGAGTTTCTCTGAGATGAATAAGGAACAGGCGGTCCGGCAACAAGCAATGCCCGAACCGCACAATTCCTCTACGCTTAATGTTTTTAAGTAGAACGACGTAAATCTAAGAGGAGAAGGTTACAATTGATAGTGCCTAGTAAGAGGCGACTGCTGTATCCATAAGAATGATACAAATATACTCAAGTTTTCCAGATGATTAAGTTTCAACATGATGAATGAAATAAATGAATCTGACGTCTTCCCTTTGTTTTCAATAGCCTTCAAAATGTTTTGTGATCCGCTGATAATGAGATAATTACCTGGAAGCTTCGCGTCAATTAAGAATGATAAGGGTAGAAATACTGCTACACACTCAGCGGTAAATGCGGAACAAAGATCGGATAATTTGCTAATATTAAAAGATGGGACGAAAACTGCTGCTCCCGTTCCCTGACCCGACTTCCATCCATCTATATAAATAAGAGTGTGTGTACGATAATTTTCAGTGACAATATTATTGAATGTAGCCTGTATCACGAATACCTGTATTCGAAACAACTTCAATTCGCGCAGATATGATATTCTTTGTATTCGAAACAACTTCAATTCGCGCAGATATGATATTCTGTCGTTCTATATTATAGACGATGTTTTAAAAATTCCATCGTTACTGCACGGAATTTATAATTTGAGAATCGTGTACTTACAAAAACACGTTTTACACGATTTATGCGAAATTTGTACGGTAACAAAATATTTTCCGCATGTTATTTACTAAAAGGCTCTATTCGTAATTTTAACATTTTTAGTGTTTGATGACTTGTACTCTAGTGACCGCATCCCAATTATCACACAAATCATAACAGCAAACACTACTACTCAAGTAACACTAACACCGCATTTTCTTTTCCAAAAAGCAGACTGTAAATCTTACACAAATGCAGTCAAAGTACCCAGCAAACCACACAATTCTATAAAAGATAACCTGCGGCAGTCTTTAAAGCTGCTGACATAACCAGTTTCAAACATACGTCCAAGAAGGGTCGTAGTAATTCGACAACGCAAACGTGCACACAGGAAATATAAACACTCGCGGTCAATCGCTGACCTAATTTGTTTCAAAAAATTACGCACTATAGCTCGCAACCTCATCAAAACACAAAAAAATGTGAATCCTGGCACAATTTTCTTTATTCTATAAGCCAATCTTCATCCCTGATATATTCAGCCGCTTTTCTTGGTAGAAAATTAGAGGATGAAAAAGAGCAAATACATTTCCCACAAGATCCTGTTACACCACGACCACACAACTCTGACTTTAACATCTCATAAATTTTCAGCTCAATCTACATACACCAAACACTTTATCCGGTCCAGATTCGGTACATCCTTATATGTTAAAATACCTTCCACTGCAAAACTATTCATTTTAAATTTATACAACTAAATATATCATACCCAAAAGCCGGAATTCAGCTATAGTTATTCCAATATTAAACCCCATTAAAACGCCCTTCTTCCTAGATAATTACAGACTAGTGAGTGTTCTTTCAAAAACACTGGAGAATATGGTTAATAAGCGTCTCTTATTTTTCCATGAACAATTTTCTTTCTCCTTTGCAAGCTGGTGGGGATAAGACGAGATCTGCTATAGATCATCTGCTCACTTTACAAAGGCAGATATTAACATCACAGCACGATAAACAGCGCTTATATGCTGTATTCTTTGATTTAGAAAAGGCGTTTGATCGCTTGTGCGATGTGGAATATTAATAAAAATAAAGTCCGCCGGTATATCCGATAATTTGGGCAACTACCTATGCAGTTTCCTAAACGACCGAACTTTTCAAGTTAAGATCGGTTTGTCAAAATCAACACCAGTTCAGATCGAAAATGGCGTTCCACAGGGCTCTGCACTTAGTGCAACTTTGTTCGTGTATTATATATCGCAGCCTGTTCGTGCTCGGCTTTATATTGAAGATTTTAATATATCCTTGTCATCCATTATTGATTTTTGATAGACTAGCATACATATAAACTAGACACATGTCTCCTTATGCTGTAATAATCCTGATAATTACAAACGGCATATGGAGATTTACATAATATTTAAAAAAAAAAAAATGCTTTTTATGTTTATGTTGAACAAATACGCAATTCGGTTTTGGTCAAAATTAATGTGTATTTTACTGTAAATGGAACAATGTTTTTTTCACAATCGATATTCGCAAGGTTAACCTCGCGGATAAAATAAATATAGGAAATATTTACAGAAAGCTGCATAAATTTATATATATATGTATCCGCAAATATTAATGAAAAACTAAAAAAAAAAAAAAAACTATGGCGTCAATGTGAACGAATGATGTGAGATTTTAACTAACCAAACAGTAACTTTCCAATAAATAGTGTTCGTCATAAATCGAACAAATCTGAAAGATTAATCCTTTCGAGCAGGTTCAACTTTTAATATATATATATATATATATATATATATTTATATATATATATATGTATGTGTGTATAGATAATATGTCTGTATGCATAGGCGAGCGTTTTGGTGGTTGTCATACGAGAGAACAAAGCGAATCGAAATATAAAGGCGAACGCCGCATATAGAGGTAGTAGTGTTCGATTCTCTGAAATAGATTTGTTGAAATAATAATTTCAATTCCAGTCGGATTTAACGTTAACTGGCAATCCCACAATTCATCGCTAAAGTTTTCGAAAAAGTTATTCCTTCATTTCGGCGGGTTAGTCGTTGTGGCCTGTAAACTCTAACCGACATAATTTTTCTTTCGGAAACTTTCATTTCATCATCAATATTGTTATCACTATCATCGTCACATCAATTCGCTTTCGTTCCGTTTCTACGATCGTTTAAATCCCGTGAGAAAAAAGGAAGTCGAAAAAAAAAGAATTTAGGTGAAAGGAAAAGTACTGATGATAATTCATTTGTTCGTAGTCGTTATTTTGGAATTTTTTAAACGTATTTTCAGGAACTTCGATATACATATATAATATATATATATATAAAAAAGATTAATTTTTCCAATAACGATGTACGGAAACCTGAAACAGAAACCAGGCTAGACGCGTTTGAGATGTAAGCTTCTAGGAGTGCGCCTAGAATACGTCGGACAAAGCACAGAATAAATGCGTCGATATTGGACGATCTGTCTGAAAGTCGAAATCCGCTTTGGTTTAATTCAATTCTATACTCGTATTCAATTAATTACTTCTCAGTGTTCGCGTTTTAATTGGCATTAGCTATTGCACAAATCTGATATAAATATATATATATTAACGAGAATTAACGGGAATGCAGTAAATTTTTTGGACGCGTAACTTGGAAAATCCCTCGAATACTATTCTATAAGGAATATCATAGAAACCGAGGAAGATATCCTTTTCGATGTAATAATACAAAAAACTGAACTCGACCTAGTTGCAGATACGAAAAAGGCAGCATGTCGGGAAAATTGTACAAACCTGGTTAAACGGTTATATCGTACGATGTCATCAAATATCATCAAGGTATAAAAGTCATAAAAAAATGTATATATATGTTTGTAAATTATAAACTGTAACGATAAACATCTTTAATTTGGTCCATATATCCAATTCGTGGCCTGTTTTTACTTCGTCTTCCGTTCATCATTCCTTCAATTAATGTTGTCATCCATTCCGAAATGTCTGATGCAATGCCCGACCATTTCGTTTCTATCTTTTTTTATCGTGTTTTCCATTTCGCGACGTTCGTTTATCAGTTGTAAAACTTCGTTATTAGATATTTTACTCGTCCAAGGTATTCTTAACATTCGGCGCCCGACATTTCGAACGCTCTGAGCTTATCGTTTTTAAAACCGTCCATGTCTTCGATCCATGCAATGCCGTACTTCCGTATGAAGCTTTTTACGAAGTATTTTCTGGTATTAATTGAGATATTTTTTCATAAACGAGTTTTTCGCCAGGGCTATTCTTCTTCTTATATCTTTCATACTTCTACCATATGAGGGTATTATGCTTCCTAAATATGGGGAACTCCGTTATTTGATCTAAACTTTTTTGATCTAAGGCAAAATATTTACTATTTGATTTCCATTTTTTGACGTTACCATCGCTTTAGATGCTATTTATTTTCATTTTACATTTTTGTCGTAGCGCTTTGATTAAATTATAGCCCCTTCTCTGTTTCCGCTATTATCGCTATATCATCAGCGAATCTAATTGTGTTATTTTACCATTAATATTTTATTCCATTATTATTTTTATTTTCTAAAGAAAAATCCATTGCCTCTTCGATGTAACTGTTGAAAAGTAACCGAAAAAGGTTACAGCCTTGACGTATTATCTTTGCATTTCGTTCACCTACGATTATTGATTGATCTGGTAACAATATACATTTGATAAAATAGGCTGATTTTCGATATAGCCAGATAGTTATAATTACGAAATTTCGTCGATACGTCAGATGTAATAATGATCAGTACAATGACGAGAATAGAATTCAAAACCATCTAGCGGTATTCGTAAATAACTACACTATGCGTAAGTAGTATTGTCGACATAGTGGAGAATTTTGAAGATATCGACACCAGCAGCGTGTAAGGCAGTCAACCTGGTCGGTTGTTCATATTCGTAGTCGTAGTTGGATAATCCCGTGTTAATCGATTAAGACGTCGGAAACACGAGCGTTAGGCTATGTATATTTAGATATATGTTAAAGAATATATTACTAGTTGCGATATAAATTAAAAAAAAAAAAAAAAAACACTATAAATAAAGTGTAATCTAGTCTCGTCAATATAATACAAAGTTAAAAGTCCTCCAGCATCACGACACCGTTCCTGCCTGCGGTATAGGTCATAGGATTTTTTTAAAATTTATATCGAATACGTATATTTTGATTTTTTTATATAAATTTTATTCGTGTTTTTTTTTATATATATATATATATATAAAATATGTATGTTAACGCGATTTTTTTTGTTTGATGTTATTTTTTGTTCGATTTTTTTATATTGATAAAAGCGTAGTCAACAAATCGCGCAAAAAATTCATATTAATGTACGGGCAATTTCAGGCTACTTTACACGTGATCGTGAATATCGTTAAAATAAAAAATAAAAAAAAGTTTAAAATATTACCCAGGATTCGTTATAAATTAGAGACCGCGACGAGGTCTAAATACCACGTATCTGTACAATGTAAATTGGCCACACACGACCAGACAGAGAATCAGTAAGACACATAAATATATACACACAGAAACATACGCACGGACGCGCACACGCGCAAAAAAATTTAAACTTTGTATCTGATTTAGTTAAATTAAGTTTCACTTTTTCCCTGCGCTCCGAGGCGCGGGTGTTATTTTTTTTCTATCGTTTACTTATAATTTCATCTTTGATCGTGATTAACTTTTTAAGTCTTTAAATACGGTTGTTGCGTGTCGAAGAAGTACATCGATGATCGTGATAGGCGCGGATTTTTGTTCGAGTTCTTCCTACTAGATCGTAAGGTTCGATGTAGTGTGTATGTGTGTGTGTGTCCCGTAATTCAATACGTTAAGTTCAAATTGAAAGTTCGTCAGATTACTGCGAACTTTCGGCGAGTCGGAACTTTCGTTTTTAATTTTAAAGAATATTTAAAATTCCGTTACGGTTATTTACCTTTTTTTCCGCGTCTAAATAGCGTAACGGAATTTCCGCGTAACGGCGACTAATTTACTATTAGACTAGATTTTCGTTTCTTCTATGTAGTAGAAGAAAGACAGAAAACTAACGAAATTCCCCGGAATCGAACGACTAAAAGCCTCTGTATATAATAATAATAATAATAATAATAATAATAATATATAGTACAAGTTCGTAATTAACTTTGAAGGCATCTTCTGCAAGCCGGCAGTGCAAAATGTAGCCGTGGAATTCTATCCCACGAGAACAATATAACGTAACGTTCGCGAACCGTAATTAATTCCGTTAAGGTGTTAGGAGTCTCGCTGCAGTTCAATTCTTGTTGCGACGCTAACAGTAATAACAACAAACAAGCTCCAGTCTTATTATACAAGCAGCTTAATAATCTAACGATTAGATTTCCCTTTTGGGCATATCGTTGCAAAATACGCGTAAATTCGCTTTTTTGGAATATATATATATATATATATGTGTGTGTGTACGTATTATACACGTGTATAAATATACATGGGATCACCATTATTCGAATGTTCTCGCCGTGTTTACGTGTTCGATTTATCCGTATCGAACGTCTAAGTGAAACATTTTCAAAGATCAGAGCATTGGAATTATTTTCATCATTAAAAAGAAACAACTGCATACAAAACAACATCAAACTCGTTTTGGTACTTCAAGAGGAACGTTTAATTTCTTCCTGAAGGATGTTTACTTAATTAAATGCGTTCATACACGAGACAAACCAGGCTGATCCGACGATAAATTTCAAAGCTTTCATCAGTATAATAATCTTTTTACGGATAGTTATATATATATATATATATATATATATATATATATATATATATATATATATATACATACATACGTGTTTGTTACGTGCACTCGGACGAACGTGCAATGTTTGTTCGTTGTACATAGAAAAAAATGAGTTAAGATATCCTACTTTTATTCCAAGGTCTGGATTTAAAACTATCCGTTTATTTAATTAGACTTTACAGTTACCAGATAGATGAAGAAAATTAATAAATATACATCTTTATTATTTTTAATCTTGTTTTAATGTTGTTCTTTACGCTGCCGCTGTAGATAAAATTTAGATGAAATCGGAATCTACTAAAAATAATCGGTTAGAAGAGAGAAAAAACATCCTGAAATTTTTTTGTCGTTTTAAAAACGTCATTATCTATTCTACCTGGGCGTCGTGTTAATTCGATTAAATTCAAAATCAGAAATTCGTAGGTCAGAAGAGCTAATATAATAACTTGTGCTTTTCCGAAAACGATATTTCTCTTTTAGTATTTTTCTACCATCAATAATGAAGATACATCGATCAGGAACTAAAATTAGTGATAATCGTGTATCGACGATTTTATATTAAAGCGAAACGTGTGAAAGATAATTAGAATAAAGTACTGATAAATTTCCTAACATGCAAATATACACGAATATACATGTCTATATATATATGTGTGTGTGTGTTGGTGTATGATATGTATAATTCAGAGAGAAGAAAAACAAATTCTTACACCGTAGTAAAATACATCTTCAAACAGTAGCGGTGCCATAAAAATGTGTTTTTTCTTCAGCGGGATATAAAACATTTAAAGTCAATAAAATTTTTCGCCGGTAAAATCTTTTTACAACTTAACGATCACGCAGATTGTCATATAAAACTGTCTTCATTGTAGCCGCGGAGCGTGGTTTACGATTATAAACCAAATCCTTTTTATTAGCTCCGCGATTTTATCGTTACAATAGTAATAATATTCATTATTATTACAACAGTTAATATTATAATATTACTGTTATCATTATTGTCGTAACATTTCATATTTATTAAAATTATTACCACCATTATTATTGGCAGGAGATAAAATGAATGGTAAACAAATACGTATTATAAATAGCGTAAATTATGTAGTAACTGTATATTAATGTAAATATTTATATTAGATGAATGCATTATAAATCATACAAAATGTAAATACATATCGACTAGAAAAATGTTGACCGGAAAAACCACTTTTAAGATCTTGGTATATCGATGTATGCCGGAGTGTGTTGCGGGTATTGTAAATATATTATGTGTTATGTGTGTGTGTGCGCGCGCGGGTGATAGTCAAATATTTCAAATTTGTTTATGTGCATGCATACACACACATTCATCAAATAAATAAATAAATATATATATATAACGAGTGTGAATTAAAAATTTATGTCAAATTTTACGAATTTGTCACCATCATAATCACGTTCCGTCTTAAAGATTGCATAATTGTCTATATGCAGTTAAATCAAATCAAATCAAATCAAGCTTTATTTTTACTTTCTTATATATAACAGTTTACAATAACATGCCGCAAATGCGTGATAACGCGCGAGTAGCAGCATAAACGATAGAATTATTTTCTTAAATATACGGTGTTTATTACGAAAAATAAATTAAACAAACGCGATTATTTGTTGATAACAAACAAAACTAATAAATATGTTATAAATTTTACATAAGTGTAATCTAATGTAATTTAGGATACAGATGTACATGCGTATAATATTAAGCTAACCCTGACATTTTCAAATGGATACACACACACACACACCATACCGCCGTACTCAACATATGCATACACATAAATTTGTAGAAAAACCCTAACGCTAAAAACCAACGAAGTTCTATTTTACTTTTTATTTTTTACGTACCTCATTAAATGCTTGCGACGTTTCTTAAAATTTTTCAAGTCGGTTTTTACATACATGGGCAACGTGTTATAAATTACAGCACCTTTATATATAGCCTGAATTCTGGAGTGATACTTATTAAACTTCAGTATTTGTACCATCCCCTCTCGATTTGATCTGAATATCTTGTCCCTGTAATCGTCTGATCCTCGCGGCATCCACTATGCCCTTAACGGCTTTTGGCTCCGTCCCTGAGATTATCATTTTCAATCTTCTTCTTTTTTCGCCTGTATAGCCGGTGTGAATAATCCTTTCTTTCTGATTTTTTATGCCACATATTTTCTTTTCCTCCTCACGATATCATCTGCAGGATCGTCTTTTCCACTCCGCTTTTCGGGAGCGCTTCTTTATTTGTTCTCTTCTCTTTCCACGGCGGATTTGCTACAAGACCTCGAACGTCCACATTTCAAATTCGTTTAATTATTCTATACATTCCGCGTTTAAAGTCCAAATCTCTGAGAGACACATTACATAGCGTTGATTAATTCTCATTTTTGTGTATCCATTTTCAACAGTATCGCCTCTAGATTAGCAAATGTCTGTTTCGTCATTCCAATTAGCGATCTAATTTCTGTAATATCACTTTTAACGAGCAGAGCTCCCAGATATCTGAACCCTTTGACTGTCTTTGCCGTTTCTTCCCCTTCAATGTTTATCTTAGGATGCGACTTTGTATTACAGGTTCGCGTGAATCTTATTATTATTGATTTTCAATCCTAATATCTTCCAGTTTCGATTTAATTTACTCAACATACTTCACAGCTCTTTAGTTGAGTTCGCAAGCAATACTTTATAGTATGCGCGTAACTTACGCATCCTATGTCCGCAATCCTAATGCCAGCATTTCCACAGTCGCATCTTTTATGATTTCTCCCGTATATACGTCGAATAATCTCGTCATCCATGCCTCAGACCTCTTGTTATCGGACATCGATTAGCAGAGAATTCGTATTGTACCCCGACGCTCGCCGTCTGTACTCAATATATCGCTTTAATTATTTGCTGGTCTTTATTATCGATATTGTTCTTGCAGTACCTGTATTAACTCGATCAATTGGTTCATTTAACCCGCCGACGATTTTATTCGATTCCAAGCAACAGTATATATTTTAAGTATGACATCAATTTGATGACTTTGGTTTTACATTATGTATAAAGATTATTCTTTGGTTAGAATGTATTTGAAAACCGGTGTAATATTTCTTAGCCATGTTTTTTTTGTTTTGATTTTACTTGCATAGTCTGTTAGATAGACAACATGCATACCATCTTTTATAACGCCTGCGAGAAACATATATTCAATGAAGTTCGAACAAAAGGGCATTTTCGCCATATCTACCCAAAAATGGTCATATTTTGATGAAATTGTTTTGTTTTCTAAATATTAAACACTTTGGGTAGATATGCGTATATATATATATCACGATCACGATGTGCTTATATCAATCCACTGCTGGATGTAAGCGTTTCCCTTTTGTTTCCACCTGTAGCGATCTTGGGCCTCGTTTATCCATTTCACACCAGTTGATCTATGTATATCGTCCTGCCAGCTTGCATCCGGCCGACCGCGACTTCTGCGTCCTTTTCTTGGAAGCCATTCTGTTATTCGTTTCGTCCACCTGTCATCGTTTCTTCTTGCTACATGACCTGCCCAATTCCATTTCAACTGCGCTACACATCCGACTACATCTGACAATTTAGTCCGCTCTCTTATTCACGTGTTGGTTTTCTGGTCTGATATCTTGATGCCCAATATTAATCATTCGTGGGAATATCTGTGTCACTGCAAGTTTCTTAACAACATACTTCGTTAGGCTCCATGTTTCCGCTCCGTATGTAAGCACTGGAAGGATGCACTGTTCGTATACTTTCTTCTTCAAGCTGTTAGGTATGTCTTTATTTTTGAGGACAGTACTCAACTTCCCAAAAGCTATCCACGATAGATGCGTTTGCATTTTAATTTCTTTACGCATTGTTTCTTTCTGTGTGGTAATAATTTGACCTAGGTATATATTCACTGACCTGTTCCACTATCTGGTCATCTAGTTTTATTTGTAACTTTTGAGGTGTATTTGTCATGATCTTCGTTTTATTAATATTGATGGTTAATCCTGCTTTTTTGGAAATGTAGGTCAGTTATCATTTCTTGTAAGGTACCAACATTATTACTAATCAACACAATGTCATCGGCAAAACGCAAGTAACTAATTTTCTTCCCATCAATATTCACACCTTTAGACTCCCAAGACAAATTTTTGAACATACGTTCTAAGGCTGCTATAAATAACTTCGGAGATATTGTGTCTCCTTGTCTGACGCCTCTCTTTAACGGTATTTTATTTGTTTTTTTCACCAGTTGTACTTGCATCATTGGCGAATTATAAATACTTTTAATTATGTTGATGTATTCATCTATACCATTTTCTTCAAGCGCCTTCAACACTGTCCATGTTTCCACGGTATCAAACGCTTTATGATAATCGATGAACGCCATGTGCAATTCCATGTTGTATTCTTTGCACTTAGATATTAAAATCCTCATAGTGTGAATGTGATCATGCGTGCTGAAACCGGATCTAAAGCCCGTTTGCTCGCACGGTTGGCAGTAATCTATTTGTTTCGTCATTCGATTTGTAATAATACTTATATAAAGTTTGTACATATGTGATAATAAGCTAATTGGCCTGTAATTTTATACACTAGCTGTATCACCATTTTTGTGTATTAGGATAACATCTGCTTCGTTCCACAGTCGCGGGATGGAGTTCTCTTTTAAAAATTTGTTAAACAGATTTTTCAGCAAATCCAAAATCTCCTCATTTCCTTCTTTAATCATTTCTGGGATTATACCATCCGGTCCGCTAACTTTGTTATTTTTCATTTTTTTTAAAGCGTATTTGATTTCACTTATTGTTATATCCGGTAGGTTTCCCTTATCCTCATTTATTGTTAATTTATCTTTCATTGTAGGATTAACTTTTGTGTCATAGAGATCTGTATAGAATCTTCCGACCTCTTTGGATAGTTCAGTTTTGTCTGTAAGGATATTTCCGTCACGATTTTTCAAATTCGTCAGCAGCTTACTTCCCATCGACAATGATGTCTTGAATACTTTAGGCCCTCTGTTATGATTAATTATTTCACAAATTTTCTTTGTGTTGTTTTGACGTATATCACTTCTCAATTGTTTTCTACTTAATTTATTCAATTCTGCCCACTCAGTTTGATTTTTATCTTTATCCACTTTTACTTTCCTCCCTCGTGCCATTAAATCTTTTGTTGCATCACTTATTTTACTGTTTACCTTTTTTGTACAGGGTGCAACTTTAACCGCAGCTTTTTTCATAATTTTAGTAATCTGTTCAGATTGTGTATTTATTTCCAGTGTTTTAATTTCTTCAGATTTCTGTATTTGTAATTTTAGTTCTTCTTGATATTTGCTTCTAATATATATATATATATATATATATATATATATATATATATATATATATATATATATATACAAAAAATAAATATTTCAAATTCAATAAAAAATTTCATTTTAAATGATTAGTACTTCTCAATCGCATATTTCATGATAAATAAGTGAAGTAGAACATAACCTTATCATAATTAGACCCCTTAGGATCTTCCGACTTGCGTAGACGATAAAGCGGAACTCCCTCATGGGTAACACGCTTAGGTAGAAACCCCCTCTTGTTTAAATGATAATAAATTTACAATATAGAATCATTTTACATGTTATTTACTCTATAACATCCGAGTTACAACTGGCCGTCAATTTTCCTTATAATTTATTAACGCACGCGCATTTATGCGCACAGCTAGGGGCGTATACGTCGTATTCAATTTATGAGTACAAGCAAACCTACCGTTACATCCACGTGTATACAAATAAATAAACGGTTTCATTCGATTGTTATTATTAATATTATAATTATTACTATACTTATAAATTACGAATATCGTCGTTATATTGTATCTTCTTCTTCTTCAGTGTGGCATCTACTAATCAATGGTCAGCTATGACACGAAATTCCGACTTATTAGATTTCTCGTATATAAATCTCCTGAACATGATTCTTCCTATATTCATTTTCTTTTCCGATTTTTCCTTAACCGAGTTCTTAATTTATAAAAGTGCTAAACAAATCATAATTAGACACATTAATTTCGGAACAACCGCGTACAAAAAATATATATATCGCTCTCCGAATCTTTAGTTTATTTAAATATATATTATATATATATTATGTATATATTATATATATATTATATATATATATATATATAAAACTAACTTCTTTATATTTGAAAAAATCACAATAATCCCGCGCCTCTAAACCTACATAAACTAGAAGTAAATCGCTCTAAAATAATCGAAATATAAATAAGGACGCGGCAGTTTTTTCTTGAATAACCAAAAACAAGAAGAAAAAAAAACAGAATAAAATATTAAAAAATTAATAATTTAATTTCTTTTTAATTTCCGGATGAAAAACTAAAAACCCCTTCGAACCCCCTACTGACTAGTGTAGCCTGTACTTCGTCATCTGTTAATGACGCCGCGCTATTATTATTCGATAATTTTTCTACTATTCCGCCCGTACGCTTCATCTTGATTATCAACATCGCGCTAAATGCTGTTTTCCTTTTATCATCCCTTAATTTCCGGTTTAATTTTTTTCTCTTTCGGTCGTCGCTAATTAGCGATTAAATTTCGTCGGGAGGGTGAATTAGATTACGAAGTTGAACCACCGAATAGTTTTATGTGTTTTTTTTAGCGTCTCCGCAGTTCGCGAGAAAAGTTAATTATTATTTACCGCGCGAGTGAGCGGCGTGCAGAAGATGGCATCCGTAGAATTAATAGCGGCATAATTAACGTCTGGCATCCCCGCCGAACTAACTTAACTAGTCGGGAGAGAATACTGACAGTGTTCGACAGTTTATCAAAATTTTCGTCGATTATTTTGAGAGCTTGGCATTTCGCGCCGAATATAATTTTATTATAATCTTCTTTATATTTACATATTACATTTTCTATAGAATAATGGTAGTTTACATACAGAACTAAACAACTGACACAACTTCCAGTGCATGCGTCCAAATTGAATGAAATATAGAAAGATCGATCCATAACGAAGAACTGAAAAGTTATAATTAACCGCTTCGGTCACAGTGGTCCATTATACGGTTCACAAAGTTTTAAAGTTAAAAAAGTGACTGTTTTTAAAATAAGACGTATTTGGTTGACGTACAATTTAATTCTAAATTTTTCCCCTCATTGCACCGACACCAAAACACCGCTGTCTATTAGATTCTCGGCGGTTAAAGTTGAATCGTTTAATTATCGGATTATTTGTCAGTTTATTCGACTTTTAATCGATATTTCCGAATTATTAACACCGTTTACTTTTGTAAGTTGCACTATTTCTTCTTCGAGTTATTGGAAGAGCATCTATGCACCATCTCCTCTTTTTTAATCGTCCTGTAGCATTGTAAGGGAGAGTAAATTAATGCATTCTGCGAACGTGTGGGTTAATATTGCAATGAAAAATATGACACCGAAAAAGAAGAAGCAATATATTACATATTTACATACAAGTGAAGAAGACTCGAAATGAAAGCAATAACATTACAGCAATAATTATGAACCTGCCGGTATCTAATTCTTATTATTAACATCAGGTTAATGGAAATTAGTTCTTTTAAAAATATTCCTTTTTCCAGAATAAATATGCATACGTATATAAATAAATTAGGGCATGTGTGTGGGTTGTTATTTGTATATGTATATGCACACACACATACACACACATATAGTTATATAATATAATACACATAGCTAAACACACACACACACACATATATATATATATTTTTCTATGTAAATTCGATTAGCGGGAAAATATATATATATATAGCAAAGTGCCACTCGACGGCGCCTCGACCCGGCTCGAGCCAAACTTATTAATTTAAAGCTATAATTTTTCAAAACATAAAACATGCTATTTATACAATTACTGAGTCATGGGAGAAACTTGACACGCTGCGAAAATGTTGCCCTAAGCTTTAGCCGGAAGTTATGACTGAAAGTGACCAAATTGAAAACAAAGTAACAATATGCAGGAATTATTAAATATCTATAAATTATACAGCGAAATATTCCTGCCGATAAAGTTAAGAGGTGGATTACCCAAAGTGAAAAACATTATGAAACCAACGAACAGCGCTCAACGATAATCAAATTATAGCGGCTGTTTTAGAAAATTATTGGTCAAAAAGATAAAGTTTTGATTATGTTTAGCAACGATCATAAATGACAAACGGGACCAATTTAAAGAAACAAAAAGTAGAATTAAAAAATCAAGACATACGCATTCGATTGAACGAGAGGAAAAAAATATTCTATCGAATGCTAGAGAGCTGTTTTTTGGAAGAAAATAATTCGGTTTGCGGTGTTGATGTTGTCAACAAGAAGAAGCAAAGGAACCCTGGAAGGAATATTCAAACGAGGAGGACATGAATAAGAGTAGAGGTGAACCATTCCGCTACAGAGAACATGTGTCACCTTTGTATGACCCGGACGAAGTCGGGTGATGATCACGTCGTCTTTGCGGTACTGTATGTTTACATTTCACGATTGTATTGTTGACTCGAACGCCACTTATTGATTGAACGAATGCCATTTTTCTTCCCATAGATGCGATAATTCCTTCTTGATGTGTCACGCAAAATCTGACACAGGAGCTAATCACTGCATCTTTGACTGCTTCATCAGCCGGTTCTCTTTTCTCAACGTTATCGCTCGTGCGCTATAATTTTGTTTTTATTACCATCGAGATGAACGAGTAGTAACAACACGTTCGGTGGAAAACAATACGATGTACCTGCCGGCGAATGAAATAGACGAGAGAACCTCACAGGCTGTAGCATCCACTTTCGGTAAATGAAAAAAAAAAACTTAAGACGATTATTATAATATTCGAACGGCCAAGACGCAATCCGCGTGTCAAGTAGAAAAGAAAGATTTTAAACTTCTGGAACACGGTCGTTAAATATTAATTATTATCCGGTAAACATTGTCGAGAAGTCATCCGAGACAAAGGAAACTATAACATTAACAACAATAATATAACATAAATAAAAACTTTATATCCACTGTACCGACAGAAATGAACCGACACCGTTGATGACTGCGATAACGAAAAGAAAGATGCGCAACAGGTGTCATCTGTATCGCTTCGGGCCGAATTAAGTTCGACATAGTAAATCGTTTAGCCAAGTTGATCGAGTCAATACGAGACGCTATTATAATTCGCCACTCATTCCACGATTACTTTAATTCGCGTTGTCAGCTACAGATTTTCAACTAAAGTCGTTATTACTAGATTTACCTCCACCTATTAGGTATAACCTTTGGCATCCGTCTACTCTCTACCGACCGTTAATATTGCGTGCATTTCGCTATACAACGTATTTAGACGCCGGCTCCTCCTCGCAACCTGTCTTTCGTCTACAATATATATATATAAATATATGTGTATATATATATATATATATATATATATATATATATATATATAAATAGATTATCAAAACCTTTTCGAAGGTAATTCGTAATCTAAACTAGTACTGGACTATTACGAACATGCGATGATAATACCGCAGAGTTCGGCCGTCAGAATTATAGACACGCGAATGCGACCAAACCTGTTACAGATTTTTTATTTTTCGTAATTATCTCCTATACCGCTTTTTAATTCCTACACTTGTTCGTATTATTCATCACCCTACAGCCATTTTTTCACTAATACTACCAAGCAGACTACGTTGTAAACGCTTAAATTACTTTACTAACTATCGGCTACACGACTTCAAAGCGTGTATATTACAATTTACTAGTTGCTACCGACCATTCGATAAGATAGTCTGATATTCTTCGACTGAAGTTCGTTTAAATAAAGTCCGTAATAATAAAAAAAAAAATTAAAAAATAAGTCTTACAACGTGTTGGAATATGAAGTTTTATGAACGAACGTGATGACTGTGATGAGTATGCAGGCGCGTAAGTCGTTATTACGAACGGCGGTAGCGGTCCCCGTATAATTTAAATCTTTGGCCGTATGTTATTAAAAAAGCCCAAAAAAAAAAAAAAAAAAAAAAAAATGGTAACGTAACGATAATAGCATTTATCCGTTTTTAGTTCTCGAATGAAAACAACATTACACGTTCACACACACATATATATATAATTATTTGTATATATGTATCAACCTCATTGACGGTAGAGAGGAAGTAGCTAGCTGACTAGTTTAGAAATCATCTTTTTCATTTTACCGTCTTCCAATAAAATGGACCCTAATCGAATACCGGACGTGTTCGCAATGCAACGTTAAAACGAATAAAATGAATTCTAAGCTTCATTTTAGTATGCGCTCACTGTTTTAAGGGATCGGACCATTCACGCTCTTTTATTTGAACGACCAGCTCTTTTTGGACTCTTTGGATTTGCTCTTCGCGCAATGAATAAGCACAGCTCACAGTTCGCAAAAGTATTACAATACCGTACAGTGCTAGTCTAATACACAAGCGCATTATACAATTCGTATTCTTAGTTTGCTACGAAAAATCAGCAAACGTTTTGCACTCTTGCAAAAAATATTATACAAAAAACGCGAAAAAAAAAGTTTTTAAAAATGACCTTTCCGGAAAAGTAGGTTTACACGTCGGATAATAATTTTTGTAGAAAACGGAATTTCGAACCTGAGCGGTTTAATCTTCCAGTTGCAGAAAGTAACGTTAGCGTAATGAAAAAATACGACTATAGTTTTTTCGCGGTATTCTCAGGACTCTGCTCAATTAAATGACAGCCCCGCTTCGCCGCTCGTCATAGAATATTGTATATGCTTGATAATGATGTAATTGTCGAACAGCTTTGCACTAATAAAAAGTTGTGATAGTAATTAAACTTGTTTTTATTTTGTTTTATTAATTCATAAAATCACTAGTATCCGTTACATCGACATTATAATATTTATATATACTTCTTTAAATACCTGTCGTATATATATATATATATATATATATATATATATATACATACTGGTTCCAGGAAATACCTAGGAATTTGAGCATCAAGAAAATAAACATGAACGTGACAGCCTAAAAATTCGGTATAAAGCGGAATTTTCTTTCGTGAAACCTTTTCCTACTTTTAAACCTTCCGAGTAATAGTAATGATAATAGTAAATAAAACGACCCGCGAAATATAAAGTTACACCCGATAAATCTCCCGTAGTACACAATCTGGTTGGTTAGACGCCCCGACCATTCGGAAAAGAAGTTAATAACGTACGCCGGATATACAAGTTTTTACGCGGGAAGCTGCGAAACTCTAAAAAAAACATTAAAGGAAAATTGTTCTCTCGGTTGCAGTCGGATAAAGTAAACGAACGGAATAGCAATAGAAAACAAATCCGCCCCCGGGGTCATCGTTTACAAAAAGGTTGTGTCTCATTTATAAATTACGAACGAAAATTAATATCGTTTTATGTATTCCGTCGAAATAGTCACGAAAAAATAAATAACTAAAAGAATAGGAAATAACAATTTCAAAATCAAAAATTTTAAACAGAATAATACTTACAGACCTATTCGATAGTTCTCTGCTTTCAACGTTTATGACTTCCACAAACGTGGTCCACTATTAGAATAGAAGAGAAAAAACAAATATTACTCACAATGGAATATATTACGTTGTGTTCGACGAAAGAATATAATCAGGAGTACATACGGTAAACTTCGTTAACGAATGTCAGAGTGAAAAGTGTGATTGGATTAGACACGTTGTGAGATTGACGGGTAATCGACAAATATATGAGATAAAAATTTGCCATATTAAGGAATAAAAGAAGAAAAGGTAGGCAATTTTTCGAGATGGGAAGCCGGGATAACTAAATTTACGCGTATAATAAACGACACCAGTTAACAGTCTATGACCGAATGGGCAAGGTTGAGGGAGTGCTTATGGGCTTTTCAAAAAATAATTGTTAAATTTCTTATACTCTAAATATCTAACACAGGTTTTTATCATTATTGTTATTATTATTAATATGTATAGATTAATGAAACTCTGATTTTACAAAAAATTCAATGGTCAAATTTCGAAAATTTACGGATATGTACAAAGCACAGGTGTGTGTTTAAATGTAGCGTCTAAATATACATGGATAGGACGTAAGACCGAAGGGGGTTAAATAAAATTAGAAACAAAAGAAAATTTGTGAGAAGAATATGTTTATTATTGATCGGAAACTGTAAACAGGACATTTTTTGATAGGTTCCGACAGTCGAGATAGATGAATTAAATTATATTTTCTAATAATAACAATGCATTATATGTATATATAATATAAGGTGATCAAAATAATAGGGATGGTTTTGTTGTTTTTTGAATAACTCAAAAACCACACGAGCAAAATGTTTGAATGAAATTTTATTTAAAAATAGGAAAACGAGAGATTAGCTTACAATCTCATTTGTGGAACACAATATCTTTCAGATGACCGCCATTTGCGACGATACATTTATTCAATCTTTTAAGACTTTTTCGAGCGTAAGTCGCCGAATTTTTGTAATTTCTTCAGAAATCCGAGTTTTCAGATCTTCCAGATCTCGTTAATGTGTTTCGTAAACGCCGCCTTAAGCTATCCCCACAACAAAAAATCGCGTAACTTTGAAATATTTTCGAAACTCTCAAACGTGCTCCTTCACGTTACAGGATACGAAGACGAATCTCTCGTGTGTACACTAAACGTGGAGCACGCGGTTTGCGTTGTAGCAGTGTTACCAACTGCGCTATTGAAAATTATTTTAGCCGGTTCTCAGGATGCTTTCTTGTTTTTGCATTAGCGACCATGTTTTTGCGAGCCGTAAGTCAAACCCGGAACAAGCAACTATTGAAAACTACGCTCTATTGGCTAGATCCACCGCGAACTAGTAACCATTTAATTATCGACTTTTCTCTCGATCGTAGATAGTTCTCGTACAATAATTATCGCAATTTATCTATTCTATTGAATTTAGCGCTGAAGATAACGACAACCTTCCCCCGTATTTCATTGGACGAGTCGTTCGATTGGTCGTCTAACGATCTTCCGATTGACCAGTATCGATTAGGTGACACTTAATTTTTTGAACTATACTATTGTTGGAAAGTAAACCAAAAGCCGGCTGGAAAGCGATAGCAAACCAGGAGAATTTTTTTAAAAATTATTCATTAATCATCCAATTGGTGGTTAACCTTAAGGAAAGCGTGTTACTTTGAAGTTTTCCATCATTAGCCGGTATTTATATACATCGTTGTTGTCGTCGTCTAATATTTGTACGATGTTCATTAATAGGTAATGTTTCTTCTGGATTTTTTCTTTAATCATCTGCATCTAAACGTTATTTCAAAAGCTTCCGGCCGGCTTGTCCTACGACAACGGGTAATCGACAAAACTGACACAGAGCAATGATTTGAAAATTTTGAAGAAAGATAGAAGTAGTAAAGAAAAAAGACAGAGATTACATGGTAGTCGACGGGTAAAGTAGGCTAACCTATATCGTTACGATTATACCTACGCTAGCGAGTATCGGGAACTTTACGTATTTAACGATACAGATTCAAGATACGTAGATTAGAAGAGATGGAAATGTCGTTGTCCCGTCGATGTGTCTAATCGCTCTTACGTTTTCCGGTCGTACATGCTAACCGCGACCGTAACGTTTCGAAAGTACTTAAAAACAATCAAATTTTAAATTATTAACACTTCAAATCGTACATTATAAAATTTCGATACAAAATTACAAATTTTATGCGGGTGTTTATTATACAATTTTGCTTCATAGGTGAACTGTAGATAATTTTCAACGTATTTATATAAATATTTTTAAAATTGACGCACTTCACATCGAGCAGAAAATAAACCTTTTTATTATCACTAAAATTTCACGTTCCATATAGTGGACATTGTGAATGAACGGATTAATATCGCTTCTAGCCGTTAAAAATTTTCTTAATCGAGATAACAATGTAAATATGTACTGGTTTCTTAGTGCGTGTCTGGTATCGTCGCACGTACATTTCGCTACTTCGGGTTCATAACGATGTACGTAATAATAAAATTTGTTAAAAGAGATTTTTTGCTTCAAAATAAAACGATAAAATGGACATACTTTGGAAAATTTTATAAAATATGAAAATATGCGTACGTATTTTCTAGTAAAAAAAAATAGTAAATAATCATTTATATAATTTTATTATATATATATATATATATATATATATATATATATATAAATAAATAAATAAATAATTACATGAGTAAATCCAGTTCCTAAGTAATTTTTAGGCAATCGTGTAATATAGTCTAAATATCGCTGACATTAGCGTAATCAAAAATTGGATTTCGATACCGGTTCAAACGTTCATTTCCTTTCTCAGAACAGTGTCGTCATTATCTCGCGTCTATAGGTTTATGATTATCTTATTAATTCACATAGATCTCATTCATACGTTAATACTTGTGTGTGTACTTAAATAATTTTGCTCGATATCATTAAAACGCATTCAAAGTATGGTTCTTTTTCAATATTTCCGAATAATTTTTATAGATAATAAAAATAAATATAAATAAATATAACATACATTTAATTCATGAACGTTAAGATAAAATAATTCAAATTAAAATTCTCAATACACTCGGTTCTCGATAGTAGGAATTAATAAATGTAACCGTATCAGTTTAAAAAAAAATATATATATACATAATTCATAAAAATCTCAATTAATTCCGAATAATGGAAAAGACGCTGGCACACCATTCTGTATAACATCATATGCGTGCGCATCTGGGTCGCATATAAATAGCGCCTTGAATGCTAGCTCATTATATACGTAAAAATAAACGTACAATAGCAAGTCACTACGTTCGTCAACGAACAATACGACGATAATGGCATATATATATATATATATATATATATATATATATATATATATATATATATATATATATATATATGTATATGTATATGTATATGTATATATATATATATATATATGTGTGTGTGTGTGTGATGGTTGTCAAAATAAGGTAATCAAAAAAAATAGTATAAAGCGAAGCTCCCTCAGAATATGAATATGTTCATATCGCAAGCGTCTAACGAAGAAACTGAGATGATGCGTGTGTGTGTGTTTGTAGTAATTTCGATGAACATAGTTACGAGCGGGTTAATAGAATATTAAGTTGGACTAAAAAAAAAATGAGCTTTAAGCCGAATAAACGTTAAGCAGTTGTTGAAGCGGATTACGTCGAAGCAATTTCAAGAGGAACTGCAGGGCGGAAAATGTGGAAGTAACTTGTAACCGGAAGATATCCCATGAAAAAGAAGTAATAAAGAAATCTTCGACGATTTCTGGCGGTAGGAAGGAGCGCTGAAAAAGTTTTTTACCGGATTTCCTTAAGACTGTTTAACTGCAACAACATAACGTTTCTCTAATATTTGGGTGTAATTTTCTTAAGAACGTCGACGCCGAAACGACTACCGGTACTATTAAAAAGTAGGGTCGTGTTTTCTTTTTTTGGATATCCTTTAGACTCCACCGGGAAACTGCGAAAATATTAACAGAATGAAAAGGGTAAGAACTACTCTAAAGAAGAAGATGAAGGCGCAGTAAACGTCTTATTAAAATATAAAATGGAATCTACAGTCTTCGACGGTCTTTCTGGGCAATTAGGTATAGTAAACTTTATCACGAGCACGTAGTAAGTAAGAAGTTTCTTTCGGGTTAACAAAAATCCTTTGCGCAACCGGTTAATTCCGAGAAATAGAGGATACAGCCTGTCGTCGTAAAAGTAAATTGCGCGACCGAAATTTAAATGATGACCGATTTTTCGATTTCTTACTGTACAGATTTTAATTATTCATCGCCCGGTATTAATCGAAACTTTAGAGCTCCGGCGCGAGCGAACGTAATCTTAAACAAACTCGTCGTTTTAAAGTCACGATGTTGCGTCAATTTTCCGGTCGATGCTCACGGTGGAAGATAAATTCATCGCTCGTAAGGAGTAAATTACGAGAAAAAGTTAAACGAATTTCATCGAGTAGTAAACCTTACTTCCGCAGGAATCGAGTAAAACTTTTACTTTTTAATTATCGCCAGGAAGCGATTATAGGTCGGCTGCAATTTCTAATACCGTTCGTTTATAGAATACTTTATCGGGACAACAATTACATCTTGCCTGGCAATAGAATGACGAGGACTCGTTTCGTGTAGACTCCTAGTCTCGGATATTTACTTTACCCGTACCAGCTTTGCGATCTTCTTTACTTAATTAACGTCCAGACGATATAGTAAAACAAACGAAAATCTATATTATAGTTAACGCTTATAACGACCCTTTCATTGACACCTGTTAGACGTTTAACGCTAACAAAATTATACAACTTTAGTTAGTAACTTATATAGAACGTTTCAATTCTAACAATATTTATATAACGAATATTAAAAATTATCTAAAATCATTGTATATTTTTTATTTATATTTTTGTCAGATTTGAAAATGGCTTAATAGCCAAAAAAATTTGTGATTTAACATTTGAACATTTTTTTCTATTATTTGTATTCAAAAAGTTACTACATTCCACACCAGTTCAAAATATATGTTTCTCAAATGTTACATGTGCACTCTTTTGTATATATTTATATATATATTATATATATATTATATATATATCCATGTTAGCTAACCAACCATGTTCTTCCATTCCTTCTTGTTACCCGCTATGTTCTTAACATCTTTATATACATTGTCCGCATTCTTCTTCTTAATTAATCCATCCGCTATTATCCTAGGTCTTCCTGTTTTTCTTTTTCCTTCCAGTTTTTACCCAGTTATGACCGTCATAAAGGCGTTATGGCGTAATATGTGTCCCAGATTTCTCGCTTCTGTTATATAGTTTCCATCGATTACTTTTTTTTGATTTACCATCTCCACAACCTCAGAATTCCTATTTTTCTACGTCTATGAGATCTTCATTATGCGACGTCATTTAATCCAGCGATAAATATTAAATATTTTTCTTAATTCTATTTTAATTCCATTATCGTATTTTTCTCTTCTTTCCGCGAACGCCTGTTTAGCTATTGTAATTCTTGTTTTTACTTTCGTGTCACTTCTTCCTGTATTCGTTATTACGCTGCCTAAATATTTGTAACTTTCTACTCGGTGTCTAAAGTTATGTTATCTAACATTATCCATACGGATGGGATACATATATATATATATATATATATATATATATATATATATATATATATATATATATATAATGTGTACGACGAATTAAAGTTCGCATTAAACACGTTCAATTTATTGGCGTATGAGATCTCGAGGAATCGAATTAATTTTTATCGAAATATATAACGTGCCTGTTTCTAGCGAATAAGTTATTTTCCGAACAATGGAAAAGCAACGTTTTAATTTAAAAGAACCGAAATTATCACCCACCACCATCACGACTACCTAACCCTCGACAAAATTCAGTTCATTCGCTCAGTCGAGGAAAAACTATTTAACTTCGTAAGCGAGACTTCGGAATTCTTAATAAATAATCCGTGTAACGTCGATGCCAACAGCTATGTGGACGTCGTTGGCTAACTTCCAACCGGTACAATCGTTGCAGGGTAGACGATGTAAGTAATAGCGATAACGGGAACCGCCATCGTAAGGTAGTCAAATAATTAAGGTAACAGTACTTAATTAACTTTTGTATATATATATATATATATATATATATATATATATATATATATATATATATATATATATATATATATATATATAGGGTTCGTGTTATTCGAAAATTAGAAAAAAGTAAGTAGTTTGTCCGATTACGATGAACTTATAAAACAAAATATTAATCGTACACAAATAAATAAAGGATTAATTTTAAAAAGTATTTGTTACGAAATTATTATTAAATTACCTTCATATAATAGTAATAAATATTCTTCACTAAGTTTTGAACCCGGTTCTAGGTTCAAACGTACCGCTGCAATAGTATGAAACTATGAGCATATTCCGTATATTTTGAAATGTATGTGTGTGTGTGTGTGTGTCACGTATAAAAATATTCTTTTAAATACGTTTGTTTCTAAAAATTGTTCGGTTATATTATCGGGGTAAAAATAAATCTATTTCTTAGAGTACAAATTGTTAAATTATCACATCCGGTTTGGAATTAATTAAAAAATTTTACATTTAATCGTTTTTACATACACTTTACTCATATTACCACTATTTTCTAATTTTATTTATGAATATTAGTGATTTTTTTAAAAATATACAAATTAATTGTTAATATCCGAGCTACGGTCCTCCGAACAGCAATATTTAAAACCATACATACATATTCGCACGCATATACATATATATGTATTAAACATACTAAATACGAATGGTAAACATATATATTATATATATATATATATATATATATATATATATATATATATATATATATATATAAGTTTTTATTCTATACCAAAAGAAAGTTAAATTATTAATACGCGATGTATATACAAAAGTATTCATACACAATTTGAAGAATGTTGAATGTAGTAATTTTTATTAAAATAAACAACGGAAATGAAGTTAAATTCGCCAAAAGTTTTTTCTTTATTGAAAAATCACAAAGCTTTTCGAAGACCATTATCCAGTGAATGTTTAAAAAAATAGTTTGTTTTATTAATACTGTTCTTAATTTTGCTGATGTTGTGCGAATTGTAATTTTAAATTAATATTATTTTCGTTTTATATTTTTATCTTTATAAATGTTCACTCGATAATGGCGCAACAGCCGTAAAGGTTTGCGATTTTTCATAGAGAAAAAACTTTTATCGATTTTAATTTCTTTTTTGTTGTTTATTTTTATACATTCACACACACGCACACATGCACATATTAATTCGTATATTTTATATGTGCGTACGTGTGGGATGTTCCAAATTCATTGTGGATAAAAAAAAGTCGAACTTTAACCGAGAAAAAAAAGAAGATTACGAATTCGAAAAAATCAGTCTACCGTTATTATAGACATAAAACCAATTTAATTCTAATCCTTATTCACCAATTTCTTCTAACATGCGCTATCGTTTTCGCGATATCGAATGTTATCTGGCACATAGGTACAACCGCGGAACACCCGCACGTTCAAATTTTATTAGTACAACTATACACGCCGTCTACGGAACTGGAAATCTCATATATACACCACTTTGTCGATTTACACACCATTAAAATATGTAAATCCCCGAAGTAGTAGGCCGCGACAACGACTTTTACAAAACCTCAACGATAACATACATACATACATATATTATATGTGAAGACCGGTTCACACGAGAAAATTTCCATTTCCTATTTTTTCGAATAACACAAGAGGAGACGGATCGCTTTTCCGATTCTTATTATTAATCTGAAAGTACCGTCGCCTCTTTCGAACCTTGCATATTTCTTCCAGCGTTTTAACTTTATAAATCGAATTTTTCAATTTTAACGCGATATACATGCACACACCGCGCGCGCGGGCACACACACACACACACACACACACCGGTATATAAAGATATATTTATTCATACGTAAACGTATCGTATAATGCGCGATAAAATAAAAATCGTCCGAATTCAATCAGCTTGCATCGTACAATCTACAAGAGTAGGTCATTCCGATAGATTTCGGTTATTTACTTTTTAAGCCAGTTCTACCTTTAGTAATATTCTCGAATATAATTCGGGGATTTCCGAATTTAATTACTAAAATAACTCGATAACAGTTGCGAAACAAAACCCGAATCAGTTAATATGACAAATAAAAAAAATAAAATAATAAAATGAAAGCAAAAATACATTCCCAGTTTTCTATCACCGAATGAAACGTTTTATTTATTCAAAATTTACCTGTAATCGTAAAAGAACCTATCTTATTGGAAGCTGAAGCGGAAAATACGAGGTAAGATATTACACACGCACATACACACACACATATATATATTATATATATATATATAACAAACACGATTGGATAGAGAAGAAATAGCATGATCGGTTATCAAATCAAACATATGGCTAAAAAGCTTAATAGAAGGATAAGCAATTGGAAAATTAAGAAGAGGAACACCAAGAACCCGATTTATGGAGGCTATAATAAATAAACAGAGTTATGCGAAGATAAAAGATGCTGCTCTCGCCGGAAAATTATTTTTTTAACTGTAAACCATGTTTCCCAGCAACCTAGCGATTGAGGAGAAATTATGATGATGATGATGATGATGATGACGTATACATATATATATATAACGACTAATTTGTCAAAATTTATCACGAGTGAAAAAAATTTGAAAAATACGTGTAAACAAAAAAACTGGCATTAACGGTAAACCACTTTTAATTATTTCGTAAAATGTTTGTTTTAAATCGATAAAGACATCGAGTAAAACCTTTTGACATTTCTCGGAAACTTTTTTTTTTTTTTTTTTTTGACGGGTACTATGTACTGCTGCTATGGCCAGAAGCACCCGTATGGAAAAATGAATGTTAGATTAGATTGATCATGCCTATAGCTCGAAGGAACTGAAGTGCTGCTTCTACAGCAGTTAGATCATCAGATAGAACTGTTTTGAATGAACCGCCATTGAAGTTTTGGGGACGGTATACGGAATATTGTGGGCAGTCAAAGAACAAGTGCGTATTAAGGGGGTTCGGGCGCAATGAGCGCACAGAGGTGGATCTGTTCTACTTAGAATATAACCATGAGTCAGTGCAGTGTGGCCGATACGAATACGGGAGAGTACTACCTGATCCTTTCTGCTTTGCGCCGAATATTTCCAAGGAAGAGGAGAGGAGCGAATGGATCTAAGATGATTCGTTGGAGGAATTGCATTCCACAGATCACAAAATAATTTATTTGCTATATATTTGATGGAGGTGACTGCATCTGCCTCAGGTATAGGTATTAAGGGATAAGGTTGGATTCGAGCTGCCTCTTTAGCTGCTTTATCAGCTAATTCATTTAATGTGAAACCTGTGTGGCTTGGAATCCATATTAGGGTTATTTTCAGAGTAGGATGTTAGTACAAGAGATTCAATATTTTTATAGCAATAGAATGGATTTTGGAAGAATTAGGGTTGAAACAAACACATAATGGAAGATAGTGAATCAGAACATATTAAAAGATCATTGTGGTTTTCATCGACCGCAGCGGATACAGCAAAGTAGATTGCGTATAATTCAGCGGAAAATACCGAGTACTGTGGAGGCAAGCTGCAGCGAAGAATATGATCCTCTAAAACCACCGCACAACCACAATATGTATTAAGTTTAGATGCGTCGGTATACATTTTTTTACATCCTCTGTATTTATCTATGGATTGTTCAATGCGGATATTTATTTAATCTGCAGAGAGTGACTTTTTTGCATTAGAGATGTGTCAGTTTGGATGGAAAAGAGATGCCAGGGAGGATATTGCGTGTGATTTTTATAAATTAAATCAGGAATTTCTGGAATAGGAAAGTTATCAGGAAGTTGGAAAAGTGTTTGTAGGTGTATATCCCATTTTTTAATAAGGTATTTTCTTCTTAAAAACGGAGGCCATTCTTCAGCTTCGCAATAAAGACTGTCAATCGGACTTGTACGAAAAGCACCGATGGCTATTCTAATTGCTGTATTACAGATGATATCCAGTTTTCTCAATGTGATATTTTTAATGGTTGTGCTGTATATTACGCTTCCGTAGTCAAGCTTTGATCTTATGAGGCATCTGAGCAAATGTAATAAGGTTTTTTTATCGGCTCCGAACGATGTGTGAGCTAATTTTCTCGGCATATTCATGTCCGCAGAAATTGAAACCAGTAGTTTGTTTACGTGTTCTTTCCATTTTAACTCATTATCCCAGTGCAAGCCTAGAAACTTCATGACTGATTTCGTTTTTATCGGTTGATTTTTAATTGTGATCTGCAGTTTTTTTTTTACATTTAATACGTCGGCAGAAATGAACGGCCGCTGTTTTTGACTGAGAAAGTATCAAACCATTTCCCGCTGCCCAATTTGCTATATTTGTAACAGTGTCCTGCAACATTTTTTCACCCACTGAAATTTCTTGACATGGTAAAAATTTCTCATATTTTCAACTTTTATTTTGTTACGCGCAAATAAAACTGAACATATTATTTTAATCTTTGATTTTTTTTTTACAAAATTTCTATCGACGATGATGAAATTCAATACAATCTACACAAACTGCATAACGAAGGATGCAAACTACGCTTTCTGTGGATCACAAGATGCGCAGTAGTGAAAAAGTAGACCTTGAAGTTCGGCCTATGGTACTTTCACCACTACCAGAATACTCACCACCTCCATCAACATTAGCACACATACTCGTGAACAACAGTAAACAGGAATGGGGACTACCTCACAAACAATCTGCCTGAGGAGCATAAAATCAACCGTAGAACCTTGGTGACCTTCAGATGGCACGAGTAGAAAAGAATATGGTACCCTAAACCGTCTAAGTGTCGGTCATACCGCCATATCAAACAATTAGCTACACTGCCCTCTATAACAGTCGTATACTTAATCTACAACTGCCAAACACTTACGCCACACAGATTTTAAAACACAAAATACGGGCCCCGATACATAAAATCCTCTCAAAGAATCTTCAATCAATAGTTAGAATCCTGGCTTTTGCGAGAGAAAGCAGACTCTTAGCGTACATATAAATTAGACACATGCCTCCTTATGCTATAATAGCCTTGGTAGTTACAAACGGCATAACGGAGATTTACATAATATATTATAATAAAAAAAAATTGTTACGGAATCATCTCTGAACAAATATTTCCTTCAATAAAATAATTAACTACGATTTAAATACGTTGAATAAACAATCGATAAGGAATTTAATATTAAGGGAATTAACCGGCCAATAGGTAATATATATATATATTATATATAATAACGTAATTGAATATTTAATTTAAATGAAATTTTATACGGTCGTCGTGATCGCCAAGTTATAACGTAATTAAATAATATTCTTTTATTTATTCTAACGTGAAGAACCAATCCAAGTGTATTTAATAATAATCAATTTAATTAATTTACGATGTAATTAAATTATTTACTTAGTTAATTTAATTTTGGTTTAAACTTCTCCCTCTACAAGGAATTATTTAATTTTGTATTTACAGGCTTGCTCGTGATCGGCGCCTTTTAAAGAGGTACAACACCAAAACTAAAAGTGTGAAGCAGAGCCAACCTATGAAATCGTTTTATATATTAATTGAAACTTAGGACTAGTTGGCTACACTTTTATTAACATGAAATATATATATATATAAATCAAGTATATAATAAAACATCTAAACAAAATATATATATAAAATAATTAAAATTCGTACGACCTGTCGGTAAACCGCAGGTAAAGGCACTATTGATGATGCCGGTGGACAGAGGCGTAAGCTATCCACCAAATACCAGTTCGTTATCCGTACGATATTCTTACTAAGTTGACTATTTTTAGCGATTATTATAATATCGAACGTTTTTAATTCCGATTATTTCATTTTTTTATTCAATTATTACAGCAAAGTCTAGATTTTGAAGTTTATTTTTTTATATGCGTTTAATGATTATTCCTTTGACCAGTATTTTCTCTTTTATTACTATTACGCGCAATAATTAATAGTAAATGTGAAATAATTATATAACTGTCCGATTATAGAAAAAGGCGGATATAACGTACTGCTTTATAGATATTGTAACGAATATTTTTTATTTAAATGATTTTTAAGGACTAGAAATATTAAATCATATTATAAATATTACGCAAGATCGTAAATGCGAGTTTTGAATATAAAAATTTAACGACACATTTTACCATCGCCTCGTTGCGATCTTAATTCCTGATCGTAGCTTACCGACTAACTAACTCGATAAATAACGAAAAAGTTGACTACTGCAACAAACTTTATTCGTTCTGATATCTGTCAAAATTCCACTACTTTAACGATACATATCGCTGAACTTCTTTCAGACGATATCATATATTCTCCTATATTATTATTATTACTATTATTATTGTCATTTATGTTCTATCGGGGAACTTAGTAAATTTAGTATTATCTATTTTGACGATCAATGTCCCTATATAAGCTTCTTACGTATTTTATTATTACGAATATTATTATTGAATTTTAATTTTTTAATTATTATATTCTATTTGCTTATGTATCCCGTTACTCTTAAAACGTTGTCATATATATACATACATGTATGTGTGTTATCATTGTCTATGTATGTGTATATGTGTAATGGTGAGTTGTCATTGTGTGTGTGTGTGTGTGTGCGTGTACGTATATAAACAGACAGGTATTCTCCGTTAAACAGTAATAACCGACCAATTATTAACGGCCCCTGTGTAAAACTGTTGATACAAAAAGCGCAACTTTAGTGTATAACAATACACGTTCTTTTAAAAAATAACACTGCCGATGTAAATGATAAAGGATAAACCGTTCTGGAAAAACCAGTTCGAACATGTGCCTTATCAGCGAAATTTCCATCTCTTTCCCATCAAAATATATCTATATATCTTACCTTATTAAAAGATAAATTCTTGCATTATATTACATTATATATATATATATATATATATATAAATATATCCCTAAACGGCTCAAACGATTTCGACAAAATTTGGTATAAAATTGTAATTTATTAAATAATTAATTAAAAATCGCCTGCACGAACATTACGAATTTTTGAAAATGTTGACTACAGCCCACCGGTAAAATTATAGAAATTTCGTTTGTTTTAACCGTGTGCTGGGATGCTTAGAAATTTTCAGCTAAATCCCATTAACCATTCGAATATTTTATAAGCTTAGAAATTTGCTTTTTTACCGCATATAAATATTTATTAAAACTTCACATCTCGCGCGGGTACCGTTTCGATTTAAAGGTTCGCATCTTTCGCGAATATTTTTTACTAGAATTATTTTAACGGAAAAAATTCGATCGAAAAATTTCAAAATTCATTCGCAAAAGAAACACTGCGAGTGTTGTACGCTTCCGTTATTTATCAATAATCAAATTGTCGGGGTATACATCCGGAAATTTATTAAACGAAATTTTATACACGATTACAATAGTTTATGTAACGATTTTTAAAAACAGACGATTCTTATTTAAATATATTTAACGAGAAAAGACTATTTTACAATAAAAATAAATAAATAAATAAATAAATAAATAAATAAATAAAATACCCAATAAAATCTCTCGATGGTCTCCCAGGTATACGACCCGAATTATTTATAATTTAAAATTAAAAATTCATCTAATTTTTTTTCTAAAAAAAAAAGAAAATTCGTGATTAAAAACAAAATATCGTAAATTGATAGAACACCGATATTAAATAATGATACTCTAGCTGTATGAGGGTGTTGTTCATTTTTTGAAAATCAAAAGCTTTCACGACAAAATGCCGAGTATGGATGACCTTACTGAAAAATGGGCGATTCGAACATTATATATATATATATATATATATATATATATATATATATATATATATACACATATATATATACATATATATATATATATATATATATATATATATATATATATATATATAAATTAGCAAAATTTTAATGTAATTATGCCAGTTGTGTTATTATTTTATGCACGCAATAATAATAATAAGCATCATCATCATCTTCACCGTAGCAGCAATAATAGTCGTACTAGGTGCACTAACATCGGTAAAAAACAATGTGACAGTAAAACTGCTTTAACCACGAACAGAGGTTGGTACATACACACATATATATACATATATATATATATATATATGCATACATAACGCGAACGAAGGTTGATTGATATATATACATATATGCATACATAACGGGGTAAAGCTTTGTAACTGTCATCGGAGGATCGGTCGGTGGAGATCGGATCGTGACGAGGATTCGTAAAAGCGGTCGGCCAGTGACGATAGCAGATCAGGAGACAGGAATCGAAGAGATTAACAGGTTTAGCGGTAAACAAAAAACGGATTTGTAAAACGTCCTAAAATGCGTTCTCTTGAAATATTAAACATCCTCGGCCCATACTACAATATAGACTATGTTTAGGCTGTAAAAAAAATGCAGGCATTTGTTCATATATCGTCTCCAACTAGCGTATCGAATTTGTTTCACCTCCTCTCCTTTTATTTATTTTATTTTTATTTTTTTTTTGTTTGGAAGCGTATCGACCACATAGGTAGGAAATGGACCTCAAATTTGATATCCTCGATTCAACCCCTTTTAAAATAGCCGGCTCTTTCTAGATAGGTGCTACATGATTAATAAACGGAAATGGAGTGTGTTTTAAAAGTGCCGGGAGTTTGATCGGTCGGTTGTGAGAGCTTTTGCGGTAGTGCCCGAGTGACATCCGTTTTTGTTATCCGAATTATATCCATACAGGTGAACTACCACCGGGAAATGTACGTAAAAATATCAACAATAATACACAAGCCTTAATCTCTCTTTCTCTCTCTCTCTCTCTCTCTCTCTCTCTCTATATATATATATATATATATATATATATATAATACACACATACGTACGATGTAATCCAATCGCTAATGCTTTTATTCAGACAGTAATTTATAAATAGAAACTACTACTACTAACTATAACGTACAGTTTATTATGTCCCTATTTTCTTCCTTTCATTTGTGTAACATCGCGGTTATACAATTTGTACTATCCCTATACGCTTTGGCCGAGTGCACGGGGTTTGCTATCAGCCGACAGTGGTTTCTCGTTATATTTATTCCCCAGAATTTCCGGCAAAGGAAACAGAATTAATCAACAAAATGGAAATTCCACATACAAAAAATAGAAAAAAACCTATCGGCTCATAGGATGGACCTCCTGCCTAAACTATGTATGTTCGTTCGTTTATATGTTATTTTACTTATGTACATACGTATATATATATATATATATATATATATATATATATAACGTGATGTGTGTATTTATCAAAAATTAAAACTAGAAATTGTGACAAAAACAAACCGAGATGATTTACAAAAACAACTTAATAATTTTGTTTTTTATTTTTTATTTTTTTTTAAATTTTACGAAAAATTTGAATTGTCATAACAATATCATTTAATAAATTGATGTTCTCCTAAACACAGTAATTTGTAATAAACCGGCGATTTACAAAAGAATAGAGAATAAAGTATGCTCGTAATATTATGCGACGTCTTAATAATATGCACACGAATTGACAATCGCAATAAGAAATGGTACATGTGACACGTGCCATGTTGACGACTGTATTGAGCATCAAATTTGGGTTTTTCCGAAATTTCTAAAGCATAGAGATGAGCTGTTATTATTTTACAAAAGTGGCATACATTACCTATGTGTATTGAGTTAATTGTTTCCGATCCATTGTCTTTTGTTACAGTCAGTTTATATAAATTTATCAAACATAGCGTCATTGAGATTTAAAATACACTAAACATTAATATGAAAATGTATTAGAAGTTTATTATTTGAATTTACGTCAGCGAATAGGAAAGCGACTAGGTGACAGTAAAACGTGGATTAATTTTGGAGCTGATTTAACCAACTTTTTTTTCGGCGTATATTAAAGATTGACCACTTAATCTCCGTCCTGTACATTTTTATTGTAAGATTCTACACACGATTGTCAATACGAATTCGCCTAATTTTATAAACTTCGGGCGAGATCTCATCTAAGTCGGATGTCTTAATTTTTTCCATTAATACACAGGTGTTAATTTCATCGAGGTATAGTACACTCATGACAATTTATGGACAAGTTTTGCATCGTCGAGAAACTTCCTGTAAGCCTTATTTTAATTTTGAAAAAAGAAAAATGCATTTATTCTTACTATTTCGAAAACGTGCTACAAATGTAAACAAAAAAAAAATTGCTTTTAAAAAAAATCATTTTGGATTATTTTTCATTTATCAACTAGCTGTTAACTATTAATTTCAAGCAACACCTAATTTGGCCTTTTTCGCCCCAAAAAAATTCTGGGTGAAATAATCTCGAAAAATTTCGCAATTTGAACGGATTCGAAAAACTCAGTAAATTTCGACAGAATGTAACGATATAATATATATATATAAATAACTCCGGTTTACCGATTTATTTAATCAGTAGAAATGAAAAGGTTGTAAAACTACCTGTGGATAGGAAATATGCGTTCTACCAGAAGCAACCTTTGAAATGTGTTCGTGCTATTTGTCGCATGTCTCATTGTTTAATAGCTTTTTCGCGTGCAATATTATATACACACACTTATATATATATATATATATATATATATATATATATATATATATATATATATATACAGTACATATTTTGTATAGCATGTGCGAATATGTTGAAAAAGGTCTCGTTGTTGTTACTTAGACGTCATAAAGAACGAGACTCGAACCTTTGAATGAGAAGCAACAGCGGCAGTAGTAAAATAATGAAATAAAACAAAAAAAAAAAAAAAAAAAAACAACGAACTTAATACGGAAGTTACATTTGCCGGGAAATTCCAAAAAATGTCTAAAGGTCGCAAATATTTATCCTTTATTTCTCAGTCATAATTCTTTTAATGTTGTTCGTTTGGATTACTAACAATAAATGGAAAATTAATCTGCGCTAATAGAGACTCGAAATTAGTAACCGGATAAATCTTACAATACACATTGACGAGTTATTACGTAATACCGGAAAAAAATATCGAGCTATAAGTTTTTCGGGTCTCGTAACGTACAAATAGAGAAAAATTTATTTCATAGCGCAGACTACTGGATGCGACTACGAGAAATAATTGTCAATCACCGGGGACTTGGTCCGTTACTTTTAGTAGCGTATAGTTCTTTATTAAGACTAACACAATAACGAACTAGAATTAACAGACCGCCGCTGAAGAACTAAATAAACTGATCCAAGGATAAATTATACGCGAAGAACGTTTCCAAATTTGAACTTATGCAAGCTAGTCACCAGCGGCATTGAAATCGCGATAACCTACAAAAACAGCTAATTCGAAGTCCATTAAAGATGCTACGCGGTACCATGCGTAGAATTCCTGTGGTTGTACCGCATCGGAACCAATTCAGTCCAAATATCTATTGAGACAACTATTTTCAACAGACGTCAAAATGAAACCGAATGTAGAAATCCATAGGAAGCTTTCGATTGCCTTGCAACAGCAGCCCAACGCAGTCGTTTACTTCACCGACGCATCTAAAACGTCACAATACATTAAAGGTGCCTTCTCAATCGAAAGCGGAGATTCATTCTTTCAGTCTGCCGACTATGGTATCAATCCTAGCGTCTGAGTTACGCGGATGTTTGCCGCACATCGCATATTTGCCCACTGGCCAGTATGTGATACTGACTCAGCTTTGGTATAACAGTACATCGAAGCGGGAACCATTATCGCGAAAACAGTGAACCAAATACGACACGATATTCTTGAATTAAGTGAACGCAACACCAGCATCACTTTCGTCTGTATTGCGAGTTATCGAGGGATAATAGACCCCGATGAGGTACACCGTGCGACAGAAGTTAACTTACCGATAACGCTAGGATAAGCCAATTATATCCAGTTAACTCACCCTGGTACATACGAAATGATCATTTTCAAAATGATCCGAAGATAGCGACGATCAAAGATAAGGTGTGCAGCGTTCGATACTTGAAAAAGCTAGACTAATCCGCTAACTATTAATTCGCTAGATAATAGTGACGAAGTCGAGCGAATCAACCGGCTAACTGCCCTCGATCTACGCCGAATCGTTAACCGGTATTGACAGTACGGAACATCTCAGTGAGCGATCAACCCACCACACGCGTCATTTTATTATGCTTGCCATCTTATTTAGCTGTTTCAGTTAGATTGCAATTTATTTTAAGGTGAAAAAAAAGTCTCGGCTACAACTATTTAAAAGTGTCACTCGTTTTTGTTTTTTTTTTAAATTGTTGCAAGAAAATTCGACTGTCAACCCGAAGATATTCTCGAATACAGCTCGCGGCAGAAAAAGCTTTTCATCATCCTTTAATTCTTACAGTTAAGGCAGTGGCGCATCATTCCGTATAACGACATGCGCATCCGCGATTAATGTAACTAGGTGCCGTGAACGCTAGTCCATTCAAATGCAAAAAAAATACAATGGATATATATTTTTTAATTTTACAATTAGCCTTAAGGTATTATCTCTAGTAAGTCTATAATGAATATAAAAAAAGCGTGGCGAGTAAGGGGAGTAATCTCGAACGAAATTCATCCCTCACTCCGCAAGGTGAATTTCAGGATTGAAATTTTATCCTGTTTGTGACACTAATATGACGATAATATTTCGTAAATTCCAGATTCAAATAAACACGTTCGTTTATTTAATTTTTATGATTTATATACATTTAAATATAATTAAGAAAAATATATTTAAATAAATACATTTTGAAAACGGAACATTGTAAAAACCACAAACACAATAAAGCCATTAAATGTGGGTCAAAATTAATATATATACATATGTACATATGTATATAAAGTATAGTGTGTGTGTGTGTGTGTGTGTGACACAAATTTATTACATTGTAATTAACAACAGCGAAAATTAAAAAATAAATAAAGAAAATAATACAAAAAAAAAAAAAAAAACACAACCCATTCATTCACCACTTTTCCATAAATAAAGAATCAACTTCGACATTAAGTTTGTTACGACGTCGTCACATGTTTGTTATTACAGCTTTAATTCTTTCATTATCCTCGCATATGTATTGCAAATGTACAACCAACTACCCACCCACCCATACACACACACACACACACACATACACACACACACACTACACTCACACGCTAATATATCTCGTATTCCTAAATATGAAAACATATGCGTCACATACGCTCCAGAGACAGGAAACTGTACTCTTATTGCGAGAGTTACACTTATTCATATCTGTCACAGGGTCTTATTTTTCCATGTGAAAATTAATCAAATCAATCATTGCCATATTCAATATAAATAACGAATGAATCTGTTCGACAACACGTACATTGATATTACTGGTTTCAACATCCGGTTTAAAAGATTTTAGGATATATATGTATATATATATATATACATATATATGCACACCACTTCAAACTAATTTCATATTATAGTAAAGCACATTTCGTTCAATAACTTTAGTTAAGAATATAAAAAACTTGTACGATTGTACCAAAATAATTTTTCGAATAAGAAGCATTATACTAAATGTTTATACTGTTGTATGGATCATATATTCAAAATGAATCATAATTTAAATTTTCGGAAGAATGTGGAATGGCACTGCGCGCACACACACAAGAAAAGTCGAATAACATATTTTCTTAGAAAAGAGACATTTAACATTAAATATTTATGCAAAAATATATTCAAACCATATATATATATATATATACACCGGGCTGTTGATTCGAATGATTAATTTTTGTAAAAAATCGATTTGTCAAAGTTCCTGCCTTTCGACCAATAAGAAAAAAAAATTGATATTTCTTTATCGAAATTCAAAATGATCATTAATAAAATATTGGGTTTTTTCTCGTATTTTAAATTTTAATATGTTAACTTGTTCAATAAAGTCGCATTTTTTTTAGCATAGTATTTTTTTTATTTAAATAAAAAACTTGTTTATGAAATTTAAAAAGTTGCATAAATTTTGAATTTGAGTATATCTCGGCGATTCTGAGTCGATTGTTGATTAATCTATTCTAAGTAAATCGATGAGACTTGAGTCAATTAGAACTTTACTTGATTTCCCGAATCGATTAACTGATTGGACTTTCTAGATTCAACAGATATATATATAATATATATAAATAATATGTAATTCCTGATATTAGTATTTAACGCAATATTAGCAAAAAATATATATATATATTGCGTGAATGATCGTACAAACTATATAGTATTATTATAAAAAAATAAATAGAGTATTTGTAAAGAAATAGTTTATTTTATATTTAAAAAACTATTATATATTTATTAATAAAAATAATAATTTAGTTGAAAATAATAAAAAAAAAGTAACCTAACCGGATTCGTAATTACTTGCCAACCCATCCTTCTTCATTTAAACCTAACTGTCTTGATCAAGAAACTAACAACTGAAATTTTAGACTGAAAAAACTAGAACTCTACTAAAAATGAACAACCATCCCTTTTTATACCTTTTTCTTAAGCCTTGTTAAACAAAATTTACTCGATTTCTTCATTATTTACTGGCTGTAATTTATTTTTACTGGCTGTACTAACTAAAATTATTTGGTCAAACTAATTTACTGTTTTTCCCCATTGACTAACTAAAATTAATTTTAATTATTGTATAACAATAGTTTGTCTACTACAAATCCGGTCTGGTTTTATTATAATAATTTTAATATATTTTACTTTAATTAAATAAATAATTATATATATATTTTGTTCTATTATATTAATTAAATTAAATATTAGCTTTCCACGTTCAGTTTAATAAATTTAAATTTATTATGACGTGATCATACGACGATCGTAATATATATATATATATATATATATATATATATATATATATATATATATAAGTCGGTAAAATTAATTTGTTGATCCTATTTCTCCATGTATTACTGTTTTGGCTACTTATTGCTTATGTTCTGGTAGTCCGATAAAGGACTTACTAGTATCCACCCGTCCAGTCATCGTAGTCTGTGTTTATATTTTTCCTGTTTAAACTCTGTCCAATTAACAGGCATTTTTCAATTCTTTCGGCGTGATACGTCTATAATATTTCAGAATTTTTTGTCGACACGGCGCAAAAAGAGACGTCTTTCAATTTTTATCTTTTCTAAAATTGATACGTACGTCATCTTTACCGTCTATATGGAATTTCTTTTCATTTTATTTTAATCATTACCGTGCTGCGTTTTGAAAAAATGCCGGACGTACGGACATGGGACACTTTTAAATTAGATTATATAGGTTTTTGCATGACGTTTAGGTAGGAACGAATATTTATGTATAAAATAGGCAGAGGATTAATTTATGTAGGACAGTTAATTGAGTGTTACAAAAATTACAGAGAATTAAAGGCTCTCAAGTTGCCGCAAACAGGCGTGTGTTAAAATGATCCATGAGTAGGCGAGACAAAACCATTTCAATTCGTCTTCCACGTATAGAGTGGTCACTGATCGCTGTGGAACTGCTTTCAGAAGACGAATCGCATTTGATTCCATTGCATCGTTGGCCAATCCCTGGAGCGCTTGAATATCACTAGCATGTGCTGGAATTTTCGGGACAGATTCCACGAAATACGATAATTTTGCCGCTTCGTCGGCTCGCGCGCTGATGCCTAGATTCGCACGGCGTGGACTTTGAAATTTCTGAAATACATTCCACTTTGGAATTAACCCTTTTAGTCGTAATGTTCCCTATAAGGACGTGAACTTTCAGTGGTTAGAAAATTTATTTTTAATAATAATGTCGGATATTTAAAACAATGTTTCGCTATAAAAATATATTTATAGAACGTCGTTAAAAATTATCTAAAATCGATATAAACATACTTAGTAGACTTTAATTACTTTGTATAAACACCGAAATTAATAACTTTTACCTCTGGAATTAATAGCGGTGACTGATAACAACGGGTTTATTTTTTTTTTTAATAATCGGCATAATTTATTTCAGTTCGATAATACGAAACCACGAATTACGGACTAGAGAGAAAGACTCTAGAACAACTTCTTACAAATTGGACGAGTAATAATATTTATCGCGAATTTACTTCGGAGAATTATTTCGAAAAACTTTATCGTTACAAAAATTTATCTGCTTTCCTAAACAACAACAATAAAGCACCTTATGGTCGGATGGAGGAAATCCAGGGAAATCAAGCGAGTAATGACGATGTATATATGTATACATATTGAAAAGGATACAGAACGTATAAATGGCGCTTTTTCAAAAGGAGTGGTCCTCAGTTAACGTTAAAAATGGCTATCGCGATAAGTTCCTCTTACTAAATGCCGGAGATTTTACCGGTAGAGAAGCGATAAAAACTTTAGGCGATTTCTAATAAGGAAAATGCTCCTCAAAACAATTCCCTTTAACAACATCGCTCCCTTCGCAATAGCGTAACCAGGAACAACCGATCGGTTAAGTTAGCATTTTGTAAACGAACAAGCCGCACTACCCGGGTTTCAGCTGAAAAACGTAATAATAATAATAATATTATTATTCTTATTATGTATCCCTGGATTTTCGGAAATACTTTTGTACAATCGCCGTAATGGTTCGAGAAAAAAATCTGATAAAATTAGATACGATAAACAATCAAAAATAAGTTAAAAACGCAGAAATTTTTTATTTATGATAAATCACAAAGCTTTTCGCATGTTAGGCCATTATCAAATGAATATTTAAAAAGATAAAAAAAATGAAAAATATTAATTTAAGATTACAATTCCTAAAAAGGAAATATAGAATTCACTACTGATCGAAAGAAGACGACGGACTCATATAGTGCTTGAAACAGTCTACCTTCGATTCCACACATTCCCTTATCAATTGAAATCTAGCAGTATACGTCACCCGCCGAATCTAAATTTTTCCTAAACCTTCTAATCTAATTTTTTCGCGCGCCTAATTCAACGGCCATGTAATGTTAAAATTTGTAAAAGAAAAATAATATACGGAAAGATGAAAAAATAAATTTAAATATCGAGGAGGTTATAAAATGAAGTAGTACGCCTCAATGGTTCCGAATAGGTTTTATGTAATATTAAAACCACGATTAAAAATTAGACGATGAAGTTTTAAACTCTGAAATGGTAATATTCCGAAAAGGACGATAATTTCGCCCTGTAAACGAACTTTCTGATAATTCAATTACTTAACTTTCCTTATATAAGGTTTTTTTTAAGAGGATTTCTAAACTATTTTATTGGAAGATTCTCATTCAGTGCAGACACATACTAGACGATCGGTTCTTTCTGACTGTTTAATTTCGCCGCGACAGAAAACGAATCGTTTTTGATAAATCGATATATTATTATATCAGTAATCCTGTATCCTTAAATACGTACCCGCGAAGTATTTATAAAGTCAGCGCGCGAAGTGTATAAAACAAAATAAAACAAAAAAAACCAAATAAATATAAAAAACAAAAGAAAAATAAAAAAATAAAAATAAACACCCACGTTGAAATACCGGAACGAACAGAAATTAAATAGCGAAGCAACAATACGAGCAGTCGAAAATAAAAAGGTAAAAGCTTTATAAAAATCTTTCGTTTCATCTGACAAGAATAAAATTTTATTTCAAGAATATTTTTTAACAAGGAATTATACATACATATACATATATATATTTATTTATATTTATATTTATATATAGTTATCGCGTCCAGAAGACCCGATTAAAAAGAAAGATAAAAGTGGCGTATAGTTAGGTTAACCTTAGCACCCTAGCTCGTGAAAATAACGTTAACAATACCTAAATGCCAGAAATGTGAAAAGTCCACGAAACTCCACTGAACAAACGCCGAACGCTTTTATATATATATATAGCATAAAAGTATAATAATCATCTTCATCGCAAAGTACTAAAAGCTCGAAGAAACAAGTGGTCGTTTAATAAGTGGCAGGAGGAAGTTTAACGTTTTTTATTTTTTTAAATGAAAGTCGTGGTAAAAGCTCTTAACAACGACGAAAGTGCGACGCAGAAATCAAAAGCAGGTGTAATATATGTATGTGTGTGTGTGTATTTTAACTTATTTTTGTATACGAGTCCGTGTATTGTATACGGAGGAACGCTTTGAATTCGTTTATTTCGACTTCGAGACTATTAAAAACAATGGACGGTAGGAAATTTAAGTATATTACGAGAAAAAAAAATAATAAAACTACTATTAATTGGAGCACGCGATCTGTTTATAAAGCCAGAAAAAAAAATAAATAAAATGGAAAACGCCAGCTCGAAATTGTTAACTTTGTTCTGTTTTACTCGATGTAATACGCACGTATAAAACAGTGCCGTTTGGGTAAAAAATAAGTAAACATACACGTTATTATATTATATTATGTTATATATATATATATATATATATATATATATATATATATATATATATATATATATATAATGTTGCTGACATGCATGGTCTTAAAACTTTAAATTCTTAAAACAAAACACCCTTCAGTATTAGCATTAAAGCTAGTTATTATTATTATTGAAAAGAAAACAACTATTAATTATGTATTAAATAGGATTCGGGTGAATTTTAATGAACGTATTTCTCAAATTTCGAAGATATTTTTCATTTGAAACGAATAGCAATTAATTCTTAATTTTTAATTGTTTTCGTTTTATTATTATTAATAATCTTATCGTGTATATATAGTTTTGATATGAAAAGTAACACTACCTGGTAATACGTACACGTAATCTTCACTTTAAGTATACATATTTAATTCTTTGATTTATACATATATACAAACAGAAGTTCTTGTTTTAACCAACTCAAGTAATTACTATGTCGGTCGGATACGTCAGTCAACATCTATGTTTTATTTGTGTACTAAGTCGCGAATTGTGTTTCGCTAGAGACTTATAAATTGTTCGAAAACGTTTCAAATGCCTGGGGTATTAATAAACCTATAACGAGCATATATATATATATATATATATATATATATAAGATTATTATTATTGTTATTATTTTCAGGTATAGAGACAACTATACTCGGTATAAATATACGGTATATAAATTACGAGGAATATGTAATCTTTAGTATATAGATTCTCTCGATAAAGACTAAAATACTTCAGTCTTAATTTATACGTTTCCAACCCGTCGGTGGTAAAGTATTATTTTCAGGGAAGAGCCACTCGCGCACGCACTGTTACGTACTGTCAAGCGCGTTATTAACGCTTAATAACAAATTGGCTGCCGTCGTTTTCCGAACTGCAATAAGCAAACGATGTAGGTAGACGAGCTATTTAATATCTTCCTATAGTAAGTCATACGAAGTAAATTCAACAACCCTCGACTTACAAACAGAACGGATATATATATATATATATATATATGTATGTATGTATGAGTGTACAGTATTAAAATCTCGAGTATAATAAAAGAATAATTTTATAGCGACCGGAGTAGCTTCTTCGCTTAGACTTATTCTGTTGCGCGGTTCAGTTAGCGATGAATACAACGTTCTGCTCGTAGGAACTGACGGTTCAGCTAGATGATACACTCGAACGACCAGTTCCATATCGTATGGAGTGCGAAGAGTGTATAGTATAATATACGTTCGCCCGGATGATGAGTAAAAAACCGGAAAAACAATAGCGACGAAGATACTAATGTAGTCGAACACGATAGCGGGTCGACGGATGAATTTGTATAGTACAGAGATATGACGAACAGGATCGAGTGAAGATTTTGTCTCGTCTCTCGAATACGAAAAGAGAGGTGGATAATAACTACGAATACGAAAATTGGCTTCTTATCTCTCGAATAGAAATTTTTCTATTTAAAAATATTTCCCTATATACGACGAAGACGCTATTTGACTGGTAAATTTTTAACAGAAAGAAAATCTAATTTCGGTGGACAGGTGCAAACGCGTGAAAATTTCAAATGAAATAATTCGTTTTTGATATTATTATTTATTTTTAATGGTTATCCACGAAGTAGTCTATAGTGTTTGACCATATTGAACGTCATTTAAACTTCGTTTAACATTCTAGACCATTTCTTTTTTTAGTAGGAATGTTATTAATTTTAAGGAGTTTGAAAAGGGAACCGATATGTTCGGAATTTGCCCCTTTTGTTGCAACATCCATTAGCTAGCGATACAACTGTGTCCGGGTATCCGAGCAAAGGTAATATTAACCGAAGTGGAAGAGATGAATGAAATTATATATCTTTCACGATTTTATTTTATACGTATATAAATATAAAGAAATAAAAGAAGTTAAAATATTTCTGAGAGGTAATTCGTCACTCGGATAGTGCCCTTCTATAAGACAAGATCGCAGGAATGAGTCCCGCCAAAAAGGAAAAGAATTTGACGCGGTGGTATAAATATTTGAACTGTTTCGAAGCGTATTAGACAGAAAAGGAATCGGCAACATGTCGGGTGATGTACCATGAAAGTGATAATAACGATGATATATTACAACTACAAGCAATTATTATTACCGATTAAATTACTATTATTTATTTAGAGAATTCGTACCCACAGTAAATGCATAATTCTTCCGGAACTATTTATATGCATATATATATATATTTTTTTTAGCAAAACAAAATAAAATTGAAGTTAATCACTAAAAAATTTTATTACACAAACACGAACACGAAGCTTTTCAACTATTAAGTCATTTTCGAGCTTTGAAAATGATTTAATAGTTGAAAAGCTTCGTGTTCGTGTTTGTGTAATAAAATTTTTTAGTGATTAACTTCAATTTTATTTTGTTTTGCTAAATGCATAAAATCACTACTCTCCAATACATCAACATTATATATATATATATATATATATATATATATATGTATATATATATATATATATTGTTATACGGAACAGGAGGCAGTCATTTGATAAAATTTTATAATTTAGTATACAGGGTGGAAACTCCGTATTCCCGATTAAACCCGGAGCGACGTATAGAGATGATCCAAACTATCTCGGACATGCACAGGTTTTGCGTATGGATATCGGAACAATGATTATATAGCTGTTATTTTCATTTAGCGCGCAACGGCTCAACTGTTTAATTTTTATTTACATAGTCGACATATTCGCGCATATGCGAAGGGATTAAATTGACGATTGTAATTTTTTTCGGTTTTTTAGAATGGGCAAGTCTATATCGTGCATAATACTACACACGTATACGACTTAATATGAGTGTATATGTCGGCTCAATTGTGCGTTGTGAATGCGAGTTCATGCGGGCGTGTACGTGTTGGCATATTTGTACATTTATTTACACTTGATGGATTTATCTACTGCGCTTCGTACTTGCACTTATGTATAAAAATAATCGTAATAAATAATTGTAAATACATTGGTAAAATTGTAACATTATATTTAAAATTACTGTTATTATGTGTATTTCATCTTTATGCTTCGAGCTGGAGTGTGTTATTAAAAACAATAATTGCTTATACACAAGTACGATAATAAATATTTATTTTTTCTTTTTGCGTATGTGAATGTGCATTTATCGTTGCGTGATGTGTGTACCTAGTAAATGTATGTTAAAATATATGTACATATATGTGGATTATGTATATTTTTATCTCATTATAAGTTGTATGTTTTTTCCCTCCCCCTATGTGTAAATGAATGTATGTGTGTATATTTATGTCGAAATTTGTAATATACGTATACAATGTGTAATGGGTACTCTATAGTTACAGAATGCGTGGTATATGAGAAATTTTCTTGTTGCCTAGTAATAATGTAAACAGTTAACGATGCCACATGCGTGGAAATTTTGTGTGTATTATTCTATATAATGTAATTATTTTTGAAATAAATTGAAATTACTATTATTATTATAAAATTGCATATTATATTCAAACAAATTTGATTTGATTTATCATTATTATTATTATTATTATTATTAGGATGACGATGAGAATTATGATTATTATTCACAAATGTTACGACATATTTATGGATAATGATGACAGTGAATTACAGTTTTAAAATTTATCGATATTATTATAACGACAGATACTCGTACAGAAATTAACGACACGATTACTTATAATATCCTTGAAATGTTCGAAACTTTCAGTATCATAACCAGCAAGTTTAAAGTTATTCCTAAAACAAATTCTATTTTGGATCCCACACACACTTTTGACCTAATGCGAAATTTTCGTGTATATATAAGTATATATATATAAATTTAACGATTAGCAAATATGTGTTAGATGAAGATCAGATTAAGGTAAAATGCAATAATTGCTTTTCGCATGCATGTTTGCAGCAAGAAAAAGAAAAAGGTAAGCTTAACTTAGAAGACAAGAAAAATATTATTAATAAAATTACGCACAATACGTTTTCATACTCTTGTCCTTTATACTTAAAAATTGTAAATAAAGTAAAACTTAATATAAATTATGGATAGTATCAAGTTAATTTTGCAAAATGTAAATCACTGTAAAGAAGCACAAACAGTACTTCAATTAAATAATGTACAAAATAATAATTACCTATGCGTAATTTGTGATCCTTATTTATATAGTGATGAAAATCACTTTAATTTGTTATTGCATACTAAATTCGTTGCTATCAGTAGTAACATTAAGAATATTAACAGTACTGTAGTTTCTGACTACATAATTAAAATTAACGTAAATAATATTGTTGTTTTTGGAATATATTTTCCATCCAATAATGATATGAATTATCAATTTACACTTTTGCATAATCACATAAAACAAAACAGTAAACATAACGTAATAGTATTGGGTGATTTTAATTCAAGATTAAAAATTATGGAGAACAAAAATTTTTACCATACGCCCAGGAGTACACAATTTGAAAATCTTGTGTATTCGGGGAACTTGTTAATTAAAAATGATATCGGTGTTTACACTTTTGAAAATCACAATGGGCAGAGTTTGATAGATTATAATAATAACTTTAAGTATAAGTTATCGGATGTTATGGTTAAGGAGTTTCTTCTAAGCGACCATAAAAATATAAGTATAGATATTTTCGATGTTCATATCGATAATAATGAATATATTTTTAGCCTAGATATCGATAAATTTATCAGTAAATTAAATGGTGACTTAATGTTAAATTTTGAAACAAATCTTATTCTTGCAAATACTCAAGTTAATAATATTACTGAACAACTTATATGTGATATTGTAAATTGCTCCAAAGTAAAAAAGCCTAAAATGAACAAATCATGGTGGAATAAAGAATTAGATTATTTTAAATTTCTCATTCGTAAGTTTAGTAATATTAAAAATGTATAAATCTAAAATTAGATATGTTAAGCAGCAGGCATGGAGGAATTTATGCAGCTCGTTCAGGGCCTGGGGTAAACCCTATAAAATATTAACGAACATTGAAACTTTTAAATTTCCTGATTTAAATATTAATAATGGTAATGATTCCTATTCATGTATCAACAGAAATAAAGATAAAATGAGTTTTTTAATGAATACATTTTTTAATTTCAAAGATGGTATCCCAATTTCACTTGATAATATTACAATTAAAAATAAACATTTAAAATTGGAAGTGACGTATTTTGAATTAAAGGAAATAATACAGAATCTGAACAATAAAAAAGCCCCATCCTCTGATGGTATAACAAATAAGGTAATTAAAATCATATATTTTTACTTTCCGAGTTTATTATTAACGCTTTATAATAAGCTTTTACAGCTTAATATGTTTCCAATTATGTGGAAAAGTGCTAGTATAATCATGTTAAATAAACCGAATAAAGATCCCAGTAATATAAATGGTTATAGACCAATATGTTTGTTAAATTCGTTAAGTAAAGTTTATGAAAAAATTATTTTAAAATTTTTAAATCACGAAATTAACGGTACATCTGTGCTCAATCCGTATCAATACGGTTTCAGAAAATATTATTCTACAGAATTAGCTATATCAGATGTAATAGATAATCCATCACAAAATAAACAACGTAATAATAGATATATTGTTATCTCATTTGATATTGAAGGTGCTTTCAATAACTGTGATCGTCAAGTTATAATTGACACGTTAATTGTAAATGAATTTAGTTTTAATGTAATAAGTTTAGTACATAATTTTTTAACCAATAGGAGAGTTACTTGGAAATATCAGAACGATATCATAGATGTCAGTAATAATTTTGGAGTTCCACAAGGGTCTGTTCTTGGACCGGTCCTGTGGAACATTTTATATTCCAATATACATTCTTATTTTAATAACGCTTTAGTTGGTTTACGGTTGTATAGTTATGCAGATGATCTGCTTTTAGTATATAATGTTAATTTATGTAGTAAATTGACGTTATCGTCTCATATTTCTAATTGTAATGAAATTATTGATAAGCTTAAAACAATAATAAATGTTTTAAATCTCAAATTTGAGATTTCTAAATCTCAAATTATGGTTGTTTCTGGTCGAGATAAAAGTTTTGATCAGATAATTTATGATAACATTAAAATTGACAATCATGTGTTTAGTTCTACAGATCACATAAAATATTTGGGTTTCATTATAGATAATACGTTAAATTATAATAAACATATACAATATATAAATAATAAAACCAACAAATATTATTATATATTTAAAGCTCTTGGTGATAAATTATGGGGACTTAACTATAAATCTAAGGTAATTCTTTATAAAGGTTTAGTACAGTCATTATATACATATTGTGCTGGTGTCTACTTCAAACATTTAACTAAGCAGCAAATACATAATGTAATTTGTAACTGCCGTAAATTTATTATTGATTCAATCTCTTCTTATATTACTGTATCAAATATAACATTATATACTATTGCTCGTATCTTACCTATTGATCTTTATATTAAAAAAAGATCTTTAATTTTTAATGCTAAAAAAATAATTATGGTGTCATAAGTAAAATAGTTCTTAAACAGTTGAATACACAAATTTTAAATGAATTTAGTGTAAGATACAAACTTTTAACAAAAGATAAATTAATTAGTAAATTTTTTCCGAATGTAATAGATCGTTTTAAAAATAAAAAGATTATAGTAAATTTTTACATGACTCAGATACTTTCTGGTTATGGTTCCATTGGATATTATTTGAATAAATTAAATATAATCGGTGATAATAAATGTCACAACTGCAAGTGTAATGTAGTTGAAAATGTGCAACATATAATATACAAATGTAACAAATTTGATCACCTGAGGCAGTTGAATAGTATTGATTGTACGCTTAAACCGAATGAAATTATTTTATTAAACCAATTTCCGGTTTTTATCTTGGAAATATTTAAAATTAAGTACATTTATAGATAATCGCTACTAGTAGCAATAAGCACAAATTTGCATGCTACTACAGTTTTTTGTTTCAATTGTAATGTATATGTTAAATATATAATAAATAAAAAAAATATATATATACATCTTTCAATTATATATTTTTAATAATTTACATCTAGCTAATGCTATTTGGTATTTCCTCATAATGAGAAACATTCCATCCACTAGTGAATGCTTAAACTTAATCGTGCATATTTAATACGCGTCATTTCTATTAAGTCGCGACGGTTTGCGGATTTCGATCAAGTTATCAGATAAAGATATCGACTTATCTTACCGTATAAATCTGTGATTCGCCTTCCCTTCGTATTTAACTTAGAAGTACTTATGACTGTAATATCCGAGTTCGTTTATAAAGTTACGTGTCATTTTATATAGTAGACCTCTACTCCGAGCTTTGGTAAAAGCTTGTGACTTATGCCTAAAAATACCGACTTATTTTTTCTCGATTAGAATTTTCAATCACGTGAACCACACGATGAATTTGCTCCCCATTGTGCTATGCTTTTCACTGAAATCAAATTAATGCTCAAGGTTCTTGATCTGGATGACTTGTAGTATTCTTTTTTAGAGTAGTTTTTCATACAATTTAGAAAGTACAGCCAGTAACGAAATGAGACAATACGAGCTCGATTGTGTTCAAGTTTTTGCGACTTTTCAAAATATGATAATTTGCGAGAATTTCAATTGTACCGGAAAATTTCATATGATTACATATATCTATATAGAGCAGACTACACATGAGAAAATGATGCTGGATATAAGATTATCAGATAATAAAAAAAATCCACAGACTCGTGAATAAACTCGGTTGGATGATGCAGTGGAGCGGATGACTATGACAAATGGAGTTGAGCTGGCTATGTGATTGGAAGAGGAGACAATAGATGGTCAAAGCGGATCGGACAGCGGTGGCAGATAGACAGAAAAAGGATAGAGGAAGAACCAATGAAGCGGTGGCGCTATAGCAGAAGACGTTGGAGAAAGCCTTCATCCATAGAGATAGATATACATAAATCGTGCCAATTTATTCGGCGATGACTGTAAATTTAAATTTTATATTCGAGGAAAGCATTTTACTTTTCTTGTAACGAAGTGGACTACTTCCGCTAAATATGAATCGGAATGTTCCTGGAGGGCTTATTAAAATTGTCAAATAATCCCGTTAACTTAACCGGCGGTATTATTATACGAATCTACGATAAGTAAAAATAGAAAAAGTCATTAAAATTATAACCTCATTAGAATAACGTTTACGAAAATGTCTTTTATATTAACTTTTATAGAAATGTTTTCATTAACTCCGGATCTTCAACCGTAAATTGAAATGGGTTAATTCCGGTATTTACTTTCGAGCAAATAAAGAACGTTTATTATTATCATTATTACTATTATTATTACCATCGTCTAAGTTTACAGTTGTCTATTTAAAATGAAAATATGTATAAAAAATAGGTATATACGTAATGCGTACGTGCACAGACACACATGTATATATATATATTAAAGTTAACTGGAAAACTTTTAAAAATATACGAATAACCCCCCAACCAAAAAAATAAAAAATTAAAACTTAATTCTGAAAGGTTAACCGAAGCGAATAAAATGTGATAGAGTAGTAGTGGTGGTAAAATGAAAATAAAGGTTTAGTATAATTTCCGAATGCTATTTCTAACTTTTATCTGTACGCGAATTCGTTCGCAAAGAACAAAGTAAATTTTAATTAACTTTAAAAGAGGAGACATCCGCAAAAAAATCAAAAAAATAACGAACGAAGAAAGACAAAAAAAATTTAAAAGAAAAAAAAAATAAAAAATAAAAAACCGAATAGCAACAAGCAAAAAGCTAAACAGAAAGGCCGTACTAGAGGACCATATTTAAATCTGAACCGAACGGATGCGCTTTCTCACAGCGTAATTACATCCGCTTGAATTAGTACCGTTAAACTAGGCCGTCGGTGGTGGTAGTAAAGTAATAAAATAAAATAGAACAGGATAGGAATGGTGGAATGGAATAGAGAAAAAATTGAAACGTATCGAAAATGAAGAACAGATCGAAAGAAATAAAAGTGGAGCGAAGAAGTAAAAGCAGGAGAACAGATAGGTAAGGACAAAGGGGAATGCAGAACCGAAATAATAGTGGAAAGGGGTTATTTGGAAAAGTCCTGGGAAAGTTTTTTGTTTTGGAAAATTAAATTCAAATTTTGCCGCGCTGACAAAACCGTTGAACTTTCTTTATCATAAATAAAAACATGTATCGAAATACGAAGAATCGAAAAATTTCACCTTTGCACGTAATTTGTAACGCCCAACATACGCATACATACACACTCACATACATACATATATATGAATATAAAGACTTTCGTTATAATATGGAATATAGTCGAAATCCAACGACAAGCTTACTTCTGTTAATAGTATAAGTTTTATATTTGAACGCGTCAATCGTGTCCGTCTTACCCATTACTGTTATCTAGAGCTGAATAATAAATTACTACCCGACCTATATACGGTCCTGTCGGTGTGGCTCCCTGGAGATGATGACCGTCTGGAAACATAGGAAATTCGCAATTTTCGAATAACATATCCTAGATAAAACTTTTTTTTTATATATAACTCTTTCACAAGTCTGTACATTCTGGACTTACGTAAATTTCGACTATAAACATATATTATATATAGCCACGTATCGCGTATATACGTAAATAGTCTAGAGCGTGCGTTTAAAACAAAATTATGGTCCTATACGTATTATATATATATATATATATATATATATATATATATAATATTTTAAAAACTATTAATTAACGTGGGATTTATAAATTATTTTTTTTTTAATTCGGTTAATTTCATACATAGTGATTTGTTTTTAAACTTATCTCGCCCACACATAGACGCCGCAACGAAAAAAAATCTCGGATTCAAATACTTTTGGAGTTATTTTTTTTTAAATCGTCTTAATATGTAAAAAATGTAATAACGATGTATATCCGAAAGAGCATTCGACGGGCATATTTAGTAAATTACGAAGAAATTATGATATAGTTTGATTCGAGCTAGAAAATAAGTCTATACGAAAAAATATAATTGGGTTATAGGTCACTAATAGAAAATGCCGATTATAGAGTAATCTTTAACGAAACTTTGTATCACTATCGTCAATAAACAACTTAACTATAATTAACTAATAATAATAAAGTATTAACAATAATAATAATAATAATAAAATATTTTAAAATAACGTTTATTTTTTGAAAATCGTTACTATTAGGATATTAAAACAAAGTTGACGTTTTTATCCTGGCCGTTTAGTTTCAATTCGATTAAGCGCTTTTCGGTAAAACCAGATTTTACAAAACAATCCATATTTTTTTGTCAATTATCACAAGATACATAGATCCAGTAACCCTCTTATGCGTTACGGGTCATAATGTGGAAAGTCCGTACTAAACACATAAACACAGCAATATTTCATTCTAAACTGGCAACAGAACTCATACTACCGTAACTTTCTTTTTGTTATCAAACCCAATTCTTCAAAACAACTGCCAAATTTTTCCCGTTCCAACTGTATAGCACTCAGTAGGCTCCGTCTTGGTCACATATAACTCTCTCGTAATCATTTACTCCAACGTACTAACCGGCCCCGCTTTTTGTCCCTTTACTCCAAACCCCTCTCTAGTTTGCCATATTTTACTATACGACCCCATATTCATCCCGGTACCCTATCTGGTTTCCAACAGTTCTTCAATTTTCATTATTATTTATTTGCGACTCACTTTCACTCTCACATCCCCTCTCACGCACACTAACACATACACTTTTTTTTAACTTTCTGTAGTAGCATCCTTATGGTATCCGTACTATATATATTTCTCGATATAATCCTCGTCAATTTCCTCTTAATAAAAATCTGTTTTAGTATTTTGTCAATGTTTTCTTTGTTGTGCAACCATTTTCTTAATTCGCGTTTTAATTTTGGTTTATTTTCCCCCTCCCCCCGTTTCCTTTCTGATTTCTTCAGGTATTGAGCATTTGTGTTAATATACATACTTATCTGTTTGATTTTCATACTTCGTTCGGGGTATTCATATTCGATATTTTAATTTATTCCTTAGGTATTACTTATCATTCTTTCCTAAACATTTACTACTTTACGGTTCTTTAAATAATCCATCATTCTGACCATCAAGCGTAATTCTTTTACATCCAGAACATTTTCTTCCTAAAGAAGTTCGTACAGTGTATTTCCATATTTTTGTGTTACCAGTTGTAAGATTTTTTTTTGTAATTGGTCGATGTGAATTGTGTAAGATTTGTTTGCTAACACACAAGCCTGCATACGGTATATTAATCCGGAGTCTATCAACGCATAATACACCATTTTAATGGTTTCCTTACTAACATAGTTTCTTAAACAATGGTAACGTTGCTCGCCGTTTTTCTTTCAACAAAAGCTGTATGTTTATTCCATCTTAAATTTTCATCTATGATTACTCCCGGACACTTACATTCTCTTACCATTTCAATTCTCTCGCAATTTATATTACAACACACACTTTCCAGCCCCATATAGTGGGCACACTCATTTGAATGCATCCACAACATAGATTTATATATCTTTCGGTATCCTTCGTAGTTTTAAAAAACATACATTTTGTTTTCATCGTGTTTATTAATGCGTCCATTTTACTAATTTTGATTAAGTCTTTCTGCATATAATCTTTCGCTTTTCTTATATTTCTATTCGATGTCATTACTACCGTCTATGTTACTATTAATTGATCTTGCAGTCCGTTCGCGTAGATGATAAATAATATTGGAGCAAGGCTGCTTCCCTGCGGTACTCCATTTTTCATACTAAATTTTGATCCTCGTACGATGTCCTTACCAACGCCTTTTTCATATTTTGAACCATTTCAAAACCTTACCCGTTATATGTATATTTTCTAATTTTATTCATAACTTCTAATGGTTTACAGTATCAAATGCTTTTGTTAGGTCAATATAATATGTTACAATTACTTTATTTCCCGTTTCTATTTCATCAGAAAAATCTCCTAATGCTTGCGACGTTGATTTATTTTTTTAAAATCCATATTGATTTCTATCGATTATTTTATTTTCCACTAAATATTTCACAAGTATGTTGCTATATACTTTTCCAGTATTTTCTTATTTATTGCAATTGGCCTATAATTTGAATACTCGCTACGTTTACCTTTTTTTATATATCGGTCTAATTAGCGATGTTTTCAATCCTTCTGGTATTTCTGGATTTACTACGTCCAACTGTTACGTCATCAGTAATAGCCTCGGTAGTTACACACGGCACTACAAAAATAAGAATAAAATAAACACTACTGCCGGAGTTTATTTTTTCTAATTTTAATTTTTAATTCGTTTAATAATTTCACCATCCAATGGGTAAAACGGAAATGATAATAAGGCTACGATAACGAACAAAACGCTAATCCATCTTCGTCGTGTGTATAGCCGCGGGTGTTTCTACCTCATCGGTTATAGTCACGCGTCCTGTCAACAGACTGTCACTTCCTTTAAACACGCGACTTGGTAGTATTAAAATAAAATCGTACAACCAACCGAACCCTTCGCGAAATTACATTAATCAACGGATCATTTTAGAAATCTCTTCGTTTATTTTCGTAAACCGCAATTTTTTTATTTGACGCTTTAAACTATTACCCGAATCCGTTCGCACGCAACCTACGCAATTAAAGAATTATCCGAAACAGGGTTTCCACGGAATCGATCGCGAATTATACTTTCAGATGGGAAACAAAATACGAAACAAAATTTATTATTACTTTTTTTTTTTAATTTCTGAAGAGAACTTCGACGAAATTATTCTTAACACTTCGAAATAAGTATCACTTAAGAAATGCAATTCCACCAACAAACCATCTTAGAACTATTCGCTTCTCCCCTCTTCCTTTGAAGTATTTTGTGCATAGCAGAATGGAACAGGTAGTACTGTCTCGTATCCGCCACACCGCATTGACTCGTGACCATATTTTAAATAAAAACAAATTCACCTTTGTACACTCATTTCGTCCGGATGCCCTTAACACTCCAACACTTACTCTTTGACTGCCCACGATGTTCCGCATACCGTCCTCAAAATTTCGGTTGTAACTCGTTCAAAACAGTTTCATCTGATAATCCAACTGCTGTAGTGCTTCCATCAGTTTCTTCGAACTATAAATATGATCAATCTCATCTAACATCTCATCTACTTTCGGATGTTTCTAGCGCACAAAAAAAGTATCATTTAAATAATCAGAAATATCAAATTTTCTTCAATATGCCGAACCGGTTAGTTCAATTTTCACATTCGCGCACCTCTGGCCTAAGTAATAAAAAGAGGGCTTACTCGTTTTAAAGTTAGGTTCGTATTCACCGGGTGTAACCATGCATTACTCTCAGCAGAGGTTTTTGATTATTCAAACGGCTTTTATCGTTTCCGATTTGTAATAAACCGTAGGGTCTACGAAATTAGGATATATATATATATATATATATATATATATATATATATATATATATATATACAGGAAATTATTATGGATAAGAATAATATAATGCAACTGGAATCGCTTACCTAGATGCCATTTGGGAAATTAGGAAACGTTTTTAAAAATAAAGAAATGCCAAATAGTCTAAAAAGTAAGCTGTATAATCAATGTGTGATGCCAGTCTTGACATATAAAGCTAAAACATGGAGCCTTACTAAAGGGACAGCTAGAAATATTAGGAAAACCCAAACGGCTCACGAGAAGATCACGAGACGGTTACATGGATTATAGGGAACAGACGAAATTGGTAGACGGAGTGGAGCGGATCACCAGGCTAAAATGGAAATGGGCCGGACATTTACCAAGACAAAAGGATGAAAGATGGACTAAAGGGGTATTATAGTGGTGGCCCATTGACAGCCAGTGTTCACAAGAAAGACCCATGCTAGGTGACGAGATGATATTGTTAAATGGACAGAAATTATATATATATATATATATATATATATATATATATATATATATATATATATATATATATATATATAATGAAGTAGTTAATTAAATGCATATTTTTTATATTGTTTTTCGCATTATTATTATATATTTATTTAAAAAGTATTTATTTTTATTTCAATTTGAAAATGGTACAACTCCCGAAAACCTTAAAAAGCATTTAGTACGCGGTTTCAATTATCGATATTTAAATCCACGGAGTAGTTAAAAACTCTTAATTAAAATCCAGTTAACCCTGTTTTTTTTTAATGAATACGTCAAGATGCCGGATACTCTATAAAATTAATCATCAAGAAGTCGAAAATATAAAGTGTTATTTCGCGTAACACGGATTTTAGTTTTCCTCGACATTTATTAACGCAAAATCCGGTCCCTAATTTTACGATACGTGATAAAAGGTAACGAGCTATAAAGGCTTTATATTTATTTGATAATTACAAATGGACGTAATGAAAATTTAAAATTCAATTAATGTTACCGACGTTATAATAAACTCCCTTAATAATGTTATCGTCGAATATTTCTAATTTTAAACTTAACGATAATATCTAAATAAAATTATCCATTTAATGTAAGGAGTTATAATTTTTTTGCTTATTTCTTATTTCACCGATGCATTAAATCCGTTATATTCGATATTTACTAATTCCGTTACATATCCCTCCCCAATTAAATCCTTTGCACAATGTGGCGAATCCGAATTTGGAAAATATCGATACGCTAATTATCGCTCTAAATAATATTTATTTAGTTTGAACTTGTTTCATTTTTTTTATATTTTAATTTTGTATTTACATACTCCGCTTGTATCAATTCGTGAATCATATTTCCACCTCGTACATGTTTACGCATTTCTAATTCTATAGGGGAAATTATTTTTTATCGCTCTCAATCCCCTGTAACTAGTATTTTTATACATCATCATTATCCTCGAATTTGTTCATTGCGAACGTCGTGACTAGCCATCGTACGTTTATTTTTACCTACAAAATAGACTACAATTCAACGCACTATAGATGCGCGCGCATATGATGTTAAACGGATACGCTTTTTGATAATCTGGTTAATAAGTTTTTTTTATTTTTAAGATTTCGTAAAGTGAAAGTTCAGAGATTAAATTCGGAATTATTACAGTTTTATAGAAAAAATTCGTACTTTTCAATAATATAATCTATCGCAATTACAATATAGTTTATAAAATACGGATTTGAAGTTCATTCTTTACATTAAACGATTGTAAAATTTTTAAATTATTTTCAATCGTTAAAACCAACTTTGATATGGTAACTTATTATTAAGTTTAATTTTTTGTTTTTAAATTTTTTATTAAATAATATACATTCAGATTTCGACGTATTCATATTTTCAATTCATTACAAAAATTAACGATTTTAACATTTGTCGATAGTTTAATTTTATACATTCGCTTTTTAAAATAAACATTTCTTTATTTCGACCAAAATATGTCTTAATGCGAAAACAGAGACAGCTTGTTTTTTTTTCTTAAAAAAAAAAAACAATTCGCTTATATTATCCGTATCACCTAATCGAATGTTTTCGGCTGTAAAATATTTTTCACCAGCTCGTTTTCGGTTAATAATATTGCCCGCGAAATCTCGCTACGCAATATAGGGGTGGGATGATCCGAAAATTTTGTAAAGACTGAATGAATGTAAAGTTGCAAATGGCGGTTAAACTCGTAAGCTAACCTCTCATTTTCCTATTATTTTTAAATAAAATTTCATTAGAAAATTTTGCTCGAGTAGTTTTCGAGTTATTGTCTTCTCTGGTTCACTCTATAGTTTCGATATCGACTATTTATTATAGACTCCCGAAACATATTTCTATAATTTTACAAAGTGCGAAATGCACTGATTTAGAAAAAAAAATAACAAGAAAAAGTTAGTTTAAAAAAAACGATAAACTCTTATTTGTGAAAAATAACGAAGCTATTCGGTTGTTAAGTCATTATCGAGTGAAAGTAAAAAATAAAATGTCTAATTTTTATATTTTTATGCTTACTTGATAATGTCTTAACAGCCGAAAAGCTTTGTGATTTTTTATTTTAAAAAAGTTTAACGATTTTAACTGATTTTTTGCTGTTTATATATTTCTATAATAAAACGACCCCCATCAACAACGAAAATACATTATTACTCAACACGAGATAATTTATGTAGCACCACAAACTTTTTTTCCCTGTGTAAAATAATTCAACACGTTACCGTTGAAAACGCGTTACTATTATTAAAGGGAATAACTGGTAGCCCATGAAAAAAAATTACTTACAACACACGCGTAACCTCCATTAAACGATACGCGGCTGTACCGAGATATCGACGTTGGCTGGTCTTAATTATCAGTACAAAAATTTTATTCACTTATTTTTACAGAACTGTCAAGGCTATTAGGGCACTGATGACATATTAGACATTATAAATGAGGTTGGAAAAGTAAAATGAATCGTGGAGAAGAAATCAGATAGAATATGCGGACGAGTTTAGGATGGACAGCGATAATGGCGAATAAGAGAAGGGTTTTGGGAGTATACAATATGGCAAAAGCAGAGGGACGCGCGTTGGACTAAATGTTCGTGAGAGAGTAATATGTGGCCAAGGTTGAGTGCTATCTAGTTGGAACGGGATCTGTTAGCAGGTGGTTTACGAAAGTCAACATTAGGTTTAATAGGAAGTTATCGCCACTTGTGATTAATGAAGTGTATTTGAGAGCTGCGTTTAGTACAGGCCGTACGTTGTTGAAGAACACAGTATATAACATATTCACCGTTTCCTTGCTTTATTACCTGGAATCCATAAGAGGAGTACCGGATATATAAGCTGTAATCGGTTAATATTACACGCGATTAACAAGATTGCTTAAACTTTGCGTCCTTCAGAGCTGATAAAACGGTCAGCGAGTTCTTTACAATTAGTGTTTATATACCGTATAGTCCTGCATCGTACGTAGAGCAAAAACCATGTAGCCGCGGATTAACTCCCCGGGTGTAATAACGGGACATATCCCGCAAAATCCCTAAAATCTTATAAACGTCCGAATAATATAATTGAAAAAAAAAAGTGTAAAAAAATTTTAGTAATTGAAGAAAGGACATTATTTTATATAGCGGCTACTATTATAAATATCACTGTTAGCGACAAGAAATTAAAGAACTGAAATGGATGGCATATATATATATATATATAATAAAGAAAAATATATCCAGAAACAAGGCAGATGTAGATCTTAAAATTCAATTATAGATGAACGTAAATTTCGAGAAAAATCTAAAGGAACGAATATAAATTATTTCGCGATTACGCGGGAATTCCAAGTCGATTTTACCCTTTTTTTTTAACTTCTTTTTTATTATTTTTTTCTTTCTTTTCTTGTACTTTTTTTTATTATTCTTCCGCATAAATGACGTCATCTTCCTTGCCCCCCCGCTTAGTTGGTTGAAATTGCAACGACTATAAATATTATCGATAATATTTTCAGTTTTCCATTCATTTTCGAATTTCGATTTCCGGTTTTTAAATCAACACCCTAACTAACTAAATTTATTGCTACAGAATTGGAAGACAAAAAAAATCAAAATAATAAAATAACTGCAACACATCCGTGTGCTCGATTAACATTTCATAAAGTTATTATCTATAAGAAATAAATAACATAGTGTTTCATACTGGTAAAATAATTGTTACGCAAGCAGAAAACGATAAATGGAATGAATCAAATTTTCAAAACCTACAACAGAGAATAGGACGTCCAATATATATATAGGAAACGTGATAAAGGAGAAAAAATAAGAAAATAAACGGGAAGCCTAATAACAAATTATGAAAATAGTATCGGGGATATAAAAGAAAGAACAGAATCGGTGAAATTAGTATTTGCCAGACAAGGAAAGGATGTATAGTAACATGCAGATAAGAGAATATAAAAATGAAGACAAAATTCCTAGAAAAATTCGTAGGGACCGTTTTTTACATTATAGTTTGCAGTGTTGGACGACGTTGACGGAAAGACCCCAATCTAATTGTTGGAGACGTTCGACACCTCGTGTAAGTGTATGTATATTACTCATGTATATATATATGTATGTATATATAAGAAAATTTATACATATATATATATATATATATATATATATATATATATATATATATAAATAAAATATGATACCAAGTATAGATTATTCAACGTATGTGTATATAAACATAAGTAATATATGCCATGCACATCTATATACATACACACACACACATATATATATATATCTAAAACAATCTAAAACAATCTTCCTCTCTTCTTCACTGATTTCCACATAAACGTACAGTTCTGTTGTTGATCAAAGTATCATATTCGCTTTAAATTTTTTGTTAATTCAACTGGTTTATTTATTATTTTATTAATTTTCCATAAACGTTAGTGCTAATTTTTCTTTTATGCATATACATATACACATATATATATATATATATATATATATATATATACATACATATATATATATATATACATATATATATATATATATGTATATATATATATAAACGTTCTTAGCATTCCCGCCTTATTTGTTCACTATTATTATTATTATTTTTATTTTGCACGTTTCTTATCTTTCCATTCGTACAGATTTATTTTGTCCTCGCATATTTTATATATGTATGCACCTATTTCAATCTATCTAGCTCGCGCGGGAAACAAGAAAGACCTCGTCCGGGTTACATCTATGAGATAGACAGAGATCTACTGCGTACAACACGTTGTCATTCTCCAAATTTATACGTCAAAATATCGCGAAAAATGACGGAAAAACGTAAAATCACCGATCGATTGTCAAATAGGTAAATTAACGTAGAAAGAAACAGATAATTCGGATATCTTAATATTTCTCTCTCTCTCTCTCTTTAATCGAGTAGTCTAGCGTAGAAATTAAAGATGTCCATCTTATAGAATAGAGTCGTAACGATCGAATAAATTTTCGATAGCCGACATCCGGTCTATTCATAAATAGACGCACACGCCCGTTTTGTTTCTCTCCGGCCGATTCTCGGTTCTGTACATTCTCCACTAACGACCGTCCGACTAATTACGGTCGTTTCCGACATAATTAGAGCGTTATTGACTAGTTTGATCGACGGGAATATGTTTCAATTCTACGATTGATTAAATCTTTCTTTCGCGGCGGTTATAATTTTCCTTTGATCGACGAAATCGGAGTCGGTGTCGACCAGTTGAAAAAGATGATGATTACGGTGATTGAAGTGTAAACGTTAAAATTGAGACGTTAAAAATTGGGCAAATGCATACAAAACGCGCGTATACTCTCTCGATAAAGAATATTTTCAAAATGAAAGCCGGAAGATAGAGGGTATTACAATTAGGGGATACCCTTTACTAAGGAATATCGTAGTAATATACTTTGTTTCTTCATCTCTCGGTGATGGATTAAGGGAGAATATTCGATTTGTTTACTTAAATAATTATTTCTTTAGTTTGTCGTCGTACTCGCAGACGACAACTGGTGAAATGCGTTAAAAAAGAAAAAAGTGGAATAAGAGAATTTCGTACGAAAATAAACGTTGAGAAAACAAAAATAACGATACTGGCGACTCGGTCAATGATTCAGGTATTTAGGTTCTCGGTTTATTACGACAGATGGCCGAGACATAAAAGAAATCAGGTCGCGTATACGGCTTACTAGGTATCGAAAGTTAAGAATGACCATCAAGATCGAAGTACATCAACGTTACACGTACGGTTGTAAAGTACCCAACAGAGACGTGGACGTTGAATGCAGAAAGTATTAAGACATTACGACGAATAACGAAACCGGAAATACTCCGGAAAAGCGGAATCAACGAGAGTAAGCCGAACGGGAGTAAGCCGATAGATATAATGCGAGCGGTAAAAGAAAATTTACAGGACATAAGACGCAGCCGGGAAATGTGAAATATCGATTCCAAGTTGTACGCATCTTTCTCCAAAAAAATGCAACAACGATGATAATGATGATGATCGTCGTATTAATTATATAGTACGGCTAATGTGAAGAATGAGTTAAAACTAATCGCCGTTTGACTAGTTAGAAGTAGATTTAAATGAAAAACAAAATCTAGGGTTAGGTTTGTTTGAATGACTGATAAATCTATATTCGCAGTTAAAATTTCATTATTTTTGAGCTTCCGGCGGGGGGACTTATTTCCGTACGAAATAAACGAATACTTAGCCGATTATAAATAAACGACCGCACGCGACATCTATTATCGAAATTCTCGAATTAAAATAATAATAGTAGGAAGGAGACGAGGTCGTTCAAGGAACCTCAAATTAGTAATTTTTGGAACACAAATGACATTTGCATAAAAACGACTAGTGAAGAAAATTTTCATTAACGGAAATTACTTTTTTTTTAACAAAAAAATTGAAAAAAGGAAATGAGTAAAAACAGATTGTGTAGAGATAACGATACAAGTTTCAAATTTTGGCGGGAAAATTTTTCATCGCTAACTACAAATGAGGTTAGTGTTCCAAAAATAGTGTTAAAATTCAATTTGTAGAACCGTGTTTCTAAATTTACTAAATCATCCAAAAACTAAAAAAAAAAAAACGTTTAAAAACCGATATTTATCGCATATTCAATAAGCTCCCCAATTCCTTAACCGGTTTAATAAACTGGGTTTATCCTTAATAATACATTCGGTAATATATTTACACATATACGAATAACTTTTATTAATAAATTAAAAAGTAAATAAAAACTTACCTTCGTTATATAATTTCCGGTAGAAACCAAAAAATAAGTATTTAATAGTTCTTTAGTTCTTCGCGCCAAAAGAAAACAATTTTTTTTCTCTCCTATTTATATATTTATTTTATATATAACACATATATACAGGTTACACACTACTTCACGTCGACTGTGTAATATTTCGCGAATTTTTACCGATAAAAGTCGAAAAACGAAACAACTCGAAAAATTCCTACTTTGCGTTTCGAAAATATTATTACCCGTCAAATTATTAAAAATTACGATTTAAAAAAAAAACCACGACAAATTATCCACATCACCGGAAATTCATTGGACGCGTACGCGAAACTAAAATGGCCGAAATTTTAGAAATAAAACAAATTTTTATGAATTATTTTAATTTTAACTTAAGAAAGAAACGATAATACAAAAATCAAAAAAAGGAAAACCGATTTTCGACTCATAATTTATTCGTAAACAAAAATTCGAAAAAAAAATCAACCGAAGTACAAACAACACTCAACCGCCAGTTATCAGCACGCGACTGGCATCAAGTCAAACTGTTTTCAAAGTTAACCGCGTAAACACGTTCGTTAGGAACTACGCGCATGCGCAGAACGACATTACTTAACCACTCCATAATTATTTATTGATTCCTGTATTAGTTTATTTATCTCGCTGTATTATCCTAAAATAAAATGTATATTTAAACATTTTTCTTTCCTTATGCGTATTAATACAATGTATATTATATATATATATATATATATATATATATAAAATGACCAGTTTAGAGTGGAGGGGTACATTAGAAATTTAAAATAAATCAATTAAAATATAAAAAATTAAAATTAAATATTCGAAATAATTAAATATTAAAACCCATATTTATCCATATTTTTCGTCTTATCGTCGTCGTTATAATTAATATGTAAGAATGGCGGTTGTAATTCAGAGACTGGTTCGCGCGTTGGCAACCATATACACGCTAAATGGACTAGTCATTACGTCTAGGCGCTATAGATACGAATTTAAATAATAGTAAAATATATGTATATACATCATCAATATTAATAATATAATAATAATAATAATGTAGATAAAATCAAAACTGGATTATTCACTTATCTCGCTAAACCGGAATAAAACTAAACTGAAAAAACTACAAACCATCCACAACAAAGATTTACGATTATGTGTAGCAGCTATATCTACCATTCCAGTGCACACCTTATGCGCAGAAACTGGTCAATTTCCAATATTGAGACAACAACTTCTAATGGATAAGTTCCTCATGCATGCCATAGCAGAAAAGTGACAATAAATCAAGTAAAGCGGTTATATCAACATAAAGAAGATGCATACCGGATTAATAAAATATTACCCTCAATCGTCAGCAGTTAACGCCGGAGCCAGATATCTCTATATATTATCTACACACCAAATCACATATGAAACTATTTCTACGAATATAAGAACTTGATAAAAAAAAAAATTTTTTTATAAACACCAATTTGCTGAAAATAATAACATAAACAATGAGATGACTAAATAAAATGAAGACGGTTTCAGAATTTTATAATTATTTACATTAATGGTTCTCAAGATAAATCTAAATATTTAGCAGCTTTTTACATACAAAGAAAAGATATAAGCAACGTATATAAATTCTCCTACGCTAACTCATCTTGTACAGCAGAACTTAATATTCGAAGCGCTAACTTATATATTAAAAAATATTATAAAAAAAATTCTAATCGTCAGTGATTCAATGAGTGCATTACCACAAGTCAGAAATGAAAAAGATGTCGAATCGTATATCTTGCTAGAATAGGAATACAATAGTGAATATACAATTTTTTTTTTTTTTTTTTTTTTTTTTTTTTTTTTAATATTTGCTAATTTACAACTAGCTCTATAGGCTATTAAGTAAATGTAATATCTCAGTAACATATGGCTTGTTAAAGAATCCTGTCCAGTGACAGGATCTCATACAATATGTATACGGAATGTATACTTTATACTAGATCCATAAATTTTGTTCTCTTTAATCTGCGAATTACTGCAGAGTTATCTAACAGTGCAACTGCCATATTATTCGGATGTGACTCCAGTCTTGCGGCATGATTTTTAGCTGTTTGCACGATTTCATCCTTTACGTAATTTATCTTTAGGTCTGTGTGCAGAGTTTGATTGGTCACATACCATGGAGCATTTGTAATGATTCTTAGACATTTATTTTGTAATCTTTGTATAATCGCTATGTTACTCTTTTTCGAGCAGCCCCATAGTTGACATCCGTATTTCCAGACAGGTTTGACGACCTGGTTGTAGAGCAATAGCTTATTTTCAACTGCTAGTTCTGACTTTCTCCCTAAAAGCCAGTACATCTGATTAATTTTAATGCGTATTTCGGTACGCTTCGTTACGATATGTTTCTTCCACGTTAACCGTTTATCCAAGTATATTCCCAAATACTTGACTTCGTCTTTTAATGGGATAATATTTCCATTCATCATTACATTGCTATCGTTTAATCTCCGATTAGTAAAAGTTGTGTGTACCGATTTGTTTTCATTTACTTTGATACGCCATGTCATAAACCAGTCCGATAATTTGTCAATCGCTAGTTGTAGACGCGTATTTGCCTTTATTGGACACTCGTCTGAACACAAAATAGCCGTGTCATCTGCAAAAGTAGCAATTTCAACATCAGGCAGAGTGGGAGCATCAGCCGTGTATATGAGGTACAACAGCGGCCCCAGGACACTACCCTGAGGCACTCCTGCTTCTATTGAATATATTTGCGATTCTTCACTGCCATATTTTACAGAAAAGAATCTTTCACTGAGATATGATTCAAGGATTCTGAATACTTGAAGAGGAAATTGACATTTGATTTTATGCAATAAGCCCTCATGCCAAACTCTATCAAATGCTTGACTAATGTCCATGAATACAGTGTCGCAAACTTTTTTCTGTTCCAAAGATGTTTCTATCATATCAGTAATGCGATGTACTTGTTCGATGGTACCGTGTTTAGCTCTAAAACCGAATTGATGTTCAGGGATAATTTTTTTGTCTTCGACTATAGGCATTAAACGTTTGACCATGATTTTTTCAAACAGCTTCGAGAGTATTGGTAACAACGAGATTGGTCTATATGATGTCAGTTCACTTGGTGACTTTGATGGTTTTTTCACAATTATAATTTGGGAAAATTTTAGTTGAATGGGAATGTATTCAAGCCGAATTATAGCATTAATAATATATGTTAATAAAACTAAGCCTTTCTTCGGCAGTTCTTTCAGGATTTTGGCTGAGATTAGATCATAGCCTGGAGATTTATGAGGATTCATTAGATTAATTATTTTTTTAATTTCTGCCGGAGAAGTTGGCCTTATTGGTTTCGATGTATCAAAATTGCTTGACATAGGGAGAGTATTCAAAATGCCTGCATTAGGTTTGAAGGTATTTGCTAAATGTTTGCCAAATTCCTCTGCTTTATCAAGGTCTGTACGAGCCCAGTTACCGTTAGATTTCCTAATTGGATGTGCTGCTTCTTTAGGTTTTCTCAAGGTTCGTACAGCTTGCCAAAGAGAGTAGTCACTTTGCTTCAGTGGCGATAGATTAGATAGATATTCCTTAAATGATTTATTTTTTAAGTTTTGTAATAATTTTTTTACTTTTTTTGTCTGATAATTCAGTGCTGCTTTATCAGAAGGAAATCTATATCTTTGCCACTTTTTCCTTAATTGTCTCTTGAGATTTACTTCTTGCTTTATTTCTGCAGGATAGTAAACAGATGGTTTGTATTCACTTTTAAATTTGTTTGGTGTAGCTAACCAAGCAGCCTGCTGCATAAGATTATTGAAGTATTCAATAGAAGCTTCAATCTGTTCCTTACTTTTTAATGATATTTTTAAATTAATTTTTTCTTCTAGTTGGTTACGAAAAGTATCCCAGTTTGTATATTTTGTAAAGATCTTTGGTTTACATAGTTTTCTAATGATATTTCTGCCTAATGTCAATATCACTGGCGAGTGATCTGACGATAGATCATTGCTTGATATAACATCGATGAAATTTTCTGGTAGCCCTCTAGTTATAAAAAAGTCTAACAAATCTGGTATTTTCAATGGATCAGTTGGCCAATAGGTAGGAGTACCAGGTGATATAACAGTACTTTTATTATCATCAATTGCTAATTTCAACTGCTTACCTCTTGGCAAAGTAAGCCTAGATCCCCAATAAATATTTTTGGCATTAAAGTCACCGCCTATTATATAGGTAGGCTCCAGTGTTTTTAAAAAAGCACTAAATTGTTCTTGCTTTATACGATGTTTCGGTGGACAATAAACTGCGGACACAACAATGGTTCTGTTTAAGGTACAATTTATTGCTACACTAGTTGCCTGTAGGTAATTTTGATTATATTTTCCTAATTCATGATGTTTTATATCACTTTTTATGACAACTCCTGTGCCTCCATGCGCTGTACCATCAGGATGATTGGTGTAGTATGAGTCATAACCAACAAATGTGACATGACGTGTACTCACAAGATGTGTTTCAGATAACAGGAGTATGTCAATATTATTTTGTATTAGATACATTTGTAGTTCTTGTCTATGGTTAAATACACCATTAGCATTCCAAGTTACAACTTTCAAGTAGCTCATTTCTTGTTAAGTAAAGCTGTCATGATAGTGTTCATGAGATTACTTAAAAGCTGACTTTGCTGCTGCATCATATCTTTAAATAATGTTTTTATTTCAGCTAAAAATGTCTGAAGTGTTATAGCAATGTTGACATTCTCATTGTTATGAGAGTTGCTTTGACATGATTGATGCTGGTTTTTAAGTACTTGAGAGTAAGAACGACTCTGCAAATGCTCCTGTGGTATATCAAGAATAGATGGTTGTTGGATATCTGCAGCAGAACTAGTTGATGGTTGAACTATTGCACTTCTCTCATTGTATTTCTTCCCAGTTTTAGTAGCTACCCTCATAGCTTGCAATTTTTTATATACAGCACAACCTTTATAACTGGAAGGGTGATTTCCTTCACAATTAGCGCATTTTGGTGTTTCATTAGACTTTTTATTACAGTTTAGGGAATTATGGTTTTCACCACACTTAACGCAAACAAATGCACGGTTACAGTAAGACTTAGTGTGGCCATGTTTTTGACATCGAAAACATTGAGGGATAGTATCTTTTTTATGTGGAGCTTCCACTTTTATTTTGGAAAATAAAAGTGTATCTAACTTATAAACATCAGGATTATTTATGTTCGGCTCCAAGTCAATGAAAAAAAGGGGTAGTGGTTGTTTACTAACCCTATGTTTAACATTTGTAACATGTTTTACTTTATGACCATGTTCTTCAAGTGCCAATTTAATGTCTTCCTTGCTAACTGAGTAGTGTAAATGTCTAATTACAATTCGAAAACATTTTTCTGTTTTTAGCTGGTAAGTATGATGCTCAATACCTTCCTTGTTTAAATATTTTACAAGAGCACGATAATTGTCAACATCGTCAACTTTGACTTGCACTCTTTTGTCACCTAAACACCTACAGTGAATAGTATTGGATGGAATAATATTTGTGAGGTCATTAATCATTTTATTATAATCATTAACACCATATATTGTTATCTGTGGCGGTTTGGGTTCCTTCCTTGTTACTTGTTCTGTATTTTCATTTTGCTCCATCTGATCTTCAACAGCCAGTGCAGCAAATCTATTATTGCTTTTTTTACTTGTATTAAGGTCAGAACTGTCAGTTGAAACACTTTGCATAAAAGGTCTAGCTCTTTTTCTATTATTTACAACTTGCCAGCTATGATCATTTTTGTGTGTAGGATTATTTTCTATATTATCATCAGAAGTAGCGAAGTGAGAGGGAGATAAAATAGGAGGATAAACGTGTTGGCCGTAATGTACGGTAGACATTAATTGTGTGTCAGTGGAATTTTTATTATTATTACTACTATTATTGTTATTACATAGTGGTATCGGAACGAACACATCGATTATCGGTGTATTATTACTACTACTATTGTTATTACATAAAGATATCGGAACGAACTCACCGATTGACGGTGTATTACTGATAAGCGGAGAACGATTGCTAACTACTGATGTGTGGTGGTTTTGTTGAGATAAAACCCAAGCTGCCGATTCGAGCGATGGTTTAGGCGTGGAAGGAGGCGAACGTTGCAGAGGCATGTTTATCACTAGATAAATACTCCGAACGAACGAATGTTAAAATGTTAAGAAGGTAGCGCGCAACGTGCGCGCCCCGTAGATGAGGCGTGCACGCACCGAAGAGGATGTTTACGAATCGAGAGTTCAAAGATCGCGAGCGTAATAGGAAGAGTATATACGTATATACATATACACACTTATATATCACGTTTAGATTACCGACCGACTAACAATTACCGACCGAGTAACAAGAACACGAACAATACAACATTTACGTAAAATCGACAGAACGTACAGAGTGAATGTACATAAACGAGAAAACGAGATACACTTCACGCGGATACCATCGCATACAGGGATATTTAGAAACGAAGTAGTGGACACGTTAACCAGAGGTCAGATATGTGAAATAGAAAACAACCCGATTGAATGAACGGAATACATTGCTGGATTTAGCGGAAGCGAGGCGTGGAATAAACTAATATCTGTAACCAAAGAAAATAATCACCACAATACACGAACATTCCAAAATTACCTTAGTTTCAAATTGGAAATTTAGAACGCGGCTATATTTAAACGGTGTCAAGAATGAGAACGGGCACACGCGAATTACGGTCTAGTTAGAATGAAAATTACTGATTCGAGTCTGAGGACGAGAAGAAAGATCTTTGACACATTTGATTTGGACCTGTTTAGGTTGTCTAAAAGGCCGTGAACGATTTTTTCGGCATGCGTTGCATAGTATGGAAAAATATTGAATTAAAGCCGAGATTATAAGAGCGAATCGCTTCGGGAATGTATCCATCACGTGGAGAAGTTATGAAATAAGAACATATAGGTTGGTTACCAGGATATAGCGACCTTTGGTATTGCTTTGTTCTATTTCTTATAAATAGGATTTTGGCTTGATCTATATGAGAATAATCGACGCTCTGTAATTTATCGTTTCAAATCGGTTGCAGCCGGCAGGTTACGAAAATTATGATGACTCGTTAATCTCTCATATTCATCGTAGCCAAGGAGTTATTTGTTCCGCATTGTGTAGCGCGCGCGGTTTTTTGTGTATTTCGTTTCAACCATGTACTTCTTTTTCTCAAAATTTTAGTGTTTCGGCGCAGTATTTTATTTTATAATGACGTTTTTTTTATGTTTTGGATTAAAAATGTTATGCCTTAGATTATTATTTTTTTGTGTGTGTGGATTTTTACGGTTCAAAGTTACCGCGTTATATTTCATAGTGGACAATTTTTTTTAGGTAAAAATACTGGCAAGTTTTTGACTCAGTGAATCCATTACATTTTCCTCAAGGTAAACTCTAAAAATCGAATAAAAATTTTACCCGGGCCAAAAACGATCTTGAGAGGGATTACGTCGGATTTAGAGATTTTGTTGAAAATTTTTCCCATCGATCCGATTTATATAATATAGGAATTTGCATATTGAACAAATAAGAGCCGTTGCCGGAGAAAATAAAACCAGAAAATCCAAGGAACTTAGGAAGAGAGAATTTAAATCAACATCAAGAGTTGAATGAAAAGGACTCATCGGAGTGCTCTACCTGTTTTTTGCTTACAAGGAAGATCGCACCAATGCGAAGATAGTTTTGAAAAAAGATGGCACTGGAATGTTGTTGTGTAGATCCACATAACCGTTTAAAGCAGCCGTCAACGACTATAATGAAAATTTAATTTTCAATTTCGTATCGAACGAAAATGACCGTTTTTTTTCATTTCTTTATTATCCCGATGAAACTTTTGAAAAAAATGGATACAGAATTAGCAATATTCTTAAAAAATATAATTGTAATACAACGTTTTTTAACGCGAATAATCCAAATAATCTATCCAAATATCTAAATAATGACGAAAAATTTAGGAAATAAAAATTCTCTATATATTTTAATCTATATACTTATATTATATATATATATACATGATTTATACTGATAATCGTATAAAATTAAATTATCATCGTTTTCGACTCTCACGCGCGCGTGTACGATCGTCTCTTCCAATATCTTGCTCGCCTGAAAAAATAATTATATGTAATTCAGAAAGATCGCTCTGTACGAACACTCATCATCATCAATTTTGTGCAGTCTTAAGACTGGTCCATCGCCCTGACCATAGTTCTCCAACATTCCCGGTTTTCTGTAGTTCTTTTTAATTCAGTGCAATTTTCTAACCCGGTGTCTTCTAGCAAAGTTGTTACAAACATATTTCTCGGCATTCCGCGGGTTCTTTTTCTTCGAATTTCACCTTCAAAGATATCACTAATCCGCCATGTCGAAAAGTAGATGGCCAATCTAAGTTATACGTGTTTTACTTATTCGACTTATTAAGGACCTTCTCTCTTCGATTTGCTGGAGCACCTGTTTATTTTTGACTTTTTCTACCCGATTTATCCGCTCCATTTTCTTCCAAGCCCACATCTCGAACGCTTGTAATTTGTCAATATTCCTTTAATTTAACGTGCAGGTTTCAGCACCATAAAATACATCTTCAATATTCGTCTTCGAAGATTCGACGGCATCGACTTCTGTCTTAATATACCTTGCTTCTCTTGAAATGCGTATACTCTAATCCGATGGCTAATTTCGTCGTCAGTACAGATGTTTCGTTATAATCTGGCCGAGGTATTTAAACTTCTGTACTTGTTCGATAATTTTTTCCATTAATTTTTATGAAAAATGATCGTAGTTTCCTTCCAATCTTCGTTACTTTTGTTTTATTTATATTGATTTCCATACCGAATACCTTACATATATATATCATCTTTTGAAGTATATAAGCAGATCCTGCTAATATCACCTGGTCATCCGCAAATTTTATTGTCTTTAATTTTTCTCCTCCTATGTTTATTCCGTAGTTTGTGTTTTCCAATGCTTCATTAACTATTCACTCTAAATACACGTTAAAAAAGTATTAAAGACAGCAAACATCCCCGCTTTACAAGTTTATTTACATTTGCCGGGTCTGATAAATCATTAATTTTAATTATCGCTTTTTGTCTTTCATAAAGATTGTCCCCTCCAACAGCAGGAAAAGCTTATTCCAACGAACTTTATCACATGCTTTACAGTAATCAATAAAGCATATGTAAATATCACGATTTACCCTCAACGTTATTATTAGCAGTATGATAAGTCTGTTCACTCTTTTACCCGATTATGACATTTTTCTCTATTTCTCGAACGATTATTGAAATTAAACCGAAATTATAACAACAAAATATCCTTCCTCAGTCGTGGAAAGTCATTATTTTCTACATACCGATTATAGGTATTTTAAATTATTTTTAAATTGCACTCAATTTTTTGATAGCAGACTTGACAAATGCTGCATATCCATTTATTAGCAAGTGTTTACTTTTAGAACATCATTTTCCTTTTTTTTTCGTTTTATTTAATTTTAAATAACAATATATAATACGAAGTATCAAAATACGAAGAAAAATATAAAAAATGAATAATCCGTGTGGACATATAATTTAAAATCTGAAACAACCAATATATACTCAATCTTCGTCTCCTTTCATTTTTTCATCGCATTCATAACATGAAACTCCGTTATTGGAATAGCTCTTACAAAGGAATTGTCCGCATGTGGACAGCGTACCGTTGTTTAATTGTTTTCCATAACAGGGACATGGGCCCCAGATTTTAATTAACTGCCATTTTGCGACAAAGTTTGAGCTCTTGTGCTTCTTAAAATCAAGATAGAAACGGTTGTATGTCGTTAGGTTGGTTTTTCAACTCTTTCCTCGAAATGCTTATTTATTAGACTAAAATTCAATTTGTCAAGAAAACTGTTCCTACTAAGGTCCGTCTTTACAACATTTACTTAATTATTGCGCACAAATAATACACCAGCATTTATGCCCCCAATATCTATAAACTGAAAAAATAGTGCCAGAGACTATCTTCTTGTGGTGCTGGATGTAGAATGCTTCGAACATTTCAATACGGTGTCCACTCCACCTGTTGTAGAATTGTAATCTAGAATAATAACAGGTTTGTTTCAGAGTTCCAGGATCTATCTCTTTACTGCCGTGCATTGTATAGGCAGTAATACAATGTTCTTATTTTTTCTGTGGTACGCACGAAACAAGTGTTATATCACGTTGAAATCAAACATTGAACAACTTGAGGAGGAAAGACATTTGGAATTTCTGTCCCGTTTTTCTGTATAGTGCCAATAACTGTTATTTCATTTTCGAATAAATACTCGGCTAAGGAATGCTTGTGTAGTAATTATCAATAGCGAAGTTACGCTTAGTATTTATAATCGACGCCGCAAGATTTTCCAAGATATGAGTCGGTTAGCCTGATTTTCGTTTTTCGCGGTAGATTTTAAACTTGTACGTGCGTTTCTAGTTTTACCATCACATATTGCATAGAACTTCGAGCCGTACTTTATCCGTTTATTATATTTATAAATTCCGAATTGAATCTATATAGTTTTGAACACTTTACACCATTTAATAATAAAGAAAATTACCGTTCAAAGCTATTATTCAACTCACTAACATTATCAATAGTATGTTTAAACTAGAATACTTTCCCTCTAACTGGAAAGTAGCAAAAATTATTACTCTTCCTAAACCTGGGAAAGATTGTTCATCACCGGATAATATTCGGCCTATAAGCTTGTTGAGTAATGTAAGATTGCCGAAAAAATTATACTGAAAAGATTACGTGTTTTCTCAGATGAAAACAATTTATTACCAAAAGTACAGTTTGGTTTTCGGCCAGGTCATTCTACAGCTCATCAAATTGCCAGAATAGCAGAGCATATTACTGACAACTTTAATTGTAATAAACACACGGGGATGGTTCTATTTGACGTGGCCAAAGCATTTGATACTACTTGGCACAATGGCATTGTATATAAAATGATTGAATGTAAATTTCTAAAATATCTTATTATGCTCGTTCTAATCTATTTAAGTAATAGATCATTCTATGTGTTAGTAAACGATATATTATCCTCCCGTCGAACATGCTTAGCAGGCGTACCTCAAAATATTGGTCCATTCCTATTCACTTTTTATTTATATGATATTCCTACAATAAATAACACAGAGGTAGCCTTGTATGCAGATGATACCGCATTATTCTGTAGTTCTTATATTCCAAGAGCTGTTACGAATAAATTACAATTAGGGGTAGATAGGTTGATTCGATATTTTGCTAAGTGGCAGATTGCCATCAATCCTACCAAAACTCAGGCAATACTGTTTACTCGTAGGAGACCACTCTTACCCCCCACCTTAATGGTTAACGGTGTAAATGTAGAATGGTCAGATCAAATAAAATACTTAGGTGTTATTTTAGATAAAAGATTGACTTTTATCAAACATTTAGATTACGTGTCAATCAAAACGCAACGTGCCATTTGTTCTATTTATCCTTTGTCCTAAATGTCAATAATAAATTAATAATATATAAATCGCTCATTAGACCAGTTTTAACGTATGCCTGTCCTGTGTGGAGTTCTATTAGCAATTCTAGTTATAAGCGGCTTCAGTTGATTCAGAACAGGTGCGTTAGATGTATACTCAACGCTCCAATATATAGTAATATAGTGAAAATGCATGAGAAATTGGAACTAGCTATGTTAAAAGATCATGTGTTAAAAGTGTCTACCAACTTTTTTAAACAGTGTGTTACACATGATAATGATTTGATAACGGTGATTGGAAATTATGATTCCAAGCAGTTAAGAATAAAATATACTAAATATAAGCATCGCAGGCTGAAACATAATTTGGTTTAGCCTGTTAAATATTAATAATTGTTAATATTTGTTTTAATAGTATTAAGTATTTTTGTTTATTATCATTATCATTTTATTTATCGCTAATTTCAACGGTATTGCTTTGCATATTTTCGCAGGTTTTTTAGCATTAATTTTTCCTGCATTTAGTATATACTTAAGTTGAATCTTCATTCGTTAAAAATTCATGTTTCTTCTCTTACGTTTATTGTTACTGTGGTAAGTTTTTATTTATAACGGTACACAGTTTTAAAAATTTCTGTTTGTTTTTAATTTGTAATTTATGTGAAATATACGTTTTCTTCTTCTTCATCATTTAATAATTTTTCAATGTTTAAGTTGTAATTCGGTGTGCGCGTACCATAATACCTTCACATTCGATCAAATCAATTTTCAATTTTAAACTACTCATTGTAATCTTTAAAACCGTTTCAGTTTCTCACTTGATAGTAAATTTTTGAATAAACTTTCACAAGATAAGTTTGCTATGAGAAATAAGCAAACGATAAACATCAGCCATATCTCCAGAAACTTTCATAGTGTGAATAAAAGTTATACAAAACATTAATTCTAGTTACATTTAAAAACCAAATCTCAATTGTACTATAAACATGTTCTACTTATAATAAATACCGACATTAGTACGTTTTGTTAGAACCGTTTGAAAAGTAGTCGGGTTTTGAAAACGGCGATTCTTAGTTAGATTTATACTAGAATAAATTTATTTATTTTCTAAAACACCAATTACATATACTCGTGTTGTATTAAAATATACTTAATTTATCAATGGAGTTTCTAAAATTTGTACGATTACACGATTCATTTAGCATAATCTCAAATAATTCAATATTATCCTACGTTAGTAGATTTTGTTAAACCGATTAAAAAGTCTGCATTTATATCGATATTAGTAGGTTTCACCAGAACTGATTGAAAATTAGTCGAATTTTTAATACGGTGTGATTCTTAGTTATATTTTTACTAGAATAAATTATTGATTTCGTAAAACACCTAATATTCAATTTATCGATGTTCTATCTGTTAGTTACTCTTCGACTAAAATATATTTTTTAACTTTATTTCAAATATGTATTAGTTTATTTTAAATCTGTTATTCGTTATATAACTTATCATTTATCGCTTCACTTGTCGAGCAGTTTTTACATTGTACTTCTTCTTCTTTAAGCGCCTTCTCCTCGAAGGGGGTTTGCGGTCATGTGACGAAACTGATATCGATTGTTGGCTATCTGTATGATTTCTCTAGCCTTCCCAATTTTCAATCAATCTTCTATCTTTTTCATCCAATGTGTTCTTCTTCCTCGGCCCCGTTTATGTTTCCTTGGAAGATAATTTGTAATAGCTAGTACTTCTTATTATATGACCTAGATACGCAGTTTTTCTTCGTTTCACTATAGTCATCAATTCTCATTCCCTTTTCATCATGCACATTACTTCTTTATCGGTAACTTTATCTGTCCATGGTATTTTTAATATTCTTCTGTACAACCACATTTCGAAAGCTTGTAATCTGTTTATCGATGCTACATTTAATGTCCAAGTTTTCACCCCCGTACATTAGTACCGGAAGCGCATAGCATTTAGTTATTCTTTACATTGTACTAATAAAGAATTAAAGTAAATCTGACTAAAAAAAAAAACGAATAATTAGTCGGGTTCTCAGAAACGGTGTTACTAATTAATCGGTTATATAAAGTAGTCGGTTCTAATAGGCATTTTAATGTCAGATTTAACAAACAAAAGAACTGGTTTTTCCAATATGCCTGACCACCCAATATATAATGAATATTATATTTTAATCCAGCTTCCAATTTTCAAACCTTACATATTTCTACAAATAACCAGGTTATTGATTCATTCTGAATTCTAGAAATAAACGAAGCCTTCTCAAACTCCTCCTTGCAAATGATCAACAAACAAATTCCGGAATCTAGACCGGTTTCTTTGTTTCGAGAAATCTCGAGTTTAATTACTTGTTTTATCGTTTTCATTCAGTTCTAAAGATGTTATAGCCAGTGAAACTAGTAGACTGTTTTTCATATATTTTGTTAAATTAAATAGTACCGCCAAGGAAATATTACAGGAGCACTTTTTGATATTATACACACACACATATATATATATAAAATGTACATATAGGTACACATTTAAGTTTATAGTGTTATTTCTGTAAATGTATACTATACAAAAATGAACTACAATTGTTAAGCCAGATTTTTAAATATATGTATATATATAAATAAAAAATTACTCAGAAGAACACAAGGACTGTGACTACTCATAGCAAAATTAAAATTACTAATTAATCCAGATGGGAACATGATACGTTGCGGCATAAGTTTCAATACTTATTGTCAAACTTACTTCGTTAGAATACTGAAACAAATCGCTCAACATTTTTTTGTAAATTGTCAGCCTAATCGGTTATCAATATTATGTCGTTCGAAAATCGTAGGTGATTCACCGTCAACATTCATGCCTACGTAGTGGCATTGTCAACTCTTGAACATACTTTCCAGCGATGCAATAAATGAAATCGCCTTATCGATCTCTTCTTTTCAGCGGGATTTCTGTTTAATTTATGAGTTGTATATGTTTTATTTACGGCATTTATATATTCTCGATCTATATCGCATTCTTTGAGTGTCTTCAGATGTCCAGATATCTACAGTGCCGAATGACTTTTTAATAATCGACGAAAGCCATATACAGTTCGAGATTATGGTGCACGTCGATATTATAAAGCTCGATGCATGTGCATGAATGTACTGTAACCCGATCTGAATCCCGCTTGTTCTCTTGGTTGCTGGGGCTATTAGTGATTTATTTATATGTAAGCTGATCAGTTATCTAACTCAGCGGTATCATCTTTGTTGTATATAAGTATTCACTCCACGATTGCGGTATTAAGTTTTTCTTTAGACACTTATCGAATAATTCACTTAACCGGTCCGTAACAATTCCATTTGCTTGATTTAACATATCCGTATCTGATCCGCTAGATCTGTTGTTTTTAACTACTTTTAGCGCTACAAAAATTTCCTGCAGTCGTTGCGTATACGCAAAAAGAGAAAGACAAATTTTTGGAATCGTATGTTATTTTATCTGTATTATTCCGGTGAAAGTAAATGTGTCTACTAAGTCATTTACGGACGAGTGTAAAATTTTAATAATTTCTCGACATTTTTAACTCCCAATTTGTCCATTATTAAATGGACGTTAAAAATTAAAATTACAATATACATAAAAATATAAAATAAAAACATAAAACAAAATTTAAGAAAATATTTAATTTAGATTATATCGGTGTTTCTTTTCTTTTTATATTTTTATAAATTGTATATCTTTATATTTGATTAAATTACTGATATTTTTTATGTTCACTTGATAATGGTCTAATTGCCGAAAAGCTTTCTGGTCTTTTTATATAGAATTTAGTGATATTAAATATTTTTTTTTCTAAATTTTCGTTTATTATTCGAAGTTAAATTCATATTTTCACTTATCTCGCGAACGGTTTGTTATTTTTTTGATGCGGTCCGCTCGGTTGATATTAATCTTCGGATATGCATGCGAGAAAATAATCTACACTATATAATTTACGGAGGTTGAACCGTGTGAAACGAACTGATCTTTTGACTGATTATGGAACTACTGAGTTTCTCGCCTTCACACGTCATCTATCAAATATCAACTGCTTGATGGGCTCTAGGTTGGCTAGTTATAGTGTAAATTTAAAATAATAATAATATTATTGAATTGTCTAATTTTAATGCAAAATACAAATAACACGGAAAATCGTTTTCTTTTTTATTTTGGAAATTTTGGTCTTCCTATTCACGGCCGATAACGGTAATTTCCACACCCTTGACAATGAGCTCAAAATGAACTTCTTAAAGATTGAAAGATTGTCGCCATTTTCTAACCTTCGCAAATTGGACTTACGCACACATCCTCACGCGTGTTAAATATTATATACACGTAAGTTGATAATAATACTAGTGGTACTAGTATTAGTAATAGCAAGTAGTAGTAGTAGATGTTAAAGGAAAGAGTCAAATTGAAAGATAATTTAAAAGAGGTCACGTTTAGGATTTGCCCGTTTAACACCATCGCTACAGCGGACAGTCGAAGATTACGACAACCGTCATAAATATTAATAACGTAGTCTGGAATTTTTGACGGTCCCTGTTTTCCAAAGAGAAACTCAACCGAATATATATCGCCTGTGAATGTAATAGCGATAATCTACCGGTTGACCTAGAGAACACGGATGGTTTTATTTTTTGAATGGCGCAGTTGGTAACACTGCTATAACGCAAATCGCGTGCTCCGCGTTTAACGTCCACACGAGAGATTCGTGTTTCAGTTATCATGGCATCTTATGACGTGAAGAAGCGCGCGTTTTGCGTGGAATGTTACCTTCGGCGTGAATTGATCACAACAGTGCCAAGAGAGTTTCGAAAAGAATACAATGCATGTTTTTTTTCTGGGGATACATTAAGAGCCACGTTTACGAAACACATCTACGAGATCTGGAAGACCTGAAAACTGGAATGTCTGAAGAAATTTCAAAAATTTAGCGACCTTTGCTAGAAAAAGTCTTCGAAAATTTTACAAAGACTGAATGAACGTATTGTTGCAAATGACGGCCATCTGAAGGATATTTTGTTTCACAAATGATTGTGAGCTATATTTTATTTCACAAATGATTGTGAGCCTCTCTGGTCTGCTTATTTATAATAAAATAACAAAACCGTCCGTTTTCTCTGGATCTCCTTGTAGAACGAATATATTTCTGAATTTCTTATTTATGTTAATAAACGATTTTCTATGTCTCATGTAGTATATATAAAATTATCACTAGTTATTACGTTTTAATTAAACGGCTGCTTTTGATGAGAGATTTATAATAAATGTATATATATATATATTTATTTATTTATTTACTAGGCGATCAGAAGGCTTAGGTCCGACTGCTTATTATGGTATTAGCTGCTACGGCCCCTTCTTTTACTGACAGTTATAGCTCAATAATTAATATCATACATATATATATATAAAATAAAAATAACCTGTTTCATAAACCTTTTTTTGCGATATTTTCTTTTAATCGGACGATGATTTCCGTTAGACAATATTGATTCCTACGTTCTGACATTATTGTTATCATTATTTTCGTTTTTTTGACACAATAAGAGTCGAAGACAATTTAAAAATATGCTAAAACAGGTGTTCTATACAATACGTAAATCTAAACGTAAACATCTTGTTATAAAGTTTCCAGCTTGAAACTAAATCGTTCTACACCATATGCACGATATGAAATCGAGGATGCACAAGACCTTGCATACATATATACTCGTATATAATCATAGCAATGCGTAGTTCTGAATAACAAATTACACGTACGTAAGAATATTAGAACGTTAGATTTGAGTTTTCGTTGCGCGGGTCGCTATATTACTCGGAGCGAAATTGTAAATTGTTACATTGTCAACTTCTTACCGCAAGTTAAACCAAAGACGAGTTAGGCAAACAAAACTAAAATTGAGGATTCTAAAGTTCGCTCGTTTGTACTAATACTGATAACTAATAATATTAGTCGAGTAATTCACCTGCGTTCCTCGAAATAACGTATACAGTTACGGTTATTACAGTTAAAATTACTCTCGAACGCAAAGCCTGCAAAATGACGTGCTTAAAGTTTTATTATTATTATTATTATTATTATTATTATTATTATTATTATTATTATTATTATTATTATTATTACTATTTACCGTTAATAGTGATAAAACGAAAAATATGTATATTATACGGAGTAGACACCGTTTCAATATAAATGACAAATGACCTTTCATTTTTACTTAAAGCATCAACGAACATAAAAAAGGGGTTTAGAAATAGAATAATATTCTCGTGAAAATCCAGGAAAGAATCGTTAAATTATTATTTCAATTCGAGTTATTTTTCTACAATCGGATATTTTGATTTTATAAAATTAGTTCATCGTTATCAGAAATTTTTTCATCGGAGAATGGAATTGCGCAAAACTCGTGTCCATATATAAATGACATAACCGACCTCGTTCATCAGCGAACTGAACATCCCCATACACGGTATATTTGCATAGTAAAATTTACGTACAGCAATACAGAAAAACCGTAATACTGGTAAAAATACCTTACTACAGTGAAGCGCTATAGCGATGTATTTATCATCGTTATTGTAATATTCAAATGTATAATGAAAATTAACGAGAGAAAAATACCACTAAAGTCTAATCTTTTCAAAAAGAACTATGGTTGCCATATTCGCGTATAAAAAAAACCTGTCCCTCCGAAGATCATATTCATCAATAATTCACTAAACCTAAACTTCCCTTAACATATACTCCTTGTTCGGTGTCCTACCTTCTTCAATAATGCACTCGATTAATCTTTTAACACCGCGGGATCATTTGGAAGTTGCCGTAAATATATTTCCTATGTTCGAGCTTAGGTGTACTTGAAAACTACAAACCACAGAGAAGTACACCGATACTGTATGTGTGTGAAAGTATACACAGATTGTATAAAGGCGGATATATCGCCCACAGCGGTGGCAATGTGTTTTTTAAGTCTCTTTATTCTGTACCCAACTCAAAACTAAGAGACCCATTAGTTAGTCAGACTCAAATTAATAAATAGATTATTCTAATAGAAATCTAAACAGGAATGGTGGTTATATTCGGTTTCTCGAGACAAACTTTTTTAAAAGTCACAAAATATTCAACGTGACGGCCAGCGGAGAGTACATTCTGACAAAACTTTATGTTCCTCCGCAAATGTTTCCTCCTTTTTTTTAATCGGTACAATTCATATTTGAAGGTTAAAAGTATCTCGTAGATTTTTTTTTTAAATTTATTTATTATTATGGCCTAGCTGTACGTACGGTCTAGCCATCGAAAGAAAAAAAAAACCAAATCATAAATAAATATAACGCATGAATTAAATTAAACTAAAAGAAGAGAAAAAACTATAAAATATTAATATAGCGAGAGAGGATAATCAAAAGAAAAGGACAGAAAACAAAAAAGAGGAAAGATAAAATTACTCCCAAAACAAAAACCAAATGTTAAACATGATTAATACTAATGAATTTAAATAATACTATTAAAACACAGACATCCAAAGATAACAAGGATAAAGAAAGGAAAAACCATCCACAGCTGAAAAATAAATGGTTAATATCTTCTCTAAAATTAACGCTACTACTATGATTGGTACGATGAATATAAGGAGTATTTACAAAAAGTTCAAAGCTACTCTATAATGACTAGAACGTAGCCTACACACGACAGTAATAAATCTGCGGAGAGTTGTGATCGGAATAACGAGGTAAGGTATTTAAACCAGAGTAAATGGGAAAATTCAGCTTGAAAAATACTACAGGTTTTGATTGAAGAACTATGTATACTTTCAACCCAGTCAGTTTTAAAGGTTCACCTAATCATGTCATATAGATCGCTAGAGGGAATATATAGAAAACGATCTTCTAAATTAATAGCACTTTCGGCCAACCTATCGACTCTGTCGTTCATGGAGATGCCATAATGACTAAATATCCATAGAAACTTCAAGCCACGTTTTTCTCCTTAATTTCTAAAACGAAGGGGTTAGAATTATAATTAAAACAACTGTCTCGAATAGCCAAAAGTGGACTGAGGCTATCAGGGCAAATAACAGCAAATTCCCGGCACATTATAATATATTCACATATCGGTCGCTAACAGCTCCGCTGTAAATATGCAGTTCTCAGGAGGTAAAGAAAACTGCTGCGTAAATAAATTCGGAATAAAAAACGCAGCACCCATATTCTCATTGGATCCTCGTAACTTAGACACCGATCGGTGAAAATCTGAATATATTCAGGGTACTTTATTTCGGTGATAAAATGAAAATAAGCATTGACTAATTCAAGTGGTAAATTAAGTTTAATTAATTTTTGACAGGTGTGAATATCAATGTCCATATTAATTAGATTGATGTTAATTTACTTCCAAGAACTAAAACTAAAAGCCCATGCTCTGAGCAAAGCCATTTCTCGATGTCCATTTCCTACGATACTGGACAATTCTTTCGTATTGTTAAAGTTATCTCGTCTTCCCGTCATAAAAATTGCTTAACTTTTTTTTCCTTTTATTACAAATACCAACACTTTGTCCTATATGTCCATCTATTATCCGTTATTCTTGTGCCCAGTACCACTTTTTCCTGTTACATTCCTCAACAACGTTTACCGTATTTTTGAATTTTCCGCTCGTAAAATAATCGATTAATTAGAAAAGATACAATTTTCGAGGCGATATATATATGACCGATTCTAGAAAGAAAATTAATTTACTGTTTTCCAGAAACTTTATTAACAATAACAAGTAACTAGATAATCTTCAACTATTACTTCGCAAATCGTCGAATTATAAATTGAATTAATTTATATAACATATATATATATTATATATGTGTGTGTGTGCATTCTCAGCGAGATGACTATATGGCGATGTAATAATTCTTAATAAATATGTAACTTTTCAAGCGTTCCTTAATTAATATTCAGCGGTCATAATGGTCATCTTACGTGTACTGCTGGATCTGGAAATGAATATTTTGACCTCGCATTAGGTGAACAAATAAAAGAACTTCAGAGTTTGTTACATGTTCTTTCGTACATCGTCTTAAGAAAATGTTTTTCCTATATATTTCATTTCGAAAGGTCTCGTGTTCAGTTCGACTCGGAAGATAACCATAATAATAATAATGGTAACGCGAATAACATGTAAAGAAGATTTGTCGAGAACATTATAAAACTACTACAGCTTACAGCGCCCCTCATCTAGTTTCTTATTTTGTTGTTTAATTTTGTGTTCTTTTTTTAATTTTAATTTTTTTTTTTTTAGATTTTTATTTTACTTTTATTCATTTTCTCAGTCGCTGCTAGTAATATCGATAGCTGTGTAAACTTGTTAAACCCGATTTAAGTAGAAGCACCTGCGGTTAAATTATGCCTTCGCATGCCCTTCCCATCGATATAATATATAATAATAATCATAATAATAAAGCATAATATACAATTACATGCTACCACCTATATTTATTAGATGTGAAAGAACTGGAAAAAAAAAAACAAGAAATAGATTACGTAGAAAAACTAGATGACGCAGTTTCATCCAGATCTATAATAGAACGATGACCGAATTCTGCGGTATAGACTGCCCCTCGAAGTTCCCGAAAAAAATGATTATAGTAAATACCGACCAGATTCGATTTTGCGAAAACAGGATAGAACGATATTTCATATTTGTAAAGAAACACCGCTAGGGGCGTATGTGTGTAAGGAAATATCCTTCTAAAGAAACGTTTACTTTAGAATAATTATCTTACACTTGTACTCTTCCATACTTTTAAAGCCCGTCTGTCGTAAATTAATTATTCGCGCGAAATATACTTTCTACAGGCTATCGTATACCGTAGAAAATTATTCAAACGCGGTCGGCGAAATTAAATAAAATTATATTATTTGAAAATTATAATAACAGCGCGTGATTTCTTATCAACCGACATACTATGTGGTATCTATAAAATCGCCCAACTGTGTTGATAGTTGATAGTGATCCAAGAACTCTCTCCTGGTGTTTTTGTATTATACTCATAACTAACATAATAAACAATAGTGATATAAGATTCTTTAATAGCCTATTACTAACATACAATCTTAGCCGTTCGGCTAAATAATTATCATCCTTAACTTACACGATTACTTAGCAGCTAACTTAACCTCCAAGTACAAAAACGAGTGCGGAGTACATATCAAATTGGTTACGCATCCGTTATATATAAATTTATTTTTTTACAGGACTAAATCTAGGGGGGGAGTGACCTCATGACAAAACCGGCTTGTTCTTCAGGAATTTTTCAAATTGAGATAAGACTTTAAACGTTCATTTATTACGTATAATAGTATCTTAGAAAAAAAAAAATCAATTGAAAATTAGTTAAATCACTAATATTTATTTTCTTAAAGAAAACACAAAGCTTTTCGGCATTTACGCCATTATCAAGTGAAACATTTTAAAACATCATAATTTTAAAAATATAAATTAAATATAATTACTTAAAAATATGTGATGATGATTGTGAAAATATGATCCAAAAATGCTGTCTGCTTCAGTTCTGTCTATTTTTTGATTTGTTGAAATTTAATATCAATATATTTGTTTATTAATTTTTTCTTCAATACTATTTTCCGGATTCTGTAAAAGTTGTATACTGGTGGAATTTTAAATTTTTCATTTACTATTGCGATGTAAAAATCAGATTTTTAATATTTATTTTCATTTTACTTGTAAAATTGTGTTTTTTTTTTTTTTAATTTTTGTGTTTGTATATTTTTATATTTTATATTTTACTTTTGGACATCATACATCGCAATAGTAAATGAAAAATTTAAAATTCCACCAGTATACAACTTTTACAGAATCCGGAAAATAGTATTGAAGAAAAAATTAATAAACAAATATATTGATATTAAATTTCAACAAATCAAAAAATAGACAGAACTAAAGCAGACAGCATTTTTGGATCATATTTTCACAATCATCATCACATATTTTTAAGTAATTATATTTAATTTATATTTTTAAAATTATGATGTTTTAAAATATTTCACTTGATAATGGCGTAAATGCCGAAAAGCTTTGGGTTTTCTTTAAGAAAATAAATATTAGTGATTTAACTAATTTTCAATTGATTTTTTATAAAAAAAATCAACTACATTCCACATTATAAAAAATTAAAGTATCTTAGAAGCATGTGGAATGAGGGCGATTGTATGATAGTTATCACAACTCTTTGTAGATCCGCTGTTAAAATTGAGGTGGTCCACTGGCGCGCCCATTCACGTGTATTCAATATTTTACAGCATAATTTGTATAGGAACTCTGACTCCGGATAGTATTTTAATTATTTCGACAGGAATTTGGTCCTCGCTTTTAGTTTTTCCATTTTTTAGCTTGGCAATCGCTTGTTGTACTTCATCGCGTAAAGGCGTCTTGTTCAAAATGATTGCCCTTTATTTGTGCTGAATTGCTATTTGTATTTATATTTACATCTGTATACAATTTTTGACAGTAATCAATGTTCCGTTATTTCACGTATGTCCGTTATTAATGATCCAGTATTGTTTACAGTACCCCATGGTTTGGCTTTAAAAGCCTGATCATAAGTACGATTTGTCAACTTTTCAATCGATGATAAAGCTACAATACCAACTACATGGAGGGAAGCGGAAGTAGTCCTCATACATAAAAAAGGTGATATGCAGACTACTATCGCAAATATATAAGCTGTTCACTCGTGTTATCACAATTCGAATAACACGACGAATTGACTTCAGTCAACCGAGGTAACAGGCCGTTTTCATTTAATAGAACACTTGTTAACGATCACAATGTTGATACAAAAGTGCGATGAATACGACATAGATTTATACATTGCCTTTATAGATTACGAAAAAGCGTACGATTCAGTAGAGGTCTGGGCAGTGATAAATTCGTTAAATGATATTGAAATTTAACGACAAATATGTTATATTAAGAACATTTATAGCTCTTATATAAAAATAAAGGACTCCTACACGGACTTGAGTGAGAATATATATATATATATATATATATATATATATATATATATATTTATTTATTTATTTATTTAATGAAGCCACACAACAGCTAACAGCCAATTATAGTGTAGGCTTATAAATAAAATAATACAATTAATATTTTTTTCTGAATTATAAAATTAAAAGTAAAAAAAAATAAAATACAAAAAAAATACATTGAACACATTCACCAGACTCACACCCATTAAACACAACAAAAAAACTACACTCATTCACAAGTCTCACACTCATTAAAACATACATCATTCACGCCCCATTCACACAATCTTACTCGAAATAAACGGATGAATAATCTTCAACAAATTAATAAATACAATATAAACCTTAACGTATACACTACATGTACATTAGTATAGGAACACATATATTAAACATTGGAATAGACAACAGCGAAACTCCTGTTCTCATCGCAAAAAACTTATTAAAGAAATATCTGTTATCAAAGTATATATCCATACAGGGAAATATGTTCAAAACAGAATTATACAAGCGGAAAGCTGACGGCAACGGAGAACTTAAACCCAGGTTTGTTCGTGCACGCGGCTCACTCTAAAAAACCGATTCGATCGCCTATTTAGTCTTGGTACAATGTAGGAGACGGTTGATGTTAGTCTAAGTAGCCTACAAGGCAATCACATAATATGGCGTTAGCGCGGATAGACACATTCCCACACACCCGGGAGCACTAATTGTAATCGCTTTGTTGTCAGGACACAATGTAAGCCGGTGTGTTTTTATAGTGTAATATGTTATTAATAGCGCGCATAAGCTGTTGGATGTGCTGGTTTGCCATTATCTTCCACTCGGTAATAATATTAGGATTATTCATATTTTTATATTCTGATGATTATTTTTGGGTCGTCGATGGTATTCGAACTCGGTGCCTTCCGTATAGACGTCTGTGCTCTAGCCACTAAGCTATCCTGATGAAACGTACTATATATATATATATATATATATATATATATATATATATATATATATATATATATATATATATATATATATATATATATATGTGTATATATATAAAATATTTAAATACTTAAAACAGGATTAATTAAACGCTCGATTCGGGTTAATTTTAATCGGATGTGTAAAAAGAATAAAAATATTTAGTAGAGCTACTTTCAGATTCCTTGCGATTTCGCTAGAAAAAAAACTTCCTGAATTCCAAGATCGTCATTATTATTATTATCGTTTTCTCTAGAATATTCGTCAATTTTTTTTCGTGATCAACTCCTGTTTCACATTTTATATAATCGGTTCACTCGCATTATATATATACATATATTTATATACACATATCTGCGTGTAGAAAACTCGTTTGTAACAGACTAGGTAGAATTTAAGAAAAGTATTTGTTAAAAAAATACCGAATTCAAATGAAAAAATTCAGCACGAAAAGATAAGGCGATATAATTGCCGAGAAAGTTAACCGACCCTGCGCAAGCCTCACGAGCAACCGACATTTGTGAATTTCCCGATGGTTTGACCGATTATTTATTTATTTATTTATTTGTCTATTTATCGATGTATTTAATTATTTATTTATCCGTCACGTTGCGTATATAATACACTCGTCGAGATATCTTCGCTGGCGATGAATTAAAACTAAAAAGCGAGATACGACTCGAAAGTAATAATAAGTTAAAATGATAAATAAAAATAAAAATAAACAACTCCGAAAAAGCCAAAAAAAATAAAAAATAAAAAATAAAAAAAAAACGAAGGTATTTACCCAATTCCTTACCGTCGGGTGTAGTATTTTCGGAATCACGCAAAAAGTCCATAAAAAGTCGGTAAACCCGGAATGGCTGAGCGATAATGATTAAGCTTTTAACTTTTTTACCGGTCGTCGAATAAACATTTGACGTTTTGTCGTGTGCATGTACAACTCGCGGCTCATTTACATTTTCCTATCATCAACATCAATTATCATCATCATCATCATCATTATCGTATAGTGTCGTCGTTATCGTTATCTATACCGTAATCAGGACGGGTGCAATGGGTGGTCGTGGATTGCTTATGTAATGGGATGGGACGCGTGTAGTTTTTTTTTTTAGTTTTTTTCTTTGATATTATTTTCATTATACAGTTCTTCGCTGGTTTTTTGGTTTAGTCGTGTTTCCATACTGACACCAATCGTGCGATATGTAGTTTAAACTTTTGCGTGTTCGCAACTTTTCCACTCGAAGACTATAACTTATTTTCCGTCCTACGCCGCAAGCATGCCTACGTGTGCACACACAATATAGAATAGATGTATATAAATATTTTTCGTCCATTTTTAAACGTGCGTGTGTAACAATGCACGTGGTAACAAGTTCGCTGTCTCACGATTCTGATTATTTTATTTTACCAAACTGTCTGGATTCCACCATTAATATTAATGCCGTATTAGCGGTAATTTATATTTCCCCCTACACCCTTTTTGCGGAAATTATGAATGCAACTAAACATTATTACCACGTTGTTTTAAAAAGTTGCAGTAAATCTAAATAAAATACATTCTAGAAACCGCTAGAATTTCCGGTTAAAAATTAATCGTTAATTAGTTCGAGCAAAATGCACGTATACGTACGTGCTACGTGCATAAGCGGAGTACATACGATATTTAGATGTATACATATATTAATATGTATGTGTGCCCGTTAAACCACTCACGTTCACTGTTTATCTATCTACCCACTTTTCAAGTTGTCCTAAATAAAAATTAAAAACAATAATATGAAATAATAACAAAAATAAAAGTGCAAGAAAATACTTCATCTGGATGTACATTATTGCAAGCAACCGTAAAATGAAAGAACAGACTTGATTATAAACTAACCCGATGATGAATGCGATAAACAAGACAATCAACCAATCAGTAATATCCGTAATAATCTATATAGAATCATATGCACTAACTATCTAGGAAAATCCGAACATTATTAAATTTATAATGATCATCATTAGTCGCATTAGTCCTTTAACTGGTAGCGCTGCAGTCTCCTTTTCCATTCGCCTCTATCTGCTGCTGTAATTTTTAAATCGCGATAGGTATCCACTTCTACACTATTCATTATTTGTCCGATGTAGCATTTCCTCGGTCGGCCCTTCTATCATGCCTTCCAATATTCGTAGGACCAATCCACCGTGTGTTATCAAATGACCTATCCATCTGCTTCTTCTCGTGCAGAGATATTAAGAGGAAGTTACCGGTAGAATAGAAATAAAACTTAAGTATCTATAGAACGGGATATATAAGAATAAGGAAAGGATTGACGTATTTAGGATATTAAATATTTGCGGTGATTCGCTTACGAACAAGAGTTGAATGTGGGCGGGTATAAGATTTTGCAGGAAATACAATTCGATAATGGTCGTGTCCGCAATATCTTCTGTTCTAATTGTATATTTTATTTTACATGGTGGAATTTTACCAACTATAAATTATATTATATAAATTTGAAAAATTGAAACTTATTACTGCTCAATACGAAAAAGGACAAAGCCACTTTGCCCATATCAGAAAGCAATCTTAAGTAACGGATTCGTTATAGAAGATGTCGTCAATTGTAAATGAAGTTGGGCTGAGTATGTCGTTCAAAGTAATCGCGATAAAAATTCACAAAAATGTCCGTTAGAGTGCAGGAAGAAAATATGAAAATCGCTAATGGTGACGTAAAAACAGCTGGATTCAACTAGTAAGCGCAGAGCAAAAGTAGATGGGAAAAATTGAGAAGAATATTAGTATGTATGTACCAGAAGTTACCGACGGCTTCGCCTGTGTAATTATTTTTTTAAATACAAGATCCCTGTCTCTTTGCGAAAGCAAAAAATCCAAAACGGACCAATAATGCTATTTTTTTCAGGTCGACACCCTACAGATATGGTTTCTTAGGAATACGGTGCCGTTTTTAAGCAGCTGTAATATATTACCTCGAATGACGTCATAGAGCATTCATAATGAAAAACAAACGATCTTGTTTTCTTAAAAAGCGACGATTGTTACCGTTGTATAAAAAAACGGTGAAATTGCAGCAACGTCGTTTTTAAAACGGTTTAAAACTTTAAATTATTTTAATTTCTGTCATGATATCAATGTAAAATAAAGCTTAAAACGAATCCTCATCATTATCGCTTCAATAGTTTTTGAGTTAAATCGGAACAGAAAGACAGACACACATTTCAAAACAGAGATTTTCTGTTTATGTGTGATAAAAATAGCCCAATGAAATGATTATAGTTAAAATATTCGCAAATAATAGACACTACAGGTTTATATATTAGTGTATATATATATATACATATTAGGTTGCGCATAGTCGATTTTTAGTTAGTGTAAAAATATAAATCTTTTTAAAATGGCGCGAAAGAAATATAAATTTTTACATCGAACTGGAATACACGATTTTAAAATCTGACGATAAAATTTGTTTATTCCGTTTTTTTTGTAGACGATAAAATCTTCCGATAAATTAAGATTTCAAAATCTTACCTACCAAGAATAAGCGGAATTTACCTTTTCGGCGATATCAGACAATGGAGTCTCGACAATGTAGGGGGGAAAAAAGGATAGTAGACAAGGAGGCGTACGAATGACTTATAGCGAAAATGGCTATTTCGTGTTTTTTCCGCGAGTATATTTCTGCAGCCCCTTCACTCGGACGAGTGAGTAGCAAAAGGTTTCTCGCTCATTTCCATAAATCCGTTTACCGTCGAATCTACTACCGCGGTAGAACACTATTTCGCACTTGAGAAAACTTTATCGATTACGGTGGTAGTAACAGCGATAATAATTATTGTTAGTAGTAGTACGTGCTCTCGGTATATACACTTTCGATACGGTGTGCTCGTCTTATCATCGGAGAAATAATAGAAAGTCCGGCAAGTACCGCGGCTGAACTTAAACAATGAGCGGTTTGACATGGTTTGTAAGGTAATTAGATAAAGCGGTTGAAAGAGCGGTATATTTTCACGGATTTATGTTGCGAAGACTGCGCCAATTACGTCACAGACGAAGAGAACTCTCTATACTCTTAGCTAACCTATTTCGCGGATGATGATAACTTTAAATAACTCGCCTCGAGGGAAAAGACTTTCTCTGTGCCCGATGGGAAACCCGACAAGAAGATGAAACTGGAAGAAGAAGAACGACAAGAAGAAGCAGTCTATAAAGGTTCGAAGCGAATAAGGACGAGATTTAATAACCCGTCGAGCGGCTACAGCTGATAAAGGCTTTTCGTGTTTTCCGATTCGAATATTACTACCCTGTCCTTTCTAAGAACAACGATAATAACTTAGTTATCAAAATATGGAAATAGCGCGAGACTAAGGTAAAAGAAGCGATCCCGTTGGATTGTCAATGTTTGTAGTTTTAGGGAGAGAGACACACTTTTGTACGTGCTCCGAATAAACGAACGAAGTGTTAAGTAGGACTTTTCTCGCTAATGTTATTAAATCGAAATTAGTCCGAACTGGACGGCGGTCTAATTTAAATTTTCGACGAGTAAATACTCCAAGCCGTTATATTATAAACTTAAAGCGGGACAAACGAACGACGCATTTCGACACTCTAAATTTAGACCAACGTAGACTATACCTCGCTATCAGAAAAGACTGAAATTTGATAAAATTAATTTTTATTTCAATTATCGATTTTTTTCTACCGTGCTATGTCCTGATGAAAAATCTAAATTATTCCGTTATTATAGATTTTTTAATATATATAGATATACAAATTGCAATCTGGCTGATGTAGCCAATAAGCAAATGGAATGTAAGCTATGACAGGATGGGAGATGTCATTCAACAATGACACTCCGAACTACCTCTCCAATCATTCAAACCGGCGGGGCAGATCTAGAAATGTGCGATAGTTCAATTTGCGAGGCCCATTGGCATGATACCGCCAGCTGGTTAGTCTAACCTGTGCAAGTAATCTCTATTGCAATCCCGAACTATTTCGTGCACTTTTGGTATTTTTAAGTCTTTATGCAAATTTTCATTTCGTATATACCAGGGTGCACCGGCTATTAATCTTAGTATTTTTGATTGGGACCATTTTGATATTCGATATTGATGCTGTCCCCCAGAGTGATATGCCATATGTCCACACCGGCTTAATAACTGCTCTGTAAAGCAATAATTTCGATTTTAGAGGTAATTCGGAACTTTTGCCCAGGAGCCAGTACATGTTCCGCAGTTTAAGTTTTATCTCTTTAACTTTGATCCTTATGTGTTCCTTCCAGGTCAAGCGGTGATCAAGCCACATACCCAGGTATTGGACTTTATTTTCTAGCGGGATCCTACCATTAAGATCAAAAGAGGGGCATGTGTTCCGCCTAGTTGTAAATGTAACATGTACTGACTTGGTTGGGTTAATTTTAACCCTTCATCGTCGTGCCCAGATGTTCAAGTCGTTTAGACCGCGCTGTAATTTTTCTGACGCCGCTACCGGATCATCATCTCCCGCCATCTCAACATTTGTATTTACGGGAAGGTCGAACATATATATGAGAAAAAGGATTGGCCCCAAAACAGAGCCCTGCGGAACTCCAGCATTGACAGGATAAAATGTTGATATATCGCTACCGAATTTTGACTTGAAAAAATCTATGTGACAGGTATGAGAACAGTAGTGTGTAAGTAGGGATGTGGTTGGGTTTTATTTTTGAAAGTAACCCTTCATGCCTTACACGATCGAAAGCCTGACTGACATCCAGAAAAGCCGCAGAACAATACTGCTGCTTTTCGAAACAATTACCGATGTATTTTTGCACCCTATGAACTTACTCTATTGTAGAATGGCCAGGACGAAACCCAAACTGGTAGTTTGGAATCGCACCCTGTAGCTGTTTTGTTAGTTCAGGCAGCAATGATTTTTCGATCACTTTTGATACTATCGGTAGAAGACTAATAGGTCGATATGATGAAGGATCACTAGTAGGTTTACCTGGTTTTGCTATCATGGTTACCTGAGCGATTTTCCATTGTGAGGGATAGTAAGCCAACCGTATGATAGCGTTGAATATTGTGGTTAATAGTACTATGCCCTTTCTCGGTAAGAATTTAAGCATCTTTCCAGTGATTAGATCATACCTTGGAGCTTTGTGCATTGATAAATTACCCGCAATCACTCTCTTAATCTGGAACGGAGAAAACGATTTTATTGGAAGAGACATTTGGCAGCTAAGTGGAACTCAATTTGATTATAGAATAACGCCGATCCGTAATCGGGTGGATGTGGTTTAAACACATCCTTTAGGTGTGATCCAAAAACTTCCGCCTTTTCAAGATCGCTACGTGCCCATACTCCATTATGTTTCCGCAGGGGTGGAATCACTTTCTGTGGCCTAAGAGCTTTAGTGGCCTTTCACAATGAATGATCGTCATTTTTAGTGCCCATGTTGGAAAGAATTGATCTTAAAGTGTCATTTTTATGTATTTTCAGTAATGCGCTTAATTCTTTGGTTATTTTATTAAGATCACTTTTTGTGAGCCGGGTGTCTTGATATCTGCCACAGTTTTCTAATTTTTCTTTTGGCATTGATTTTTTCTCTAATAATGCGTGGGTAGTTAATATCGCGAGTTGCAGTCTCCTTTGAAGTACTTAACCATGCCGCTTTTTGCAATGTATGATTAAAGTATTCAATCGCTTCATCAACGTCGTCGCCTGTTTTTAATGGTATTTTGAGATCAAGATTCTCTTCAATCCAGCATGTGTAAGAGTACCAGTCAGTTTTATTGTTGTCAAATTTAAAGTTTGTTTTCTTAATTATCACTGACTTATTTCTAGTATTATAGGAAAGTGATCCGATGAAGAGTCAAATGATGTCTCAACATTAGTGTATAAAGTACTAATACCCTTACAAATGAAGAAATCAAGTAAATCGGTATTTTATTTCTGTCTGAGGGCCAGTATGTAGGATGACCACTAGAAAGCACTGTCAATTTTGACTTTGATACACGCTGAAATAATTCCCCTTCTTTTGGCGTTGTTAGTCTAGAGCCAAAGAATGTGTGCTTAGCATTATAATCTCCACCTACGATGAATTTATTGCCTAATGAGTTGAAAAAATCATGAAATTGGGTTTGTACAATTTTATATCTGGGTGGACAATATATGGATGATATTGTTAAGTTTTTACCTGTCTTATCAATTAATTATATAGTTACTGCTTAGAGGTGAGATAATTGAATTCATAGTGTTTTATATTACTACGTAATAGAATTGCTGTGCCTCCACGAGGTTTACCACTCGGGTGATCAGCCCGATAAAAATTGCAATTCCTCAAGGCGTAATAATTTTTTGAGGTAAAGTGTGTCTTTGAAATTAGCACTACATCTAATTTTTGACTAAGAGTAAACATTTCAAGCTCGGATTGACGTTTTTTCAACCCGTTTATATTCTACGTATCTATTCGTATTGAGCTCATTTTGAAATTAATTTCGGCATGAGAGATGTGAGTACATCCATGAACGGGTTAAACATAATTTCCATGCGATTAAAGGATGTAGTAAACATATTTTCTAAGCGCATGAATGACTGCTGTAACGCTGATAGTCACATCCAGGACTGAATTTAATGTTACTTTCATTATTTGCTGTAACATTCGTAAAATGATTTTGTTCACGATTTTTCCTTCGATCACTACTTACTGCTTTAGCGTAAGACGTGCTCGAAGTGTTTAATTCGAACGTTTGTTGTTGTGCTACTGGTGTCTCAGTGTGGTACCTCTCATTTTGTTTGTAAGTGCAGGAAAATCAACAGGTATATTTTGCTGCATAATGTCAAGATTTTTATTATTATGACCTGCTTTAACCTGGTTATTTAATTGTTTATGGTTTCTTTTACATATTTCCAACTATAGAGCACAACCTTTATAATTTGCAGGGTGACTGCCACTGTATAAAGCGCAGGTGGGAACAGTTTCCCTGTCTTTAGTACAGTTGGCTGTTAAATGTTGTTTCCCACACTTGACACATCTTGGCGTTTTTTTACAGAAGTTACGAGAGTGGCCATACTGTTGACAACGTACACATTGTACAAGACCTCGTTTATGCGATGTTTCCACTCTTATTTTCATATTTAACAATGACCGCAATTGGAATATAGTATTATTATTTTCGTTTGGCTCTAGGTCCACAAAGAAAAGAGGCAATGGCTCTTTCGTTTTTCTATCTTGAATATTAAATAAGTCCCTAACGACGTGACCTTCATCAGCCAGCTTTAATTTGATATCATCCTTGTCAACCGATGGATGAATGTTTTTTTACACAACTCGATATGCTCTTTCCTATTATTATATTATATTAACCTATGTCGGTCCACTGCTGAACGTAGGTCTCTCCAATCAAGTAAATTGGGGAGAAAATAGCCTAATCTCCCGTGCGGACCAGGCAAATTGGGAGATACCAACAACACACAACACACTGAGCCGACGGTCACCCATCCAAGTACCGTTGCTTAACTTCGGTAATTAGACGGAAAGCCGCCGTACTCAACGCGCTATGCCCGTCATAGATGTGAAGATAATTTACCGAGAACGAGGAAAGTCATGAGAATATTTTCATTTTTAGGTAAAAGTCATCAAGCGTGTGTTAGGAAAGTGTAATTCGAACAGAGTTATATAGAGAACAGTGGAGTAATGCAGTAATTCGAACATTACAGATTGAGCAAGTAGGTGGATGGGTTTTATATAGGATATTGAGTCAAACAAGTGTGACCCGTTGAACACGCTGAATAGCCAGATACCACTTTGTTGAGGTAAACCGGAAAATCTGACTATTGCTTGTTCCTTGTATATTTACGAACGTGTTGCTGTAAGTAATTCTGTAGGAGACACGAAGTTGGCTTCTTCCAACATCCGATCTGTTTCTTCATTCCTTTTATGTCTCATATGTCTTAGAATCAAAAGTACGTGGGTGTACAGGCTTTGCTTATTAAATTAATTTTCTCAGCGCTAACGAATACATCTGGAATTTTCTTTCAGCTATTCAAAATACAAACCGTCTGCGACGATGGAAATTTTCTGCGTATTTTTAAAAAGCCTACAAAATTGCAAACAGTTCATACGATAGGATATGACAATGGGCTATATCATGATTATATACGACATAATTCATATTATATCGAAATTGAGAAAGGAATTTATCAATATTCTGTCGAGATATTGATTTTCAAAGCAGTACATTGTACGATCAGTATTAGAAATGACAAGGTTTGTCTTCCAACGATGTAAATGTTGATAGGTTAATTAGCGAGAGATCGGAAACTTGAATAGCAAGTAGCGCTATTGATAATTTGATTTGAATTCACGTATAATAGTTTTGAATTTTCCGTAATGTCAGCTAAATGGTAGAGCCATTTAGAACTAAGTAAGTGTATGTAAAATTTTAAGATGACGTAATGACCATGTAGATCAAGGAGTAATTTATTTGCTTCGTAGTACAGTTGGATAATTGACGTTGTATGGAAAGCTCTTAGCAGATGAATAGACAGGAAATTCATAATCATATTTGAACATATCGGAGGTTCTGTAAATTTTTAATAAATCAGCACCATAAGCAGCATGCGTTAGTTCACGTAGTAAACTGGGTTCGTTTTTATTTTTCTAAATGACTATATCGACGCTTCGTGTATGAAGATTGGTCGTAAGTACCATATTAAATATTATGATATGCGAATAGTATATTGATAATTACTCTTAAGAAAAATATTCATCCATGGCACAGAGTTCATTATCGTCGGAATTACGTAAAAAGCTTGTGCAAACTTTTGTCCGATCAATAGCGCTGTATCTATCAGAAACGTGGATTATGAAAAAAAATATATATATATTGCAATCGACTTGAAGCATTTGAAAGAAAGACGCTAGGAATTAGCCGAATTGAAGAAGTTACGAATAAAAAGGATCTCAGAATAGGAGAGGAAAAAGTGATACCTTAACAGAATAGGCAAAACTCGTCTTCGTTGGTTAGGACATGTAATGCGGTCTGAGCATAACACTCTCAATATCGCTCTATTGAGGAGGAAAAAGACCACTTAGATGTCCATTTATAGATATATAGCTAAAGCAGACCGGTTCCACGAAATGCGTAAATTTGAAGAAGGCTATCGCATTTTATCGATGAATATTATATCGAAGGCGAAGCAGCCAATCGGCTGTCACATAAAGAAGAAGATATCTTAATAAATCCCGAATTGCGTATCCGTCACCTAATAATGACGGTTTCCTTATTGGCTTCGGTTGTAAAAGAACGCTTTCGGATAAGTAGAGGACACGTGGGGGAAAAACCAGATGTAAGAAATCAAAGAAAAATGATTCATCGACAAAATCGCATTTTGTCCTTAGTAAAGAAAACGAAGCTTGTACACGCGAAATGGAAAATTATTCGCGTATAATGTACAAAATCAATTTTAAAACGATGTAAAAGTTCGGAAAGATAATTTTTTTTTAAATGAAGCTTGAAATTCCTCCAAAAGTAAGCGTATATCTACGAAACAATTATAATAGTATATTATAAGAACCATTTACGATTAATACAAAATAGATTTTAAAATTATTCAAATATAGGGTGACCTAGAGAAGACGGATGGTTTTAACCTTAATCTACGGACAGTAATCCGGATATATAAGTGAACCTCTAATATTGGATACTTTAAAAAAAAGTAACGACATAACTTTTTCTTCACTTTAAGGGGGTCATCACCGACCGAAGAGTTTGGCGACCAACTTAGCTGTTACTCCGTTTTTGTCCTCACATAGCACTGCCAACTCTGTACATGTCTTGTTGTACTCCTGACGCATATCAGCTCTCCGTGACATTTTTCTCCTCACAAGATTCCGATATCCCTCGATGAGAGTATTCAGTTTCTGAATGTCATTTATACCACCGTAATATTTTAATTTTTCGGAGGTATCATCTGTATTGATAATACCGGTCTCTGTACGAAATCTTCGAAAATACAACTATATATATATATAAAGTACGATTAGATCGTTCTTTAGATAACAGCGTCGTTTGAATGTTATCTGTCGTAACGTGAACAGTTAGTTTCAGTTTCTGTAATCTCTCTATGACAGGAATGATTATTTCGTTTTCGTTCGTCGATTCGCGCTTGTAATATCGTGTATTTTCGGATTTCTTCTGTAAAGTTGCAATAAAATACAATATTAAATCCGAGCGTGAATCTTACATATATTTCTTTCTCTCCTTAACCTTACGGTCGGTGGGTGAGTAACATATATATACCATATTAGATCCTTTTACGGGAGCATGCTCGTGCTTTTATAACGACATTCGCCATTTTTAATTTCGTCCATATATCCAATTCGTGGCCTGCTTTTACTTCGTCTTCCGTTCATCATTGCTTCAATTAATGTTGTCATCCATTCCGAATGTCTGATGAAATGTCCGACCATTTCGTTTCTTCCCTTTTTTTTTATCGTGTTTTCTATTTCGCGACGTTCGTTTATCAGTTGTAAAACTTCGTTAATAGATATTTTACTCGTGCAAGGTATTCTTAACATTCGGCGCCAGCACCACATTTCGAACGCTCTGGCCTTGTCGTTTTCTCTTTTTAAAACCGTCCGTGTCTGCGACCCATGCAATGCCGTACTCCAGATAAAGCTTTTTACGAAGTGTTTTCTGGTATATTAATTGATATACGGATTTTTGGATACGAGGAACGGTTTTTTCATAAACGCGTTTTTCGCTAGGGCTATTCTCATCCTCAATCTTTCATACTTCTACCGTCTGAGGATGCTTCCTAAATATATATGTTCGGCTGTTCAATATTATTTTCAAGCCTGTATGCGATAATCCGGCTTTCCATACATAACATCGCACAATCCGTAGTAACTGTTGGTTAATATATTTCCGGGTCATCATCAGATTTTTCAAGCGTAAAATCTGAAAATTTCTATTCCACCGCGTACGAACTGATTTTATCAAGATTTGTTTCGCTCTCGTAAATGGATTAAAAAAAAAAAAATCAAATAACGTTCCCATTCAATTACATCAACGTCGTAACTTGGACAATATTTCGATAACATTCGAATCGGTGTCATTATCTGGGTTCACGCTGTAAATATCGCCATAACATTAATGTTAATTATTAAGCATAAAAGTCCATTATTCGAAATTTGAACGGGAAAGCACACATAAAAATTAGACGACCGAATGAATTATTTCCCGAAGGATAATTATTAGACCGAAAAAAATAAATAAACCATCGATCAGATATGGTAACATAAAATAGTAATACCGCAAGAGAATATAAGTACGTCATACTTGCAAGACGTATCTGCAATATGTCATTTACATATATATATATATATATATACACCGTCTTCAGTCGGCGAATTAGAGAATTTTTTCATCACCTTAAAGCCGCCTGGCATGCGTGCTAATGATTCCTCATCTCGAACCGAAACGCAATAATAATTAGATATTAAAATAGAACTTAAAAGTAGTGGCCACATTAAAGATTTATTGGATTCACGAAATGGAAATAAATATTCTTACAAGGGAAGAGTAATAGTAAATTCGGACATAACAAATGTATCTTGATCTTGTATAATAAATGTATTCTTTATATACGGATGACACACATACTAATTATTATATATATATATATATCGGTCATTAACGTCTTCGGTAAAACTCGTAAGAGGTTTGTCAATTACGAACACATATCGGCGGAGACTAGCGCGGCTATTTCTAAAGCAAAGTCGCATACCTTAAATTATTATCTATAAGAAGATTTCGTTGTCTGCGTTGTGTTCGAGTAAGCGTAAATACAGATTTCTGCGTTTTATTGTGGTATCGATGACGTAATAAACGCATATGCACTCCTCGCAAGAATTTTTATCGCGTATTCAAAGGCAATTTTTATCCAATAAAACGATCACCGGCTTCCCTCGTTCTCGAACGAACGTTCGGTTCCCACGAATATTCACGTTCGTTTAATTAATTAACGCAGCTGGGCAGAAGTCAGTCGAACTTGGACTTGACAATAATTAGCATAAGAGTATCTACAGCAGGATGAGCAAAATCTTGCTAACAGACTACATAGTATTTATGAATTACTCATATAGTTAACAAAATACATATATATATATATATATAGTGTGTGTGTTAAGAGTTACCTGTATTAAGCGCGGGTTGTTCTACGCATACAACCAACCGTGAAACACAAAAACCAGCCTCCTTAGAACTTAATTTTTTTTTCGTTGGTTAAATTTCGTTAATGTTAAAATGTTTAATTTCATTTATTTTTTTCACTTTTTTTTTTTTAAGCCGATTAAGAGACCATTTCCGATATTAAAGAATTGTGGAAGTAATCGTGATTTTTCGATCGATAAATTATTTACTAAAAAGTCTCGTAAAAATCGAAATCAACCTTGCGGAGGATTTTTTCGGATTTACCGCTTAAATCAACTTTTGTGCGTCATCCATCGTATTTACTATATATATATATATATATATGTTTCCCTGTGTTTTTTTAAACATGTTTTATTGATTTGGAATCTGGTATTTTTGTTTAAACAGACGGATTATGTATTATATATATATATATATACGCTAAGTTTATATTAGGTAGGTATATCGTATAAATATCGAGAATCGAGTGATGTGTGTTCTCTGTTATATCGATTACGTCCGTTTCGATTTATTGATAAACGGAGAAATAAATATATATTTTACATATATATAGTCGTAATGAATAATACGAATTAAAATATATAAATAATAAAAACAAACATACTTAATTGTTTATCTATTATTTAAAAGTTATTTTAGTCTTTAATTTTTCAAAAGCGTATACTTATTATAAAATAAAAATATAAGAAGTAATCCCAATCATACACACACACTCACACTCCCGCCCCATTCTGTACTTAGATAATATATGTTCCGTCAAGCTTACGCTTGTCGATGGATCTACACCATTTTACAATATGTACATCTAACATATTATTACATACACATGTCGTTAATTTTATCAATTTATAAAATTTACATACTCACATATACACAAAGTTACGGTTATAGTATTCACACATTCCCAAATACACTCTCACCCACACTCTCGCTGTAACTATTTTTATTTACCATATTTTGATTACCTCATTAGTAGTAGTAGCAGACGCTATATATTCACATATTGCTATCACTTGTCGCACCACTTCGAATTCATTATAAATTGCTATAAAAATTATTATAAAAGAATGGTATCTAAATACAAATTTACACATCGATAAAATTAAACAGATATATTCTTTTTTGCTGAAATTTTCGACATTCTTATGAAATAATTGAAAAAATTAAAAATTAAACAATTTCTTATCCAAACTAACTCCCGAAAATAATACTCTCTGGAAAACCAGTAAATTTTTAACTAAACAAACACAATTACTTCCGCCGTTAAAGGATCCCACAACTAGTCAACAGGTTTATAAATTAAATGATAAGCTAGAATTGCTCGCTAACAATGTTTCAAAAATTAGTAAACAAAACAAGTTAGCGCCAAGAACGCATCGTTATAAAGTAAGTAAAGAAATTAAAAACAAATTCCAAACTATTGCAGCTAGCTCCACGGAGGTAACACATCTCGCTACGCCTTCAGAAGTTAATAAACACATTAAATCCTCGAAGAATAAGACATCTTCTGGTATGGAATTTTTGTAACAATGGTTAAAAACTTACCCCGCAAAGCGATTGTTTATTTAACCAAAATAATAAATAGTATTCTCATAAATTCGAACTTTCCGGTTAAATGGAAGACATCTGAAGTTATTATTCTACCTAAACCTGGGAAAGATATTTCAAATATAAATAATATTCGTCCCGTTAGTTTATTAAGTACTTCGAGTAAATTAACAGAAAAAGTCATACTTAGTCGGTTGCAAAAGTTTTCATCGGAAAACAATATTCTTGTAAATGAACAGTTAGGAACTAATCATTCTACAGTGCATCAGGTTGCAAGGATAGCTGACTTTATAACAGATAATTTTAACTTGAATAAACACACCGGATTATTATTAACTGATTTAGAAAAAGAGTTTGACACGGCTTGGCACGATGCTATTTTATATAAAATGTTCCAATACCATTATCCCACATATTTAATTAAAGTAAAAAAATCGTATTTATATAATAGTAGGTCTTTCCTTTTCCTGCTCTTAATAAATGATTTACCTAATATACCTTATATTAAAACTGCTCTTTACGCAGATGATTTAGGTTTGTATTGTGATTCATACAGACCCGATTTTATAGTAGATTACAAAAAAACCGCCTTCACTGTCTGTAATTACAAAAAACGTTGGAAACTGAAACTGAACACCGAGAAAACGGAAGCCATTCTTTTTTTCAGAAGGCACCCATTGCCAGAAATTGTAATTAACGGTCAAAGTATTAAATAGGTTAAAGATGTCAAGTATTTAGGCGTCACTCTGGACTCGCGTTTGTCGTTCAATAATCATATTAATATCGATATATAAATCTATTCGAATTCTTTCATCTATATTTCATCGAAGGTCCCACCTTACTGTCACAAATAAAAAACTACTACATACAAAGGTATTAACACATATCCCGTTTGGTGTTCAATTTCTAACGCTACCTATTGTAAATTACAATTATTACAAAACCGTTGTCGCAGAATTTCAATGCCACCAGGTTTGCCAGGATTCGAGATATGCATAACTAAACCTCGAGCTGATATTTTTCTATATCAACATGCTTGCTAAAAAGATTTATGAAAATTGTAAAATTCACGAAAATGAATTAATTAGGATTAAAGAGGACTATAATATGGCCAGCTTACGTAATATACAAACATCGCCGACTGAAATACCGATTTTTAATATAATTATGTTATTTTACATATTTGTTTATTTATTTTATTAATTAAGTAAATGTAATCAATTTTTTTTTTAAATTTAATTTATGCTATTTGTATTTCTTTTGCTTTCTTTTTTTTATAGCTAGCAGGTTTTTTTCGAATTTTCCTGTATATTATCGTCGTTGCTTTTATACCTTGTTATTATTATTATTATTATTATTGTATTAGATACTAAGGGTAATTCTGCAGTATACAATGTGTCGTATTTCATGTTTACAATTGAAATAAATCATACTTCTTCTTACTTTACTTTACTCTATACGAGTTACAATTATGATTTTCTATCTCTTATTATTCCGTTTATATTATTTCCATATCTTGTAATCACTCTTCCAGCTGCTGTTTTAGTTTCCCAAACTTTTTTTCTTTCAATATTACTTCCGGCATATTATTTAACAATTCACGTATTTATTAGTTTGCTCATCAAACCTTGCTACCGAACATATATATACACCGGTTCGTTTTCCTTAGTTTATATTTTATTCGCGGGTTTTCGTTTAAATCGATACTTTCATTTTTTACTAAATAATCCCCGCTAAACAAATACAGTCCCCCTCTATATTTAATACATTATGATGACGTAACAGATCGTTTAATGGTTCGTTCTGATTTCTACACTTATTAAAAAAGGGCGAAGAAACTATAATATCGAAACTAAAACAATTATACAACAGATGTTTGGAAGAAAAAACCGTGCCAAAGAATTGGAAGAATTCAATTATAATTTTGATACATAAGAAGGGAGACAAAAATAATTTAAAAAATTATAGGAGCCAATAAGTCAATTATCCACGCTTTTTTACTCGAATCATATCAAATAAACTCGAAGCAACGCTGAATAATAAACAACCGGCTGAACAAGCGGAATTCTGAAAAAATTACAGAACTACAGATCATATGCAAACGTCGACAATAATATTAGAAAAATGTAAACAATACAACATACCGCTATACTTAGGAGTGATAGATTTAGAAAAAGCCTTCGACTCAGTGCAGTTCTGGGGAATTTTAAAAGCGCTAGCCGAGGTAAACAAACTGTACATAAACTTGATACGAAATATGTATGAATTAACTACAGGTGCAAGAACACGATGTTACAGAGAAATTTCAGATAAAAAAGGGAGTGAGACAAGGTGACACTTTCTCGCCGAAGCTGTTTAATGCTACTCTTGAATTCATCCTGAGAAAGCTACAATGGGATACCAACGGGATAAATATGAATGGAAAATATATAAATCATTTTAGTTTTGCGGACGATATCGTACTAATAGCAAAAAGCCACACACAACTTCAGGAAATTATGCTAGAATTGGAAAAAACGTTAAAAAAAAATCGGACTAAGAATCAATTTGGAAAAACGAAGGTTATAAAATATGATGAAGATGAAGAAAACGATATGAATATAAATTTAGAGCATGGCTTCGTGGAAATGGTAAACACTTTTGTGCACTTAGGAAAGAAATTTACAACGGGGAAAAGTAGTCATACAAAAGGAAGTTAAAAGAAGGATTCAGGTCGGCTGGATAGCGTTTGGTAAAATGAAAAAAATCTTACAAAACAAAATTAGTACAGTAAACCGGGCTAAACTATTTAATCAGTGCATCATACCAGTGCTGAGTTACGGAGCGGAAACGTGGCCTTTAACAAAAGAACTAATAGATAAGATCGGGAAGGCGGAAAGACGAATGGAACGCACGCTGCTGGGAATTAGGTTAAAGGACAAAATTAGAAATACCGATATACGGGCGAAAAACAACAGCATTTTAGGATGTTGTAGCAAGAATAGCAACAAACAAATGGAACTGGGCAGGACATATAGCACGTTTAACAGGTGGGAGATGGACAAACGAAATACTGAACTGGCGACCATACACTGGGAAAATAAAACAAGGAAGACCTCCGAGAAGATGGTCAAATGACCCAATAAAACAAGTCGGGTACACATGGGTACGTGAAGCTCAGGAGAGACAACGATGGAAAAGATTGAGAGAGCCCTACGTCAAATATTGGCGTCAGAAGGCTTAAAGAAGAAGAAGATAAATAATATATATATATATATATATTGACGAAAATATAAATTAAAATTGATTACGCTGTTGATTCTGATGTGAGAAATTTTAGTAAATTTTATTGCACGCGTGTATTCCGCCAGTTACACCTGGTAACTATTCGCCAAAATCGAAATTTCTATTTTATATAAGAAAAATTCTGTCCTTAAAAAATTATTACAGAACGCCGAACACACCCTATAACGATGTCAGATTGAAATACTTATTTTTAGTCAAGTTTTCCTCATATTGGTTAATCAGCTGGAAAAATTCAAAATGGAATACCACACGTCACTCTCTCCGACTAATAATAACTTGTGGAAAACTAGTAAAAATTTATTCAGACCAGGTCGATCTTTAACGCTTTTGAATAATCCGTTAATAAATCGGCCGGTTTATAGGTAAAATGACCAACTTGAATTAACTGGTTTCTCACTTTTCCTATACAGGTTCATGATATAATTTCACGTGCTCATTACCATAAGGTTAATAAGGATGTTAGGTGTCAACTATTTCTTCCAACTCTTCTGGCAGATATTTACCTTTTGCTACGTCTTCTGAAACGAATAAATACGTAACAAATTTAAAAAAAAAAATCATCCTATGGCAATGATTAATTAGCTTTCTGCGATAGTTATTAAACATTTACGTCGTAAGGCAATTTTATATTTCACCAATATATTGCGAACGATGTTCTAAAAACAAGCTACTTTCCAACACGGTGGAAAATAATTATAATGATACCTAAAAACCTTCCCGGCAAGGATATTACTAATATAAATCATATTCGTCCAAACAGTTTTCTAAGCATTCTTAGTAAAATAATCGAAAAAGTTATTTTAAATCGATCGCAGTTACACTCAGTAAATAACAGTATTCTTAGTTTGGATTTATAGTTTAGTTATTCTTCTAAATTTCTAAACTGGCTGATTACACGACCGATAACGTTAATCTTGGTTATTCCAACTTTCGATTCGGATGAAACTTCTTAAATTTAAATTTCCAATATATTTAATAAAGTTAATGAAATCCCTATTTAAGGAATAGAACGTTTCCTACGTTACTCACATTGTATAAAAGTCCTCTGTAAAAACTTATTATGTAACAATACCGGTTAGATTTAAAGTCAGTTCATTTACGAATCAAAAAGAAAGTACGACATTATTTTCAAATGACAAATATCGTATTCCTCATTTATGAAAATGCGGATTAATTTTGAATATAGATAATAATTAGTATCGTTATTTTCATCGCGGTGTTGTTCTCTGGATCGTATCGTAGAAACAACCACGGCGATGACCAGGTGAAATAAAAATGCGATTAATGTAATACCTCCGACGGAACGATTAGGTTTAGTGACGGAGAGTGGCATCTGAACCATGTAATTTTCAAGTTGTTATTGGAAGAGTAGCATCGAGTCAATCGTCTTGTATGATTCTCAGAAAGCGTAGTTGAATGCATTCGTCGGATATTCATCGAATTGAAATTTGTCGAAGAATCTTAAGTCACTTTTGCATCCGTATAATTCAATTCCATATTGCGCAAGTGGTTTTTCGTTTGCCTTCTTCGGGCGTTAATACTATGTAGCACGCTTACTTCGAGTGTCCAATAATAGAGAACTGTAACGCAAATTTCGTAACAAGCGACGATTTTCGTAGGATAATGGACAGAGTTGACGTTCGTAATTTTACGTTTGAAATTTTCGTACGCGTCGTAGTAACAACAGGTTTTTTTTTTTTTTTTGTGCGTACAGTACGGTTATCGGAATTTGTGTGGGCTATGTAACGCGATGGAGCAGATGATTAAACTGAAATGGACCCCCCTCTACCTGAGGAGAAGATAATAGACGGACAAAACGAATATTAGAACGCTTCGAAAGAGAAGAAACAATGGCAGATTTCTTGGGTACGACGATATAACTCCGGGGAGCGTGGAAGAACTGAATTCAGAAAGCTCAGAACCGGAATAAATGGGGAAGAAATCGGGGAAAACCAGCAGTAGATCGATATAGGATAATAAAAGAATTACAATGGCGAACATTTCGATTTTATTGATTTTATTAATATATAATTTTTAATTCCTCTCGGCAGGGACGTATTAATTTTTTGTGCGCGAACGTCAATGGTGTCAGGTTTTTTTTAAAAATACCCTCCTCCGAACGGATCTTCTGTTATACTAACGAAGTATAAGTTTATTACTTTTTCAATACCGTAAATCCTGCATAACGACCAAGGATAAAAATAAGTAAACGTTTCACAATAACATATTCGTAAGTATCTACGGAGCGTGTGTATTTATTTTATATATATATATATATATATATATATATATATATATATATATATATATATATATGTTAACAGGATGCGCATTTATGTTTTCGCTAATAGTTTGTCGGCTGTAAGTCATTTTTTTTTTAATTTTTTTTTTGGGCTTTGTACATTTCTAAAGAATACGCGTAGTCGCTTAAGTAAATTGCAACAGTTTCCATCACCGTGTAGTTGGTACTCGTTTTATTCCGGTACAACGATATTAAGAGGAAACAGAAAAAATTTTAGAACGACGACATCTCCGACATGTTCAACTTTAGATGCGTCATTAAGCATTTAGTAGTGAACTAATTACGTCTATTACGGATGTAAGACGAAAAAAAATCTAAGAACGCAGTCTGTAACAATTCAGATTATTCAACAAACGTACATATATATATATATATATATATATATATATATATATATATATATATATATATGTATAATATAATAGGATGTGAAAATTCGAAAGAAGATAAATCTACAGATATATATATATATATGTATAAAATTATAAAAATAAAAATATAATGTCTGCATTGTACAACTGTTCCGCCGTCATAAAATGCGTAACTGTGGTAGAGACAGCAGATGTATACAGATCCTAGATATCCAATGTGCATGACCATATGCAAACCCGTACATATACATATATATGTATATATATATATATATATATATATATATATATATGTATATATATGTATATATATATATAAATTACATACTATGAAAGTGTTACATTAGAGAAAATAACGAAACTCCTATCTTGAAAAAGTCGTTCCTTCCCACTATTACGTTCTTTAAGAAATAAGCGTTAACTACTAAGGCTTATATACTCTACCTGTTATCTGAAATTACGAAAAGCAATTATGTTTCAAAACATCTTTATCCTTTTGTGCATCTATATTTGCATGCGTAATTATTATTATTATAAATATTATCATTATAATATGTAAGCGCGTATAGATAAATGTAAAACTGTACAACATTTGGTTTTTAGGGGGGGGGGGATTATGACTAAGCGCTATATATTAATCGTAATAGCCGTAATACGTAAGATTGGTTAACTAGTACTAGACGAAAAATCGATCGAGTTTTCTTACAGATAACTCAGTTGCGAACTATATCGTTGCTCACGACTACAGCACCCGTGTGATAGTCGTTTTGAACAAGACAGTAGTTGTGAGCAACTTTATCGTTGTTGCGATTATAATTCCTTCAATTCCGAACACAAATTAACGCGGAAACATCACATTGAGATGAAACAAAAGACCGATATCTATAGGCTGCTAAATAGGAAATGGGTGATTAATAACGAACTTCTATATATACATATCAGACGATGCTGAAATCTATTTGATCTTAACGGAGCCTCACTTTGGGGATGTGCTAAAAGGAGCATACTAATAATCCAACGCGTTCAAAATCAAAAGTACCGCTTACAATAACGAATGCCTCGCACTGGTTTATTCCGAATAAAACACTACGTACCGATCTGGACATCGACCAAAGTCGTATCAGATGGAAGATCAGACTGAACGACGTGATAGATAATTTTTTCGCAGTAATGACACGAAACAAGTACAACTGTTAGTAATATAAAAAATAAAAGTGAACATGTGTATGGTTTATACTCCAGCGAGTAGAAAATTACATGAATTATTAAGTTAATAACACTATTGCTAGACACAATCAGTATTTAAGTCATTTGATATCGTCTCCGGTATCTAAAACTTGACGAGCTTCGGTATTATGCTTTTTGCTGCAGCGCGTGAAAAGCGATTGGTTAATCAGACGTTTACGAAGAAGAAAAGTTTTCGACTTAACTCTATAATTTTGGAAATTTTTCTCAATCAGAATGCAGTAAACGTTGCTCTAATGACTGAAACACATCTGATATATAAACGAAGTACGAAAATGAATGGATACACTTTGTACACGGTGCACCATCCTGATGGTACAGCTCATAGAGGTACCATGGTCATGGTTAAAAATTCACATAGGCAGTATAAACAATTTTCTACAACTAAACATGCATATCAAATCATTGCAATCACCATCGAGACAACGAGGTGATCTTACAGTAGCGGCAATTTACTGTCATCCTAGTTTACCGCAAATTGAAATTAATGCTATGTTCAGAGAGCTCGGTAAGACATTCATATGTGGTGGAGACTACAATGCTAAGTCCTCCCAAATAGGGTTTAAGAATAACTAACGAACCAGGACGAAGACTACTTAGTGCTCTTTGTAACAACTCTCTCGATGTCCTCACTACAATGTCTCCAACATATTGGCCAAACCGTTCCAACAGATTACCCCATATATTACATTCTTTCGTAATACGTGGACCGCATATAAAAACAAACAATGCAATACTATAATCAATCTCCCCTCTAACCATGTTCCAGTGTTAGCCATTTTTGATGTCAACAATAGACCATCCTATAAACAACAACATCTCAGCAACAGACACATGGACTGGAACTCCTTCTCTAGTATAGTTGAAAATAACATAAATCTGAAAACTAGATTAAAATGTGAAGATGATGTTGATGGCGGTTCAAAGTCTATCAGAGATTATCCAAAACGCGTGTAGAAGTTCCACACAGACAAGTAACCAAAAACAGCAAGAAAACCTGTACATTCCTTTAAAAATAAGAAAATTAATAAAAGAAACACGCTCTGCTAGGAAAAAATGGCAATGTAATCGTCGTCCGTCTTTCAAGGATTTGTTACCAACTACAAAGTAAACTAAAAAAAGAAATTAATGCCTATAAAAATAATTTGCTCGATTATCAACTGCAGTCACTGAATGAAAACAACAAATCCTTGTGGGTTAAAACGAAAAAGTTACTGGTGACCACTCCTAACCCACTTAATATAAAATTAAATAACGGTTGTTGGACAAAAACTGATAAGCAGAAAGCTGACGCTTTTGCCCAATATTTTAGCAACACATTCAAACCGAATCCTGATACAAACACAGACCATTAAAGATTTGTGAAAGACACCTTACACAAACCATTAGAATTTCAAAGTATCTTAAAACACATCACACCGAAAGAAGTATTACATTACATACAGACAGCTCCCAAAAAGAAGGCTCCAGGACTTGACGAGATAACTGGAAAAATCCTTTCTCACTTACCAAAAAAGCAGTTATATTCGTGCGCTATATTTTTAATAGGATACTAAGACTCGGATACTTTCCAAAAAATTGAAAAAAATCTGTCATCATGATACACAAGGCAGGAAAACCGCAGACTAACACATCTTCATATCGACCGATCAGTCTCCTTCCTATAAAAAATTCGAGTAATATTATATCACGCGGAACCATTAATTCAAAAAACTAATTTAATACCAAATCATCAGTTCGGTTCCGTACAGCGCACTCAATGGTGCAACAGTGTCATAGTCTAGTAGATAGGATTTCATTAGCGTTAGAAAAAAAAGAAATATTTTGTGCAGCCTTCTTAGATGTGTTCCAGGAGGTGTTCGACGGGGTTTAGCAGTCTGCTCTTCAAACTACGTCAGTTTCTTCGCAAAAATCTCTATGAGCGTCGTTGGTCGATCGTTTATAGCAAGGGTAAACGACGTACTCTCTGATGAATTTAGCATCACTTCATCTGTACCTGAGGGTAGTATAGTTGGATTATTGATATATTCAATTCATCTGTACCTCAGGGTAGTATAGTTGGATGATTGATATATTCAATCTACACTGCCAACATCCTTGCTGCTAATAGTAATCCGCATTATGCTAGCTTAGCGGTACAGAATCATATAGATAGAATAGTGAAATGGGCGCAAAACTGGCGTATAAAATTCAACCCGATAAAAAGCCAACACATTACGTTTACTACAAAACAAGTAAAATTGCACGATACAGTAATAGCGCAAATAGACTCGTTCAAATACCTTGGCATGTACATGGATAGATGGCTGACGTGGCGTTTTCCATGTAGCTCAAACTAGGAAAAATATAATAGCGCGTACTAGACTACTGTATCCATCATTGTCCGCAAAATCATTATTAAACTTAAAATCTAAAAAAAATATCTATCTCGCAATCGTGGCGCCAATTTGGAAACACGGTACAGAATTATACGAACAACAGTCGAAGATATTGCGTAACATCGCATGTGCTCCGAAATATGTCTCAAACCTGACGCTTCATTCCGATTTACAAATACCGTATGTCCACGATGTGTATGTACAACAGTATCAAAAAATGTTCAATAAATTACAGTTTAGCTTAAATTCAAAATATCAATCGAATGTATACGCTTAGTCTACCGGGCAACCCTCCCAAGCGATTCACGGAAATGGTGTCGTGATGCCTTGCCGATCACTTGGACAAATAGTTAGTTTTTTGCCAAATAGTACTACTTATGTATCAACTTAATTTAATTTAATTTAAATACAATAGACTCGTTGTACTTTTTTTTTAACTTCATCCTCGATCTAACTTATCTCACTGGAGATGTTAGTCGCATATATTTCTTCCTTTTCCCTTCATTCCTTGCCTCTTCATTATCTTCCCTACTTCTTCTATTCATCCCAGTTGCTTGTGGCATATAATTGTCGGTACAACGTAGAGGGGGAAAAATTCGATAAACATAGAGAAGATTATTATCACGGCCAGGGTAAAACTTGCAATCTTCTACCTTATGTTCACCTCCCGAATGGTAGATGAATTTAATTCGAGATTATTTTTCGCTTATTCACTTATTTTTATATTCTTGACAGACTTACTAGATAGAGCCCTAAGGGGCTAGTTGTAAAATTGCAAGAAAAAAGAGGAAAAAATCGTACCTTTTGTAACCACCGCCATTTAAATAAATTCCGTATATCAGATTAATAATTTGAAATGCCTCGTCCGGGATTCCACTTACGCCGGTCATATCATCCATTAGGCATCACAAAAATAACAACGACATCCCTCATATTATTTTCAATGCAATATTTCTATTTTATCCATCGGTGTCGACTTCAAACATACTGTAATTATTCGATTTGTTTCGTGTACTGCTACATCTATACTTTTGAGCTAAATACTTTCGGATCTACACCCAGGGTGGAACCAATCAATTTTTCTAAGTAGAGCATTCCTTGTAACGACTTTTTTTTGGCAGCTTCGTAGTGTACCTCACTAATACAAATATATAAACACATCGCACACGCGTATATATATATATATATATAGTGTTTTCTGCGCACAAGTAACTAGTTGAAACTTCTAACTTCATACGGACGATAACGATAATTCTTAACGACGAGACTTCATCGTGTTAGTGGCTGAAATTTAAATTTCTATTCGAAAAAAATTCTTACAATTTGTTTTATTTTAGTCCCCGCGTGTGTATGCCGTTATAAACATTCCAAATAACCTCGAAGTCGTAAAATACGTCGTATCGAAATATCGAAATCATCTGCAAACTTTCTAATTCCGAAAATGCGTCCTATACGTCGGTAAATCCCACTTCGCACGTCGTATGAAACTTCTTACTACATAACCGCTTCTTCGTACCGTGCGAAATATTGGCTTTACTATTATTATGACGACGACGACGACAACAGCAACAACAACTAATACCATTACTAACCATTACTACTATTATCGACATTAAAGGAAATAGCTTCGAAAGAATTTTGGGTTTTCTTTATGGTTGCACGATGTAAAAAAGATAGCAAACTCCCTCGGAGGATGAATCTACTCGAAAAAGTGGCGGAAAATAAACGGACAGAAGAAAATCTTCTGGGAAAATTTTGTACTAAAAACAAGCCAAAACTTTTGTGTTCATTATTTTTAAAAGACGGAGTTCGCACGTGTATAGTGTGATAAAGTGAAAATAAAATTGTATATTATATATATATATATATATATATATATATATATATATATATATATATATATATATATATGTATACTAGCTGACCTGGAAAACGTTATTCTGCCATATAAATAATTTCTAGTGAATATTATGGTTGTTCAATAAAAAATAACGAATGTATTGTAAGATAGAATCTATGACAAAAATAGTAATGAGCGCTGTAGACGATGACAAAAACGAAAGAGCACTAATCATTCATTCTCTCAATTGAATGTATTTAATTAACGTAACCGTCATGTTGATCTCTTAAATGTTAAATGTAAAGTTAAAAAGAAATATTTTTTATCCTAAAGTAGCAAAATAAAATTAAGAAAATCAATATTAATTTCCGAAGACCGATTGAGTATTGGCATTCTGTTTTTAGACAACATAAATAAGCTCGATGTATAATCATCCGCGTGCAAAACCCGGTGTGCCCAAATCTAAGACGCAAACAGACATCGTTTGGTGTTGCGACTTATCGATTGTCATTGCGAATGTCAATCTAATGGAAAATTGAACGAGTTTGAATTCAATTTGTACGTGTGTGGGAACCATTGGAATTTGTGCAATGATTTATGCATTATCTGAAGGGCCCTCACCTTCCCCAGGCGATATATATTCCTCAGGACTAATTGTTCCTTTATGTATATACCGCCGACCGGTTCCTTTCAAAGACCTGGGCAGCTTTCCAGCCAAAAAACTGATGATGCAATTAAGGAGATGCGGAGCCATCAACTGTCCAAACTAATCATCTACCACTGTCTCGGTTCCGAAAGCCGAACTGGTAATTAATGACAAAACCCTAGCTAAGCACCTCTACGCCTAACAAGAAGCATAAATGCTTTGGGTACGATGAGTTTGCGTCCCTGTGCTGTACAGTGCAAACTTCATCTCCACTTTCAGGTGAAATCTGTCCAGCTCTCTGCCGACATACCAATAATTTGATGACACCCGAAGACAATTTTCCTGGTTGAGTTTGCTCGGCAACAAGTTCAGACATACACGATCAAGTACACTAGGCAGCGGAGTCTTGACAGCATCGTCATATTCCATCCAAAACTCTTGCCATCTCGTGAGAGACGCCATAAACTTTATTACACAGAGTCCTGCTTGTTTTGCGGACCTTTGTAAAGGCGTTTTCTGTAACTGACTCGATAAGATTGCTTATTATTGAAGCGCAAACCAAGTTGCTGACTTTATATGCTCAAAGGCCTGAAACCATTATCATCTCCCGGTCATCAAGAGTTATATCCAAAGTTCTTTTTGATAATCGATAAACGCCATGTGCAGTTCTAATTATGTTCCTTACAGATCAGGATTCTCATTATATACATGTGATCATGCGTGCTGAAACCTGATCCGAAACCCGGCTGCTCGCACGGTTGGTAAATAATGTGTTTGTTTTATGTCAGTTGATTTACAATAATGCATATCTAGAACTTGATGCGACAGTAAGTTAATTGATCTATGATTTTCCAACTTGGTCGTGTCATCTTTTTTTTATGTGTCAGGATTACATCTCACTCCATACCCGCAGTATAGAATTCTCCTTTAAGCATTTATTAAACAGGTCCTTCTGTAACCTCGGTAGTTCTGCGTTTCCTCCTTTAAACATTTCTGGGTGATTTTCGTTTTTCTTCAAAGCGTAGGAGAGATCTCTGTTATTACCAGGTCCGAATACTTTGCTCTCTGTTGCTTTTAATATTATATTACCTTATATCACTTCCCGATTGTTTTCAAATGAGTTTCATTTTTATCTTTGTCTACTTTTAGTTTTTTCCTTCGTGCCATTAAATCTTTTGTCACGATTCACACTTTTTATTCGTTATACAACTTTAAATGCAACTTCTTTCGCGACTTTAGTAATTAGCACTAATTGTTCATTCATGCCAAGTGTTTTCATTTTTTCAACTTTTCGTTTTATTAATTTTAACTATTATTGATATTTGCTTCTGTTGTTTTAATACTATATCGCAGTCGATTAATTTTGATATACGTACTTTCTTGTAAGCCATATCTTTATTTTCATCTCCCAGATGTACCGTTCTCCTTACTAACTCGTGGTTACTTCCAATCTTAACTTTCTTTAGTATTAATACACCCTGCGGTTTAAAATCTATTTCATTTTTGTATCCAAAATCTGGACTTATCCAGGTCCATCTACTTTTTAGAAATTCATTACAAACAGGTCGTTACTTTCCACGAAGTTGAGTAGTGTTTCTCCTCTTTCATTTCGTTTACCCGATCCGTAATTACCAATCACCATTTCTTAATCATTTTCTCTAAACGCCTATTTTCGTAATGAAAAGTCTTCAAATAATAACCGTAAGACAGTTTGTTGAATGTTGTTGCAGAGTTTCTAGAGGACTCATCAAGCTATAATCCGCCGTTTGAGCATATACTGGAATTACTTTCACACTGGTCTTATCTGATATTTGTAGATTCTCTGCGAACCCCCGTTGGTATGTCGCTTTATTAATAAGACAGCCAACACCATTTTCGCATGCATATATGCCGCTCTAGTATAACACACATTGATTCTATGCGTACTTAAAATAAATCGCAGCCTGGCTTATTCCTCATTCCTATAGCGAAATCAAGTAAAACGTAATAAATCAAATAATTTATTTCTCGGCTCGATAGTTTTTATGGGGGGGGGGCTCGTAATATGATAGTAATAATAATAATAATAATGATAATGATGATGAAAATAACGAAGATTGATAAAAAATATAATAATTTTTATTATAATAATAATAAAGAATTATACGATAAATAACGATGTATTAATGAAAAAATAACCTGTCGGCAGCATACCTGTTTACCAGAAGAAGTGCTTGCAATTCTGTAAAATTTGCCAACGGCAAAACCTCGTACAATCTCTCTTCAACTTAACTCGTCATTAAAAATGGAACGGTCACAACAAAAATTGTAAAAAAAAAGTAGATTAGAATAATAACGATAATAATAATCATATAAACAACGATGATAATAATAAATAAAATTATTATTAATGATAATAGTAATAATAACAATAAATTGAAGTAGTCCGGGGAAAAAAATTGAAAATAATTACTGTAAACTGTATTTCAGTAAAAGAAAAACTCGGCCAGAAAGACCTACGATGAATTATAGCCATCGGCTACAACCTGGTCACCTTCAATATCCTCGAATGCGTCTTCACAGATTCAGTCTACGAACATAATATATAGGCATCGCACGCAACACGCATATACACACCTAAAGTAGTTACACACTCATAGAGAGCTGTCTTACCGTTGGTCTAGTTTCAGTTTTACACTCTCTAGCATTTACAGATTTCTATTTTTTTCCCTTGTCACTCTTTTGCTTTATCTTACGAGTTTATAACCGTTTCTCTTAATAGTCGCGTTAAAGTCAATCGGTTGAGGTTAACACGGGGGGGAATAAAATTTTCTCCTTTTTCACCCATTTCCATTCCTCTCGACGAAATAATTGCCACGTATTTCTATATAGATCTATCGTCGACGTTTCCTTTTCATTTTCCTAAAATACACTACTACTACTACTACTACTACTAATAATAATAATAATAATAATAGGGATACGTACATTGGTTTAATCTTATCTATTACGGCTGCAGAAGGATTATTTTAAGCTTCCGCGTAAATACCGTCAACGAAGTCTATGGACCGGTTTTCTACAGTTTAAGCGTTTAGCCTGGTTTATTGATCTCACTCAGCTATCCGAGACACATTTATATAAGACGACACCGGCTTTATATTAACTTCGACGGTGGCACCAGGACGGTAAAATAAACCTTAGTCGGATAAGATAAGCAAATGTCGCTTTAGACGGGAAATAATTATTAAGTTATAATAATTCATGACCACAAAAACAATTTCTTCAAATAGACCTTAAAACAGGTTACGTAATAATTAACACGTGGCATTCGTTTTAGATTTTTTTTCTGCGCGTCGTACGGAATTTGTGAAATTCGGATAGATATTAATTTCGAGACTAAAAAAATCGACTAGAAAATAATTAACGATACGTGGGGAATAGGTTGTTGGAACTAGAGTCACCGTCTTTAGTAAGTAGTCACTCAACCGTCATATAGTGCTAGCCTCACCCGACGGAGAAACGAAACAACAACCATGTGAGTTCTCTACGTTCACATCGTGCGGGGTAGTAATTTTCTCGCTGATTAGAAAAGCTAAACCAGAACTCGCGAGACACTAGTGATAGGAAAACATAAAAAAGTTCATCTGCCGAAAGTCTCTCTTTTACCAAATACCGTTGATTATTTTACTGCATTAAGTACAGCAGACTATCCACAACTCGCTCGCGACATATGTGTCTTTGTCGAACTGGTGAATACCAAACTAGAGCAAGCGGCGAGCATTCGGCCCCTTAAAACCGAGTCCTTTTCGGCTAAGCAAGTAAACCGTAACAAAAAATCCAGTGGAAAGCAAGGGGAAACCGCAGACAGCGCTGAGAATGTTACTCGAAATCAACTTTGTCGTGCTCCATAAAAATGACTGAAAATAGGTAAAATCGATAAAAACATATCTGATCATAGCCCTATAACATTAAGATTAAGAAAATAAATTGAATAAACTATCAGAAAAGAACCGAGAACCTACACGGGAGATACACTAAAATATAATCACTGATGTCCAAAAAACTCACATAGGTGCTGTTCAAGAAACAAAAATGGATGGCAAACGAGATTTGAATGTTATAGAGGAAATAAGAATCGTCGAAGCTAGGCTAGATGAATACAAAAGGTTAAATAGATCTATACGGAAAATATGCAAGGAAACCAAAGAACGAAATTGGAATACGAAATGCAGAGATCGAGGAGCTTCAAACTAAACACGATTTACTAAACTTGCACAAAAATGTAAAAGGAGTATCCGGCATATACAAAAAAACCAGAGAGAGGAATACTATTTGATAATAATGGAAAAGCAGTAATTGGACTATCAGGAAAATTACATAAATGGAAAATGTATATCAACTAGTTATTTAATGATGATAGATCATCAGAACCATCGGATGAACATCTCGACTGTAGTGATGTTGGACCAATCATAATTGAAGACGTCATAAAAAAAAAAAAGGGTAAAGCAAATGGTCCTGATTGAATGTATGCAGAGATGTTTAAAGTTCTTTCTGAATACAGTAAGATAATTATAAATGCGATAAGTAGGGCGTTCAACAAAATTTACAACGCAGGAATAATTCCGGGATTGGCTAAGAACAACTTTTATCGCGATACAAAAAAAGGGAAAATCTTCTAAATGCGATAATTACCGTATGACCAGTCTGATGTCGCACCCCTCGAAGATATTACTGAGAATCATATATTTACCATAAAGCTTTCGATCGTGGGAAATATAAAAATCTAATTGAAATATTAAAAATGATTCCTATCGACAGAAATGGCTTACGCATCATAAGTAAACTATATTGGAGACAAACAGCAGAATTTAAAAGTCGAAGGAAATGAATCTTGAAGTACTACTATGAAAAGAGGGGTTCACCAAGGGTGCATACTTTCGCCCTTGCTGTTTAATTTATACGCGGAGTATCCTTAAGGAAGCCTTTGATAAAAATGACAGTAAAGTTAAAGTGAACGGCTGTATAATTAATAATATACGGTATGTAGACGACAGTTTTATTAAAGAAAACAGCCGGAAAATAGTAGATAAACTTACTATCCACAGCAAAGCTTTCGGACTCTCTATCAACTAAGTTAAAACAAAGGTGATAGTGTTTTCAAAGAAACCAACGAAATGCTCAATAAGGCTAAATGATACCGGGATGGAGCAGATTTGAACTATTAAATAACCAACCTTCGGGATAACTGTAAATCTAAAAATGATGTACGATCAAAAATAGAGTAATACAAATGGTTCCAAAAATTAAGAATATGCTGGCTAGAAAAGAATTTTCTGCCCCACCTCTAGTTTACTAAATGACCTAGAGCTGGAAATTTCGTCAAAATGTTCTTTCTGCTTCTTTCTATTCTCATCCAAAAACAGTTCCTAATCTTCCTATAGACAACCATTCAATAGCGTCTCAATCGAACAACAGTTTATTTAGTAGAATTGACAGATTGTTGGCAGATCTTCCTATTCAGCTAATGCCGATTCAATATGATTATTTGACTGCTTGCTATCCTGTATATAATTGGAAAACCAATCAGAGATTGCACTCAATCTGCGATATTAAAAGACTCATCCTCGGCAATTCTGGCTATCTCTATCCTTTCATCAATATCTAATAGCTAAGATGATCGTAAAATTATTGTGGTCAATGGAAACAATACATTGGCCAATAATGGTTTTGGGTTCCCGGCCACACTCATATTGCAATGATATGGCAGACTGACCTGCCAAACAAGCAGCGATCATGATTTCTCGTCGAAATCTGGCCATTTCGCGTGTACGTACTTTAAAATTAATATTCCATCAATTAAATCATAAGTGACAGTCTCTCTAGGCGCATATGCCAGTTACGAATAAATTAAGATCAATGAAATTAAACACTGCGCGTTTCATTACTCTTTCTTACTTATCGCGCAAAGCTGAAATAGTTTTACATCGACTTGGACGTGGTCATACAGTTATCACTCGCAGTTACCTGCTTTAGCGTTAACTTCCTACGTGTTCCTCCTGCACGGCAACAATATCATCACAGTGCATCATCTCCTAATTAATTGTACTAACCATAGCTCCTTGCGCACTAAATTAGCTCTGCCAACGACTTTGAATTAATTAAATGTGCATCGTGTTCTTCGATTCAAATCATCCGGGCTTTCACTTCTAAATCTGAGCTTCTCATCCGTGTCTTCGGCCTTGCAGCAGTATATAGCACACGCCAATGGGAAGAAGAAGAAGAAGAAGAAAACGAACGATAATATATAACAGTAGGAATATAGTGTGCGTTGTCGTGTATGGAGTACGCCTAACGTTTCGAGAATTAACAGTTGACGTGGGTTCATGCAATATATGAATTAGATATAAATATCACAGATACTAAGTTCTTCCCAGATCCCACAGATGCTTTAGAACATACGTTTAAAGTTTAAAAATAAATATATTTATGTATAAACGCAAACCAACGCATATATATATATATATATATATATATATATATATATATATATATATATATATATATATATATATATATATATATATAATTGGGTACTTCTGGTATAATGCCCTCGCGTTCCTCTTACAAATATTTCAACTACAGTAGTTACTATTATAATTTTTTTCAAACTTCCAATTATACGCGACAGTTTTAATACTAGTACAAGTTACAATGTATTTCGTTTGTTTGATTTAAAACTGTCTATAATCAAGAATAATTTGTATCATCGGAGTCTATTAGACTTTTTTCCCCATATTAATTGCAAATTTATGACTAGCCATTTGAGAGGCTATTTAATAAAAAGTATCTATTAACAATCACGTGAAGCGATGCTTTAACCTTACAAACTATAAAACTAAATTACATATCTTTGTTCTCTTCAGCGGCATAGTTGTCACATTTGTATGCACAAGCGATGCTGCTAGCTGATTTGGATGAACCCGTAATCGGCTAAAGTGCTTCAGAGCTTGCTTATGGATAGTCTCCTCAACGGTATCTAGTTTTAAGTCCCGGTTGATAGCTTCATTGGTGACATACCAAGGCATTCGGTAAATTAAACGCAACGCCTTGTTCTGGAACCGCTGAATTATCGATCTATTTGACTTCTTTGCACATCCCCAGATTTGTGCGACGTAACTCCAGATTGGCTTCAATACGACTTTGTACACTAGTAGTCTATTTTGTAAGGATAATTCGGAATTGTATCCTTGAGCCAGTATAATTGTTTTAATTTTAGTCCAGTTCTTTTCGTTTCTTTTGTATATGAGTTTTCCATGATAATTTTTTGTCTAGGTGTACCCCTAAAGTACTTTACTTCGTTTTGTCGTTGTATTACACGATTTCCTATCGATACTTCTTTATCATGGTCTCTTCTATTGGAGAATGACACATGTATTGACTTCTCTGGATTTATATTCAGTTTCCACTTTTGGGTCCACTGATATAGTCTATTTAGGTTGTTTTGGAGAGCAGAGATAGCAACTTCAGCATTTGAGTCCGAAGCAACCAGTAAGGTATCATCTGCAAACGTCGCTATGTGCACTGCATCATCTGCTGGCGATGACGACAGACTATTGAACACTTTAGTGCTCTCCTAATTCAGGCATGGCTGAGGAAATTCTTTATTTAATTAAATGTTTTTATAAATTTGTATATATTTTTATAATTTATTTTTTGATAATGGCTTAACAGACGAAAATCTTTGTGATTTCTCATGAAGAAAAAAACTTAGTAATTTTAATTCATTTTTTGTTGTTTAAAGTTTAAATAGCTTGATTAAAAGTAATAACTATTATTAAGAAAACTAACGTATACGAACAATTTTCACACCGAATAAATATCTCGTAGTTTAAAAAAATTAAAGAGAAAACATTTTATATATATATATATATATATATATATATATATATATATATATATATATATATATATATATATATATATATATACATTTAAATAAAAAAAAAAAAAAAATTTTTTTTTTACATTGTACCGGTAACAGGAACCATAAATAACGGTGATCACGATAAATTTGGCACATTAAACTAACGTCTTCAATGAGACATTAGATTACAATACAATAAAATAATTAATAAGTATGGATAATAATTAAGGTATTACAACGCGAGAGTAATATGTGAGATAAACATTGATTAAAGCCTTTTAGAAGTATTGAATTAATGTAAGTAATATAGTAAAGAAATGTAACGCTCAAGATGATTCCGGTTACTACGTAATCGAGAGGGCATCTCGGTACCATTTCCTTCTCAGTCTCCTAGCTGGATCGCCTGGAAGTTCTAATGAGTGCATGATTACGGCTATGTTTGAGTTTTTTAAATAATTTCTCGCACTGGCTAATGTAAACATCCTGGACAAATGAAATATTCAAATTATTATGCAGGTTAGATTAGAAACGTAGAATGTCGCGGACGTGACTATATGAAGTATCTTCGACTGCTGCTGCTGCTGCTGCTGGAATCTGTTCAAATTACTTGCGCTAGTTGATCCATATAATTCAATACAATAACGCCAAATCGGCGCAATCGTTGTGAGATAAATGCGTCTTTTAGTTTTTAAATTGAAGGTTGATAAATCGCATAAGCGCGAGAAAGTCAGAAGACCGTGTTGGATAACACGATAAAAACAGTGCTATCATGGAGACCTTTGTGAGAATCGCCGGTTCGAAAAGTACGATGAAGGCTATATAGAAAATAAATGGAATAATACGTTAATCGGATTATGTTATTAATAATTTATAACATGCGGGAGTGTTTGTGTCCTTCTCGCTGGTGCCTGGTCGTAAAGATATTCAAAGCAGTGAATTAGCTAATGACGTAGTTTAGGTTCTAACCGGGATATCATTCACTCTGTACAGCTGCAGCATAAGGATCGTTGAAAGCTGATGTACACTAATCGATCGCCTTTCGACAATTATTATCAACTTCGAGCGTTTCTCCTTAAACTTCGGTGGTTCTACTTCTCGAAGAAGATTAATCGCAAACGAATTGTACTCATCTCTAGATTAATTTCTTACCGATCGTCTTTCCCATATACAACTTAGATAAAACCAATCTGGGTGAAAAATCCTGTACCCATTATAGGGAAAAGAAAAAAAAAGAAAAAACTTAGATAAAGTCACTTCTGCCCTCTCCATTCCGCATATGTGCAATCCCGGTTTCGATTTTTTTTTACTTTCTGAGCTTTACCTTGTCTTACTACGTTCCCATATCGTCTTTTTTCCAAACAGTTATTCACTAACATAGAAATACTTCTAGAGAAGTTAATATCTTCTATTAAAATATGAACAGTCTGCCACAGTATTACGTTGGGTACGTATTTTAAAAAAAAAGGTGAAGAGATACAAATGAAAAATATTTATATAGTCACATCATATAGACCTATATCCTTATTACCTATCTTGTCAAAAGTGTTTGAAAAAATCATATACTGCTGATTTTCCAGTTAGCGACGATGTTATAACTACCACGTTTGCGGACGATACAGCCATTTTAGCTGTAGCCAAAGAGCAAAACCTGGTCCACGAAACTCTGCGGCGGTTTTTAATAAAAATCGAAACCTGGCTGAGACGTTGGCGTATTGTAGTTAACGAAAGTAAGTGCACGCAGGTCACCATTTACTTTGCAAAACTTAACCTGTCCACCCACTACCATTAAATGGGGAATTCATCTCTCAACAGAATTACGTTAAGTATCTGGGGATGCATCTTGACGGTAAATTAACGTGGAGCAGACATGTCGAGCAGAAAAGAAAACATCTTGACATAAAATTGAAGCAGCTGTACTGGCTTCTTGGCAGACACTCTAGTCTTTCTCTTGAAAATAAGCTTTTAATTTATAAAATGCCTATGTGGACATACGGTCTGATGCTGTGGGGCTGCGCAAAAAATAGCCATATAAATAAAATACAGCGGCTCCAAAGTAAGATCATTAGGTTACTCATTGCTCCTTCTTGGTATGTTTCGAATACTTTACACATCCTGACCTTCTCATTCGTTATGTTAAAGACAAAGTCAAACACGCGGTTGAGCAGTATAAAAGGCGCTTGGAGTCTCATACAAATACACTGGCCATCAATTTATTAGATAACAGTCTTCAGATACGAAACGAACCAGGACGTTTGATTTATCCTAATTTCTGCTGTAATTCTTTGAGGAGCACTAATGCGTGTTGACCCCTCTCACGCTTCTTCGCATTTCATAAAAATTGCTAGATGGCCTACCGGCCAGTTGTAATTATGTTATTTATATATATATATATATATAAAAAAACAACCATATGCACGTGCTTGAATTAACGGCTGAAGTAACTTATTGCGTAAACTTAGGTCCTAATTAGTACGGATTTTAATTTTTTTTCTCGTGACTCTGTCGTCGTTAAATTTTATACATTTTAAGGAATCCAGATTAAATGTAAAATTCTTTCTTAAAATCATTCAAAACTGAACGGTGAAACAGAAAGTGTTCGATATAATGGGGGGTTTTTGCTATATGGAAAACAATCCGAAACCGGTATAGGCAAAATTTCCTCGTCCATAAAGTAGGCGAGAAGAGGAGAAATCAGTTTATACCTTTCAGTCGAATTCCTTCAATAATGATAAAAAAAATTTGTTAATTTTATTCCCAACCCCCGCTATTCGTAAAATTGTAATTCACGTTTAAAAGTCTATACTGAAAATGTTAGCGTTTACATATGTAAAAACGCAATCGACACTTCTGCATCACTCCAGTACCGCGGTAACCCTTTTCTCGGTAGTAATCTGTTAATGATTGCATTGGCTAGATAGTGTAATTTATAAATTAAAGCGATATATCTATAAAAACGACAGAAATTTTTCGTTCTAAATATAAAACGAAAAAGTACCACGAATAATAATAATAATAATAATATTAATAATAATAATAAACCCGATGACGAGTTATCGATGATAATGATAAAAATTAAATCGTCGACAAACCAGTTCGTCTTGTTCGTACTATCGAAAGAATATGACTATGACTACTAAGAAAGACAAGTTGCCGTTGTTGAAACCACTCTGTGCGCGCGAATCTAGTTACACGGGCAACATCCTCATCTTACTTAAGTTGATCCTATTATAAAGAAGTCTTTTCCTTTCTTTTTCTTCTGGCTGTTGTTATTACTTCGATCAGGTAAACGAGATTACAGGTTTTATAAAGAAGAAGACAGCAACATCCGAACAACGATCGACTCGTCGTACACTAGGAAATACAGAAGAAACAATCTTAAAAGTAATCACTTCGCTAGACGACCAGAAGCGAAAGATTATCATCGAGATGGGAGTATAAAAACCTGTAAAGTGTAATCAAAAATGAAGAGACGCAGTAAAAAAAAATAATAATAATAAAAAATAAAACTCAATAAGAAACTAAACGAAACAATAAGAAAAATAAAAAAATATAAGTTGAAGGAGAAAAATAAATCAAGTTCAGATCTCCAATGTCGTAGCCCAGAGGCTGCTGCCGCTGCTTTTACAACTCATTCTCTTTCTATTGCTCTACACACAAGTCGGAATAATAACGGTCGCCGGTTGAAACGGTGTTCGAGTCGCGTGGAGCCACGAGTCGTTCGCGCTAGTTTTCCAAACCGGTTGCAAAGAGAGTACTCGTTATTAAATATTATTATTACTACTACTATCCATGAAACTTTACTATAAAGGCGGGACAAAAAGATTATGGGAAAGTAGCCGGAGATGAAGAAAAAAATAAGATTACTATTGTATCGATATACCGAAGATGATCGTAATTATTTTTTGGAATGTAGCGATTTTTAAGAAATAAACAACAAAAAAAGAAGTCAAAAGTAAAAATCACGAAACTTTTTTTCGTCTAAGCCATTATCGAGTGAAGATTAAAAAAAAAAAAGAAAATATAAAATTGTGATTTAAAAAAAAATCAACCATTTTAACTCCCACTCTATTCAGCTGGAGCGTAAGGATCATTCGGAACTGAAGTCAATCATCTGTTACTTATTACTATCAACTTCAAACCGTTTCTCTCCAAACTCCCCTTGTTCTATTTCTTTAAAAAGATTAAACGCAGACGAATTGTACTCGTCAGAAGATTACGATTTGGACATCCCTCGGTACACGACCGTCTTTTCCGTATGCAGCTTAGTCCTTTCTCTCCCCTCTATTCAGAACAGAACCCCGATCATACTTATTGTGTAGTTACATTCAAAGCTTTCCCCTATTTCGCTACTTTCTCCATGTATTACACCTCCGTATATATCATTCTTTCTCTAAATGGATAATCTACAATTATTCCCCCCCCCAGGCGACATTTTCTGGAGAAGTCGGCATCTTTAATTAAAATATAAATAATCCGACACAGTATCACGTTGGGTAGACCTAAAGGCATCCCCATTAACAAAAAAAAAAAAAAACATATTTTTTGTTGTTTACGATAACAATTGAAGCTGCAATGGAAGGGACTTAAGCACTCGATAAATAATCGTAACGTTGATTATCGAGACTTTTTCAGAAATATTTATTAAATTTTGTCGTCTACTGATCTAATTTCAATGAGACATCCGAAAGATACGATGTAATTAGAATGGGGAAAATGAAGAATTAGCTAAAAAGGGTTGAAACACTCTACCTAGATATAGATTATAAATATCTTGGCAGCTGGCCGACACAAAATAATGATTCTGACATGGAAATACTAGCTAGAAATACATTTATGAAATTAAGAAGCACCCTTTGCGATATGAAATTAAGTTTACAGATTAAAAATAAGTTACTGAAATGCTACGTTTGGTCGGTGCTCTTATATAAGAGAAAATATGAAGAAGCGGATATCATCATTTGAAATGTGGTGTTACCGAAGAATGTGGAAAATATTTTGGACTTAAAAGATCAGAAATGAGGAGGTTCTAAAATTAATATATTAATGGCAGTAGTGAAAAAACGGAACATAGTTTTTTTGGTCATTTTTGTGAGAGGAGAAAAGTACAAGCTACTACAAACGATAGCAATGGGCATGATTGAAGGAAAAAGGAAACCAGGAGGAAAAAGTATATCGTGGTTCGATAACATAAATATAATGGACCGAAATCAATGAGCCGGAAGAATATAGCAAGAAATAAGAACCCGGCTACAACAGATTGTCCATTCGATGCATGCTGATGGTTAAACAACGAGAAGAAGAAGAAAAAGATGACAAGGATATTTTGTTGGAAATAAATTGAACGCAGTCGACACGTTTAAATATCTCGCCAGTGTTTTAAGGAGGTATGTGTCCCGCAACTAACGAGATATCTGCGCGTATACTGAACACCAATGCGGCTTACAGTAGACTAGGATCTTCAACAATAAAGACTTGTCTGGCTTAACAAAACTGGCAGTATAAAGGACGAGTACTTATAATAGTTTTATAAATTACTAATAATGACACATTCTATCCTTCGAGGAAAATATCGGAAAAACACGGTCGTACTTTGGTGAAAAATTGTCCAGATTTTAAAAAGCAAAAATACATTACACACATTTATAATATATTATATAGTGTCCTATTCGCCTACGAAATTTTATGAGCGACATCGTCTAAACTTTCCTCATCGATGAGATGATTCCTCATCGATGAGATGATTCCTCATCGATGAGATGATTAGTAGAAGGCCGGGCAAACGGCGATCTCATTAATAGGGGGGTGTTTGGGTGGTTTGCCATTGATTTCGCCGTAATATAGCGCATTATAATACTAGATAATTAGCAGACCACTCTGGAGGGTCCGCAGTTATTTCGAAGGGATTATACGGGCGGCATTCTGTTAATTTTATATTATCAATTTTTATTCTATCTCGTTTAAATTTCGAACATTAATTTCTAACATCTATTAAACCGATAACAAAAGTGCACCCGCTATCATCATCATCATCATCATCATCGTCACAATTCTTCAATGTTCGAAAGATTGGTAGACAGTATGTGTATCCTCCGGATAGCGCCATTTCCATGTTACAACATATCCGGTTTCTCGTACATCGTGTGTTGTATTTGATATATTTCATTATTAGTCAGGCTTTTGATATTTTACCTTCTACGATGCCTTCAATTATTTCTTTTAAATATTCGTCGCCGTTGAAAACATGTCTTATCGATTTGTATCTCCTTTCCTTTCATTTTCCATAATAAACTCCTACTTTTACTGATTAATCTAAATACTTGTTTTTCTATCGAGTACTTTATTATTTTGTAACATTATGTAAAAATTGATATCTTCCGCAAACATGTTAAAAATTCGAGTGATTTTTTATGGGGGAGCAAAACCAAACATACGTCGAACTTCGGCTATGGCGTTTTCACGTGGGAGCAAAGAGAAAGAAAAATGGAAAACATTCCGCGACACCCGTCACCCACTTTATCGCGGAACTTTCCGATAAACGATTAAAATCTAGAAACAGGCGGATGGCCGAGGAGCCGAAAAATGTAAACATAACCGAAAGACTGAATGCGGCTTGAATTATAACTTACGGAAAACCTTAAATCGAATACGGAACAGAGCAACGTGAACCTGCATAGGAGATGGTCATTATGAATTTCAGAATAACAACCACTTTTTTAACTATAGTATAATTGAGAAGTTTGACGACTCAGTCAAACTATATGAAGATATTGATGAAAAACCATTAACTTTCCTAAGATATTGGACGAAGAAAGGACTACAGTAGCCGAACGGATACGATGTCATAATAATGTACGTTAGAATTGAAACTAGTAATAACGATATCGTTCTGAAAACAAAATTTTGTGCGCTCCTTCGGTCGTATCCGTATCCAGGCCCAATATCGTACTTTCTAATACTTCATTGTGCAGCGTTATCATCTTCGTTTATAAAATTTATTAAATTTTGTCTAAATATCCTTGCAACTTCAGGTTAGGTTAGGTTAGGTCGTTCTGAAAACAAAATTTTGTGCGCTCCTTCGGTCGTATCCGTATCCAGGCCCAATATCGTACTTTCTAATACTTCATTGTGCAGCGTTATCATCTTCGTTTATAAAATTTATTAAATTTTGTCTAAATATCCTTGCAACTTCAGGTTTACATCCTTCGTGTTTGACCGCTTCTACATCTTTCGTTCTTGCATATCTTGCGTGTATTCTATTGAATGTCTTACCCACGCCGGTCCTAATTAAATCCTGGCCAGTCTCACTTACGGCGCGCTCTTCATTCTATTGTTTCCTGCACAGCTACTACTTTAAATCGCTCTAGCTGCGTACGTGTCTATGTAGGAAATATATAAAACGTATACATTTTCGCAATACACACGGACAGCATTAAAGTAACGTGGAACAATTTAGTTAATCGGAACAATTTAGTTAATCGTTCTTTTTTGCTTAAGTTTTGTAATTCCGTTAAAATCGGTTAGTGAAAAAAAAAATTAATATTTTTTTTAAACTTTGAAGCTTTTCAAACTTCGTCAATTACAGTTGGAGACGTTTTGACCTTTTTCCCTTTTTTTTTTTTATAATGACTTGTCGCTGCATTGTATCCCGTTAGTAGTCAGTATTCAAAATTATTGATATTTACTTATATTTACTAGGCCTGTTTTGCATGTTTACTTTCTGTTATATTTTTTATAACGGTTATTACGTCTTAACGTCCCAACAGTTTTATTTTCCGCTTTTCTATACGATTCATTAAACTTCTTTTCTCATGTAGTCCTTCTAGGATTTCTTCGTTTATTTTCATTTCTTTCCGACGTGTTTTCCTTATTCTGCGTGCCAGATCCACATCGCCGTTGAATTCAGTTTACTTATTTCCAAAGCGCCCATTTTCACAACCGTAAAATTGAACACGCTCCGAACGTTATTGAAAATTTTCTTCGGACGTCTGCACTAACGTTCCATATTGATTTTTTTTTGTTTGGTTATTCAATGCACATTTGACTTGTTGTCCTATTCGTCTTCCAACTTCTGTCATCCATCATTATCATGCTTCCTGGGTAACGTGTTTTTCTATGACTTTTTCCAATTGATTATTAACTATTCTTATGTTTATTTTTTATTTTTTATTTAGCACGTTTTCACAGATCTTTATCTTTGTTTTATTCATTTATTTATTTAATTATTATTAATATTTATTTTTCAATTGTTCAATTCTTCCGGTATAAACATTTCATTGATATTCTGATTCCGCTAATAGAGCAATATCATTCGCGAAACGTGTGACAGGATTTACATTCCACTTACTTTTACTCGTTTCGTCCTTTTAATCGATTCTTCTATACATAAATTAAATTCAGTTTCGTCATTATTATTATTATTATATAAAGGGTAACATTCGTCAATCCATCTACATTATTAACTTTTTTTTTTAATTGCAACAACATTAACGATCAGAGACACTAACAACAACCATTCATTCATATCAGGGGATGGTATCGAAACTAAAAAAAAAAAATAAAACAAAAAAGCCTCATGTAAAAAAAGAATTTACTATCGACACAACCGCAGAATCGAATAACGTTCATATACCTTTTATCTATTAAAAGCCCGTCGAAATAATCACCGAACATCGACTATTCGCAAAAAAGGCTCAAAGTATCCTATAGACTATTTTTTATTACGCGTGCATAGACATACAACAAGCACACGCGCACAAATTCCAATAATAGAGAAAGGTATTAAATTTAATTTTATGTTAAATCAAATTTAAAGTCGAAAATAAAGGGAAGCCTATCGAACTTGGTCGCCTATAATGTTAAAACTGTTTATAAAGAACATAATAACGTATAACGAGCGACTGGATACACGTTATCAGAATGCTTACACGAACTTTTTACTAAATTGGTCGTTGTTTAATTAACATACAGCACCTTTCAAAAGGTAATTATCCTTTATCCTCGTTTTCCGCACTAAAATTATGCGATAACGGTTAATTGGATATTTTCCTATCCATCGTGCTGAAGTAGACATTTTATATTCTATCATATTATGTATATATTATAACTCTATATATGATTGCATGTGCCTTTATACACCTTGAACCATTCATTCCAAATACAAGCTTTATGCTCTAACATATAGTATCGTACAAGAACTTGTATACCAGTCCAAAATATGAAAAAAAGTAAATATACACGGATATATAGGAGAGTAAAATAGGAAGGGAAAAGGTGACATGGAATCATAAGCAGAAATAAAATATCCGCAACAATTGATGAGCACCGCTGTTGACAAGGATATGTGTACATGAGTGTGTGGATTTCTAAAAGAGCAAATGGAATTAAATAAAAGAAAGGATAGAATTATGAAGAACTTGTATTATTATTATTAATAATATAATTATCATCATCATCATTTAGTTTCTGGCCAAATCTGATCACTAAAATCCTGTTGTCGGTAATATTTACTGTTGTTGCTACCTTCCAAAGAGATTTTGTAAGCCATCGGTCCAGCGAATCGATGGTCTGCCGCTTTCTTTTGCCCCACGTTCTTTAGCGAGCAATATAATTTTTTCTCTTTTTTCTCTCTTTTTCTCTCGTACGTTTTACTGAACGCCCCCAAAAAATTAGAGATCTATACTATGCATACGAATCTATACATATGTATATATATATATATATATATTCAGCTGATCAACCAGTATTTCATGGTGTAGCCTCTTCATGAATTAACCACATATTTTGCTCCATTTCTTCCGGTCTTGAGTAGCTCTGGTCCAGGTAACTCCTAATTTTTGTCTAAATTCGTAATCCCATCTCATATGCGGTCGTCGTCGGGGTCTTTTTTTCCCTCGTGGGTACCACTGCGAGATTCTTGCTGTCCATCTTCGATCTGTTCTTCTCATTATATGACCGGCCCATTGCCATTTCATTTTGTTTATTCTTTCTATTATATCTGTTACTTTTGTTCTATCGCGAATCCATTCAATTGTTTTCCGGTCTTTCTTAGTGATTGATAGCATACATCTCTCCATTGATCTCTGGGCTACTTGTAACCTATATTTATAATTCCTGGTTAGCGTCCATGTTTCACAACCGTATGTCATCACTGGGAGGATGCATTGATCAAACGCTTTCTTTTTTAAGAGCAGTGACATTTTTGATTTAAAAATAATCGAATTTTGTCCAAACGCTGTCCATCCCAGTCTGATTCTTCTACTTATTTCTTGATACAACGATCCTGAGATATTAACCAGTTGGCCCAGATATATGCATTCTTGGACTGTTTTCAGATATTTGCCTTCAAGTTTGATGTCCTTATTTGGTGTAAATTCGTTTAGCATTATTTTAGTTTTTTTCTGTTGATTAATGCTTAAGCCCATCGTTTTGCCAATTTCATTTAGTTCTTCTATCTGTCTCTGTAACTCATCAGTACTTTTTGCTATCAAAACTATGTCATCGGCAAACCTTAAATGATTTAAATATTCCCCGTCGATGTTAATACCAAGGTTTTGCCAATTCAACTGTTGAAAGACTCTTTGTAGAGCAGATATGAATAACATCGGCGAGAGACTATCGCCTTGTCTCACTCCTCTTTTTACTTCAAATTCTGGTGTTATTTCATGTAATCTTACTGCTGATTTTGCATTTGCATAGATGTTCCTCAATAGTTCTAAGTACGTTTCATCTACTCCTTGTTCTTTTAATGCTTTAATTATCTCGCTTGTGTAAACGGAATCAAAAGCTTTTTCATAGTCTATGAAAGCTAGCGCCAGTGGTTGTTCATATTCTTTGTTTCTACTGATTATTTCTCTAATAACATGTATGTGATCGATTGTGCTAAATCCACTTCTGAACCCTGCCTGTTCTCTTGGTTGTGCTTCATCTAATGCTTGTTTTATTCTATTATTTATTATTTTTGTAAATATTTTGTACACTACATTTAGTAGGCTAATCGGTCTATAATTTTTTATGTCGTTCTTATCCCCTTTTTTGTAGATTAGTATAATGGTGGCATTGTTCCAAGCCTCTGGAATGTTACGTTTTCTTAGGCATGTGTTGTATACGTCCGTAAGATGTTGTAATGTTTCTGTTCCAGCTAATTTTATCATTTCGATTATTACTGCATCATTTCCGGGCGCCTTTCCATTTTTCATTCCCTTTAGCGCATATATTACCTCCTCCATTAAAATTGCTGGAGGTGAGTTTCCTGAGGGTGGATATTCTGGAAGATCAACCGTAGAATCGTATAAGCTTTTATAATATTCAACTACGTATTGTATTACTAGTCTTCTATCTGAAATTATCCCGTTTCCTTCTTTTAATACTGTTATTTGTTTCTTTCCAATCGCTAGTTTTCTTTTTACTTCTTTATAGCTACTCTGATTTTCGATTGCTGCTTCAACAATTCTTTCATTGTAATATTGGATGTCACTTTTAATACGTTTCCTGATTGTTTTACACAATTCGCAGTATTCTATGTTATTTTTATTCACGTTGTTTTTCATTTCCCTTCTCTTCTTCAGTAGATCTAGCGTTTCGTTCGTCAATTTTTTAATATCCTTGCGTTTCTTTGTTCCTCCTACTTCTTGAGCTGTGTTCTTTATTAACTCCATAATATTATTCTCGTTCACATCAGTGTTTTCAAGTTTATTCCTCAGTGTTTCCTGGTATTTTATTTTATTCGCTGTTAGATTTTGTATGTCCAGTGGTAAGTTTACCTTTTTTACGAGCTTGTTTCTTTCCATTTTAATATTTATATGTATTTTGCCCCTTAGCAATCTGTGATCGCTACCTATGTTAAAATTATTAACCACATTGACATCTTTCACCGTGTCTTTTTTATCCGTTAGTAGAAAGTCGATTTCATTTCTGACTATGCCATTTGGTGATTCCCATGTCCATTTTCTCGCTTCCCTTTTTTTAAAGAACGAGTTCATTATAAACATTTTCGAAAACTGTGCGAACTGTATTAATCTTTCACCTCGTTCGTTTCTGCTACCAATTCCATACTCTCCCATTGCTACTTCTTTTGGGTACTTCTTCCCTACTTTAGCATTGAAATCACCTATTATATATGTAAATTGGATCTTTTTTCGATTTAATTCTCTATTTATATCAAGGTAGAAGTTTTCAACTTCCTCTTCTGAGTGGCTGGAAGTTGGGGCATATACCTGTATAATTCGTAAATTATATCTATTTGATAGTGATAGCGTAAGGCTGGTTACTCTGTCCGATATACTGTACGTTTCTATTATTTTATCTTCTAATCTTTTATTTATTAAAAATCCAACTCCACCTGTTCTACCTGATGTAGTTCCTTTATAGTAGAATAGGTTGCCCGACTGAAGTTTTACTAGTTCTTCACCTTTCCTTCTGATTTCACACAGTCCTATTATATCCCATTTGATGTTTTCTGTTTCCTTTTCCAGTTCTATTAAACGCGTCTGGTTTGATAAAGTGCGACAATTCAATGTTCCTAAATGTAGCTTTACTAAACTTGATTTTTGGTAGTAGTTTATACTCCGGGGATTCTTAGCACCCTCTGCCTTCTTGGTTTCATTCCGGATACTACCTTCCTCCGGACCAATCAAGCCTCCGGAGAATAAGGGCCGTATAATCTGGTAGTTTTTCATGAAGGTATTGAGACATAGAACTTGTCACGCTGTCTTACTGCGGATTGACAAGTATATATTTCAGCCGCTCCTAACATGGAGATCAGACGCTGACCAGGGAGCCGCCCATTATGGGAACAGACGCTTCTGGATTTGGTTTTGCTACTGAGGAGGTAGCATTGGTAAGGTTTTGACAGCGACCAAAACTCGCTGAGGGTGAGACAGTCTTAGGATTATGCAGACTTTTGAAAGGCAGTCCCTCAAGCTGCCCATCTGCATCCTCGTGTCTCATTGCCCTGTCACTACTGGAATCGTCTGCCTGAGACTTTCAACCAGTAGCCGCTCTTGGTTCGCGACTGCTTATTGGTTATTCGCAGCTAACCAGTATATCTACTGGCCATTCCACTATCCACCACCTGTGGACGCGCCCCGTTCCGGTTAGAGCTCCGGATCCCAGAAGGTACGTAGTACCCCCTGGGGGATATATATATATATATATATATATATATATATATATATATATAACTGTCGTGTCTTTCGTGATTTGCGAATACTTCCATTATAATCACTACATTGGGCTACTTTAATCACACATAAACAGAAAGTCTATTTTTAAACATATTTGTCTGTCTGTTCCGATTTAACCCAAAAACTATTAAAGCAATAATGATGAAATCGTACAGCTTATAGCCTATATTATAGGATTCGTCCTAAGATTACATTGATATCACAAATAGGACAGAAATTTCAATAATTTAAACTTTTAAAATGTATTAAACAGCGAGATCTTTGTCAAATCGTTTAAAATTTCCCGGTTCGAATGTATCCTCACTATCAACACTCGCAATACAAAACACGATTTGTTGAGTTAGGGGCGTGGTTGAAATATATATATACACTATGCTAATATATTGAAAAAAACTGTTAAACGAAAGAGACAGCGATATTGTATTTAAAAAAATAATTACACAGGCGAAACCGTGGGTAACTTCTAGTAATCTATATAATTCTTCCAATTCGTCTATTTCTGTTCGCATTGAAATATTCGTTCTCTTTTCAATTACGATAGAACGCGACAATGATTTACTTCTCTAGGTATCCACTAATTTGATTGTTCACGTCACGCACGCCTATGTGAAAATTGAGAAAAACCGAGTTCTTATTAATTTATTCCACAAATTTAATAACTACTTTTTTGTGACAAATAATCTTTCATCCGTATCACTGGCGTCTTGCCTAGACGAATCCGTATTTTTATTTCATCTGTGCAGCTTTCATCGGTAAATAAACGAATCTACTCTTCCGAACTACGCAAGGAAATTTATATCATTAAGGACCCATTATCATGACTTCGGTTTTAGATATGCTAATTACTGAGCCGTTTATCTTTCGCCAAATTCCGTTACCTGTTTCAATTAGTTCCATCATTTTCTCGCCACATTTTTCTAATAACGTGCTATCGTATGCGCATTTCAAAATAGAAACCGTCCTGTCACCAATGGAAATACCATTATTCCATCGAAACAACGCTTTCTTGACGATATTTTCTAGCTATTGAAGAGTTAAGATGGAAAGATATCTCCTTGTCGAACACCCTGTTCAGTTTTGAAGGATGCCATTTAATTGTAAAAACTGTTTACCAATTTAATTTAGTGTTCCGGATACCCATTTCTGAAAGAATATTTATTAATGAGCTCCATCTAACATAATCGAAAGCCTTCATGTAATCAACTAAGGGTAATACCGTGGGAGTGTTATATTTGCCACATTGATCTATTATCTATATTAAAAAGTCGTTCTCGGATCCCGTGTCCGGTCATGAAACCCGCTTGCTCAGCTGTTATTTGTTTATTTAGAAAAGAATTCAATCACTCGTTTAAGATCTGAACGTGGCGCATAACTTCGTGTAACTCTTCTTGTGAATTGGTATCAACATTGATTTATACTACATTCCCTCGCACGCCAAATGTAATTACATAAATTCCATATAATATGTATCGCATTACCTTTTAGATTCTTCATGATTTCTCTGATTCTATATTATCACTGCCTGGAGATTTTCGATTTCTCTGAAATTTGATCGCGCATCTGACTTCATTGATTGAAATATCCGATTCTGTTTCTAGGGATATCGCCATTTTTTTCAACGGTTTCTTTTTTTCTTCAATGTACAGTTTGCGACATTAGTGTCCCCAATGTTTACAAATAAATTCAGATTTATCGTTCGTACGAACAAATCGACCTTACAGCTTAGTATACGACTGTTTAGGTTGTAAAATGTCGAACTTCACATTTTTAACTTACCTACCGCTAAGGCAATCTCTTCAGAAAAATTTATATGATTTAGTTCGTTTTGTAACTTGAAGTATCGGATCATCCGGAAACATATGTTTACCTAAAAAAAATCTAAACTATGGAGATCAACGTTTACACACAAAATGATCTAAATTTTACTTGCACTCCTTCACTTTCTTAATGATAAATGATAAATTATATTTCGACCTCGATGGAACAAGCATAATTCTGGTTATTACGCCGAGTTAAATCCGTTAGAGATTATAATGGAGCACCTCCATTTAGTGCGTACACATATTTAGCGTTTAGTTTGTCTGTAGGAATCATTGGATTTCTTCCTCCACAGTATAGTGAAATCACAGCGCTACGTAGACGTGCTGTGGGCTGTTTTTTTATACCGAAATTCAAACGCGGAAATTCTCTCAGCTGTACTCGGCTTTAACATAGGTGGAACAAATCGTCATAGGGCTTGAAAAACCGCGACGTTGTTAAAAACTTCAGAACTCTGATCATCTTTAAAAATTTTTTTGGACAACAAGATCGTTAGATTGGTTACTTAAAATCACAAGTTCATGCTCCAAGAAATTAAGAACCTTGAACGAGTTGAAGAATAATATTCGCCGTAAAATCATTCAAATTCCTAGAGAAATGTTGCGGAAAGTACCAAAATAGTTAGAAAATTGCGTTTAGTTTAACGAGCGTTAATTATCAAATATCCTGTTTTAATAATAAAATTAACCTTGTTATATCTGTTTATTGTTTATTTTTATTTAGTCTCGAAAAATTAATTTCAATCTAGTCCTTCGGTGCTCTCGATACATAAATCATGGGACAATATTACGCTGACGTAATCGGTACACCTAGCAGCGAGGAGACAACTAACACAGGAGCACGCCTATTTATTAAATTTAATTTATCGTAAAAAATATACTATATTGAATTTTGAAAAAAAAAACACGATAGCGCAATAAAAAAAAAGAAGAAAAACATGTTTCTAAATTATTTAAAATGTAGTAAATTAAAAGATGTTCATAAGTTTATGTATACATACATATGAATATATAATGAATATTATCCGACATCGGGGAATTAAACATTAATGTAGAGAACCCTGTGTAATTTCGTATATTTATTAACATTTATGATCCAAAACCTATTTTATTTACGTATAACACAAGGAAAATAATTAATTGTGCCTTGTATTTAATGGTGCGTAATGTATACATTACAACTACGGCTTTTCTCAATAGGAAGAAACTGATTTAAACATGCATTATAATTATCTAAATTAAACATCGAACGCTATCGTGGTATCCTTTTTCTAGTGGTAGTTTGCTATAAAACGTTTCTCAGTTCTCATAATGATAACTTTTATAACCCATTCTTTAATTATCTACGCATGTCCACCGTATAGCTGATCGAAGATCTCTCTAAGATCTTTTACATACTAACGCATCACATTGTAACTATCTATCGAAATAGAAAGGCAATAAACCAATTTCTGGAGTTTATAACTTCTTTCGTCTTAAAACACACACACACAAATATATATATCTATATACATATATATACACATATATATATATATATATATATATATATATATATATATATATATATATATATATATATATATATATAAATCAGAAATGACGATACCTAGTCGATTTAAAATTAAAGAAGACAGCATTTATTTATGGTAAGTAAAACAGATAAATAAGTAATTAAAGTTTTATGAAAGAGCGTAAACTTTTCAATATAATAAACACAACACGTGTTTAAACTGTAAATATATATTATAAGCCTACTACACGTAAACTCCATCGTTTCTTTTGTGGAACTTTTCCAAGATAACGTTAAATAATTTGGGATTAGTATCATAATTTCAAGTTGTTCCATTTCTTTTTGCATAAATTGACGGTGTTTGTAAGTTTTATCCGAATTCGGAACCAATGACTGCATACTATTATGTTCCAACATCTCTATTAGGAACGAATTGTTTAGCTTGATAAACGGTGGCGAGATTGTCAATATAAATAAAATTTCGGTTTTTCTCTCCAACTGATGAGGGTCATTTGTATAAATTTTAAAAAGTGTTGGTGCTAAAACACTCCCTTCGGAAAGCTGTTTGTTTAATGCACTACCATAAAACATGCTGCTCTTCAACGTAATTTCAACGATATTTACGGACAATTGTTAATGTTTCACATTTAATAAAATCTCGTTATAAAATTTCGACGCTGATTAATTAATCTACTAGGTAATCAATGCAATAAATGATATTTTACTTGGTAAGTTATAATGTTTTGCGCAGTTTGTAATTATTATTTTAAACATTAATTTAATTTTTCATATATCAATATGAAAGAGTACTGTAGGGATAGCAAAGAAGCGTTTCGATCGGTGGCCATGAAATCGGCAACCTCCAATGCAGACGACATCCTCCTTTTAGCAAATACGAAAAAGCAAAATAAAACATTTCAAGTCGAAGCTCAAAAACGTTGACGAATAATATGGCCTATAAGATGGAGATAACATTCATACATATCCAACACCTTCCTTCAGTTATTGCAGAAATGGAGATTTTCGTTCATAAAACGTCCTCTCCTTTGTACAAGTGACAAACGCTTATTTAACTTTTCGTTTATTATTCGAAATTAACTATTTACACATATCTATAGACTTTGATACCTTTAATGACTGCACACAAGTCATTTTGATACTCTTCTTCAGATCCATTGGCATGATTTTACACATATTTATACTGATGGCTCTAAATCTCCCGATGGAGTTGGTTCCGCGTTTATTATTACTTCCTTACCTGTAGATTACCAGTAGATTTACGTGCCATTTACTGCACCTAGGCCACAGGCACGGGAAAGGAGAGAACGTAAGGTTAGTGAGAATCAGTAGAAAGTTGGAAGAATAAATTGAAAGTACGGATTGTTAAATTAGATTATATAAATCGGAGGATTTAAGAAAATTTAATAAACTATTGGAAGTATCTTGCGAGCAGGAAAGAATGTTTAGGAGCTTTGTCGAGAATAGAACGTTGGGAGTTGAATTGCACACATTCAAGGAGAATGTGTTCGACGGTAATGAGGACATTACAGGTTGAACAAAGAGGAGGAGGAAGATTTTGTAGGATATAGCTGTGTGAGATATTATGACCTAGGCGCTGACGAGCAAGTACAACATCATCTCTTCTGTTTGCCGAGTGATATGGAATCCGGAGGCATGTTGTGTCTCGAACTGATCGCAGTTTGTTGGTGAGTGGAAGTGCAGACCACTGGAGGTTCCATGATTTACGCACTGAATATTTTATGAAAGTCTGCAGATCTTTCATTGGTGTAGGCAGGCGGGAATGGTTGAAGCAATGAGCCTTCTCAAGCCAAAGGTTGAGGAGTGGGAAGGAAGATTAGGATTTGAGGAGAAGTGAATGAAGGAGAGAAGTAGAGAACGCTGCCTATGTAGTTCAAGAGGGAGTTCTCCAGGTTCGCATATGATGCTGCAAACTGAAGTCGTTGGGAACGCAACGATGGCCAGTCGGATTGCTATGTGATGGATAGTGTTAAGGAGTGAAAGGAACTTTTTACTAGCGGAATTGTAGATTTCGACGACATAGTCAATTTTAGGTTTTATAACAGCATGGTATATTTTTAACAGAGTTGAACGATCTGATCCAAATGTTGAGTGTGAGAGCATTTTGATAATGTTAAGTCTGGAAGTGCATTCCGATTTAATATGCGCTACATGAGGTTTCCAAGTTAGCTTGTTATCAAAAATTATCCCAAGATGAACGTTGCAAAAACCTTTAAACTACCTAAATTTTCTTCAATATTTACAGTTGAGTGCCTTGCTATTCGCAGGGCGCTTCACTTTTACGCTTCTGCAAATATAAGTCGAAATGTAGTAATTTTCACGGATTCACGTAACGCTCTGAAAGCTATTTTAAATTCATCATTTAATAGCCGTTGTTTTCCATCAATCTACAGCATTCTAAGAAATATTTACTATCTATCTCTGAAACGCGTTAGTGTAAAATTTATCTGGATTCCCAATCACCCAGGTGTCCACTGGAAGGATACAGTTTGCTAGAAGTACCCCGGAGAATGGCTCGTTCTACTTTAATACACCGGTTATGGACATTTACAAGGAATTTTGGAACCGCACTTCGAGGTATTGGTATTCAGCCAAACAATTCAGGAATATTCAACTTTCAATTCTAGTAATTCCCCTTCCTGCACATAGAAGACAAAATTTCGTTTATTTGTAGTACATGTCGCCTAAAACTTAACGTCAACAACGTTCCCATACGTGTTATTTACAAACAAATTACACCTTCGCCATTCTGCACACATCCTTGCGATGGAGATCAGATCGTCGATGAAAACCACTTATTTTTCAGCTGCAGTTATTATAGAAAATATTAATCTCTCTCCCAACTAATCACAGATGTCTGCTCAGCTCACAGAACAATAGCGTATACATGATCATATTTGATTACATATCAGCATAAATATTTAATAAGACATATCATCTATTTATTACAACCCTGGGTGGAATCGCTAATGATCATATACTTATGGCTATAGATGGCATAAGAAATTCCAAATCTAAGCATGACTACATTGACGTGTATAAAGCGGTAAGTAAATATAATTATTTAGGTTGCTTAGTCGTAAATAACGGAGGGTACGAAGAACATATCGAGAAACACCTGACAATGGCAAAATACGCGATAACGAGATTAACTGCGGTCAAGACTCTACTGCCGAGTGTAATTGATCGGGAAAAATACGAATGGTTTGTGCCCTTCAGGGCGTTGACATGTTTCGGGAAACGTCACGGTCCATTTGCTTGCTACAAGCAACGTTTCTCCAGCGTGTACGGTCAGTCACTTGTTGAACACGCACAAAACAGATATGCCTTAAGGTACTTGTCGCCGAGCAAATTCAACCAGGGAAATTGACTTCGGCCGGTGTCACCAAATCACTGATGTGCTGGCGGAGAGCTGGACAGATTTCTTCCGTCAGAAATCTACTTCCTTTATAGGATCGCACTCGAAAGTGGAGATGAAGTTTGCACTGTACAGCAGCACAGAGTCGCAAACCATCACCCGAGATGATATCATCCGGTACCTAACAAGTCGCGCTTGTGCTTCTTGTTGGGGTGGCTATTAGCGAGAGTTTCACTGAATGATACTTGTCGTTAATTATCAGCTCGGCCTCAGACCCGAGACAATGGCTGGTGATTAGTTTGGACAGTTGACAGCTCTGAAATTCCTCAATTGCGCCACCAGATCATCCAGCTGGAAAGCTGTGTAGGTCGTTGGAAGGAATGAGTCGGCGGTACAAACATAAAGGGACCGTCGTAAGTTGAGGTACGCCGTCTCAGGGAAGGTAGAGAACCTTTTAAAAGTGAAATAAACTCCCCATATACAATGCGACAATAGAAGTTTCACTTCAGAAAGTAGCTAAAATCGCTAAATTTTATATAAAAAGACCGCATATATTATACTAAAAATCTTATCAGCTTAATATCTGATGCACCTCGCAATGTGGGGTCGGCATATGTGTTGTGTTTTTGTATAAAATTTAATGAATCAGCTACTTTTTTGATGGTTACTAGTCAGCATTCTTTAAGTGAATCAGCTCTACTTGTCGATTCTACAACAGATCATGATTCGTTGGTGCTCACACGTTCGTCTTCTAGTGAAGAATCATCGTTCTTTTTTCTGCGAGCGACTGGTCATTTGAATTAACTAGTTCTTTTACTCGATTCGAAAACAAGCCGTCCATGTCTATACTGTATTTATTCATGTATCGTTTCCCCAGTCAAAAAAAAAAGTATCAGGTTTTTTTTTTTTTTTAAGGAGCAAGTTGAGCAAAACATCTTGTCTGTTGTAAGGCGTCGATAATATAATAATAGTAATACATCTAACCGCACCCCCGAGACATTTTTTCTTCGAAGTTTTCAGTGAAAATAATAATAATATGCCAAGCGATATTTTCCGGATTGGCCTTTAAAAGAAGGTCTTTTGCTTTCACCTTAGGCGCGGCGTTTATATTCGTTTATTTTTTCGTTTTATCTTTCGATTGTGTCGTTCCTCGCGGACAGTCTTAAATCGCCTATAAAGTTAAGTGAAAGAACCGAAGGAAGTTAATAGGGGTTCCGTGCCAAATCGAAATTGAACGTCCATAAAAACAAATTTATAACCGCTCGTTTAGCGCCTCCGTTGCAGTCAGTCACCCTCTGAAACACTGTTTGGCGTATCTTAACCGGGAGTCGTTTGGAACATAGAGCGCGACGTTTTAGCACGTTGATCCCGGGCAGACAACGTTTATATCAATAGACCCGTTTAGGTAATTTTTCACGATAAAGCCGCTGACTCAACTTCCCTTTCTATCCGGCTATATTCCGTTCGGTGGTATATACGCAACTTCTTCGTCAACCACCCCTTACTGCCAAGCGGGACGTTGTTGTCGTTAGAGCTATCTCGCGGTTAGCGAGGGCGCTTTTTGTCCCCGGTTTCGACAGTTCTTCTACTTTAACGAGACTTATCGCCGGAACAAAACGTCATTTCCCCCCACTAGAATAATACTTTAGTTTTGTCGGACATCATCGGGCCGATTATAAATCAGAATTTTTCGTCCGGCTATTCTACAGGACTTCGAACGCATTTCTCGACTAGGTTCAAATTTGATCGAGAATTAAAAAGCGTTTTTATTTTACTTTATTTCAAATTAAATTTCTACAAGCTATAAAATAAAAGTTTCGAATGAAATTAATAGAACTAGCTACAATCTATCGACAACTGCTTCGAAATAAATGAATTCGCTAAAATCTATAATATTTATTTATTATCCTAATCATTATTACATATATAAATATACAATAGCTATAAAATGTAAAACGAATTAACGGATAATCGACGCTAGTTATAGAATATATTATGCATCTCGTAAGTATATGTACGTCAGCCGCGAGAAATTTACCATTGAATTATTTCTATGTGAAGACGATTTGTTTATATTCGAAATATTTTTCAGAGTTTTTTGTAGTATAATCTTGCAAACTAAGAGCGTAGTCGTAACGAAATATTCATAGAACATACACCTACATTTTATACGAATGCCACAGTTTAAATTGTACGTAAATAAGACTAAATCGGCTCCTTCCTGTACGTACAAGTGCCAACTAATACATGCGATAAAGATGGCAAGGCAAAATCCGTAACGATCGACAATCGCAATAATTGCCGTGAGAGCGTGGCAGGTGAAACGGAAATAACCGGGAAACGGAGAAGTGATATTACATTATCAGCCAGTTGTTAGAATCACGTAACTTTTGTACATGGGGATTCGAACATGGAACTCAAGAAATGCTTGACTGTGTCTGAACCTATTCAACTAATCGAAAGGTTGCTGCTATTCGTGTTAATTTTGGGGTCCAGGAATTAAAATGCTTTCCACTTTATAAGTTTCATTAAACCTTTTTAGAGTATTCGGAAGAAATTACGCGTTTAAAATTTAAATTAAGTAAAGTTTAATCTTGTTCATTATTTTCATTTAACTTAATTCAAACGTTATCCCAATATCGATAATATTGAGTCATAGTCAGCTGCTTTACTTATTATTTCTTAGTCTTTAACTACTTATTGTTTTTGTAGATAATAGTATAACCCGTACTGGTTAATGATTACATGTATATTCATTTATTAAGATGATACTTTGTTCTATAAAAACAGTCTATTTATATAGTTATATTGTAAGTCATTGTTAACAAGTTGTTTTTATTTTTTATTTTCTTTTATGTTATCTTATATTCTTTTATATAAGTTTGTGTAAATCACAAGCGTATACAGTAATTTATTATTTATACTATGATATAAGTTTATATCAAGATTTATTATAATTTAATGTAATATTTTATAAATCACAAACTCGTTATATGCTTTCTTGGTGGAATAAGGGACTATGTATTTTTCATCCCTTTTCCATCACATATTATGTTATTAGAATGTGGAGGTCTTTGCATTTGTTCATGGGCCTCTATATTTACATATATATATTTCTCTTTTTTTCAACAGAGGGAGGCGGTTTTTAGTGGGTAAAAATCCCCCACACTGATTTATTTGGAATCCAGCAGCACTTGTTGAGTGCATGTTCTGCTCTCGAAAATATATATGGTACTTATAAATATATCAGTGTCTTCTGAAGATTTTTCCCCCTTCCGCTTTAAAAAAAAAAAATTGACAGCATACATAACATATATACATCACACATACACAAACATATTTTATATATATATATATATATATATATATATCATATTTAACTATTTTCTCTCTATTCGACAAATACATTTTATATTTAAATCATTGCCTATCGTTAAATCCGATTCCTCATATTTTATTTTTTTTTTCTAATTCTTTCGTTAGATTATTGATCAAGAGAAGGCGATATCGAATCATCAATTCGGATTCCGCATTGGACACTCAAGGTTCATCGAGTTGTAAGCTAAATTGAAGTGTCTTGAAGAAAAAAAGGTTTGCTCTGCCGTACTTCAATGTGAAACAAGTCTTTGATAGAGTTTGGCATCCAGGCCTTCTCTATAAATGCAAACAAATCTTGCCACCGGAATATTATAATATTTTGATATGTTGAAATCATACTTGGAGGATCGATATTTTCAAGTAATAAGAAGATAAATGTAAACATTTATTATTTACTAAAAGAAAAATTGAACGCAAAAAATATCAAGTTTCTTAAAGTGGAACAACCATACCTCAAGACTCTTTTGATCAGAGATACGATATGTGGAACAAGTAATCCAACGAGCTGTTCGCGATTACCTGGCGAGATTGGAAACTCACGAAAATCCGCTGATAATAAGATTGCAAGCTCAATCGGCGATTAGAAGGCTGAATAGAAAACGTATTACCGACTTCAGATAATGCTTTCGGGGGCTGCTATCATTCATAACTTGAGAGTTCTGTCGCTGGACCGACTCCTTCTAAAATTTTTTTTATTTTTTTTCACATTCATTACATTTTGGTTAGACAAGTTAGTTGTAGATTAGAAGGAGATAGAAAAAAAATTCTTCCGTTCTACATTTAATTTTTCTTTTTAGCCTTATTGTTTCTGCAATGAAATTACTCTGAATATTTTATGCATATATATTGATATACACAACGCTTTTGATAACGTATATTGAAACTCTAGAATATTAAAGAATATGGAAGGAAATAAGGAAGAAGAATGTAAAATTAATAAATAAATTATATGATATTCAGAAAGATTTCAGATTGGTAACGTAAGCAAAGAAGTTAAAATAATGAAAGGTGAAGAAATAATTGAAGAAGTTAAAGAATGAACAAAGGAAAATGGTCTGAAAGTATAAGGTGAAACAATAAGCATATTAGCCGATGATATAGCTGTCCTAGCAGAAAATCAAAATCGACCGAAGGATACGTTGCAAGTGATAGAAGATGTATTTAAGAAAAAATTACGGTATATGACGAAAATAACAGTCGAAAGAAAATGAACAGACACATTAACGATACTGAAATACAATAATAAATTCATTATTTGGGAAGCAAAATCAGCAGAGAAGGAAGATGCGGGAAGGACATTAAAAACCATATTAATCAAGCAAAATATGGTGTTACGGGAGAGTGCTGAAAATACGGTAAACAGATAAACTAACTAATGAAGAAGTTCTTAAGAAAATTGGATAAGAAAGAACATCATGAAAAACAGTAATAAAACGAAGCATGAATATGATTGGGCATATTCTAAAGCACGATAGTCTACAAAAGGTAATTATAGAAAGACTAATGGATAGAAAATGAGGGAAGGGAACACCTAGAAAAGAATATATGCACTAGTTAATAGAAGAGACACTACCGGATATTATGAAGAGGAAAAATAAAATTATCAAAGCAGCCTTAGGACTGATGGCTAAATGGTGATGATGATGATATATATGTATTATATCAAATATAAATAATAATGTTAATTTTTATCTGATAAATAAATAATGACATTGAAATAATATGAAAAAAATGGAGAGACATACAAGATTTTCCAAGACATACTTGAAACTACAACACGATGAGTAACCTACATAAACGAATTATTGTAAGACTGAACGTACTAATTATACTTACGTACACACACATACATGTACTGTGATCAAGCTTTATATGGGAGCTCTAGCTAGCACGATTAGTTTATAAACTTACCGAAATTATACACTCATCTAAGAATATGATCTACATTTTTTTTTTTTTTTTTTTTTTTAAGTAATCTGCTAGAGCTAGCATTAAATATAATGTATGGCGGGATATATATCAATTTGTTTAGTAGTAAAGTGTTCTCCAATGAGACTCAACCTTAATTGTTACATTATATGTAATGGTATTTTTCTTTTTTAATCTACGTGTCTGTTGAGGGTTATCATTAATTAAGCCTGTTGCTAGCGGATTCGGATGCGATCTTAGGCGCTGTGCATACGTTTCACTGTATATTCTAATTACATCTTTCACGGTTTCCATTTTTAGGTCTCTATATATGTCATCATTTCTGATGTACCAAGATGTGTCGACCATAATACGTATAGATTTTGATTGAAATCTTTCAATTTTAGAAATATCTGTGTTGGATGTCGTACCCCATAATTGGATACCGTACGACCATACTGGCTTGAAGATAGTTTTGTACAATAGTAACTTATTCTGTATAGATAATGATGATCTTCTTCCAACAAGCCAGTAGTATTTACGAAATTGAATGTCCAATTGCTTTCTTTTTATGTTAATATGTCTTTTCCAAGTTAGCCCTTTATCTAGGTGCATTCCTAGGTATTTTAAACAATCGGTGGCTTGCAGTTCTTTACCCTTCACAGTAATTGGTTTGCATTATGTTTACATTTTGTAAATTGTATATAATGTGATTTTGTTTCATTGAGGCTTATCTGCCATTTTTTTTGTCCATTTCTCAATCATTTTTACATTCTGTTGTAGTAGTCGAGTTGCTTCTAAAGGATCCTTGCTTATGGATAGTACAGCCGTATCATCAGCAAATGTAGTAATGATAGTACCTTGACAGGTCGGCAAGTCAGCTGTGAACAGGAGGTATAGTACAGGACCCAGAACACTCCCTTGTGGCACACCCGATTCTATTTTGTGAAACGATGTAACCTCTGCTTCATATCTCACTGTGAAGTGCCTTTCATGAAGGTATGATTTCATGAGAGTATACAGGTGGTATGGGAAGTGTTGTTTAAGTTTGTATAATAATCCTGTATGCCACACCTTATCGAACGCCTGACTGATGTCCAAGAACAGTGCAGCACAATAACTTTTTTCTTCAAATGTTTTGTTGATGGCATTGGCTACTCTGTGGACTTGCTCTATCGTTGAGTGTTGTCTTCGAAAACCAAATTGGTGATCTGGGATAAGACCTTTTTCTTCAATTATGTCCATTAATCGTTTCAATAGTATTTTTTCTAGTATTTTTGACATAATTAGTAAAAGACTGATCGGTCGGTACGAGGTGGGTTCATTAAGTAGTTTTCCATCCTTTGGTATAAGTATAACTTCTGATACTTTCCACTGAACAGGGAAGTATGACAACCTTAATGCAGCATTAAATAGCTGTGTAAGCATAAGAATTCCCTTTTCGGGTAAGAATTCCCTTTTCGGGTAGCTGTTTAATTACATATCCTGTGATTAGGTCATATCCGGGAGCTTTGTTTGGACTTAGATTATGCGTAATTATTTTTTTTTTACTTCTTTTAACGTTACATGAGGTATTTGTAGATATCAAAAATTAGATCGAAAGTTTTCTTCTCCGACGTTTATAATTAAAATAAATCTACTCTTAGTTGTCTGGATAAACTATTGTACTCAACGGCTCCGACATAAATAGCACTCGCATACCTCAGTATTAATAGTAATTCCGTATGTATAGCGGGTTTTTTCTACTGCTTTCAATATGTTGCGTTACTACTTTCTGTAGATTACGATTTGATCGTCGTCCATCGTGTCCCTAATGTAATCTTATAAATTCTCCTTTTTGCCCTCATATTTCCGATGATAACAGAATAGCAGATGCAGATCGTGTATTTTTAGAATGTTCTTACTACAGCTCTCAACAATCTTTATTATATAATTATAATTAAATTATGTGTCTCAAAGTACACCAATACCTATAAATATGTATTACCTAACTATTAAACACATTCGTGTATATTAATTACACCGCATCAACTAATATGAATTTTTTAATATATCCGTTTTCATAATTTTATACCAATGTAGGTGAAAAAATCCAGTGCTCATTAAAAAAAAATATATTTCTACATCTTTCGCAAATATTACCGAGTCATCACAGTACCTTATATTATTAATAATTTCAACTCAGTACATAATTTTCTTAATATTTCGCACGTGTGGTTAATTATTAATCGCGACGCGATAATTATGAATACTATACGCATTATATAGCCCGAACAAAATTTTTTCCCATAAACGGATTTTTAAATGTACCAAAAGTGATGAACTTTCAAACATTTGTAAGATTTAAAAACCCCACCTCAAAACTGTAAATCAAAAATTAAAAAAAAGAATAATAATAATAAAAATCAAAGATTCGTGTTTTATACCGAAGAAGGGTTGCTCGATGATACAGAGTAACGGAACAAACGTAGCCAGTAAAAAGTTAATAGCGTAATCGGTGAATTTATAAAAAAAAAATCGTACGTTAATATATTTCAGGCCGATATAACGGGCCGTAAACAATGGTCGTCGTTAAGGTTATGTCTAAACGTCAGTCACGATTAAATTTAATTTTCTCCGGGATTTACTCGATTTTCTGAGTTTGTATTTAATTTTACCAACACAATTAAGTACTCTTCTAATATAAACACGAAAAAATACAGTCATGAAGAAAAATATCGATAATGACGAAGTAAATAATTACGACTTCTTACCGATGATCCGAGAACGGCAACTGGTAGTCGTTATTGAGCTCATCAATCTTCATCAGCATTTAAAGAAACCGAATCGGTCGGTCCAAATATTCCCCTGGAAAATGACGTATTTGATTTATTTTTTTTATTTTTTTTATTTTTTTCTACATTTCGACTGAAAAGATTTACATTTAATTTTTCTTCTCAAAAGTAAAAAATTAAAATTATATCCTGCGCTCGCGTATTCGAGTTCGAGGATAAAAATGTAAATTTATATATATATATATATATACATAATATATTGCCTTTAATGCTAGGCCATTCTTTACCTACAAAATAAACGTCAAATGGCTTAGTCACTGTTGTTCGATAACGAACAACAGGATGATGATGAGGATGTACATATATATATATACATATATTTATTATTAATCTAAGTTAAATTAAGGTGCCGTGTGCAGCAACCTAGGGGCACGAGGGAGAGGAAGTTAAGTAGAAACGGGACATGCGTAAGAACATGATTAGATTAGTTAGAGATGAGTATTCATCTTTGAAGAGATGAGAAAGTGAGGAGGGAAAGTTAAGAGACAATCAGTCAATGAGAATATGGGGTACGGAGAGCGTGACGCTGCACACGGTGCACTGTGGAGTCGAAGTTCTATTAATCAGTTGATCAAGTATGAGTGGGCGAGTCTTGTATGACCCAGTCGCAATTTGCTGAGTTCAACGTCTTCTCTGCGGTTTGAGAGCGAAGTTTTCCAAAGTAAAACGAAAGCTTATTTAATGGGAAGGTCGACTGCAACTTTAAAATAATTTTCAATCAATTTAATCGTGTGTACATACACATCTTCGCTTTACAGCTACTTCATTTAGAATAACAGGTAGACATTGACGCAAGATGCATACTAATCAAAGGTATATATATATAATATATGTATATGTTTCATTTGATTTATAAACAAATAATAAATTTAGTTTTGAAAATTTTCATTTTTTTTTTTTAAATTTAAGCAAGCTGTAGTACGTAATACACGTACGCTATATATGTATATAAATGGTTTCTTTCTGAAAATGTCCAACCGCGTCTTCAAATAATTTTACTGCTACATGAACAAATTTCCTGTTGATCGTTCAGACGATATAAGACTTTGGAATTAGTAATTTTGGCCATCCGAGAGTTTTCTGCACGATTCTGCGGATATAGTCCACGATTCCGTACCATATAGAAGAAGCTGCATAACACCGAAAGCGACGTATATACGAAGACTTATCTTCAAGTCGCAGGTTCGTTAGTGTTCTCTGCAATGACATACTCGCCTGTTCTATTATGCATCCTATTTCAGTGAATGGATCCCATCTGTCGTTAATATAGCATTCTAAATATTTCATGGAAACCGTCTTCGTGATCTTCACATTATAGTATTGTTATTATTTCATAAATTATCACCCATACACGTTTACTACTCTCGTTTACTGCACTCGTGAAATTTTACAAATCCTTACGACTAGTCGCATGCACGGATATTATTAATAATCGTTTCGTTAATTATAATGCCTAGACGTTTCCAAGTGATCGATTCCTTAAAAACTTCTTCCAACAGCTTCATTTTAGTAACTTCATCTGAAAATCTAAGTTTATACAATGGGAACAAGTATCACGGAAAGAAATTATATAAATCAATAGAAAGCTTACATTCGTTTTTCCGAAATACATAATATTTATGAAATAAAAATAATCAAATTAAGTTTATTTCAATTTCAATACAATACACCAGTACATTATAAAAAGTGATGATGAAATGAATATAATTTTTAATTATTGCAAATCAAAAGATGAATAAAAAATAGATAAATAATGGTCGAGAAAACAATTAAAGTACTAGTACCAAGAATAATAATAATAATAATGATAATAGTAATGACATAACTGTCAAATGGTATCAAACACATTCACTCACCTATGAACAACAATGCGCAAGCGAGCGACGCTAGATTATTATTATAATTTTAACTTATAACAATTCTATTTGAATTCGTACTTAATTATAAATACGTAACCTTTATATAAACAAGCACCGCACATGACCCTCCTAGACGAACAATTCATGGCAGCATCTACGGAGAACTGAGCAGTGTGTACTTGTCCCCACTACAAAATATGCTAGGTATTGAAGAATTTAAAGTTTCATTTTAAATTTTCCTAAAAAGGTTTTGATAATTAATTAGTTTAAACCGTCATTTTTTTCTACTTTCCGTATAATAGGTGAGTTTTTAGTTCTCTAGAGATAATGCATTGTACTCCAACCAGCATAAGTTGCCTTTAACCTCATTCTAGTCTCATTTTATAATGAGGGACTCTATCGTCTTGAATGTATCACCTGACTTTTCCATTATCCATTACCATGCTAAAACCATTTTTTAGAACAAACTGCAGTAAAATTAACGGATATAAATCGGATACGGATAGAAGTTTATTTTTTACAATTAAATGTTCATTCATGATGTTTCTCTCTTTAACGCGTATATTTGTAAAATTTCAATTGGTTTAACGCGGAATCTCGACATCCTATACCCGATAATAATAGTAATCATAATAGTAATAATAATAATAATAATAATTATTATTATTATATTTCAAATAATTTTAATATCCGACTACCTTAACATCCGGTGTAGCTTGTGACGATTATACTCGGTCATTCATTGAGATTTCATCTTTGCCGACTGCAAAATAAAATTAAACAACTGAACTGTAGGAAACTGAAGTAGGTTTAATCACGATAATTTATTCACGTTTTACGAAACTTAATTCAGAAAAATGTACGTGTGTGTATCAAGTTTTAGTTCGGAAATATATATTTTTTCCTTTATTAGCACGATCAGAATGTGGGTAAAAATTATTATTATTATTTTTTTTTTCATACACATACAATTGGTTTATATGCGGGCATATACTTGTACACGCAGGTACTTGCGGTATGTAGACTGTATAACGATGCAACGGCTTGGTAGATAGAGACATATCGTCTTTGGTTAATTATCGGAAAAGTAGTTTGTACGTATATGTGAATTTAATATTAAGAAAATATCGGTAGAGAAACATTAAATTAGTCACTTTTAACGGTTGAAAACCTAAATAAAGCTTTGAAAAAAATTCGGCATCGTCAAATGTGATACATAAATTAGACGTAATACAAAATCGGGCACTTCGTGTTCGGAGCCTTCTGTACTAGTCCAGTATCAAGCCTACATACCGAAACTAATATAACAACACTCAAAGATCGAAGAACCCTGTTAGCATTGAAATATTATTTCGAATTAAAACCCATCCAAACTATTACAAAACCTTTCATTCAAACTTAGAAAACAGATACAGTAAAAATAACGAAGCATTCTTTCATACGGTACGTTAATTTAACAACGGTTGATTGTACCACACAAGCCTCCTCGTATCCACCATGGCGGAAGCCAAATCCACGGACTAGAAATCCCGGATCACGGATAAGCAAACAATTAAAATTCGGGATAAATCTCGTTTGACAAGATTCGTGGTCGAGATTAACACAAAACAAATTACGGTGAATCAACCCGCGAATACTAGTGTACGACATCGTACCGAGCGAACAGCACGAAGAGATAGTACCAGCTCGATTACGAATCGGCCACACTAGGTTAACGCAAATCGAGGAGAATGCGTCGTCGTTATAACATGCAAGCTTAGTCATTCAGCGCTTTAGAACATGTCATTACAGAATGTCTGAAATTCCAACAACAACGTAATCAGTCGTCAATAACTGAACTAGATATAAGTGAAGCATTACAATATGTAATACAGCACGTAATGTACTTTCTAAAAATAATCGATTTAAAAAAATTATTATAAACTAAACAATTAGTGTTATAAGGAGAAAATATATATATATTTTTTTCTAATTTATTGTATCTAATTTCCGTGGACGCAAATAACCTTTGTAGTCGAGCGACCTAAAATAAAAATATAATAAATAAAATGAAATAAAATAAAATTGAAATTCTAAGCGGCGATAAACTTTCGATCGAATAAAGCAAATCGAAAATGTACGCGTATAAATCAATTTTCTGTGCGTCCGAAGTGAACAACACACCTACGGTTTTCGGAAAAGCGATATTAAATACTTAGACGTGATACTGGATCGATATAAGTCACAACGGCTACAAAATATGTGCTGCAGAATAATTCTGAACCTTTTAGTATATATGTAAAGATCGAACACATTCACAAGGTATTGAAGTTATACACCATTGTGTATATACGACATTGTCGAACAAAAAACAATTTTTTTTTAATAGTCGCGCCTGCAGTCAGTATTAATTTATTACACACCTTACAAGTTTGCAACTAAAACAAACGCTAAAGAATTGAACACATGCTATTACGATGTACAACTATCTTTTGTCTCCAAAATTTATGTTTATGTATAATACACATAAAAAAAAAAAACTTGTTTATCCTATTAACATAAATATTTATAAACTTATATATATATTTATATATATACTAGCTGACCCGGCGAACTTCGTATCGCCGCACAATCAATAAATGTATAAATTTATTAGCTGAAACGCGGTTTTTTCGTTTCATCCGATAGATCGCTTTACTGTTAATCATGTGAATCATAATTATTAACAAAAATCAGTTTTATTTTCATTGTAGTGCTTTGTGATATACGATGTTTTTCGTTTTTGATTACCTGGCGCATAGACAAACAAATCTGATGGTTTTCCAACACGGGAACAGGTAACATACAATTGACCATGTGAGAAACATGGGTTTTCCAAATTAATACCACAAACACTTAATGATTACCCCTGGGACTTGTTTATGGTCATAGTAAAAGCAAGCCGCACTGGAAACTGTAGTCGTTTAAACTCAAATGGCACATCAATCGGAATCATTGGGATGCGCGATATGAGAACATCTTCTCCTTTATACTTTCCCTTTAGTATAGTTGCTTCTATCACGTTGTTTAGTAATTTTTTTATGACTAAACGTGTGCCGTTGCAAAACGCGGTTCGTTGATATTTCGCAACATTATAACTACCGATCCAACCTTTAATTGAAGATTGTGAGGTGGCAATCCTGGTAAATCCAGCGAGTTTAAAAATTCCGGTGGATAGTTGATTACATCATCTTGGTTAGTAGCTGAATCAGCTGATTTATATATCCTCAATTCGCCTGTAATTTGTTCTTGAACTTTGAAATTTAATTCATTTACATCTATGTTTTTTGCAGCCAATATAGCTCGTTCGCTCAACCAATCATGGTTTCTGTAATTTTCAGCAACATCTGGAAATACCTTCTGAATAAGTTCATCTTTTGATCGAGTTAATTGACAAAAACTTTCAGGAAAGTTAATGCAGCCAGTCAACATGTCTCTAGGAAATTTGCCATTACCAATGTCAATAAGTTGTTTAGAGAATATGTTTCCAGATTGGTCATTTTGCAATTCGACACACATATTCTTGCTTAAATGAAGTACTTTGACATGTTTCCACAAATTGGAGGACTTTAGACGTGTATTTTGTTCCGTAGATCTTTTAAGGTTCTGTCTAAAGCCTCCAAAGATTTTTTTATGCGCCATCGTGCATTCATCCCAAACAATCAATTTACATTGCTGCAAAACCTTTGCCATTGCGGCCAAATTGGTCCAGGCGTGTTTTCCGTTACGATCGATAGGTGTCGAGCTACCCTAAATCTTTTTTTTAAATTTCGACGATTATATATATATATATATAATTAACATTGGCCCGTGCTAAATGCATTGTAGTTATCGGCCGGCCAAAAATCGCTGGCAGAATTTTTAAAAATCGAAAATGAAATTTTCAACTCGCGATTTCTCGATACCGGTTAATTTTTAAGACATTTATCTAATAACATAGATTATAGATTTCCACGTCTACTTTCTTTTAAGATAAACCCAAACTCTTTAGCTACCATAAATGCTTCAAAAAGGGCCCAAAACCCCAAAACCCTTTAAGCCTGATTTTCTCGGCGATTAATCGATATAAAAATACAGCAATACCATCGCTAGACGCGTCTTTTAATGACGAATAACTTTCATTAAAACACTATTTACAAAATTTTGAATCGTTCGCGAATTATTGCGAAGAAATCGAAATTTCGAAAAAATCGCAAGTACCCCCCTCTTGAAATTTTCGGATCGGGTTTGAAATTTTTTTTCGCGGTTTTTTCATTTCATCCGATAGATCTTATATAGTAACGACTATTTGTAAAGTCGGAATCGTTTAAAAATGTTTACGTCGCTCGCTATGCCTTGCCAAAGGGGGCAGGTCATCGATTTTCAAAAATTCGTAGCTCAACACCTATCGATCGTAACGAAAAACGGTTTTCTGTTTCGTATCGGTCGTTTTAATATCTACCAAATCGATTCTATCGAAATTTTTCCAAACTCAAAATTTAAATAATTTACCCCCTTCAACAACCTAACCTCCCTGAAATTTTTTTTCGAATTTTTCTCGCCGTAAAAACCATCCTTGAACTTCAACGAACATTTTAAAAAAAAATTGGCCAAATTGGTCCAGGCGTTGTTGAGTTATGCGCTTACAACGTTTAGCGATTCATTTTTATTATTTAGATGTGATACTGGATCGATATAAGTTACAACGGCAACAAAATATGTGCTGCAGAATAATTCTGAACCTTTTAGTATATATGTAAAGATCGAACACATTCACAAGGTATTGAAGTTACACACCATTGTGTATATACGACGCTGTCGAACAAAAAACAATTTTTTTTTAATAGTCGCGCCTGCAGTCAGTATTCATTTATTACACACCTTACAAGTTTGCAACTAAAACAAACGCTAAAGAATTGAACATATGCTATTACGATGTACAACTATCTTTTGTCTCCAAAATTTATGTTTATGTATAATACACATAAAAAAAAAACCTTGTTTATCCTATTAACTTAAATATTTATAAACATATATATATATATATATATATATATAGGTGTAACTTTATGATCAGTATGCAGGTTTTGTTTCCTGTATTTTTATTTTAGTTAAATGACTAGCTGCCATATTTTTAAACTTAGAACTATCTATGCGTTATATTATGAATTTGGTTATTTTTTTGTAACATATCATTTCTTTTGTAAATACATTTTATATCTATCTATCTATCTAGAATAGTGATTAAGAAAACTGAACTAATTTCTTAGTCAACTCTCATATTTATACCACTTTAGAGTCGAACGGACTACGAAGTTAGTTCAATTTTCTTAATCGCTTCTAAACTTTCGAAAACAAAGTTGAACAGCTTTTATCAGCTGTGATTGTGATTATAAAATATTCTCGTCACTCGTTAAGTGACCGAAGACTCATCGTTAGTTAAAAGTAAACGACACGATTATTAAAAATGTTTAGCTTAAATAAATCGATATTCGATAAATACGCTTTAATAGATCAATTATTATTGTTATTATTGTATCCAAGAATATAACCATCTCTTTGGGGGATAGTCGAATCAATCAGCGATAGTAGAAAATTGTTCGAAAACTGCGTCATCATCGAAGTGATATTATTTCTAAACATCTTGTTATCGCTGCCCGGGACAGGTTCCTTTATCACCAATAGATCAATTATTTACCATTTAAATTTTCTCGGGTCGGTAAATAAAATTATTTTATTGTAACAATTACAATTATTTAATATAAAAAACTCGGCGAGGTCATCGCAAAGTTCAGCGCATTTCCTAGTGCTCATTGTTGCCTTCGCGGTGGAAAAGTCCTGAACGAAATTTCGAACCGTGCAATTTTAAAATCGTCGATCATCGTGCAAAAAGAAATTTAACCGACGATACGACACACGAATAAGATGTTCAATTCGTAGGTGAAATTTAAATTTTACTCGGATAAATTTTTTACAGAACTAACGAAATTACTTCTTTTTTTATTCGTACTAGTCGAAACTTTCGATAACGATTTAAAAATAAATGCCGATTGTCAATTACAAAAAAAAAAAAAAATATTGGACGATATTTATAGGTGGATGATGAAATATTTTTTTCAAACTATTTTCCTTTTTCAAAAATCACGTCTAGCAGATGTTAGAGAGTTGTTCTTTTACACTAAAATAAAGCACGTACACTCTATGTTTACAAAAAATAAAAACCACCTAAAAACGACACTACGCCAGATGGAAACACGAAACTTTATTTATTTCCCGGACGGAGACTTACGCTCGAAGTATAGCGTCACGAGTCCATTAGGGCGGTCAATAATAGAGGTCGTTATCGGAGCATTAGTCGAAATAGTAGAACAACAATAATAAGAAAAGTCCGAGAATGATGGTGCGCACGTATTTATCAAAGAGCGTTATCCGGTTTACACTTTCGTTCGGAAACAAGTAATTCCAATTTACAAGAATAAGATTCTCGCCTTTTCAAGAGTCGAACTCGCTCGCTATTATACTACCCTCTTTTTGCACCCTTCAGTTCTAAGAATATCTACATCACATTACGCAGCAACTACAACAGCTATCCTGTTGCTTGCCTGTGTATTATCATAAATACGCTACTACTAAGAGACGATCGCCATCATCATTATCGTCATTATCGTCTAGTTTATCGCCGTGCTAGGCCTATAATAGGCCATTATCTCCAACTCGAAATTAAACCATTTACTACTAATTATTCGAATTAAATTGTAAATAATTAGCCTACGTGGATTTCCCGCGAGAAAAAAAAAACCGCGTAAATTTATCCGAATGAAAGTAAACACGCATGCAACAACCTTTATGCGTTTTTCCATTTAAATTCGGATGTACTGCGTGTAATAACGCATAAAGCGAATGTACCGCGTTAATATTAATAAATAATTATTAGCTTCGTTTTAACGGAACGAATAAATTGTCACCCCCACCTAACCTTCGGCTAATTACTACGAACGTCTTTTAGTAGTAGAAATTAGGGGAGTTTACTAGTTCCTATTCGAGGTAAGTGAACGATATAGTTTAAAATTTAATTAATAATGAAATTAAAAGCAGTTAATACCAGTGGCGGCTCGTGGTTAAAAAATCTAGCGGTTGCAATTACACCTCCCCTAAATATCCAAACACGAGAATTTTTTTTTGTTTCACACATCGGAAAGTAACATTAATAATGTCAAAGTCGACAAAGAGTATTAACAAATACGAGAATCATTTAAAAGCCTAATCAGAAAAACTAAAAATGATAAAGTTAGATTATCAACTCCAAAGTTTAAAAATTATAATATTAAACCGAAATATATTAAAAATTTATTTTTCGCATGAATAAGTACAAAATTTATACAATTAAAACGTATAAAAATTTTAAACTACTAAAACGAAACAATTCGATAAACTCTTTGTATATTAGTCTAATTTTTTCACAATTTACACAAAATCCTCTGAAAATAAAATGATCAATATAAATAATAACGTTTGAGTAAGGAAAAATTTTTACGTATATATACATAGGTCAGTAATAATAGGGACAAGATAAACTTGAGAGAGAGAGAGGCAATGAAACAATCACACGCGGAAATGTACACAGTAGTAGAAAGGACAATAGAAATTCGAAAATCGGATAGAGATGAAATATTAGTCCAAAACTCGTTCATTCGGTAGCCGGTAGTATCGCACTCACGTGTTATGAACAACTCAACGAGAAAAATCTATTCTGCCGCGTCAAGTGAATGTACTTCAAGGACTTTGGTTGTAAAACGACTGCAATTCGCCCATATAGTCCCATGTAAATTCGACATACATAGTAGCATTAGGCACAAAATCTTCATATGACTCTGTATACGGCTTTCCGATGCCTTCTTCAGGTTGCATCAACCGTTATAACTGGACTTTTCAAAGCATTTTTAAAAAGATTTTTAACTTTTTATAATATATTCTTGAAATATATATATAATTAAAATTTGGTTATTTTGTTTAATCTCTACAAAACAATTCGCACTTACAACTATTTTATTACATCATCAATTTTTATGCTGCGCTCGATATTTCATTGTGCAACCATGCAACCTTTATGTACGAGCCGCCACTGGTTAATACCGCAAAATAAAGATATATAGTAAAGAAAAAAAAGCAAATAACGTAACAATAGAACAAACTCCACTCGCTAAATAACGCATTGGTGTAGTTAATAAGAACCGTATTACGAGAAAATGGAACCGAATATAAAAAAGAGGAACCTAGTTTACTTCCTTAAAGTTGATAAGTCAGCGCGCTTGGAACAGCAACGTAAAAATAATTCAGACATAGTCGAAACAAACTATTAAGAACGATAGCCGGATGATGACGGCGCTTTACACGGAGGAACTTCAACGTGAAATATATAAACGAAGAAAAATCAAAGATTTACCCGAGCTAAAAAGAAATACGCGAAACGATCATAAACCTAATATATAAATTCTTCCTAAATTAGCGACTTCACAAACTGCTGACTTTATTGGCAATGAAAACAGAACTGATTCCAACTGATGTTTTAAATCCGATTACGATCCTCTTAGTTTGCGATGTTCCTTATACGGTACATAATCTTTTAATGATTAAAAAAAAAATTGTCTTACAATAAGGGACGTTTGAAAATATTACAATTGTAAAGAAATTTATCATATTTATACGGCGCACACGTAGTCCGGATGGCCTAGTGGCTAAGAGAGCGGACTTCTATACGGAAGGTGCCACCTGAGTTGGAATACGATCGGCGACGCAAAAATTATCGTCGGAAAATATAAATAATTCCAATATTATCAAGTGGAAGGCAATGTATGCACTTGTAATCATATAGTACACTACAAAAACACACTGGGTTGCATTGTGACCAGACGACAAATACAATCAGTTCTCCCGGGTGTGTGTGGCTATTTAGGCTAAATATCGCGATTGCCTCGTACGCTACTTACACCGTACAACAAAGTATATATAGGTAACTCTAGTTACTTACCTGCGATACGAAGAAGGCACTTACTGATGATGATGATGATGTATCCTCAAATGTGATAAGTGTGTGCGCTGATGAAATAGGAAGAGCCGAAGAATTTAAATATCCGAGAGAAGTAATTCAATTTAAATTGGCGAATAAAATCACGGAAGGATCTCAAAAAATGAAACTGGTGTTACGAAATAAATCTTCGTTAATGCAAAAATCAGACATTCGAACGCGGTTATGAACATATAGAGTTTATATAGGCCGGCAGAGTGTCTAACAATGGATTCTTGTAAGACGGATTATTCGGTTAAAAAAACAAAGAAAAATAATGCGAAAGATAATAGATCCGGGGAAAGACGTAGATAAATTGAGGAGTAAAAAAAAAAAAAATGTAATAATTTTGGTGCGTGCTTGAAAATGACGTAACTGTCGAAAAGCTTCGCGATTAAATATAATTGCGGTACACGGCACGTAAATTTAAATAAAAAAAAAAAAAAAAAACTTTTAGTGATTGTGTTACATTTTGTTCGGTTTATTATTAGACATACGTCAGAAAATTGAAAAAATCAACGATAGTAGCGAGTTGGGAACACGAGTGCTCGAAAAATAGGTTTTCAACTCGAAGGTAAAATCAACGTTAACCTAAGGTTAAACAAACATCATCGCCCGATGATAATCTTTCATTCTTTCCCAATGTAAAAAATCCGTCCTTCTTTACGTTTTCCAAGAACTGATCTTCCGCTCGAAACTTATTCCTTTATTTACCATTCGGGACATGTTCATTATCTTTTTCGTATAATCCGCGGAACCAGTTTTATTTTAGGTTCTTACTTCGGAACACTTGTTGGGAGATTGAGAATAATTTTCAACTCAAACGCCAAATCGACGAAATATTTAATATCGTACGTCTAAATCAAGTATTTTATTACACTTTAAAAATTTATTTTTTGTTGTTTTTTCTTTCTTTTATATTTTTATACTTTTATATTTTACATTTTTTTTTTTACGTCCACCCGAAGGATTTGTGATATTTTTACATAAAATTTAACGCTTTTTGACTAATTTTTAATTCTTTAATATAGATCTATTAAAATAACAACTCTATTAGAGGCCTTCAAACGATGTTGAACAAAGTAGTAGAAAGTAGCAATAAATTTTGTCTGGAACTGAACTTCAACGTAACTAAATATATGATAATTAAGCAGCAAGCGCAATATACCCCACCAATCAGCCGATCATAAAAAACGAAAGATTTGACTACTCCCAGGTTATGTTTCTTCAATACCTTTATACGGAGTGGAGTCGTAGACTTGTACTCTGAAAATTCCTCGAATGCAGAGACGTACCGAGAAATATGTTTTTCATCGAACATGAACAAATAGAAATCACACGAACACGTTAGAATACTTGGGCCACATAATAAGGAATAAAAGAAGATACGAATTACTGCAGAGAATTCTTCAAGGTTAATGGGACGAAGAAAAAGAATATCTATGATCTGTAGCGACATCCACAGAACTCTGTGGAACAGCAATGCACAAAATCGTAATAGCTAATTTCATCACGAACATCCGTTAACGGATATGTACTGGTAGAATATGAGTATGTTTGAAGCCATGGGTTCCGACGGAACATCGTGAGAAAGTTTCTATCCTGTATTCAAAATACCTAGTCGAAATAGTACGATTTTTAACTGTTTTCCTTCTCTTAAAATATTAAAATTCGTCCACTTATAAAATTCTATACCAAATAAATGAGAGCTTTGTTCGTCAATAATTCTAAATATATCCTATTCATATATATCCATTATCATTGTTTACACACTATATATATATAGATAATACATATTAAATAAACACCGATTCAATTCGCGAAATCGACAAATAAATTTATTTTTTCTCATACTCATTATAAGATACACTCAAAAACGGAACGCTACATTGTCACTCGATACTTCAAACGTCTTCTACAAAGCTGAACGAGTCGTGTCGGTCCGGTGATTTATACTTTTTGACACTTTCAAGTTGGTTATATTCGATTTGTAAGGGGAGTATAACGAAGAAGCTACCGGGTGACGAACTTATTTATTCGTTCCCCATTAAAAAGAAATATATGTATATAAAAAAAAAAGAGAGAAAAATATATACATACCCTTTATAGTATTTTATTATCGCAAAATCTAGTGTTTCCCTCGTATTCAGCATAATTCTATGTGCGAGTTGTATTATAATGTGTATATGTGTTATGTTTACCAATAAAAAAGTGCGCGTGTTTAAACCACGTTAAATTTTCGGATAAAAGAAAAAATTTACCCGTTTTTTTTTTTTTTTAATATTATTCAACGAACTAAAGTAAATTCATCATTTAACGAAAAGTCCCGTTAGCAGTATCATTTTATTCATCTTCGTCTTCCAGTGCATATCCGTTAATGAATGTTAGCAAATTAGCTATTACGGTTTTGTCTATTGCTGTTCTGAAGCGTTCTGTGGATGTTTCTCCAAACCATATTTTTAAATTCTTAAACCGAGATATTCTTAAATTATCCTGCCTTGAAGAATTCTCCGCAGTAACTCGTATCTTCTTTCATTTCTCATTATGTGTCCCAAGTATTATAATTTTCTGGATTTCAATGTGTTCGTGATTTGTTCGATGAAAAACATATTTATCGGTACGTTTCTGCGTCCAGGGAATTTATTTCATTCCGTATAATTGAAAAACAAATAACATCGGGGTAGTCTAATTTCTGTTTGTAAATTTCGATCTTCGAACGTGAATTATACTTTCATTTTATCACATGCACGCCTCGCTTTCTATATTCTGCATTTTAATTCTCGATAATTTTATTATACAAAGCTAATTAGGAAAATGTTATTAACTCGCCATAAATAATAAATAGATATTCGCATAAAATCCAATACGTACGATACGTGTAATAAAGTAACATAAATATTAAACATACGACCCGGTTGGTGCATCGACCGATGGATGATAGGCTTCTGATGGATGACGCAGTGATGGTTGAAACAACGGATATTCGTATACATACAATATACCATCAAAATTATTTATCCTCGTGTATTCAGAAAACTAAACTGTAATATTCAAAAGACGTAACAATAAACGGAGAGTAAGATTAAAATATATTTATCTCTCACAAAGCGCAATAAATGTAGACACCTTGCAAACATAAAAGAAATGGTATTAGACACCCTTCAAAAATACAATGACTACACACACGCATAAACAGACGGAGCAAAATCTAAAGCAGGCGGTGACAATTCACCAGCAGCCTACTCTTACCAAATCGATAATATATCACTCAATCCGACTAAATGATGACTGCAATTATATTCAGTACATCGGATCAGCTCTACTTCCACGCATTAATTATAAAAGACCCCCTCTTTTCTCTGCAACTAATATGCCGTAAAAACGACAAAAATACAGTAATATTAGAAATTCGACACAATCTAGACAAACTACACAAGGAAGGATATGAAATAAGCTTTGATGCACGATAAAGTAGACCTTGAAGGTCGGTCTATAGTGCTTTCACCAATACCAGAATACTCACCAACTCCATCAACATTAGCGCAAGTACTCATGAACAACAGTAAACAGGAATGGACTACCGACTGGACCTCACAAATAACCTCCCTGAGGAGCATCAAATCAACCATAAAACCTTGGTGGCCTCCAGATGGCGCAAGCAGAAAAGAATACGGTACCCTAAACCGTCTACGTGTGGGTCATATAGCCGTATTAAAAAAATAATCTATATACAAAAAGTCCTCCACCAACAAACTGTTCCCTATGCGTACACTTAACAGAACCGACAGTCATACACTTAATCTACAACTGCCAAACACTTACACCACCACAGGTTAAAACACAAAATACAGGGCCCGATACAAAAAATTCAAACAACCCTCAATCAATAGTTAGTATCCTAATTAAAAACATGTATCCTTATGCTGTAATAACCCCGGTAGTTACAAACGGCACATTATGGAGATTAACATAATGTAATAAGATTCATGGTTATAATAAGCAGGAATCAAGTAGAGTTAGAATCTGTGTTGAATGAAATTGAAGACTGTAAAAATAAGATTAACCGTAAGTAAAGAGAAAATCAGAGTTATGACTAATAAAACGGATTGTACGTCGATAAAGATAAATGGAAAACTCTACCTCGATGCAGGTAGTTTCTTGCGTTCGGTGTTTATTGTTACAATGTTTTAGGCATAATTATTTACTAGTTGTCGCCAGTCTTAACGCATTGATTATCGCCGGTAAGTATTTTTCGTTCTATAGAACACGGTGTTCGACAGGGGGTGCATTTTATCACCGACATTGTTTAAGGTATACGCGGATGTTATATTTAGAGAAGCGTTAACCAATAGACGTGAAGGTGTCAACATTGGAGGTGAAATTATAAATAATATAAGGTATGCCGATGACGCGGTAATATTAGCAAAAAATGCGAAAGATCTAGAAATATTATTGGAAGCAGTAGAAAAAACCCGCGATAAATGTGGAATTAAGAAAATCAAAGTAACGGTGACAGTAGATCCAAATCAGTCAAAAATAATACTAAGAAACACAATAAGATATTAAATTAAATGCAGGATCGTACAGGCAAGATTAGCGTTTATGAAAATGAAGAAAACATAACCATCGCGTGGAATATCTTCTGTCAGTAAGAATTAGAGCCTTTAAAATAATAAACACTATAGAAGCTTTCGAAATGTGGTGTTACCGCTGTATAGTGCGTATATTGTGGTCAGAAAAGAATAAAAATGAAGAAGTATCAGATATATTAAAAAAAAGACAGAGAGTTGTTGGATACGATTAAACGAAGAAAAACAGAGTACTTAGGACACATATTAAGAGGCCCACAGTACGTACTGCCGCAGACCGTAATCGTGGGAAAAATAGAAGGATAAAGAAGAGTTGACAGAAGAACTATACAATGATTCGATAATATTCAAAAATAGTCCTCGATGAAGGTAGATTTGTTCCACAAGGCAAGAGAACGAATGTTATATCGGGAAATAGTCGCCATAGCTGCTACCAACGACTGAGAACAGTCGAATGAACAAATAGAAGAAGAACATCTTAAAGGTGATCTATACTTTTATCTCGTTCTCTAATTGAATATCGTCTTATATATAAAAGTATCGTGTTAATAAATTTTACCTCGTTCCGTTATCAGCCTTGGTATTGACTACAAACCAGTGGTTTAATAACAATAACTACTATTAATCAACATAACGAACAAATGTATTCTTAAATTCTATTTACTCCGAAGAAAGATTGAGCAATACTTTACAATTAACGTAATTCCTCGCGCCGTCTCGAATTTCAAATACGCGTATTTGTATATATATATATAGCTAGATAGTGAAGAACCCGTTGAAAAATTTATCGTGAAACCTAAAACAATGTATATAAATAACTCTCTCGTACCAGCCAAGAAGTTAGTCGTAAACGCTACCAGAATTCCCTATTAATTGAACAATTAACATTACCGAATTTAAAACCTATTATTCATAATTTACATCACCGAATTATCGCAGATTCAGCTCCCGAATTACCAGATTCAGTTCTCTTATCCTTCGAAGGCGAAAACTATCATATTTTCTTATCAGACGACCAAATAAGATGTTATATTTTTTAAAAAAATTATGCATACAGTCGAATAATAGGAAACATCAGAATCCAACCTCTTCGTAACTCTAGAAAATCTTAACACATCATAAAAACCAATGGAAAACCTTCCGATGTCAAGCAATACACGTGATATTACATCTAACCCTGTCCAAAAACTAGATTCATCTACTACTTTATCGCCTACACGAAGAACTACGCAGAACAAAAACCTTCAAAAACTCTAAGCGAACACATAACCGGCAAAATTGTCTTCACAAACAAATTCAGAATTAACACAGCCGCAAGCTAGATCAAATAAAGAAGACGCTCCTAAATTGTCCACCTAACAAATTCTTAAAAAAACATTCTTAAACGTTTACTACAAAAAAAATAAATAAAAACTGATCGCTATTAAGTTTCAAACAAAATCCGCTTAATTTTACAAATTTCTGGCCATTATCAGATATGACAAACGGCATGAGCAACGCTCTGTCAACTGCACAAATGTTCGTACCGGATATAGATGACATTATTTGTTTGCTACAAGATAGTTTATTTTTTGTTTGAGGTAACAAAAAAATTTTTCCAATTTCTGTGAACCAATTTTAATTATTTCTAGGTGATACATCCGCGATAACTACCAAAATAAAATTAATATTTTGAAATGTTTTCGGCGGAATGGCGAAATTTTAAAAATATTTTATACAACTTTTTAAATTAAATGTAAATTATTTCCATATTTCCGTTCGATTGAAATAAATTGTTCTATATTGCATAGCAATCTAATATATATATATATATATATATATATATATATATATATATATATATATATATATATATATAAACAAAAAAATTCATTTTAAACTTGTGTTTACGTCGCGTGCTGAAAGTTGTACGGACTGACAAAGTATCAAACCAAAGTATTTTTGATCGAGTTCAAGAATAACGTTCTATCCTACGACGTATAAGAAAAAGGTTAGAATGGTCGAACATATGTTGAGACACGGAGGAGCGCTAGCCGATACAATGGAAGGCAAAATAGCGGGGAAAAGATCGAAAGGTAGACCAAGGCCAACATTAATGGACACCATAAAACAACGAGTAGGAATACTGACTTATGTCCAACTCGAGAGGAGGGCGACAGATCGTAAACAGTGAAAGATGCGTAAAGTGATGGCGAATCAGTCCTGAAGTTGAACAACCCCCAAGAAGAAAATTTATATATATATAAATTTTCTTTTATATACATATATATATATATATATATGTATGTATGTGTAGATTTGTATGAGTGTGTGATTGATAAAATAGATTACTTTCGAAATTTTGAAGTAGATAATGAAACATAAATTTTTATTTTTCAATTGAAACAAATCGTTCGTAAATTTCGAAACAATACAAAAGTTTCTATCTCGTGTTCTGTCAAATTAAATTGTAATTTAAATGCCCCCAAAATAAGCCAGAAGCTAGAAAGAAGATTTTAAATTAAAATTGTCCAAGTTGCGAAAATTGAGAGTTGATAATGCCCCGAAAATTTTTTCCAATATGAAAACAAGGTAATACGGCGCCTGGTAATAATAATACCGTTAGTTCAACCGCATGCCTACTAAAAATACGTTCTTCGCTTGAAAACTATGCTACTTACCTGATATCGCTTAAGCAAAAAAATGAAAACATACCATCCCAACGTATGTCAGCATACAAACACACACACATATATATGTATATATATATATATATATATGTAGCGGTTAACGGTATACCGCGTACCATCAGTTTTTTTGAATATCAATAAATTCCTTCACCCTTTTCCGGAATTGTAGATAATTCCGGTACAATATTGAGAATTCAACGACGTCAGTGCCTTTGCTTTTTTTTGCCTGAAGAAAATCTCATATATATATTATATAATATAGTCGCGTTGTGTTCGCGCATGATTGAGAACAAAGCGTCAAGCACATAGCATATAATAATATACGCGTATATGAATTGGATGTGAATACTTTTATTTGTATATATATATGTATGTGTGTGTGTGTGGGTGTAGAACAAAACGAAATATTTCATGAAATTTACATTCCCAAATGGTATTATCTTACCTTCGTTGTAGGCAAAGTTACTTTTCTCATCCCAGCCAAATTTACTTTCCTCCTTTTCTATTTCATTATTTAGCCAACGACTTCAATTGCTTCACTTCTACCTTTAACGCGTTCAGTCGAGTTTTTCTTTTTCTTTATACTTCTAATCTTCCACAGACGCTTTTCTCGGAAAACTTATTTCCTCGAGTTTATTTCTTATTTTTCTACGAGGGCGGAGAGCTGAAAAACGAAAACAGGTAACGTATTACCTATCAGCGACTTTGCTCATTTCAGAACTCGTTGTTCCTCCCGCCGACTTATTTTTTTTACTTATTTTTCTCGCGAGCAATTTCCCCCTTCCGGAGGTGCTCTTTGTATAAATTTCTTTCTTCCGACCTAAGTATCTAATCTATATTGTCTTCTCATTCCGTCGCTCGCTGATTCAAAAAACACGACTTTAACACAAGAAGAAAATTAGAAATAAAATCGTTCAATATCGGGGTCGGTCGTTAAGTTCATCCCGACACTTTCTATAACAAATGAAAGATAAATGTAGGGTGACCCAGAGAAGACGGACTTTTTTCTTTTTTTTTTTTTAATAATAACTGAAAAACTACTCGACCAAAATTTTTGAATGAAATTTTATTTTAAAAAATAAGAAAACCAGATATTAGCTTTCAATCAATTGTACAACACAATATCGTTCATGTGATCGCCATTTGCAACAATACATTTCATTCAGTCTTTTTACAACATTTTCGAAGACTTTTCCAAGCGTAGGTCGCTGAATTTTTAAAATTTCTTCAGGAATCCAAGTTTTCAAGTCTCCAAGATCTCACGGACGTGTTTTACGCGGCTCTTAAGGTATATTCATAAAAAAAATCGGGTAACTTTGAGTTCTTTTCGAAACTTTCTTTGCACTGTTGTGACCGATTTACGCACAAAATCACGTTCTACGTATGACGCCCGTTCTTAATAGGATGCCATGATAACTGAAATTGAGCAAAACCAACGAATCTCTCGTGTGTACTGTAAACGTGGAGCACGCAGTTTTGTTAATTCGAGAAAAAAACTCCCTCTTCTCCGGGTCGTTCTATAAAACGATTGAAAAAATCGGTTCATATAGTAGCGACAGCGATCACATTAATTTTTAGTTGCGTGTTGTCTAATCAGATGTGTTTATTGTTACAAATTTCAAATCACTATGTACAGTTTGATGAGGTTACATACGGTAGACGTTACAATGGATATTCTACATAAATTATTTAAGAGTAATGTTCTACCTTGTAAAGGTGATGTGAATTGGCCACCGAGATAGCGCGATTTAACTAGGCTAGACTTTTCATTATCGTGTTTCCCAATCTATGCTAATAAGTCTCAATCGACCCATGCCTTTAATGTCAATATTAGAATGATGTCACATTAGACTTTATATGACCTTTTCAAATAAAAAAAAGATGATATACGTTAATAACTCATACGCAGTTTATTTTATTACATTTCAACGTAGTCCCAGGATCAGTCATTGTTGCAAAATATATATATATATCACGATAAGCCTTTACTATCCACTCCTGGATGAAGGCTTTCCACAACGTCTTCCAACCACTTCTGTCCTGTGCTTTCCTCAACCAATTTTTCCCAGCTACCTTTGCTATATTATTATGCCACCGCGTCATTGGGTTCCCCCGTTTCCTTTTTCTGTCCATCGACCACCACTGTAAGATCCGCTTTGACTATCTATTATCTTTTCTTCGAGCCATGTTGCCAGCCCAATTCCATTTTGTTGCAGCCATTCGCTCCGCTGCATCATCCAATCGTGTTTGTTCCCGTGTCCATGTATTCTTTTTACGATCCGATAATCTTATATCCAACATCATTCTCTCATGTGCTGTCTGAGCTTTTCTCATCCTTTTTAAATTTGTTTTTGTATATGGCCATGAGAATCGGAAGTATACATTATATATATATATATATATATATATATATATATATATATATATATATATATATATATATATATATATATACTAGATATTTTGTCTTAATACAATATCGCTGTCTGTTTCTTTTAACAATATATATATATATATATATATATATATATATATATATATATATATATATATATATATATATATATCCGTTTGCTATTTCTACGACGGCCCTAACAACGCAACAAAACGTGGTTTTAAAGGCGGGTGTTAGTAATGGTGGTACATTATTTGACAGGGATATCGCTGTCTTCTATTTTTAAAATTTCAAATTGTTGTAATTTCTGTGTTATTTGTGATATTAATGTGAAGCAAAGCTTAGAACGAATCCTATAGTATAGGCTGTAATCTATGCGAATTTCATCATTATTGCTTTAATAGTTTTTGAGTTACATCGGAACAGACAGACAATAATTTCACTACAGTTTTCACATATATGTTGTGTTACACTGGATAAGGCATTGTAATTAACATTTAACCCGATATTTGTAACTATCCGTTGATTGACCTATATGCATTCTGAGAATAATAAATATGCTGCGTAATGTTAAAAAAAAAATGTCTGTTTATCTCACGAATCGTTTTCCACTAATTTTTCTCTTTTCCTTGTTGATGTTTTATTGTATTCTCGAAATATTTTACCATTCTCATTGTGACAATTTTTGAAAACCCTTTTTTGTCTGTTCGTCTGTAACGTTTTGCTGTCGATGAAATTCTAACGTGCCATCTCCAGCGCCGTATTTCAGAAGCTATCGATTCTTTTTCTGTTCCTGCTTTGATGAATATAATACGATAGGAAACACAAGCACTTGGACAAGTTCAATTTTGACATATTTCCTAAAGCAGTTCAAATCTTGTATATCTTTATCGTGACGTTTCTGTCTGGAAATTTCGATTCTTCATAAGTCACTTAGTTCTCTAGGAATTATTCTACGTATACAAAACGTTGTTCAGTTTTGTAAATACTGTTTTTTCGCGGGAAAGTATCATTATATATATGATATATATATATATCTCTTCAAAAACCCATTTTTTCAAACCGATAATTTGTATTGTTTTTATTAATTCTTCGCTGTTCAATAAAGAAATGAGCTACGCTCGTGACAGATTCAATACTAATTGTTGCTAACGAAACAAATATCGTGATGGACAGAAACATTTGAAAACCCGGACTTCACTCGTAATCGTACAAAAAAACACAATGTGTGTTAAGAAAGCTGAGATCTAGCTCCGTTGTTACAAAGTAGGTGAACCCGGCCCCGGTATTCACCGAGCATATTTTTCATCGAGCTTTCTTGAACAATGCAATCTACAACGTCCGAGAAATAGACAAAGTAAGAAATCTAGGAAGCCTCGCATATAGACTAATCTGTTTTATCTGTTTCTGTAAAATTTTCGTTTTTTTTTTTATTGCTTCTTTTTACGTTTTACTGACAATTATATTCCACAACCAACGGTGATGAACAGAAGTAGGAAAGATAAAGAAGAGAAAGAAGAGAAAACAGTAGGAGAAAAGGAAGAAATGTATCGACTAATATCTTCAGTGAGATAAGTTAGTTCGAGGATGAGGTTGCAAAAAGTACAACAAATCCGGCGCATTTAAAATAGGTTGATACATATGTAGTACTGTTTTAACTATTTCTTCAAGTGATCGGCAAGGCATCAGAACACTATTTTCGTTTCTTGAATCGTTCGGGAGGGTTGTCCGGTAGACTATATAAATTCGATTGATATTCAGATTTTGAGCTGAACTGTAGTTTATCGAAAAATGTTGATATACATTCGGTATTTGTAAATCGCAATGAAGCGTCAAGTTTGAAACGTACTTCGGAGCAGATGAGATAGTACGTAATATGTTCGACTGTTATTGTTGAACTCGTAAATTACTTCTACTTGTGATTCCGTATTATACCGTATTTTCAAATTGGCACCACGATCGAGAGATAGATGTTTCGTTTGAATTTTTAATGGTGATTTTCCAGACAACAATGGATACAGTAGACTAGTAGGCGATATTATATTTTCCTTAGTTTGCGCTACATGAAAACGTCACGTCAACCGTCTATCCATGTACATGCCAAGGTATTTGACTTGAGTCTACAGTATCGTGTAATTTTATTCTAGGGCGTGTAACTTATTTTGTAGTAAACGTATAATGTGTTGGCTTTTTATCGGTTTAAACGTTACACGCCAATTTTATGCCCATTTCGCTATTCTAGAGATTGTAAATCAAATGTTACAAAACCTAGAAAACAAAACTAGTTTAAAACCGGTCATAGATTGCGGTGATCGATCGATTGCACTAGTTACGAATGAACAATTAGCGATAGTTCAGGCGAAAATAGTCAAAATTGGGTTTATAAATATTTCGGGAGTGGAAATAGGTGTTAGTGAAACTGAAAATCGATACGAAATAACTGGCCAAAAAAAAAAATTGAACGTCGATTTTTCAAAACGAATCTGATCAAACGTTACTTAAAGATAGACACCGACGATGTAAAATTAAAAATAACGTCACTCGATAAAACTATAACAAAAATTTAGTCTAGTGCAAGTAATCGATGAGACTCGTTTTCAAATTTGTTTTTTTTTCAATATCTCGAGAACCGAAGTGGCACAAACGAAGCTAACAACGGCGCGAACTAGTAATAACGACGCAATGCGGGAACTGATTGTCTGACTTTGACCATTAATATTTTAAAAATGAAAGTGGCATAAACGAAAGTAATAATAACGACAGAAACCGGTAGAAACGAAAAACTAACGGGGCTAACAATTTTCAAATCAAAATTCCGAATTGGAGAAGCTAGCACATTTCACCGGCACCTCAATTTGTTTTTTAAGTATCTCCGGAACGGGAACGATATTAGGCGTACTGTTATTTCCTGTTTTGTATTTCTCGTCTTAAAGCTTTATGCATCCCTTGTAGTGACGGATGATCTTTTTCACCCAAGGCGCATTTCGGTAAAGAAGTGGAACCTTTGTCACACTCTGTCGAACTATGATTATTACTACACTTTACGCATTGTAGGAACGGTTACGAAATGATCGAGTGTGCCCCAGAACTGACATCGCAGATACTGCAAAATTACTTTTTTTTGGGGGGGATGACGAGCTCTGATTCTAGAGTATAACAGATAATTTAGGTTAAAAATATCTGCGACATTAGCTATGGGTTCAAAGTCTATAAAATGGATAAGTAAAAATTGTTTGGTGAAATTTTACGTTTAATATCAAGTACGGACGACCGTTTTCCTCGAGAGCCTCCTTCGTATTATTTTCGGTAAATTGCAAGCGCCTATTTACAACTTTATGCCCCCTTTTCTGTTTAAACTGGTACGTGAGATAGTTAACATCTTCCTGTTTAAATCTGGAAACAAGTTTTCTGTAATATCTGTATTCATCTTAATCGTGTTATATTTGCGTGCTTTGGGCTGTAAAGTCCTGTTTCCATAGAATTAATGCAATTTTCTTTATCATAGCTGGGAGATTTATCGATAAGGGAATATCGTGATAATTATAAAATTCGAAATTTTGGATTGCGACAAATGAGAAAACGAATCACAGGAACGAAAGTAAAAATTAACCTTCTCGCGACGAGTCTGTTAACGTCAACAGCCGTAGAAAAACAAATTATCAAAACTCGTTACATAATACTTCGAAACGGCTACTTCGAATCGACGCTAACTTTTTTTTGAAATTAACAAAAAAAAAAAAAAGAAAAGAAAAAAAGAAAAAATAAATTCCGAGAAATTCTGACGCGGTAATATAGTAGAATTCCGCGAGAAGAACTAAGGAAAAAAATAACTTATAAACTTGATTAAAGTCTTCTACTATTAAATCGTAGAGAATTGGCTGGTTCGTTCTTTTCTAGATTCTCGCTTTTTCTTTCGGAGTGTTGAAAATTGGGCTAACAGATTGGCTAACTCTAGCTAACTAACTCTAGCAAAACTCGTACTAGCACTCCGGAATGAAAAATTTAGTAAACGGTTCTGGCGCAGCTTAAAGTTCGAGTTGTTTCTCTGGTCGTTTTTATTTTCGCTCTTCCAGTTACGGCGTTATATTTCATTACGGGAAAACAGTTATCGCATCTTTTTACATCCTCCACCGTTGCTTAATCGACTCCCTACGGTAGTAAATAAGAAAAACTTTACTAATACTACAATAAATACTACTACGTTGTTATTGGTGTTATTATCATTATGATTATTTTAATTTTCGAATCATATTTCGTCGTTACAATTTACTACCAAAGTTATTCATTCGTCGTCCAAATTCAAATAGTTTATTCGATTAGTATTCTAGGAAAAAAAGAAACGAAAATGAAAATTTATCAGTTTCTTATTTTTTTTTTCAAGAGTTAATACGATCTTAAGACTACGCTCAAATAAGTATTACAATTATTACGATGGTGTATATGCTTAAAACTAGTGTTAAACATAAAGACAGGTGCGAAGACTCTTGCTCCAGCGAGCAAGGCTTCTTACTAACTTACATATATATCATAAATTAGTAGTTAATGCTAAATCAAGTCACGCGGTTTCAATCGTTACGGCGAGTATCGAGTTCGATGTCAATTTTTTCGCTTCAAGATTGGGATGTCCATGCAGTCGTCGTTTATGCATCTTTGCAATATCTTGTATTACTTCGCGTACACTTTTTACTGCGAGGTTGCGGTGTATGCCATCGTTGCGGGAGAAACGATAGGCATCTAAGATTAGTCGTAGGATTACGTTTTGTCGAGTTTGGACAAGCTGCTGATTGGTCTTCTTAGCGCAGCCGCATAGGGCTATTCCATATGTCCATATGCGCTTTATCATTTTATAAGTATATCAGGCTTTTGCAGTAAATGCTGAAACGCCGTCCTATTAGCCAGTATAGTGTTGACATGGTTTTCTTGATTTGCCTGCACTTCATCTTTACATGCGGTTTCCGCGTAAGACGAGAGTCCAAGTGCATGCCAAGATATTTTAACACGTTGGTTTGCGGAATAGGCTGATCTGCAATATAAACCCGATGGGACACGTTGACGTGTCGCAGGGTGAATACGATATGTTGCGATTTGGAGTTGTTGAACATGATTTTCCATCGTTCAGCCCAACTGATGACGCTATCTAGATGTCGTTGAAAGTTCTTTGTAGCTTCCTTCTGGCTACTACTCTTGGATAGAATGGTTGGTGTCATCGGCGAACGTAGCCGTAATTGTTTTATCATCAGTAGGCAAATCGTCGGTATATAGGAGGTGCAGGATAGGTCCAAGAGGACACTACCCTGCGGAACTCCAGCCTATATAGGGTGATAGGATGATATAACATTTTGCTACCCAAAATTGTGTCTCTGACAAGTATGATGTTAGCAAACGACATAGATTACCTGGCAGAAGGTTACACATTTCAACGATGAGACCTTCGTGCCCGACTTTGAGGAAAACGGCCGTGCAAAATTGTTTACCCGATGCACCTGTTGAATTGTGGAATGTTGATCCCTAAATCCAAACTGGTGGTTTGGGACCTCCACAAATAATCTCATTCGTTTTAGTACTAGTTTTTCATATAATTTTAAAATTGACGATAAAAGCGATATTGTGCGGTAAGACGTTACCTCCTCCGCTGGCTTTCCTGGATTCTTGAGCATAATCACTTGCGCTACTAGCTGTACGTGGTAACTCATCAATGCCTGGGCCCTTCGTGGAGTTAATATTTTTCTCAATTTCCTGTGCTATCTCCAAGTACTTCAATGGTTGATCTGCCTGATAACTTGTTGAAGGTGTCACGTATGACGCAATGTCGTGTGGCTGAAAGACTCTTGCTAGGTGTCTAGCAATTTCTGAATCATTTATAATCCAATTTCCGACTTAAAATATAAATATTTAATCAAATCGCTTGTGTCTACAAATCTCTCGGACGAACGTAATTTAACAATTTTATTATATTGTAATAACTAGTTTCCAGTGTTTGATATGATACATTTACGCGCGTTATTTATTTTATTTAATTATTTTTCATGAAGATTATTGCGACGACTATGTAGTCTTTGACGATAACGATGGTGAAGTTGAAAGCACATGTGAAAAGTTCCAATGAAATGACGTTGACTTAATTCATTACTTCACTAACATGGTTTTCGACGTTTAAGTCGTCTTAAATCCTAAGAGTTGTCCAGGAACTATATAACTTCAGCATTGGTGTACTTTTCTAATCTTCTGGCGTTTTTGCAAATAAACCTGGTAATTTCATCGATGACGATTGGAATTTTTAAGTCTCGGTGTATATCATTATTGCGTTCAAATCTATATGCGCGGATGATCGTACAAAGTGCAACGTTTTGGCTTCTTTATATAGAAATTGGAAATACTAGTGCAACCCCACAGTTGTATTTCATAAATCCAAATAGATTTAACAATATGGGCATATACAAAAGTCGGTTATTTTCAACAGATAGGGTTGAATTCCTATTATAGGTACTTCTCATTTATTTATTTTTATATACATAAATAAATAACGTGTGAATGTATTTTTCAAATAGGGAAAACTTACATTGTGCGCGTTTTGAAATTAAAAGCACCAGCCACAGAATAGATCGCGAAAAATATATAGTAAAAGTAAATAGAACAAACTACATTTGCTAAATATCAAATTGGTGTACGACTCGATCGGTCGTTAATAAGCCGATAAAATAGAACCGGATATAAAAACGAAAACCTCCACTGATTACTTGAACTAAACAAATTTAGTTACGCTCTATAAGATGATAAGTCAGCTTTAAGCTATTGAGTTATGGGGGATGTGCTTTGAATGGCAATGTAAAAAGAGTCTGAGACATAATCGATACAAAGTATTACGAACGATACCCAGATGGTATGTCTTCAACGATACTTTACACAGGGACCTCACCATGAAATACATAAACGAAGAAATTCATCGAGCGATAGTTAAAGATTTACCCGAGCTAAAAATAAAAATCATAATAATCCGTTGGCAACCGGAATTCTTCAAAAACCAGATAATAACAGAAGACTCAAACGCAAAAGGATAGTGAACTATATATAAATTCTTTCTAAATTAGCTACTTCATGAGTCTAGACAGGACTCTGATTTTCAAGTCTTCCATCTTCTTCACACCATTTAGTTGATGGATATCTTATCAGTTCTAGATTTTTTTTTAAAGTATCAATACCAACAACTGGCCAGGTGGCCATCCAGCAATTTAACTGGTTGTTAAGGTCTAGATCAAACGATCGAGTACGTTTTAGCCGACGAATATAGAGACCGGTGTTAAGTAGATTAATAGCCGATAAACTTTCATGAGTCTCCAAACGACTTCTGATCTCATGCCTCACATATAGGACATTCAAGTGTCCGTGCAAAGTATGGTTAAATACATACCCGGGTGACGTCAGTCTTATAACGTTATTCTGAAATCATTGTATCCTAATTATGTGTATATCTTTTGCACAATCCCACAACATTAAACCATATGTCCAAACGGGCTTCATAACTATTTTATATACTAGAAGCTTGTTTTCTAATGACAAATTAGAGTACTTGCCAAGAAGCCAATTTAGTTCCCGTAGTTTTATGTTTAACTGTTTTATTTTTTGAACAACATGCTTCTGCCACGTTAACTTACTATCTAAACGAATGCCTACATATTTTACATCTTTATATATATATATATATGTGTGTATGTATGTATGTATAATGTATATACACGTATTGTGTGCGACGTATGCGTATTTAAATTCATAAATGTGCAATAAGGAAACGGGTTTTTAATAAATATTTACTTCTATACTGAAATTAGGGGTTAGGGTAATAATTAATGATTCGATCATTAATATGGGATATGCTTGAAAAATTAATTGCGATTGGGTAGATATCAAAAAATTTTTTTAAAATTTTTTTTGCGTCAATTAACTTTTTCTATAATTTTTATTCGAAATAGTGCCTATTATAAACGCGATTCGATTATTATTAGATTACCAATGTTGCCTGTCAAACAAAATATTCGTCAAAAGACCGGTTTCGACATTCCTAAAAGTCGCCGTAATTATCTTTATAAATGATAAATTAATTAAATACCGGATTAATTAAGCGATTTATTCGTCCATTAAATCTTAAGCATCTATTAATGTATAAACTACGTATTAAATACGTAATCCATCACCCTAAATATATAACTATATATGAATGTGTACGTAAATACACTTCATTATTGCCTTCTTAACAATTAAATACCGAGCGACTATAGATAATGAAAACGAATATTTAGGGAGGAATTCATTTCGTCTATGGTTCATCCTGAAGGAAAGGCAAATGATAAATATTCTCAGAGATATCAACTAAATAATCCACCATCATCTGTGTCACCCGAATAGAAGATTTTCCATTCATTTTCAAAATTTATTAGGAGACGTATCGTATTTTTAAAACGGAATTTTCGAAGATTTATTAAAAGTACTCAGAAAAATGACGGATTTTAAAAATAATTCCTCGAAATAGGTTATATCGGTAAAATGCGATAAGGCGTATTATGCGTGGTTAAAATCTATTTAAAAATATTGAATATTATTTACGGTGTGAAATATAGTGATTATTAAAAATTAAAAAAGGAGTTAAAATCGATAAAGTTTTATTCACGAAAAATCACGAAGCTGATAATAACGAATTATTTTATAAACATCATTTTTTTGGGCTTATTTTTATAAATAGAATATCTAAATTAATATATTTTGCATTTTACAATTTTATAAATCGTAGATATTTTTATATTTTACTTTTGGCGTTCACTCGATAACGGTTTAACGGTCGAGAAGTTTCGCGATTTTTCGTGAAGAAAATTTTAGCGATTTTAACTCATTTTTTGTTGTTATCTATTTTGGAAATAGTTCAAATTGATTAAAGTTAAATCAAGGAGTAGGGACGGGACATGCGTAAGACCATGATTAGATTAGTAATAGAAGAGTATTCATCATTAAAGAGAAGAGGAAGTGAGGAGGGAAAGTTGAGAGATAATCTGAGTGAGGTGTACAAAGGACAGTCAATTAGAATATGGGAGACAGAAAGCGTGATGGTACAAACGGGACACTGAGGAGCCGTTGTATTGATCAGGTATGAATAGGTGAGTCTTGTATGACCCAGCCGCAATCTGTTGAAGACAATGCGGTTTGGAATCAAAGTCTTCTAAGGTAAAACGGAGTTCTTGATTTGGCGAAGATAATTTAATGAGGGGTCGATATTGCCACTTTCGTTGACACGAAGCAAAAAGTAATGATTTGACATAATTACGTGCATCAATAGCTAAAATTGCGACGTTTGGGATCGGCAACAATGTAGCAGCCTCCTTTGCTGCCAGTTCATTTCCCTAGAATCTAGGCATGTGCTGGAATCCACACGAACAAAACTGACTCGTTTGACTAATAACAGCCGTGTCACTTGGAGTCCCGGACGGCTCTGCTCGTCGTCATGCTGCTTCTTTAAACCTGTCGAGAGAATCTAATCGCCGTATATTTCTAGAAGACTTGAAATTTCGTCCTTATAAACTGGTAATAACTGCGGAGTTAAAAAGTACCGACCATGCACAATGAAAACTTTTTGCTGAAACGGTGCTGAAAAAAATCGAAGATGAAGAGATCGATTTAAACAATTTTTTCATGAGCGATTTTCAATTCATAAGCGAACAGAACTGCCACTATTGGTTCGAATCTAATCTGAATGCGATCGAACAGAAGCCGTCAAACAGCGAGTTAGTAACCGTCTGGGCTGTTGTGGCGAATAGTATCCTTATTTTTTCGCCGGTACTATCAACGGAACGCGCTATATCGATATGATAAACTCGTTTTTGCTTCCTTCATTTCGTCATCTCGTCATCTGGGGCCGTACATGGTTTCATCAAAATGGTGCGACGTGTCACTATTCGGCAGAAACGCTCGCAGTACTGAAAGAAGCGTTTGGTAACCGCATAACATCGCGCGGATTTCGTTTAGTCGCCGAGCTCGCCAGATTTAACCGCTTCGTATTTCTAAAAACCAGGATTTTTGAAGAAATTTCAAAAATTCGACGACCTATGCTCGAAAAAGTCTTCGAAAATGTTGTAAAGATTGAATGCACATGTATCGTTTTAAATGGCCAATATCGTGTTCCACAAATGACTGTAAGCTAATTTCTCGTTTTCCTATTTTTAGATAAAATTTTATTCAAAAATTTCAGTCGTATAGTTTTTGAGTTATTCCAAGAACAAAATCGTCCGCCTTCTCCGGACCACCCTATACATATATATAGATAAGAGAAATAATGTTACATACATCGAAGAATAGGATTTGGACGCGACATCACCGAACAAATAATGAATTTCTGACAAAAGACTGATGCAGAGTAATTACGATCGATGATATCAATAATAATGCATGTCATTACGAGACCCTGTCATGTTTAAGTCCGTATAGACAAAAGTGTCGTGGCCTCTAATAAGAGAATAATTTATTCAATTTAAGAATTTTAAATCGCAGTATTTTCATATAAATTCTAACCGTATAAAGACAAATAGTTTTAATTTACATCGTCAATTCCCTGGACGTTCGTCTCGAATATTATTTTAAACCGGTTACCGGCACGGCGTAAACGGATCATTAAGAACATATAAAATGGTTATTTTATAAAACGGTTATTTAAAATAACCCCTTTTTTTGTAAAATAGTCTACTCCCCGCTTCTTCGAATATATATATATATTTTAAATCGAAAGAAGTGATAATAATTTTAAGGGAATATAAATCGGTTATTTAAAATAACCGTTTTCGTAAAATACCTACTTCCGGATAATTTTAAAAATCCGTCTCGAATGTATTTGTTTCGAAACGGTTACTAAAAAAATTGAGAGAAGTGATAAAAATTTTAAGAGAATATAAATCGGTGATTTAAATAACCGTTCCCGTAAAATGCGTTCTTCCGAATAATTTTAAAAATTCGTCTCGAATATTACTTGTTTCTAAACGGTTACTCAAAAAACTGATAAAAGGGATAATAGTTTTTAAAAAATATAAACAGATTATTTAATAATCGTTTTCGTAAAATACGTTCTTCCGAATAATTTTAAAAACTCGTTTCCAATATATTTATTTCGAAACGGTCACTAAAAAAAAATTGAGAGAAGTGATAAAAATTTTAAGAGAATTATAAATCGGTTATTTAAATAACCGTTTTCGTAAAATGCGTTCTTCCGAATAATTTTAAAAATTCGTCTCGAATATTACTTGTTTCTAAACGGTTACTCAAAAAACCGATAAAAATGATAATAGTTTTTAAAAAATATAAACAGATTATTTAATAATCGTTTTCGTAAAATACGTTCTTCCGAATAATTTTAAAAAACTGTCTGGAATATATTCGTTTTAGTTTACAACTAACCCGATGAAACCGATAATAGTTTTAAGAGAATATAATTACATAAACACAGTTTTCATTCGCCAACAAGTCGATAGAAATAAGTACATCTTATACGTTTGAAATTCCATTTTTTTCCTTATAATTATTTTACACAAAAAAAAAAAACAACAAAAAAAAACGGTTAACTATTAAAACAAAACGCTTCAAAGAACGATCTAATAATATTTAAACGTTTATTTTTATAACGGGAAATGGTCTTTTTTTTTCAATCATGACTAGATTAGACAAAATTAATACAGTCCGCTAGTAAAACTGTTGACACTCGTGATCACTGAGTAAAGTTGTCTGTACGAATAAGAAACGAGAAAAGTAAGAAAGAAAATCCATTGCAAATGTGCGACGTGTTGACAAACAAAAAACATCTCTACATATAGGGCACAGATTCAAGGTGCAGACATTTTCGATACCTTTTGTCGATCGGGACAAGTCAATGTGAAAGGGAATTCCGATAAAACAGCCTAGAAGAAGATTCAACAACAATCAAAAGCACCACCAACCAGGTGGAAAAAGCTATCCGTCATCCAGATTCTATCTCGAATTATTATTATGATTATTATTGCCGTAGGTAACGCCGTTGTTATACCTTCTCGTTAAGAGGAACTCGCATAAGTTTGTCTCTTTTCAACATATTGTTTCTACATACCGTTTCCTTCGGGCTACCTACTTCAACTCTAAAAACTTTATTCCGTAATTTCCTGTTGAGCTTATTACGCCAGTTGTTCTATAATGCTCCAATTTACTCTGCCAGGTTTTACTCCTCTGTTTTCCTAGTTACACTTTATTTTACCCGATGTGTACACACACGCATAACAGTATTATATTATATATATATAAAGATATACAACTCGTGTAAGTAAGATTGATAGAATGTTTTTCTTGTTTACCTTTACCACGGAATATATTTTTTCTCTTCGTCTGCCCGTTAGTGAACACGTATGTACATCTATTAGGTTGGCTAAACATTCTGTTTTCCACTGTTCTGTCTTTGTTTAACGATACATAATCGAAATAATAACACGAATAACATAATGTTGAAATATAAAAAGTTGCCAATGTATTAACGTAGTGAAATAGAAAGAGATAAAACAAAATACGACTTATCGTTAGCAAGAGAGAATATGATAAAAGATATAAAGCGGTTTAGAGGAATTTTTACTTGCTCGGGATTTGCCTTGATTTTCTGGTCTCAGGTGCTATTCAAGTACTAACGTGGAAAGACACACCTGCCGAGTTGAAACTTATGTATAAATATAAACTACATACTATCCGTCTATGACTTAATATCCTTGCTTTTTTTGCTCTTATATATCTATCACGTATATATGTACCCGTAAGAAACCGGTGAAAATAAAATAACATTAGTTATCCGAGCGATTATTTACATTCTACTTTGTGCACTACCACCCAAGAGTGCTCTCGTTATCAACAAGTAGACAAATGGAAAATAATCTTACAACAGTATACACGAACGATGGATTAAATTACTGCCCGAGGGAAAATAGAAATAGAATCGACCGTTTGTTCTTCGCAGTAAAAAACGAGGTATTTAGACGAATTATTTTATTCCTGTCACTTATTGGAATAGTTTCTCATCGTTTACCAATCATTTTTTTTTTTACGTGCTCTATACTGCTGATAAGACCAGAGGCGCGGGAAAATAATTAGATTAGAGAAATAAGATTAGGTAATTGAAAGCAAAGTTATAAACTTAGATATTCAGCGGATGAAGTGTACCGTATGATTTCGGTTAGGGATGAAACCAGTCCAACAGCAAGACGATAGATTGCGTAAGAAGGACATGATAAAAGAATATGAGGAATGGTAAGCTCATCATTTACCAATCAGGATTTTTTTTTTAAAGCGTGCCTTATACTACTGCTAAGGCTAGAGACACGGGAAGATAATTAAATTAAAGGAATAATATTAGATAATGAAAGGAAAGTTATAAACTTAGCTTTTCAGCGGATGGAGTACACCGTATGATTTCAGTTAGGGATGAAACAAGTTCAACAGCAAAACGATGGATTGTGTAAGGACATGATATGAAGATGTAAGGAATGGTAAGCTCATCTTTCAGGAAAGATACAAGATGATGCGGACATTTTTGGGGATTTTTCAAATGGGTTTTTCGATTTTCGACTATGTATTTTGACGATGATATTTCTCAGTTTTTTTTCACTGTCCTAATAGTGTGTTTTTACAAATTTAAGTTATGAAAATTTAAGAAGACAATTCGATTAATAAACTCAATTTACAGTCTTTTACTTACGTTCTATAATATATCTATAATTTTAAATGCTAATATTTAAATGATATTAACGTTATCTTCTTGATATAATAAATTAGACCTATTTATTATTTTTTCGATGAGGCTAATTCATTAAATTCGTTATATATTCGCAAATTTTCTATTTGCAATTTTACACTCTTACAGGATATGGTAAACCGTGTGCGCAGAATTAATAGAGTTTTCTCTGTTTCCTCTATGCTAAAACGTCTTAGATATTTTTTAAATAATAATAAATTGAGCATTATAAAAATTAGGAACAAAACGCTTATTATCGAGTCTGTTGTTCGAATTAGGTTAATATCACAATACGTATTCCGAATGATGCGATATTGCTTTAAATCATATTTATTTAGTATAACTTCGAACTGTTTTCGCGAAAATTTGTATTTCCTATTTTTATATAACGCTCGATTAAATTTAACGATCGTATTAATATCGTTTTCCGTCGAAAATACATCGACGTGTTTACGTATTATTTCAAATCTGTATGGGAAAATCCTGTCTTTACTCTATCGATACTCAATAGCTAATTGTTTAAAACGCTTCGATCATTTGAATTATTATTTTCTGAAAAGATCTTATTTTTATTTCCCAGCATTTCTCAATAGATGACAGGAATCAATGTCTTGATCTCTGATTAACCGACCGACCTTTTTGACCACTTCAACATTTTCACTTGTTTCTTCGGGAATATCGCTAATTATTAAATTATTTCGCCTAGACTATTGTACTAGGTCATCGATCTCTAATGTTAGTTCCTCGTTTTCTTTGAAGTGACAGTTTTCGATCAGCTCCAACTAGTTAATATTTCTTAAAATGTTTTATTAACTGCCATTCAGATTTTTCAGGTCGTTTTGAATATCATGTAAGACAGTGCCGAACACTCCTCGGTTACACACACCTGGGCAGAACACGATTTATCCTTAGCCATGCACGTAACACACCTTCAATCTGAATTAATTTACAGTATTATTAGAAAGATAAGTAATAGGAAAACTGGAAATAAAAATAAAATATCTAATAAAATTATTAAAAATAAATAAATAAGTATTAATTTTCCCTATATTTTTCATACAATTATTAATTAATAAATTCCTTTAATGGGAAACTTTTCCTTCCGTTTGGAAAATTGTTGATGAAGTTTTAATTCCAAAAAATCAGAAAAGCGCTAATAACTTCCTTCCGACTAATCTCTATACTTAACTGTAAAAATTTACGAAAAATTTTTTTATCAATTATATGAAATAGAGAGAGAAAAAAAGTACATTCTATACTCTAATCCATTTGGATTCAGGTGAGCACATTGTAAGAATTATACAGACTGGTCAAAATAAAATTCTTCGAGATGCACCTTGGTATGTAGCAAATTATTTATTTATTTATTATTTATTTTGTAGTAAACTAGATCAGTCACAGTGATTTAAACATTCCCTATGTATGTGTAAATTCATTAAGCAATGTACTGGACTACGCTGTGAGGTTGGAAAATCATCCAAACACCCTTGCATAAGGAATGTTGAACATGATCAGCGATGTAATACGCCTAAAAAAAAACCTGGACCTCATCTAATGTCATGGTTACCGGATGTGTACCTAATTCCCTAAAAACCTTGACCTCATTTAATGTCATGATTACCGGATGTGTACCTAATTCCCTGCCTGTTATACCCTTCTGCTAAAAATGATATTGTTGGTCAGCTTACAGTAAAGAGAAAAAATATTTGATATAGCAATTGTTGTGTAAATTTACAGATTTTCAATGTAAATTAAATCAAATGTTAGCACATCGCGTTGAAATATGCCACACTAATGCTTAATTTAATATCCTTAACTTTTAGGTTTGTAGTTAAACAGTAACTGCCTAAATGGGGAATGTCTTTAAGACTTACCCAACGTGATGCTGTGGGAGAAGACTGTTTATATTTTGATCGAACATACTAAATTTTCTAGAAATGTTGCTATGTGAGGGAATAATTGTTGATTGTTCGAAAGAAGCATGGGCGATACATTTCCATATATGGGGAACGTAGTAAGTTAAGGTAAAGCGCAAAACGTAACGACGTCACAGCAGAGCATTAAAATAAAAAACATGATCGGTATTGCGGATTGCACGTTTAGAATGGAGGGAGACACAAGGGACTTTCTCTAAGCTGCGTATGGAAAAGACGATCGGGTAACCAATGATGCTCAAATCGTAATCTATCGATGAGTACAAGTTTTTCGCGATTAACCTTAAAGAAATAGAACTGCGTAAATTTAGGGAGACCGGTTAAAGTTGATAGTAATTGGCGAGAAGTAATCGACCAGTAGTACTCTCAGTGTACATTAGTTCCCAATGATCCTTACGCTCTAACTGTACAGAGTGATCGATATTCTTATGAGAAAATAAAGAGGGTATGACGTAATTTTTTTAATTAGTCCCCCATTCCAAACTTTGTCGGGGGGTAAGATTATTGTTAAAAATAAATTGTATTTATAACATTTCAGAGAACTGTGCGCTTAAATAAATGTATGTAAGTGAGAGTGTAGCTGAAACATACAACGGAAATTTAAATAAATGGGGAAAAAATTCGTGTGGAAGCACACTGCAATGTGTGACTTAAATATAAGATGGTAAAGGGGTGATTAAGATAGTCCTTTTAAACAACAAGTATGGCTGCAATGAGCGTTTGTGACTTAATAATAGTTTTAAGAATAGCAATAAACAGAAAATATAATATTTACAAAATAAAATAATATATTATACACTTTAAATGTTGTAAATTAAAGCAAATATGTAGATATAGATTATATAATCGATTATAATATATGTTAAACAATGTTTTGTTTTTTTTAATTAGAATATTGTTTATTGACTTATTATTCGTTTTAGTCTTCAAGAGTAGTTAGAATTAATAGTTAGTTTAATGATCGATTTATTCGTATTTTTCACGTTAGCCGATTTATATTGCCTATGTTTCGGTAGAAAGCTAGAAAAATGAAACAGTCGAATTTAGTTTTAAAAAATCGAATTAGTAACTTTTTCTGAAAAACCAAATTAGTCATTTCTTATTATTCGATCATGGTGATCTCTAATATATATACATATATACATATATATATATATATATATATATATATATATATATATATATATATATATATATATATAATAATTAGTAGTAGTATGAATCTTTCGATTGTTTTTCCAATAGAACCGAAACAAATTAGACTTCAAATCCGCGTGATTCTTCACCATTCTGATTTTCTTCTACTTAGCTGCTTCAGTTGCTGGTAATTATTTATTCCCACATCATCTATAACTCGCTGTATAAATTCCTTTCTTAGCTTCCGCCTTGCACGAGTTCTTTCTATTTTTCCTTCTAATAACAATGTTATCAGCTCGCTGTGTTTTAAACTCTGTCCTATCCATTTATTTCTTCGTTTGGAAGTAGTTTTAATGATTTGACTTCCTTATTTGATCATGTTATAAACCTCTTCGTTAGTAACTTTATCCGTCCATTTTATCTTGAGTATTCTTCTCCAGCACCAGATTTCAAAGGACTCCAGCTTTGAGATGTCTACTTCTTCAACGTCCAAGTTTCAGCGCCATATAAGCGTATCGAGACCAGGTGTACGTTATTACAAAATTCTTCACTAAATTTATATTATTTTTTTTATGTTAACAGCTTTTTTTATCTTATAAAAAGCTGCTTTCGCTTGTGCTGTCTGTTGAGCATCTTCTATCTCATGAAATTTGACTTCCCAAATAAGTGAAGTGATTTACTTGTTCTATAGTATAATTTTGTACTCTGATTTTCGTGTTTAATTTCAATATATATATATGTTTGTACGTCGGTATAGGTGCTATATGTGTATACGGGTATATAATTTTCCTTTTACTCTTATTTACATATACCACGCTTTATTTTAATTTACTCGCAATCCTCCGCACTTTTATATACACATTGTTGCCTGAAATATAGGATTTGAAAAAATATATCATTATTATTATTATTAATATTATCGAGTCGGTAGAAAGCTTATTATAGTCGAGACGTTGAATCGATGTAGGCCGATTACCTTCAATACACGAATTCTCTAAGGGAACAATTTGGTAATTTCATTCGAAATATTTAATCCCAATGATAATTAATAAATAACGAATTATTATTATTATTATTATTATTATTCGATTGTATGTAAATAAGGCGAAATTACTACTTGCTCGCATTTTCACTGTGCAACAGTGCGTAAGAATAATAATAAAAAAAAAAATATAACGCTTACTTTCTCTTCCGATGATACGCCTATTTCCAAAATAATTTTCTTCTTCCTTCTAAAAATAACCTTAAACACCTCCCTTCCGCGGCTCGCGTATATTCGATTCGCTTTTCAGCTATACGTACGGTACAAAAAATGCCTAATGAAATAACGTGAATAACGTAAAAGATGGACGAAATTGTTCTTTACAGCGAAATGCTGCGATTAAAAAAAACACGTAAGAGGAAAAACAGTAAAACGGAAAAATCAGACTCCTCATTTCTTATTAACGAATACAATAGCTGCTCGCGGTACTATTCAAATACATCGCAAACAGACGATTATTGCATTTCCACCTAACCCATCCACCCACCCATGTCGATGGGCTACATCCGATTCGTTTTTAATTCGGTTGTAATATCGCCTTAAGACTAAAAATTTATTAAAGTCGTTTTAATATTCGTACTTAAAAAATATATGAACTTGAAATGAAAAATGTGTATATATATACATAATACGAGGTCGTTTTCCTTCGGTATGGGAGGAACTGTAAATAACTATTGACGTTAAGAACCACAATAAAGGAAAAACAGGTACAATAGTCGGTTATATTCATTGTATTTTACACCGCTAATTTATTGTTATTACTTTCATTATCACTCTATTATTATCTTACTACACCATTACCATTATTATTATTATTACTGTTACTAACGAATCTATAAAGTTTGAAATTTTCCCTAGGATATTAAAATTAAGGACTTGTAACGCCGGTATAAACTTTTCAAATTATAGACTAGTACGCATTGTTTGAAGACATTTTATAAAGGGAGCTAAAAAAAAACTCTATGCCGGGAAGAAGTCAAACTTAAAAAAACGTTTTCCTAAAAACACACTTATTTAATAAACTCGCGATTTCTTAGAAATTTCACAATGAACACACTGTCCACTATGCTTAACTTGACGTGGCGATGACTCAAATGCTTTCGTTGTCAAATCTACATACATTGTAAGTGCAGCAAAGATTTAAACGAAATAACGGATAGCCGTGCGTGTATGCGCAACAGAAACAATATAAACACGTAAAAATTTTTTACACACACACATACATACATACATATATATATATGAGTGAGAAAAATGCCAATGTACACACACATTCACACATGTCTGTCATAATTTCAGTTCGTGTTGGTACGTATGTATGTAAACTGGATATATACTATATGAGAACATGATGGAAAGAGTGGAGGAGCCCGACTAATATGTGAGCATAGACCTCCTTATGTTCCTATGTGTATGTGCGCGCATGCGCAAGGGAAAATATACGAATCAGCTCGCTTGCTCGCTCATTTTACGGGTTAACTCCCCATATACAAGGGACCGATTGAAGTGTCACTTCAATAAGTTGAAGGTGGCAATTCCATACTAACAGTGGAATAAAGTACCGCGATCGGAGAAGTTATTTTTTTTGCTGGAATTCAATTATCAGTAACACCGAATATTTATTAATTACACGGCTTCACACGCTTTAGTCTACAAATGATGAAAATAATGTAGAATATGATCACATCTAAGTCCTATGAAAAACGGATTAACTATACTACAAATCAAAGTAAACCACAATATGGATTTCCCGAAGTTAAATAAGGACTCACAAAAAACGATCATTTTCCGTAAATTCAATTTCCACACTAATCGTCCACACAAACACCAAAATGATACTCCGCATGATTATCTTCTCATCTGCCTCTAAGTGCAATGCGTAGGCATTCTGTGAAGTCATGATAACTTTGCAATAAAACATAAAGATTATGTCGAGGCACGAAATGTAAGAAGGAAAACAAACAAGAACCGTCGGCACTGAAAATGTGAAATTGCCTCGCCATTGCAGCATACAGGAAATTTAGAAGCTGTGACTTATAATTTAATTCCGGAATTTGTCAAAGCAGACTTCATTTCCTATAAGAAAACGCTATCTTTTTTTACCTTGATATATATACGTACCAGTATCGATTAAAATAAAGGACAGAAAAACTAACCACCTAGTATGACAGTTTTACATACCGAAACGAAATTTATTATGGCTATTAGCGTCAATAATAACTAACTGTAGCTCATTTATTGTGCAATACGTTTTAGTAGAATTAAAATCATCTAAATGAATATGACTCATTATGCTGCCCACTTCCACACAGTTGCGGCAAAATTCTATTCCTTATAAGTAAAATCTGAACAGACGTGTATTCCTTAAAATTTGCATTATGCAGAAATCACAATAACAAGGATTTTAAATTCTTTTATCGGCGGAAGTAACGATGAAAGCTAACTCGTGTCTATGCTGCGGCCAATGATCGTGGAATTCTTTTTGCACATCGTATTAAATATATATATATATTTCTAACGATCATTAGAAATAGTGACGTTATTTAACAGAAGATCGTTCGTATCGTTGTCTGTGATTAAACGTCGTGAACACGTTTCAACAATTTTTTTCCATTTCACCCGATTTTCAGCTGCTCCCATCGGCTGTTGTGTTGATAAGTCTATCGTGGTTTTGGATGTAATCCGTAAATCCGATCGGAGATCGACGTCGCGATCAATTTTCTCGAAACTTTTTTTCGGATTATATTTATATGATTTCCCAGAAGTGTCGAACGTACAAGGGGCACTCTAGATGATTCGGACGTTTTTTGTAGCGCATTTAGACTAGCTACTGTCCACAACAAACTTCAAATCGGCATATCATCAGATATAATAAGTGGAAAATTAGTGTCGATCCATCGAAAACCGAAGTCATTTTATTTTATTAAGTTTTTAAAATGGGGGTCCCTTTACAGCTTACCCAACGTGATACTGTGGGGACTATCTACATCTTAATCAAGCATGCTGACTTCTCTAGAAATGTCGCTGTACGGGGGAATAATTGTAGATAATCCAAATATAGAAGGGACGATACATTATACGGAGGTGTAATACTCGAAGAACGTAGCAAGACAAAAGCTTCGAACGCAACGGCGCCACAGCAGAGCATTAAAAAAAAAAAAACACGAACGGGATTGCAGACTGCCTGTTCAGAATGGATGGGACAGAAGCGACTTTTTCTAAGCTGCATACGGAAAAGACGGTCAGGCAACAAATGATGTTCAAATCGCAATCTACTGATGAGTACAATTCCCTTACGACTAATCTTTTTAAAGGGATAGAACCACGGAAGTTTGAGGAGAGACGGTAATAAGTGAGAGGCGATTGACTAATGCTCTTAGTGTAGATTAGCTCCCATTGATCCCTATGCTCTAGCTGAATAAAGTGAATGATATCTTCGTGAGTTATTAAGGAGAGCGCTACACCACTAGACGACGCGTCTTTAGCCAATGAGTCAACAAATTCGTTGTCTGGAATACCTCTATGACCCGGCACCCGCAATATTCCCATACGTTCCGAATTATTAAGTTTTAGCAAAACTAAACCAATTAATGTATCTGACACGCTACGTTTATTGCTTATTTTTGAATCGGTAATAATAAGGTAATTTCCGCGAAGATTTAAGTCCGGTAGAATGTACTGCTACACATTCTGCAGTAAATATTGAACATTCTTTGCATAATTTGTACATGTTACTAATACTGAAAGCTGGAATGAACATTACTGCTTCCATTCCTCGAGTTGACTTTGACCCATCCGTATAAACAAGGGTGTGTAGTGAAAGTCGCAGACGACCAAAATTGCCAAATAATCTGACGGTGTCGTCTGGAAACAGCATTAACGCTGGTCAGATCATTATGATTATTATTTCACAACGAGCATTCAATGTTCGCCGTTATTTCACGACGTACGGAAAAAATAAAGTTCATCTAAGCTCTTATCAACGGAATCAGTCGAAACCGGCTCGTATCAGCATCGACAGGGGTTTTTTTTTTATGTTTTGATTTTTCACTCTTTTGTTTTTATTCTAGTCAAAATTTTTATGTGATCTAAAATTTAGTAAATAATACCCGTTCGAGGATATATTAAAATTATTTTCATCGTTGATCTTCTTCATCTTTCATGTTATTTAATGCGTCGGTGGAATCGGTTCAAATTTTAATGCGAATTAGCAAGTTAAAAGAAGTCCAGTAATTTGACAAAGACGTATAATGACAGTAACAGAATTTGTAGACGTTTATAATTAAGGATTAATTCGCGTAAGGTTTTACTAAAATTCGAGATCGGATAATTAAAATACATCTCCTCAACGTCCATCTCTCTGCCCATCGATGGCGCGACATCCGAGTTGGTTAATCCCCGAATTTCAATGGACAAGCAGCGTTGCCGAAGAACCGAATGAACACCTATACGTACTTTTTAAACGTACCATTTCTTTATAAATGTACCGTTTATTTTCAATCGAGATATCGTCGTGAGCTTTTAAACGTTTCCGAATGCGGCTGTATATTTCAATTCCCGAAGCATCGTCTATATAACGTAGTTTTAATAATAGTTTAAATACGATTCGGTAAATTTTCATTTGACTATTAAAAAATAATAACTGTTATAAAAATAAAAGCATAATCTTTAAAAAAAAAAAATTATTCGTTCACGAGTCATGATCGAATTTATTATTTATTCGCTCGTAGATTCTTATCGAATCGTTGATTCGTCATATCGTAGCGTACCTTATAAAGAAATCCCGCAAAATATAAATTACCTTCGAAAAATATATTCCGTTATTCGGACGAATCGATCAAAATTACACACGACGACAGACAATCGTCAATGTGTTCGATAAAACGAAAATATATAAACGAACTACGTAAACACTTGCGTCGGTTGGACGGGTGGTTCAGTGTGGGTGTTCGAGTATAATATCGATGAATGTGACTGAACTTAAAAGTTATATCCGAATTATTGATTAAAAATTAAAAGAAAAAACATATCAATGAAACCAGTTTCACACGAGGAACGAGCGGATAATTAAGAGAATTCGAATTACCTCGCGACGACGAGGATATTTAATTAATGAAATTCTTAATTTGATTTTTTCGATAAAGTCGCTGTTCAATCGAAATTAGTTGTTAATAAAAAAAAAATAAGCAAATTATTGCCCTATTAAAACAAAAAAACAGATCGATTTTCAAAATTGGAAAATAATGGCAGTGAGTGAAAAATCTGAAATCGGTTACGAGTTGGAACAGTTGGTATATAAATAATTAAACATCCACCGTAGAAATGAAGAACATACCTTCAATCAGAGCTAATTTATAAGTAAAACATTCAACTCGTTTTATAATAAAGAGTATATATACCTTCAACGATATACATACACAAATTGCGTGTACATGCATTCACCATATACGTATATATATATATAATATATCTTACGACGATTGTCATATATATTCCACATATACAAAACTAATTTATTTAAATAAATATATATATATATATATATATATATATATTTATTGAGAATTTTTATATGATAACTAATCATTAAAGTTTTAGCCAGGAAAAAATGGTAATTACCCGGCGGGATACCGGCCGATATCCCTACTATCTATGCTGTATGAAATTTTCGAAGAAATCATATACAACAGAATATCGACAAAAATCGAAAAACATTTACCTGTCGAGCAAGCTAGTTTTCGTATTAACAGATATTGTGTCCATCAAGTAGCTGCATTAATATGGAGAATGGTTTTCAGAAAAATCTACAAACAGCGGTCGTATTCTTAGACCTTACAGCCGCATACGATACAGCTTGGAGGTATATCTTGCTGACTAAGTTGTCAAACTTAATATACCTCGCTCCGAGATTATAAATTTACTAAAACAGAATGTTTTCTGATTTTGAAAAACAACTCTTACTTCCCCGGGACATGTTGATCGAATAGGATATGATAGTTGAAAAGGTATTTCTAAAAATTGAAGTATATCGGTCCCGTTTTCCATTACAGGGTTTGGCTTCAATATTTCGCGTAAGTGATCGCCGAATGTTTTACATCTATATCCTTATATTCTCTTATTCACGTGCCGTCCGCATTTCTATTGGCGTTTTCAGTTTGCTTATAGCTTTCCGTAATGTACGGTTTTCATTTGGAGTGACTTTGTATAAATATTAAAAGGACTCATTTTTAAAAAAGCAGTTGTTTCAACTTTTTTTTTTCTTTTATTATTTAATAACTGTTTAATCTTTATGATTTTCTTGTTATTCTTTTTTTTCCACAATTTCTTTGTTCACTTGATAATGGCGTAAATGCCGAAAAGCTTTGTGTTTTCCATAAGAAAATAAATATTAGTGATTTAACTAATTTTTCAATTGATTTTTTACCGCTAATTAGTTTTACAGTTAGTTAATGATAAGGTACGTTTATTAACAATAGGCGTCGTGCTGATAGAATTACAGCAGAAGGATCAGAAAATAGATCAAATCACTTAACTGCAGTATACTATGAAGAAATACCTTTGGCCAAGAATAAGTCAAGCAGATCAGGCGTCTTATTAATATCTGTAGGTCAATAAGTAGGAGAGATAATAAACTCTCATTACACACATCCTTGATGGTTTAACGTTTCTCATCCCTAGCGATCCAATTATTTTTTTTGTTTTAGTTAGGAACTATTACTACACACATATATTTATATTTTATATTATACTGGTTATTTTTCGATTGTTTTAGCTACACAATCTTAGTTAAAATACACTAGTTCCCTGCGCACCTTTATCACAAATTATTCGATACATTTGCCCCGCGGCATAAGTACGGATTTGGGAAGCATTTAAAAAATAAATAAATAAAATCTCGTTATAGTATGCAAAAAAAAAACGAATTTCTCGTGTGTACACTAAACGTGAAGCACGCGGTTTGCTTTGTAGCAGTGTTACCAACTATTCAAAAACAAAACCGTCCGTCTTCTCCGGATCACCCTATATTTGAAAACAAACTTCTCGTATTAAAGTGAAACCGCCGAAAAGTCAAAAAAAGAAAAAAAAGAAAACAAAAGAACGATGGACAAACTAAAAAGATGATTTCCTAGATGAAAATTTCGAATTTAAATATTCGGGCGACGTTAGGTAAGAGGGGTATACGGCGCTTAAACGCTTAAAACGAAATTCGATGATTTTAATTTAATTATTCCCAGGTCGTGTGACGACATGATCAAAATCGACGACTTGTTTTCTGACGACGACATCGCTAACGGATTTTCCGCCGTAGGCTCTAAAAAGGTAAAATACGTCGATCGGGGCGACGTAAAAGTACAAAGTTAACTCTGTTCTAAAAGAGCCAGTTAGTTGCCAGAAGATTTCAACTCCAAAATACCGTAAAAGTCTCCTATCGTTCTTAAGTTTCGAGCGGTGCGGATGATAGTACATTTACTACAGTCCAATCGTCAGAGTCAAATTAAGGCTGGTCTTATACCCGTTTCTATATTATATATATATATATATATATATATATATATATATATATATATAGATATATATATATATATATATATATATGTTTAAATAAAGTTAAGTATAATCTTTACTTCTCGCGTTAGTCGTAGGCGTACATTTGAGTGTTTGTGCGTATAGATGTGTAGCAATTTTACGTGTAGCCCAGAATAATAACTGTTCGTTTCGGCCTTTTGTAGTAATTGCATTTCGTTAGAACCTTAAGCAAGCCTAAATAGACGTTAAAGTAGTTTGTTGAAGTTGATACTATAAACGGATTTTCAAGGAAAAAATGACAACAGACATTCGTTTTCCAAATAATAATAACAATAATAATGATAACTATAATAATTGTAATTATAATAATAATTCTCTTTACAATATACATACATTCATATGTTTTATATATATATCACAGTATCTTATTGGCACTTTTAGTATTTCTTTAATATATATATATATAATGTGTGTGTGTGTGTACGATTATCTATCAGCTACTTCAAAGGCGATTTTCGGCGGATTTCAATATTTTCAGGCACAGTACGAATCTTACTGAATTCAATAATAATAATAATAATCAAATCAAATCAAATCAAATCAAATCAAACTTTATTTGGAGAACAGCAGATGATAAATACAAAATAAAGTAAAAATATATAAACGATATAAGCGTAATTTATCAAACTTGGCTATGCACAAAACTGCGCGAGTACTAGACTAAAATATGAGTAATTTTTCAAATTTAATCGCTGAGTAACGGTAATTAATACAATAAAGAACTAAAATCTGGTCTAATACGTACGTATGACCATAAAAATTAGCGTGTTTCTTACATATTATACTGAAGTCAACATTCACATCCTATCAACGCACACATACGTCCACTCTTGAGAGAACACTAATGATACACCCAATATGTATGTAGAATACGCATATTTGAAAAAAAAAAAGTTAAACTTTTATTATCTTACATTTTTTTCTTCTGTTCTGTTTTTTATTTACTAACTAATCCCAACAATTTACTCCACCCAAATTTTCTTTCGACGTCGCTTAAAATTTTTGACATAAATTACTGGTAAAGAATTACATAATGAAAGCACGTTTATATCCTGTCTGCGTTCCAGAGTGATATTTATCATATTGAAAAACTACCGGCTGCTCTACACTCATGACCATTTTACTATCAACTCGTTTTTCGAAATTTCATAATAATAATATCATAATATAAATAAATAACATTGTTGTTATTATTATTACCCCCCCCGGGGGTACACAGATATGTGTAACCGAGGGGCCCTGAGCTCAGGGGACAGGGCACGTCCGCAGGTGGTGGATAGCGGAACGGCCTCCAGATATGGAGGTTAGTTGCGAATAAGTCTCTGACAAATAAGCAACCGTGAACCACGAGCGACGATGTATCGGTGTGCAATGGGAAAGGCTTGGGAAAGCTTTCGTTAAAAAAATGCTGCAGAAACCCGTTAAAGACATCGTGTCAAAGCGAGCATGGTCACTATAAGCCTAATACCCAATAAAATCCAGAAGCGTCTGTTCTCCATGTTAGGAGCGGCTTACTGGTCAGCGTCGGTTTCCCATGTTAGGGGCGGCTGTTTTAAACCTGGTGCGGGGCAGCAGCCAACACCAGTACCTTTTTGGAGCTGAAGACAAATGATGTCGGCAAGGTCTAAATAAGGATATTTATAGGCGATAGCAGTATTAGATTTAAACGGCTATAATACTGCGATGAGGAAAGCAACGGGAAACTACCTCATTTTTCAAAACATCAAAAAGGCAGATATTAATATCATTATGGGCGACTTCAATTCTAAAATAGGTTAGGGACGTGTAGGAAATGTTGTCGGCGATTATGGGTTAGATCGAAACTCTAGAGGAGATCAACTGTTGGAATTCTGTCAAGAACACGAGTTGATTATTACAAACACATGGGTCAAATTGCCACCAAGACGGCTTTATACATGGAGATCACCAAGAGATAAACCGGATTTAATAATTAGAAATCAAATAGATTTTATTCTAGTAAATTCTCGATTTCGGAACTCTATATCAAGTGTTAAAGCTTACCCAGGAGCTGGTATAAATTCAGACCATAACTTACTAATGGGTAAAATGTTCCTAAAATTGAAAAGAGTAATTAGGCCACCAATATAAAAGAAAATGGATATTGACAGGTTAAAAAATGAAATACAAAGAAGTAATCTAGCATATACACTTAATAATAATATTAATAATATCACAAACACGGATGATATCGAAAATATATGGACATAGCTAAGAGATGTAATCAAAAATACAGCAGAAGAACAATTGGGTTACCAAAAAATAGCAAAAAAGAAAGATTACATGAATGAAAGAATATTACAACTAATGGAGGAAAGAAGGAAACATAAGAATAAACCGGAATACCATAATGAACAGAAAGTGATAAAAATGGAAATAAAACATGCGAAAGAAGAATGGTTGAAGGACAAGTGTAAAGATATTGAGAAATTAGAAAAGAAATATGACAGTTTTAATCTGCATAAAAAGATTAAAGAAATAACACATACGGAGCGTCAAAGGAAGTTTAGCAAACTTCTGGATAAACATAATAAAATGATTATAGAAAAAAGACAAACAAATAGAGATATGGGAATCATATATCACCCAATTATACAGTGACACCCGAAAGGAATACAAAGCCGAAATAGAAATAGTATTAGAAGGTCCTGAAATAATGAAAAGTGAGTTGAGAAAAGCAGTGGAGCAGTCAAAAAATGGTAAAACTGCGGGGCCAGATGGAATCCGTGCCGAATTAATTAAACTTATCGATATAGATAGAAACAACATTTTGTTAAAATTATTTAATCAGATATATAATACGGGACAAATTCCTAAGGATTGGTTAACAGCAAGTTTCATACCATTACCAAAAAGATCATTTTCAAAAAAAATGCAGCGATTATAGACTTATAAGCTTTGTGAGTCAAATGCTCAAGATATTTTTGAAAATTATACATGCTCGTATATGGTGTAAAATAAATGAGGTGCTTGGGGAAACGCAGTTTGGTTTCAGAAATGGGTTTGGAACTCGCGAAGCACTGGTATCTGCTCAATTTCTTATTCAAAAATGCCTAGACAAACAAAAACCCGTTTTTGTTTGTTTCATTGATTATGAAAAGGCATTTGACAACGTAAAACACGACATTTTATTTAAGCAATTAGAAGATATAAGACTTGATAGCAAAGATATTAACATTATTAAACAGTTATATTGGAATCAATCAGCCCACATTAAAACCAATCAGATGACAACTAGAGAGATCAAAATACTTAAAGGTGTATCGCCAACACTGTTCAATTTGTATTCGGAAAGAATTTTTGAAAATGACCTGAATAATGTAGAAAAGGGAATAAAAATAAATGGCAAATGGATGAATAATATTTGATGCAGTTATTTTTGCTGATAATGTGCGGGATTTACAGTACATGTTGAATAAAATAAATCAAACGAGTAAAGAAATGGGACTTGAGATTAATACACAAAAGACAAAATTTATGGCTGTTAGTAAAACATACATACAGGATATACATCTGCACATTGCAGGTAAAGAAATTGAAAGAGTAACAGAAATTAAATATTTAGGATATTGGCTAACGGATGATTAGAATCCTGATTACGAAATTAAAGTTAGAATAGAAATGGCGCGAAGCACGTTTCAGAAAATGAAACGATTACTGTGCAATAGAAACATTACACTTGAAACAAGGCGGCGTGCTACAAAGTGTTACGTGCTGGGGCTTTGTTGTATGGAGCAGAGAGTTGGACGCTCAAGGCTGCATCAATCAAGAAAATAGAGGCCTTCGAAATGTGGCTATACCGGCGGATTCTGAAAGTATCTTGAATAGATAAGATCTCCAATGAAGCCATTTTAAAACAAATGAAAAAAAATGCGAAGTCATGGCGTCAATAAAAACACGCAAAGCAGCCTACTTTGGGCACATAATTCGGAACAGGAAATCCGTCACATTGCAGACCATAATACAGGGTAAAATAGAAGGTAGCAGATGTCGAGGACGCAGACGAAGGTCGTGGACGAAAAATCTTAAAGATTGTTCAATATGCGTGACACGGCTACACTGGTTCACACGGCACGAGATAAAGAAATATATTGCCAGATTGTCACCAACCTCCGGTAGGAGATGGATTTACAAGAAGATTATTATTATAATTATTTCATTGCTGGTATAAGACGATGGAGTGTACGACAGGTTAGGCAGTAAAAAGCATGTGCATATAAGAAACCAAATACGTTATCTTAACCACCTGTGATTCTCTTTATTAATTTTATTAACAGTATCTTAAATTATAAATTTCTATTATTCGCGGATAACTTGAAAATCTATAGGTCAGTATGCTCATTGTCTGATTGCTTAACTCTTCAAAAAGCCTTACTATATGGAGTAGACGTAATGGGCTTTCCATCAATTATACTAAATGTGTTACATTATCTTTCGGTCTGAATATAAATAAACTCACATTTAAATTACAATCTGAATAATAATATTCTGAATAGGGTCGTTCATGTTGATGATCTTGCAGTATACCATGATAGGACTTTGAGTTTTTCAGCACATATAAATCATCTCGACATGCTAACTCAGTTACCGGGTTCGTAATAAAAAAATTGAAATTATTCAGTGATCAAAGAACATTAAATACTCTATATAAAATTCTTGTCCGTTCTCATTTAGAATTTTGTTCGACCATTTGAGTTACCATCATTAAACAAACGTTGACGAACACCGTATCTAAAGTTAAATTTTTAGCAAAAGTATCAAAACCGTTCCAAATAAGAACGGAAATAAGACAAGGAGATGGATTATCTCCTAAATTATTCAAATGTATATTAGGAAAGATAATTAGAGAATGAAGAATTAGAACAAAAGGAAGAAGATATCCGAAGAATTAGATTAGTTAGGAGCAAGAAAGACATAGAGATCGATTGTCTTTGCAGACATATTTTAAAGGAACAAGCGGGAAAAAGCGGAATTACAAATTTATTTCGAAAAAAATATATATATATATATATAAAACTAATATTATGCTCCGAAATATGTAAGAATGAAGTTCGGGAAAATTCGAAAAGTTAAAATTTAAGACAACCAAATGTGTTGGACAAGGAAACCATTATAGAGAGAGCGAGAAAAATGGAAACAGTGATTAAGCCAGAATGTCTTACCCGTCAGAGTGTTTTACAATTAATTCAGTACAGTATTAATACGATCGAAATGAAAGAAAGAATGATAATTAGGAAAATTATATGAAAGTGATATCAAGAACTAATAAAGAAGTATACGAAATAGTCGAAAAAATAACGAATATTATGCGTAAAAAAAGGGTCGTCGGGTCTTACGGTCACCTTAAAAGGATGGAAGATTATCTAAAAAAATATTCGATGTTTTTGATAGAAATCAGAATACAAGAATAAGCTGGTTTGTATAAAAAGGACTTAGATGAAATAAGGATAGAAGAAGAAATCCAAAGTAAAGAACTATTTAGAAATAAAATTGGAAATTTCGAAGGTTTCAAAGAAAAACAGAAGAAAAAACTCACGCAATATGGACGAATGAAAGAAAAGATGAACATCGGCAGAGGATGAAGAAGTATTAGCTGGAGAGAAAGAATCGTGCACAAATTATTTCACGTGGTCTTTACATTAATTCGAAAGAAAAAACAAGTAAAATGAAGATTTATTTCAAAAATCTCTTTGATTCGCTGCAAATTAGATAAATATAATAAAACACCTACGAGCAACAATGCTGGAATGGCAAAAATAACCATAATGGTATAATAACTTAATAATAATAATAATAATAATAATAATAATTTTTCATGGTGTAGGAACAAAGGAGTGGTATTTTTTGGACTGTTCGCTTTTAGTTAGATTTTAAATATCCGGAAGAACCAGTCGAATAATCGATATTATTAAATTTGATAAACCTGGACCACCTGCGTATGTTTAGTATTTTCTCACATTGTAAATACACTCACGTAGGATGAAATGTATATATATATATATATATATATATATATATATATATATATATATATATATATATAACGGTTTTTATTTCGATATATACAACTAGCAATTAAGGGCAGAGGACTATCTTTCGTTACCCACGCCTGTATTACGACTATGATAGAAAATTTATCGTGGATTAGGAAAAAACTTAAATACTGTCTTTACCTGTCTACCGCTTTTCGAATGGTGGAATTTTCAGTTTTTCTTTTAACATACTAAACCGATAATCAATGTCCAGGTTAATTTCTACCTTCAGAGCATTTACGTTTTTTTCCATCGCTGATCGAATTTTCGGATAAACCGTCCTGTGAGTAACGGATATAAATTATTTACAATTACGAAATTTATTCGTATTAATTGAGGACGTCGTTTTGTTGAATGAATAAAATCGGGTTTTTCCATTTTGCTGCGAAATTTAACGTCAAAACGAGTAAAAAAAAGCGACAAAAACTAAACTTTTTATACCTATAAAATTATCGTGAGATATTCTTATACAATTTTTCCGTGGGACTCGTTTCAAATTATCACACCAACGGTTTAATAGTTTACCCTTTTTCTTGTCAATTGGCCGCCATTCCAACGCCCGTTTTGTTCATCTATTATCTATTCTTCAGATTATGTGTCCGGTCCATCTCCACTATATTTTCGCCATTTGCTCCACAGCATCACGGAGTCCAGTCTTCTCTCTTATTCATTTATTTGGCATTTGGTCAGATAGTTTCACGGTTAATAGAGTATTATTGATTGGGCTATTTGCGTCTTCCTAGCTCAGGAATCGTAATAACTGGAAAAAATTGGGGAAAACCTACGTCCAGCAGTAGACTGATATAGGCCGAAGATGAAGATGATATAACTATTGTGCATTAAAAGGAGAACGAAAGACTTTGGAAATAGAAACAAGAACTATCGAATATTAAATGAGATATAATCGGACTTGAAAATAAACGAAAAATAGAGATTGCATTGAAAGAAAAGAAACGGTAATATATCGTGTTCATTCTGTCTAAAAGATGTTCGCTTTGACGCTTCTGTAAATATCAGGCACAATGTAGCAATTTTCTCGGATTCTTATAGCGCTTTCAAAGTTATTTCAAATTCCTCATTTAATAGTCGCTGTTTTCCATCGATCTTCGATATTCTAAGAAAAATGTACGATCTATCTCTGAAACGCGTTGGTGTTAAATTTGTCTGGATACGTAGTCACTCAAATATCTACTGGAATGATACCGTAGACAATCTTGTTAGAAGCGTCCTCGAGAATGGCTCATCCTACTTCAATACACCTGTTAGGGGCATTTTATCTGAGATTAAGTTTTCGTACAAGGAATTTTGAAACTGCGCTTGGAGGTTATTCACCCAAACAATTTTCAACCTTCGATTACATTAATCCCTTGGTTCTTCAATCTTCCTAGCGACATAGAAAACAAGATTTCGTTTACTCGCATTATATGTGTCGCCTAAACCTTAATGTCTGAAGAACATTCCATACGTTCTATTCACACACAAATTAGCCACTTCGCCATTCTGTACTCATCCTCGCGATGGACGTACCTTCTAAAAGAATTATTTAAATATAGTCAGTGATTTATATATCCGTAAGTTCATTGATTTTTTAAAAAAGAAATCAATACATCCCGTGTACTCGTATATATATATTATATATATATATATATATATATATATATATATATGTGTGTGTGTGTGTGTGTATTAATCGGTGTATCAATCAATAGACTGGTTCGATTCAAATCCTCATTTTTTTTTGGTTCTGTTGTTAGCTTTTTCAGATCAATATAGCTCTTGATGTTCGCTTCTTTCTTGATTGTATTCATCAGCGTTTGTTTTGATCTTCCTTTCGGTCTGCACATTGATATTTTTCAATATCTTTCAATTCGTCATCATGCCTTAACACGTGTCGTATCCGTTTCAGTCTTGTTTATCTAATCGTTTTCAAGAGTGACTTTTCCGCTGCACTCGGTTAAAACTTCTTCATTTGGTATTTTATCAACGCACGAAATTATTAGCATACATCACCAGCACCATGTTTCAAAATGCTCAATTTTATGTATATATTTTTTGTTTAAGGTCCATGTTTCCGTTCTTTCCGACACTTATTCGTGATGATGTTTTTTAAGTGTTTATACGTTTCTTTATAATTCGCATCAATGCCATTCTTAACTAGTCGTTTCTCATCCACCAACCCGTGTCTCTTCTGTTAGCTTCTTTTCCTTTTGTTGTCGATACTCCAGTACCTGTTGTGATTTTTTCTCTTATTTGTTGCCAACATTCTTCTGTTAGATTCGATAATTCAAATTCTTCCAATCTTTGGTTCCTGAATTTTTGTTTTATCTTTATTTCTTCTAGTTTTTCTGTGTTAAATTTTCTGTTAGGATTGCTTTTACGCCCTTTCATAAATTGTAATTCTGTTTTTATTGTTACTACGTTATGCCATAGTTTTGTTCACTTGATCACGATATCTTCTTTTTACCATTATATAATCTATCTGCGTTTAAAATCTGTCACATAGCGCTTTCCAAGTGTATCGTATTCTCGTTTGTAGAAATCTATCAATCTTTGCCTCCTTTTATTTCATGCTCCAATACAAGTACCTACTGTATTGTCTTCATTCTGCCACACAAGTCCCCCAATATTGTCACATTTTCTTTAATTTTCCGTAGCTGTTCTTCTATTTTCATATATATTTATTCTTATAATGTTCCCACATTCTGCTGAAGTGGGCATATAGCATTGAATTATTATACGGTTCAACAGCCGTACCAACCAACATGGTTTTCACCTGTAAATAGTACTGATAGTTACTGCCGCCCTCCATGAGTTTGCTACTAGGCAGGCATCCAGAGACATTTACGGCAGGCTTAGCTCGCCGAGGGTGAATTAATCATTGACAGTTTTATAGTTAGCTTCTATAACTTTCTCTCTACATAACTCATTGTCATGTATTTACTGGAATCATCTGTCTGAGACTTTGTGCCAGTAGCCGCTCATATATATTACTTTGTCAAAAATATGAGTAACGGGCGATTAGCCGATGGATTAGACATAAACAACCTGCATTCCTATTATACAGCTATCGGGAAAAATGTAACAATCATTGCACAGTTGCTTAGAACATTTACGCTATTTTGAAGTCGGACAAAGGAACAAGAGGACAACTTATAAATAGGAGACAGATGATTGAAAAATTTGAAGAATAAAGAGCGTTCTTATAATTTTCTGTTTTCTATATTTTTATAACATAGTATTTTATAATGCTAAATAGACCAAATTAGAAAAAAAAAAATGAAACAGCAGAAAATGAATCATCACCAATACTAAGTATCTGGAAGGAAACTCGAGGACTTTAAAAAGGAATTGTAATTTGAAACAACTATGTATTCTACAGACGATCGTACAGAACCAATAAATTCATTCTGAAGGAATTATATACAGATGATAATGAACTACTGTTATCACAATCATCTTTTGACAAGTTAAATCGAGCTAATAAAATGGACAGAAATGATACTTTAGAATAGATTTATAGCTTCAGAAAACGGGGAAGAGCGGGAAATAGATGTCCGAAACAAATAATAAAATTGACTAGTCTAAAAATGTTGGAACTGATGTAGAAAACTGATCATAGGCGGCAGTTGTATTGTACAATTGTTGCAAAAACAGGTCTCGACGTCCGACCTGACTAGCCACTGTAAACTATTTTTAAGTACAACATGGACTAGCGTTCAAGACATTAACGCAAATGCGCGCGCATGTTATGTAGTAAGGTCATACTGACGTTACCGTTATAATCAAGAGTTATGTAATGATTAAAAACTTTATAAACTTTATATAGCGAGCTGGGATCGATTAAACGCTCTAACAATTATATTAAACGAGTATATATAAACGGGGCTAAGTATCTATTACATAAGCACGAAAATATAATACTACAGTATCCGCTCCAAAATTATAAACAAATTTTAAGAAAAAATAAGATACTAATTAAAAAATTTTATTATTATTATCTTAAATTAACGTGCAGCAAAGGCTAGAATCATGGAAGGAGTAGAGGAATTAGGTTAAGGAATAAAGCCCTGATTTATGGAGAAACAAGATTAAATTACAGAGAGAGGGGCTTTCATCTTTGAAAAGCAGAGGGAGTGTAGAAAGAAAGCGATGATCTGTGAGGATAGTATAAAGGACAGTCAATGAGGATGGTATAAAGGACAGTCATTGAGGATGGTATAAAGGACAGTCAGTGAGGATATGGGAGACGGATAGAATAACTCTGCACACGGCACATTCTGGAGCAGAGGTCCTGTTGATGAGGTATGCGTGAGCGAGCCGAGTATGTCTCAACCGCAATCTGTTGATGATGACATCTTCTCTGCGATTTGGAAGAGATGTTTTCCAAGGCTGAGTTGAGCTCTTGATCTAACAAAGCTTGTTCGATTGAGGAGTCAGTTGCCATTTTTTCTGCCACAGCTTTTGAAGTCCATTTTTTATTTGTTTCTTCAGGTCGGATGCTGAAACTGGGATGTTGAGAACAGGTAAAGATGAAGCAACATTTCTTGACGCTTGATCGGCAAGTTCATTCTCATGAATCCCAGAGTGAGCTGGGATCCACATGAAGACGACGCTTCGATTTGGTTCTGCCATCACCAACTTTACTACTTCTCTAGCTACTGGGTGCTGATCGTGGAGAGCATTGACGGCTGGAAGGGAGTTGGAACATACAATCGATGACTGCTGAGCAGGAGAGCTCATTATGGACTTCACAGCGAGGAGAATTGCGTATAGTTCAGCAGAAGTCATGGAAAGTGTCCCAGGAAGCGAATGACAGATGATGACTGCTCCAACCTTGACAACTGAACAACCGACGGACCTATTGAGTAGTGATGCGTCCATATAAAATACTGATGATTCGGAGGTCCGAATCATAACTTCTTGTTTTATTTCTTCCATAGATCGACCTTTCCTCCTGAGACTGAGAATCGAATGATCTAGTCTGATCGGATTATCTTTCCACGGTGGAAGAACTGCAATTGAATAATCGATTAATTGCGGACTCGAAATATTTATTTCGGATAAGATATTGTTGAAAAACGCTGGAATAGCGTCAAAGGAGAGAAACAACTTAGGGAGAGAGAATCCAGAGGCATGAGATTGAACTGCTAAATTGGCTAGCCGACGATAATCGGGAGGCCACTCTGATGATTCAGAATGCAGACTATCAATCGGTGTGGTTCGAAATGCACCGGTAGCCAAGCGGAGAGCGAAATTTTGAATAACATTCAAGCTCGCAGCTTATATTTGTAACCTATTTAGAATCAAACATTTACACTTCCGGCACCCTACACTCCAACATCCACTGCACCGCATGGTCTCGCATAAGGTTCTGTTCTTAGTCCCATTTTATTTAATATCTATATTATGAACGATTTAAAACCTCCGCTTCCCCATTCATCCCATGCGGACGATCTGGTCCTCTTTCAACATAGCAATAATCTTGACCTTATTACGCAATATTTAACACATGATATCATAACTTTAAGTAACCGTTTCCAATTTTCCGATCTTTCCATTAATCCCAGCAAATCTGCAGCTATCATGTTTTTCCTCAATCGGCCTACCTATCCTCCTCAATATATTCCGTTTTATAATGACCGCATCGCTATAGTAACGCAATTCACCTACTTAGGACTGACTTTAGATTAAAAACTTACTTGGAAACCGCATATACACTTCCTTATTTCGGTCACCCTACAATCTTCTAATATCCTAAGATCCCTCTCCTCAACTGTCTGGGGTGGAGATCCCGTTTCTCTCCGCATTCTATATATTTCCTTAATTCGTTCCAAAATTGACTACTACTCCTTCCTGTATGGTAATGACTCCCGTCACCACTTAACCAAATTTGATAACCTCTGTATGCGCTTAATTTTAGGCTCTCTTTGTTCTACTCCTATTTCATTTCTTTCCTCCGAGTCTCATATTGTTCCTCTCTCCCTCCGACGTAAAAATTCAGTCTTCCGATTTATCTCGAAATCTCTCAATAAACAAATTAATTCCTTCACTTCAAATTTTTTAAAAATTTTCAGGAAATGGCGTTTCAATCGCTCCCGTATTCCACTACTCTCGACTGCAGCTTATAAATACCGGACGTACAAGTATCTTATCCTTCCATCTCGTCCCACAATTTACTTTACTAATTCATATCATGTCAATCTTTTTAACATCTCCATTGACACCTCCTCCTTCTCCTCCAACATATCTTCCCATCCTGATCTTAATGCTTTCATACAAAATTACTGGCCTAATCATGTACATGTATTTTCAGATGGATCCAAATTTCCCGGTCGGTCCGTTACGGGAGCATTCTATATACCGCAATATAATATCTCCAAATCATTCATTTTTCCTCAGTTCAATTCAATTTTCACTGCCGAGGGCCTAAGCATCCTTAAAACTCTGCAATTCTTATCACGTTTAGATCACCATTCCTCCTCCCTATACTTAATCTTATCCGACTTCCTAAGTTTTCTCCTCGCATTGAAGCATTCCTTCTTTCAACCTAATTCCAATTATCTTCCCTTGGCAGTGCGACAATTGACTTATTTACTATTCAGCCGCGGCATCTTAATATCATACGTCTGGATTCCCGGTCATTCCGGAATTCATGGCAATGAGATTGCCGACACTCTGGCCAAGGAAGCCATTTTCTTCGGCTCTCTAGTGGCGGCAATTTCCACCACAGACCTGATATCTCTTGCCAACGTGGATATATCCTACGAGTGGTCATCGTGGCTAGTTAGTTCTTCCACCCCTAGATATTATCTGGCCACATCACTTACTCCCTGGTAATTTAATTTGTCCAACATACACCTCAACTTCCGAAAATTTATTACAACCATCACCCGTTTACGTTCTGGACATAATCGTCTTCCGGCTCACATATTTCGTATTGGGATTTCCAGTTCCCCATATTGTTCCCATCCAGCCGATTCACATATTATCGCCGATGAAAACCACATCCTTTTCAATTGCAGTTTTCACACACCTGACCAACTCGTACTCCTGAATTCCTTAATATCCATCGGTTATCGTCCTCCTTTCTCTATCACTTCCTTAATTTTTTCTAATGACTCCCGCGTTTTCCTCCTTCTTTACAAATTCCTAATCAATTGTAACATCAATATATAATTACTATTTATCGATCAACACGTTAGTGGGTTGTGATTGCTCCTCAGCAGTGCCAAAAAAAAAAAAAAAAAAAAAAAAACGTCTTAAGGTTGCGTATATTGCTGCTTCATAGTCGGTTTTTGATCTAATCAAACAGCGGTAGATATGTAGTAGTGAAGTTCTATCAGCACCGTAGGATGTATCAGAAAGTTGCTTCAATATGTTCATTTTCTTTAAGGAGCTTTCCTTAATATGGTTTAAATGCAGTTTCCAAGATGGTTTTTGATCTAGGATTAAACCTAGGTAGCGACTGATGATTCATTCTTAAGTGGTTTATCATGAAGGTTGATGCATATCTTGTGATGACATTTCCGAACACGGCAGAAGTGTATTGCTACAGATTTATTGATTGAGAAACAGAATCCATTGACTTCACACCAGGTGGATAGTTGGTCCGTGCATTCCTGGAGAACGCATTCTCCAATGGATACAGTTCTGCAACTCACAAAGATTGTGAGATCATCGGCATACAATAGACTTCCAACTGGGAAGTTCACACTTTCTGCTAAATCGTAAATTGCGATATTGAAGAGCAATGGGCTCAAAACTGATCCCTGAGGCAGTCCGTTTGACAGGTGGCGTAAAGATGATGAAGCGTTCCCAATTTGAACGAAAAAACTTCGGTTTGTCAAAAAATTCTGGATGAATGATAATAGGTTACTACAAAAGCCCCAGCAAGTTAGCTGTTTCATAATTTTGTAAATAGGAATCATGTTAAACGCTTTTGATAAGTCGAAAAACACAGCTAACAGGTGGAGCCTGTTCTTCGAAACATCTTCTATATATAATAATAATTTATGTTCGATGAAAAAAGCTGGTGGTTAGATCTGACGAAAGATAAAAAATTAATAAGTAAATTAAAGTGATAAACGTATGTGTTAAAATATTTTTAAATATATATATATATATATATATATATATATATATATATATATATTATATAGATAATTGCGGAGGAAAATTCTAGGTTGAAAAAACAACGCAACAAATTATATTACAGATGATAAAGATTACAATTTGCGTATCTTACATAAAACTGTCTATTTGATCATTAGTTTTCTTATTGGAATTCCCATATACGTAAATACGACGGGGCATGGAATAAAAATTCGTTTGAAATAAATATATGATTTTAAATTTATTTTAACATTTTTATTTGTACGAGTTGTTTTTGAAAATACAATACGAAGTTTGATCATACATGATAGTCCTATGTGTATTGTAACACACACACACACACACACACACACACACACATATATATATATATATATATATATATATATATTTATGTAAAATGTAAATGTAAAAACGCGTATATTTGACATTATATTAAAAAGTTATAATAATATTTAATAAGTGTACCGGAACAAATGCCCTCTCCATTTATGAAATTAAAAATTCTAATAATATAAAATGGTAAATAATAAATATACAAGATAAAAATAGTATTGATGGAAAAATCAGACAAAAAACCATCACAAATTCAATAAGTGATTTAAAAAAATAATAAGTTTAATTATATAACGAATATGTAATATCATTTATAAGTAATGGAAACGAAAGCAAACAAATTTTATAACGTTATGAGAATAATATGTTTAATGCGTCGATGCTTATACGTAGTATATATCTAGTACTTAGTTCCCTGGAATCGTAATTTCCCATTGCTGGAAGTAAATTATTACGGTGCACACTACAATTGAGAAAAAATTTTGGGGATAGTTTGAGGATATAGTCTTTTACATATGGTATCTGCAGAGCACTATGGTTATATGAAATTTTAGTGTATACGAGGACATTGAGGATACATCTAAGACATCGATTTTGGACTAATTGCAGTCTATTAAAACTATCATTTGAGACTGAAGACCAAACTGGACAAGAATATGATTGACTTGTAGATTATTAGTTTATTATTAATATTTAAGTAAGATTTGCGTTTGAAAATGGGGTAAATTGAAGAGATTGCTCTGTTTGTCTTCAATGATGCATGGTCAATATGCTTGGAAAATGTTAGTCTCATGTCTAAAATGACACCAAGATAGCGTACCTGATCAGACCATTCTGTATCAATGCCACTAACGTGAAATCTAATCGGTAAAAACGGTCTTCGACGAGTAAAGAAATTGCTTTCGTTTTGGAAGGATTAAGAGCAATTTGCCATTTAGAAAAATACTTAATTATACATCAACACCGGATTGTAACCGATTGCTGATAGTACTTGGCCTGTAGAAACTGCAGTACAACGCTGTGTCATCAGCGTATAAGGCAACCTCAATGTTATTTATATGCGGGAAATCATGCATGAAAAATGTAAATAAAAATGGCCCCAGCACGCTACCTTCAGGCAGAACAGGATTTGCTACTTGATTTTGCATTATTTATAATGGTATAAAATGATCGATTACTTAAGTAACTATTAATCAGTTTAATTAGATAATTGGGAAACCTGGTAATAATCATTTTATAGATAACACCGTCGCACCAGGTTGTATCGAAAGCTTTCGCCACATCAAATAACACCATCCCAGTATGTATATTGAAGTTAAAATTATCTGTGATAGAGTCGGCAACTCTTGCTATTTGTTGTGTTGTGGAATGCTTTGGTGAAATTCAAATTGACTATACTAGGTATTATATTATTAGAATTAGTGAAGTCACGTAATCTTTTCAGAATAATTTTTTCAGCGATTTTGCTAAGATTGCTAAGCAAGCTGATTGGACGGATATTGTCTATCTGAGAGCAATCTTTACCGTGTTTTGGTACTGGAATTAATTTAGCCACTTTCCAACTAGAAGGGAAGTACCCAAATTTAAACATTGCATTAATCAAATTAGTTAACTGGACAATGGCATTTTGAGGTAGCATTTTGTGTACTATACAATTCCAGGCAACTAACTTAATCATATTATATTTTTAAAAAAAAATTACATATAACTTACTACAACTATTTCTAAAATAGCCGCTATTTTTGTGAAACTATCTGCATTCGCGAGTGCATTTGGTTTTATAATTATAGTTTTAATAACAATCATTAATTTATTCAAATCAGCGCCTTTAAGTAATGATAAAATGGATGATAGGTCTGATGAGTCGGTGTGATTTAATGAGTCATTAGCATGGGATGAATTACTATTACATCGAGTTATTTGAGAGCTTTTCTGTCGAGTTTTGATATTATTATTATTATTATTATTATTATTATTACTATTACTATGATCACATTTTTATCCGAGGCTTGAATAACAATACATTGAATTGTGGTATTTCTTATGACGTCATGTCTATAAACTTCTCCGATCATTTAGGTTTAAACTGGACATTAACACTGCATTCGAAATTACAAACTAGATCAAAAAGTGACAATTATTTTTTCGATAAAAAATTATTTTCCAATCAATTAAATATGATTAATATATCCAATTTGAACAGTAGCAAAGCCTCTGTGGATGAAAAGTTTTGCTGGTTCATTTCACAAATAATGAATTGCTTAAAAAGTAGCAAAAAATATTTAAATATTAAACGCTGCAATCGTAAACGCTTGCCCTGGATTACTTCTGACATCTTACGTCTAAGCCGCGGAAAAGATTTTATTCATAAACTAACAATCTTGTATCCATGTAACAAGGAACTGAAATTAAACCATAAGATTATTTCGAAAACAATCCATAAAGCTGTTTTGCAAAGAAGGAATACTTTTCTAACCTTTTAGATCGATGCAGCAACAATCCAAAAAGTTACTGGAAAATTATTACTCAAACTACAGGAAAACAAACCTCCGAAATAAAGGAAGTGACTGTTGGAGATGACTGTGTACCTGTGTTTGGAAATGAGATTCTTGTAGCAAATTGTTTTAACGAATATTTCCGTGATAATGTAACGAGTTTAGTTGAGAAACTCCCTTTCAATTCACATGACTCTCTTTGTTATTCTAATGCAGTGAATTCTTTTGCTTTTCTGGAATTTACACCAGATGATATTAAAAGTGCCATTCTGTCTTTACCGAATAAATCATCTTTCGGTTCAGATGGCGTATCAATACTTCTAATTAAAGAAAATATTCTCTTTTTTACACATTCCTTAACTTATTTATTTAATGAGTCAATCAAAGGTGGTAAATTTCCTAATGTTTTAAAAACGGGCATTATAACTCCCGTTTTTAAAAGCGGTACCAAATCTGAAATTTCTAATTACAGACCTATCTGCATCCTTCCAACCATTTCCAAAATCTTTGAAAAATGTGTCGTAAAAGTAACACTTACTTACCTAGAAAAAAATAATTTCTTTAGTACAAACCAATTTGGATTTGTCCAAGGTAAAGGAACTGATGATGCTCTTCATTACAAAAAGTTTGGAAGCTGGTAGATCGGTAGTAGCGGTATATTTTGATTTACGCAAAGCTTTTGATACTATTAATCACAGTATTTTACTTCAAAAGTTACACGGTTGCGGTATAAGAGGTTTTATGTACAATTGGTTTGAATCGTATCTTTCGGACAGAAAATATCTAACAAAGGTAAACGGTGTTACTAGCGAGAGTATTACAACACATTAAGGAGTTCCTCAAGGTAGTATCCTTGGCCCTTATTTATTCTTAATTTATATTAATGATTTGTGTAACTTAAAAGTAAGTGGAAGAATATTCAGTTATGCTGACGATACTGTATTACTAACCGACTCACGATATACGCACATTTTGCAGAGTTTAGTCCAAGATGATGTAAATAAAATTATGCACTGGGTAAATGTAAACAGACTTGTGTTAAATACTGAGAAAACCAAATATATAATTTATACTTTCCAGCCTCAGTACGATGAGAATGTTTTATCTATAACTATTGATAATATGCTCCTAGAAAGAGTACATGAAATTAAATACCTAGGTGTGATTATGGACAGTAAATTATCATGGCATAAACATAATTTAGCCCGAAAGTTAAGAAAATTAAATTACTTACTTTACTATCTGAATCAAGTTTTCACTATTAAACATCTTTATCGTCTGTATCTAGCATTGTATCAGCCCGTTTTAACATACTCTCTAATTCACTGGGGTGGTACTTCCTAAACACATATTACTCCATTGCAAGTACTTCAAAACTCATTATTTAAATGCATGTTTCGTAATAATAGTCCTCAGAAAGTTAAACCTTTACCAAAGATAAAACAACTTTATGAAATACATTTATTGAATTTCGTCTTTAAAAATCGGTCTCGATTTTAAATTAGTAGGTCTAATAGTAACACCAGAACGAACTCTATAGAATTTGCTAGTGTGCCTAGTTATAATAAATATCACACTCGCCTACAATGCAGATATATGGGTGCAAAATTATTTAATTCTTTACCTCTTTTATTAAAAATAGACCTTAAAAATTATAAACGTCGACATAAGCCCTTAACTCGTTTTGTTATGAACAGAGAGTATCATACTAGAACAATTTAAAGAATAGAAGTAGTTTATTACACGATAGAAATACAAACACGAGTACTTTATAATGTTAACAATTGCTGCCTTTTTGGTTTTGAAACATTTATTTGAAATACAATGCCTGAAAAATGTGCAAACAAGAGAGTACATGATAAATGTGCCCTATTTCCCCTTCCTACCACCTCTTTATCTAACAGATCTACTTCTTGATTTATTCCTTTCCTCTTTAAATGTAGCGATTCACTGCATGGAAGATTTGTAGAAGTTTTAAATTTTTTGTTTTTCGGAGTATATACTTATTTTATATTTAAACCTTGGCATGCGTGAGGTGCGAAACATATTTATATGCTATAAGCTCCACTAAATACTTATTATATGTACGTATGAAGTATATTTTCTTATGTACAGTGTCGGGACCAAATGTGTCTATTTAAAATTATAGTAGTAGTAACATTTGATTTAGTGTAGACATTTAAAATAAATTTTGATTATAGTAATCTGTGTGTATATTTATGGTCATTGGAACATGTGTGCAGGTATGCTCACGGTATTGGTTATATTGTGTCTGTTCATGTACATATTTATAATGGTTCATGTATCGATATTTGTGTATATGAATGTATACATCATATTCATGTACACGTGAATTGTTCGGTGTGTATTTGAGTGTGCATGTATGCTTATGTGAAGGTGTGACTTGAAGTCTGTGCATATGGTAGCAACAATATAATCTTTATAAAATACTTGTATTTGCCATTCCCGCATTGTTGCGCATGAGCATTTTGTTTATTTTATTAATTTATTGTAATTTTAAAACAGATGAAATATATTTTATTTGATTCGATTTGATTTGATTTGTTAAGTTATTATTAGTAGTATTAAAGTTATGATTAATATTAATGTTATTATTATTAAGCAAGTCATTTACATGGGGAGTAGAGAACGACGGAACCCTCCTATTTTTTGCTAGGTTTGTTTTACGTAGTCTGTCGATATATATAGGGCATGTTTTAGAGTTGGAATTTCCCTTGCAGTTGGCACAAACAAAAGTTTCCGAAGTTACAGGTGTACAATGGCTGCTAAGATGTGATCCACTACATTTCAAACATGTGATAGATGTATTACCGTTTAATGAAATATGTCAGAATTTTTGACACCCATGACATTGAACAACAGGTTGTTTTGATTTGTATTTCTCCCATGTAATAAAACAAAAACACAGACTTTTAATATTCATTGTGAGGCAAGCTAGGAAAGGAAAAGTAACGAAATAGATGGGAAGTAGGGTTGGTAGACCTTTCAGTATCATCTTGAACAGTCTACGTTCTTTAGGAGTATAAGAAAAAAATTGGGCTTTTTGTTCTTTTAATATATTCTTAAGTTTATCAAAGTCATTAATATTATGCGTATCAAATATAGTTTTATTAGGCTTTGATTTTAATATTACGTTAGAACTTAATTTTTTATTTATTACATTTACCGTCTGATTTCGTTAACTGACCATCGACAATAATCGGCGGAATAGTTTTATTATATTTACCATTACGTATATCTGAAATGTTGGCGAAGGTAGACGAAATGTTAGTAGACGCTTGCGTATCAGCGTGAATAGCATCGTAGATAACATTCGATTCGATTTGAATGGGGGAAAACCGATTTCGCGTCGGTACACTATCGATATCTTCAGTTTTCAACTTTTTTATTACCACTGTTATGACGATTAGCGTGTAGCCATACATTCTGAACAGTTGTAGTAGTCTCGTCAGTTGACATTTCCGTTACTAATTCATTATCAGCATCGTCCTTATCATCCGATGTCGATACAACGTCTTTAGTTTCGGCAGCCATCGCGTATATATTTCTACGTGGCTTCGACGGGCCTGCGGGGTGAAGAAGGGGTTTCTTCCCCTTGTGAGGACTACGAAACATTCGTAGTCAGACAAACAACGGCGAGAAATAAAAACGGGAAAAATAAGCGAAGAACACAATAATACAATAATAGAATGTGAACGAGAAACGAACGCACAAAAACATGCTTGTGAACATGAAGAATCGTGGCATATATATATATATAATTTAGGTTAATTTTATTCCATACTGTTTCCAATAGAATTCCCTCCGGCTGATTAACCGACATACGTGTCAAAAAATAAATATAAACAAATAAAAATTCTATCGTAAAAACCGATCGACTGTTAAAATTGCTTCTACTACTTTCACGACTGAAATTTTTCCTAGCGAAGATTATTTTTTTATTTTTTTTTATTATTTTTTTTAACCGTTATGCGGAGGTCATTTTCTCCTTACTCGGAAGTTAAACACAATGTTATCGACTCGGTAGCTAACCGTGAATCGTTTTAGCGGGCAATTTATGTTATTGCGACCGTAGTAACAACCTAGTCGTTTGTTCGAAAGTCGTATAGTCGTATATACGTATTTCCAGATAAACTGTCAAATCTAACGACAAAATAATAATAATAATAATGATAATAGCAATAATAAATAATAAATAAAATCCCGAAAGGGAGAGAGGAGAAGAAATAAAGATGAATCGTCGTAAAAAGTAGATAAGCGTAGCAGACAGTAACATTCGACGTCGTAGAATATTCGACCATCAGCAGTGGCTTTTTAAATTGCTACTTTTACGACGAAAGGCCGTCTGCAACCCTTAGAATAGCTGGAGATGGTGGACTCTTAAACAGAAAGCAAATATTGTATATATATATGATAATGTTCGAAAATGGGTGTGTAGAACGTGTGGATATTAAGTATAGGTTTGGGCGACAGTTTGTGTACACGTTTTTGCCATATTGAACGATATAATCATAATAATGATAATGATAATGACAATGGTAATAACGATAAAGTAAATTCGGATTTCGCTTTAAATACAAAAAAAAAAAAAAAAACGGAGATACGTAGGTCGACATAAAACTTTATTCTCGTCCGTCGAACGGAGAATTAAAAATTTATTACCCGTTATTAGAGAAAATTTTACAAGCAACGGTGTAGATTTGAAAATCGGATTTAATAAAAATACCAAGTGCAAATGAAAGAAAAGTCAGATAAGCGGATACATCCATGAACGCAAATATATATATATATTATTATCTACGTACATACACATATTTCGGATACTTGAAACAACAAAATACATGAAAATAAACAAAAATCGCGAAAATTAGACTGTTAGGTTTTCATACTAGGCAACCGCAACCCCAAGAAATATTAATTGTATGAGTTAGAGACATTAATTCACTCTTGTAATATAACTAGGGATTTCCGCCAGATGGTGAAAAAAGTAATTTATTACAATTTATCTTACGTTTGGTAGTATATTTTTAGTGTTTCAATTTAAATTTCACCAAACAATCTGAACATATACACTCATTTTGTATATATATATATATATATATATATATATATATATATATATATATATATATATATATATATATATATATACAAGGTTAATATTAAACAATTAATTTCTAGTCTTAAGCAATATATAAAATCTACTTTTAAGATTAGAAATTATAATCGTTATAAAACTTCATTGTTTGCTAGTACATATTATGACTTCGATCACATTACCGCAAACCTGAAAAATGCTAATATCCTATTTTTCACGCACGTTCTTTATAACTGCAAGCCTGTCCGGATGATACTTAATGGTTTACCTTCATTGTTTACTGCTGCCGAGGTAGAAAACGAGCGAAAACCATTCATTGATATATCCTCTGTCTCTCAATTTTATAAAAAATGCTCGGATTCGGATCCCATTCCTCTTCTACTGTTTTATTTCCGCCCGGTACACAATTTCGTCATGTTTGTCACATAGGTACCCTTTTCTCCTGTCATTACATGGGAAAAATATGAAAGGCGTAGCTCCCTACTTCAATGTTTTCGTTGTCAGCGCTTCGGACACGTGTCTCAAAATTGTAATCTCCCAGAACAGCAAATGCTGCTCTTCCGCTTCTTGTCCCGAAAAAATATTTAAGTGAAACCATCCTGCTAATTTCGACCAGTGCACCGTCATTCAAAAAATCGTTACGTGTTTAGTGTTATTACAAATACATCCAACACTTTACTTCGTACCTCCAGTATGCAAACAATCAAATTTAGACTTCTCTTCTAATAATTCTTCTGTACCCAACCTGCTTGTAAGTGTTCCAAATAATGAACAAAGATCTTATCCTTCAACACTTCGTTGTCCCCGTATTGTAACCCCTGATCCTAGCGCAAAAAATGAATTTTCTCTTGCATGAATTTAATTTAAGTCATACTTTTAATGTAATTAAAACTATATTTAATAATCTTAAATCACTTAAAAATAAGGATGTTTTCAGCACTACAGGTAATAATTGAAACTATTATTAATGGTTGTCGTCCACCCCAGAAATTAAACTATCTGCTTGGAATTGTAGATCCTTAATCGAGAAGTATGACGAGCTTTATCATTTTATGTGCATGAACCGTATTGATGTTGCACCACTATCTGAAACCAAGCTGGACAGCAAACACAATATCCAGTTTCCTGGTTACGATATATTTATATTTAGAGCTTATGTAAGTCGTAGAAAGTGTTGCTCTTCTCATCGAAAAACACTTCCAAGTAGAACTACTTCCACTAACTCACTTGAGCTGTGTCCAACTTATTCTTGTCAATATCATTACCAACAGCAACTATTACGTTACTAGTGGCACTCGTGCTACTAGTAATCTTAATAATTATCATAGTCGTAATTCCATTTCTATACTTTCTATATATAAACCGCCCACACGTATGCGTAACTTTGCCAATGACATTAGGCCGTTAATAAGGATCAATCTCAAGGTAATTTTAGTGTAGAGACTTCAATGCCAAAAGCAGACGTTGAAATTGCTTTAATGATAATTTTGCCGGCACTATCCTTAACCAATTGTCATTAAATGACCTTCTTCGCATAATGGCTCCCTCTGAGCCCACACATTTTCCTAATCGTACAGGATGGAGAACATCATCTTAGACTTAGCACTTGTAAAAAACCTCTAAACACATCAGACCTAATCTCTGTTAACGATCTCTCATCTGATCATAATCCCATACTCATTTTTTACAACTAAACTCCTCTTAGAAAATAAATGTTTAGATTGCAAAAATGCAAACTGGCTTCAATTTAAAGAATACATTAACATTGTTCACACTGACATTGACAAAATCTTAAGTGACCTAGTCGAACTTACTGATATGAAAATTAATCTTTACAAATAGAAAAAAAAATTGTATATATTTCAAAGACTGTAATCGGTTGATTATTATACTATAGTTGTGATTACGGCTATTATTATTATTATTATACGTAATTAAAGAAGAAACATTTGACTGTTAAGTCGTAATAATTATTATTTTAATTTTCTAAACGATTATTTATCTTTTCTTTTGTTTATATATTTTTAGATTCGTAATAATTTATATTTTATATTTATCAGCAGCCTGAGTTGGTTTGTTTTTATCGTGTTGATTTGGTCTTATACGTCAATCTATGGATAAATCGTTTTTATTTTCTTATCGCTAACAATAAATCGATCACATCTTTAGATTGGCCATCGACGGCAAAATATTGGATAAAGCACCACCGGGAAGAAAACGGCAAACTATATTGGACGATTTAAATGTGTGATAACAGCTTTCGTTGTGATAATTCATTCATTAAATTCTAAATTTGTAAATTTATATCGTTAACTATATGTCCAAAAATTTTTTATTATAATATGTAGACTTTCAGTTATGGAGAAGGTAACTAAATCGATAACATCAATATTCGTGTTGTGGATTTTCAATGTTATCTACTTTTATCTTTATTTTATTTCGTATCTTTTTTTTTGTACATTCGAATACACCTTCAATTCGGTGTTGGGCACCGATGGGAGTGTAACCAAAGGTAGCCCACGTCGACCTCCGGAAATAACAGTCATAGTGAACTGTCTAATCGTAGAAACCAAGTTTTCTTGGTATTGAATCGATTAATAAAGGTAAACTGTCGGATCCTCCTTCTCCTAATTCGTCAGGTTCAATTAAAAAAACTAAATTCTCTGATCATATAACGGCAGATGCTATTATCGGTCATTTAAGCTATGATAACAATAATAATAGTAGCGTACCAGTTGCATTATCATAGTGACCCATTTTTTGTCCTAATTGAAAGCTTAGATAAAAACATCGCTGGTTTACATCCCCTAGCAGTTGCGAAATTAATTTCGATTAGAACCCACGATATTAAAGAATTTATGTATATGAGGAAAAATAGACTTCGTTTAAAGTTTTCCTCCTTATTAGCTGCTACCTACTCTCAATAATTGTACCGGATGATCCTGTTGATACTATGGAAGTATCAAGGAACTAACATTTTATTTTATTTTCATTAATGTTACGTATCATTCAATAGAATGCTAGAAGTATCATCAACAATAAATGCAATCTCGAAGGGTTTCTTAAAAACTTGGTTTCGCCCTACACAACAATTTAATATTAAAGGTTTTTTAGCTACCGAGATGATCGTGCCAAAGAAACATTCCTTATCAGGCTACCATCATTTTTCAGTCTATCCGTCTTCTGATCATTCGCTTTAATGTAGTTTTCATTCATATTAGTCTAAATAATTATCCATTATACATCGTACCGATATATTTATTGTCCTCCGATGCATTCTCTGCTCTCTCGAGAATTTATTGTGGTCATTACTCTTTTTGGGAAGAAAAAGTTATAGTAGGCGGTGTGATAACTACGTAAACCGATCAGTGGAGAGAGAAAGGAAGTGGAACACATACTTGAGAACAAATCTTGTCTATCTTAATAACAGTGCTTTCGCTGCAGTAAACTCTCCAATAAGAAAAGCCAGCTCTGTTGAAACTACTGTTACTTCTTTGCAAATCCTACAGAAAATGAACGCAGTGAAAGACAAAATAAACGGAGTCTAAAAAAATTGTCGGTTCTTTGTTATGAAACAATAATGGGGAGATAATTTTAACGGATAGTGGAAATGGTGGACTGGATAACTGCCCCTTACCATGTTAGCGATAACGAGGAATTAATTAAATTTAAATTCGAAAATAACTGCTTAAGACAAACGAATGAAAGTCTTTTGAACGATTTAGAAAGGGCAAAAGCTGAAATTACGTGTTTAAAACTTAGACTAAAGATGTTTGAAGGTATTTTCTCGACATGCTTGTTCGTAGCCTTGTCGGAAAGTGGTAACAAGCCGTATACTATAATTTTGATTGCGCGGTTCATAAAAACTTGTTTTTTGAAGTCATTAAATTGATAGAGTGTTCGGGATTTAAAGTTCGAGCTTTTGTATGCGACATGGGCTCATCAAATAGAAAACTCATGGCCGATCTTGGCATCAATCGTGATAAATCATATACGCATCCATTTTGTGAAAATCGCAAGATCTGGGCTCTTTACGATGTTCCCCATACGTTGAAACTATTGAGAACCCGCCTTCTTGATCATGGGTACCAATTACCTGGCGGTGAAGTTGTAACTAAAGATATTTTTATAAAATTAACAGAACTACAGACGCAAGATCTCAAATTTGCTTATAAAATTACTCAAAATCATTTACTTCTTTCGGGAATACAAGTAGTTACTTTTAAGAACAATAGCTGATGCTATCGATTATAAGCTTCCATGCAATGAACATGTCTCTTAAAAGTCATTAATGACGGTTTCGACGTTTTAAATTCGAGAATTCCTTTTCATACAAAACACGCATTTGGGAATAATTTGGTCACAGACAGAACGAAGCATTGGAAAAGTTGTATAATCCGTGCACATCGATGAAAGAAATTTCTTGCCATTTCAGACTGCTTTTCAGATTTCTATTCGTAGTCTTCAGCGGATGTATAATGAATTACATTCTGAAGGATATTCTTATATGATGTGACCGAGATGCAACCATGAATCATATTTTTCATTAATTAATGGACTAGGTAAATTTTATGATCACCCCTTATCAACCGCTGTAAATCAAAGAATTAAGAGTATCCTGTTTACTAAGCACGCTGGAAGAAGAAAAAAAAACGATTTTGCCGGAGTAATCGAACCAGACTCGGAGGATGATGATGAAAATTCGGACCACGTACATGGTGAAAAGAAAGATTTGTTTAAAAATGCTAGCCGGTTATGTTGCATATCGAATGAAAAAACGAGGATTAGATACTGCTTTTGAATACGGACATCCAACAGAATTCAATCCAACTAAACAAATTGACTGGCTCGCTACAATATTGAGGGCTGCTTTAATGAATCTAACCGAACGATGGGTAAAAATTATAAACAATATGGAAAAAGATTTTAACAATTACCACGGCAGTAGCATTAATAAGAATTCGAACGTAATGAACACATTGATAAACGCATTGAAATCAAAATACAGTAACACGGGTGTTGACAAATTCGCAATTTCGTGTTATGTTAGAATACGAACATTTATCAGGATTAAGACGCTGAACAAGAAAAAGTAAAATACCAACGATGGACGTGAAAAGAGGAATGAATGAAATTCCAGTAACAACTACAATTCGACGAGTGAGACATTTCTTTATGCATCCGGATTTTTGTTACATTTCGTTATTTATAATTTTACATGTTCATAAAGTAATATGCCCGTGTATCTTTAAATGCACACAGCTCCTCAAAAGTCACGATTTAAAAATATTTATTGTTTGAATAATTTTAAAAATGAAACAGCAGTAAACTTATTGTGAGAAGTGGTAGCAAAGCTGTTACGATATTAAAATAAATTATTTACGTAGAGGAGGAAAACAAAAACTAGTTTAAAAACCACAATTTAACCGAAAAGAGTGTTCACGCGATGTTTCTTCTACACAGTGGCGGAGTCGAATCCGATAACGTAGTAATTGCCAGCCGGTATGCGCGTGATACCTGCCGTGTATTCTACATACCGTGGTAGTGATGAAATTAGTATATATGCATTAATTAAACCTGATTTGACCCAAGAATATCTTCCATATTATTGTTGGAATTATCAAAAAGCTGACTGGATAGCCTTAGCGAATGAGTTAGATTCTCAATTGGGTACATTATATGATAATTTGGCTTCTATCGATTTATATGATCGCTAATTTAATCATCTTAACTCGGCCCTTATGTTACATGTTCCGCATAATCGGATTAGCGGCTTACCCCGAAACAAATTAAAACGTTACAAGTTTCTAGGGTGGAACGCAGACTGTTCTGCATAATAGTAGAAATAAGACTTTCCGTTTGTTTAGACGCTCTAAAACTGCAGCTAACTATTTATGATTTTAAAAAGTCGAGGTTGAATCATCATCAAGTAAGCGAAAAAAACCCAGCTTGGCATCACTATTCCTCCTCATTCAATCGAAATATGCCTTTAATGAAAGTATGGAAAATGGCTAAATCATTTACCAAAAATTTCTAGATAATTTTTACAATATGGATAATGAAGGGAAAGGGATGTGAACTAATTTATAGATAACAGTCATTCTTTCGTATGTGCACGCCGGACCAGAAATTAAAATTAATACAATTCATGATAATCTACTGTAAGAAATTTCCTCACTTAAGAATTTGCTTTACAGGAACCTAAGCTAGAAGAAAAAAAAATACTCAACAACAGATATCTACCAATGGTTTTTAGACAAGAAGTTTCTGATTTCTTCGATACAAAAGAGTTTTCGATGCAGTTAATCTTCCGATTTTATACACTTGACTAAACGCTGTTAATATTCCGAAATTCTTGGCAACTTTATACCGTGATCTTCCTCAGGGATCCGTCTTAAGTCCAATATCGTTTAACATCTATATTTTACCTGTCTTTCAATTACCAATTAAAAGTACGATCGTATTCTACGCTGATGATATAACAGTGCGTCGCTCATAAAAGAATTTATTAACTATCATACAAGAAGATATTACAAAACTTATTGATTGGATGGCAGAATCCCATCTAACGATGTAAACTTTCAAAAGTAATGTTGTTATTTTTACATATAGATGGTGCCATACAACGATGTGTTTTAAAATTTATGTAATCACCAATTTCAATTAAGTTTCTGGGTCCAGTATTAGACCAGAAGTTACTGCGAAAGAACCATATTGTGCTACTTTGTTCGAAAGCCTTTCAGAGTCGATGAGGGTAATGATCCATTTATCCTAAGAACGTTGTATTTACCTCTATTAAGATCCTGATAGGTTATGGATTTCAAATTTTTGGCAATGCAGTTTGAAATCATATTATTAAACTCGCGCGGATTCAAAACTATTGTTTACGCTCGATGCTTTGAGCATTTCCACACCAAAAGTTGGTTTATGTTCGAAATCCTCCACCGATCCATTTGAGTAGTCAACAACTTGCTAATCAGTTTTCCACAAAATGTTTAATATTATCCCTCAAATATCACAAAATTTTTCGTAAGTGGAGATTTACGTCTAAATCTTACCCCCTTTTATTCACACTTTCCGTAAATATATTTCTCCCATACAAGTCTTCATTACTACCCGCTCCTGTATTCTCTCAGTTTACCTTGCAAATTTTTCGGAAATACTTATGGTTAATCATTACGGTCGTCATATACAATACTTTCAATCACACATTATCAAATTTTGATTACGAATTTTATGAGGGGGGTATTTATTATGCAATATTAATTTTTAGACGACTCTAGTTAATTTTTTTACATAAATAATTTTAAAATTGGAACGTATAATGTCAGTCAGAAAATATACAATTTTGTTAGCATCAAATTTTCATGAATCATATAGGGCGGGACATCTCGATTGAAAGTGTTAACGACGATAAAAATTTATTTAGACCAAAAATTTATTAACCAGTGTTTCGAATATTTTCCAGTGTCTGTAATATTCGAAGTACTTATAGTTAAACGATGCGTAGCAATGGACTACGTAGAAGAATGTCCAAGGTGAACTTCTAAAATACCAAACCAGAAAGTGTCGAAAAAAAAAAAATCGTAACAGAGGACGAAACAGAATATTTCGGGTACATCGTTAGAGGACAACGATATTACGACTTACAATCCGAGGGAAAATAAATGAAGCGCAGAAAAGCGCCTTAGAGACTGGATCAAGAGTAGAAAAGAGTAGACTGATGTTACCTCGGTCCAGGTCATGCAGTACGTAAGTACAATAGCGATGATCGTCTTCGCTTTTAAAGGGCATAGCACAAAATAGAAGAAGTAACGGTAAAAATTGTAATTAACAATCTATTTCGTCCGCGTTCGTTACTGTACTGATGAATAATCGCCCAGATTAAGCATCGAAGAAAAAGCTAGTTTATGTTCTGTCGAAAGTTTTATTAATAATAGTTAAAAGGCACGGAGGTTGTTGGTTAAGAGAATTGCAGAGTTTCGAAACGTACAAAAATGAATTCGGAAGAAAGAAAACGGGGGGGAAAATATTCGTTTGAAGTATTAAAAAAAGAAAATGCGATACACAGGCCGCGAGTAGCTAATTTTAAACTCTATTATAACGATTATTATCATCATCGTTTATTCGTCTCTTTATTTAAAAAATGACCGTTGTCAGAATAAAAACGAAAATTTCAATTTTTCACGAAATAATACCCGTACACCTCCGAGTTTTCCGTTGAAATCCTTTGTGATTACTGCAGGAGTGGGGGGAAAGAGATTAATAGAGACATGCAGGAAAGTTGGAGAGAAACGTCCGCAGTATAAACCAGCTTAATAACTATCATTTGTTGTCATCGTTAAGTATCCAGCCAAGTTTTAGTTATTCAGATTATAACGGGAGGTACTCATTTTCGGAACGTTTTAAACCAGGACGATCACGACCGCATCTGAATTCCGTTTCCCGAGTCGGTCGGTCGAAATTTTTTTCGACAGTGTTGATTAATATTCCATTTTTTATTTTATTTCATTTTATTTGACAAACAGTCGTGTCAGCGACATATTCAAATTGCGACACCCAAATTCCCCAATTTCGTTTTCAAAATATACAATTCTCCAAGCTTCGATTTTTTCTTATTCGTTTATTTTCCTTCAAAATATAAATAATATATATATATATATACATAAAATTAATAAACAAATATATTGATGTTAGATTTCAACAATTCAAAAAATAGACAGAACAGAAGCAGAACAGCATTTTTGGAGTATATTTTCACAATCACCATCAAATATTTTTAAGTAATTATATTTAATTTATATTTTAAAATTATAATTTTTTAAAAATGTTTCACTTGATAATGGCGTAAATGCTGAAAAGCTTTGTGTTTTCTATAAGAAAATAAATATTAGTGATTTAACTAATTTTCAATTGATTTTTTATATATATATATATATATATGTATGTTTTTATATATGTATATATACTCCAAACAAAATGTCGCCTGAGTCGATCCTGCGCTAGATTCATAAATTATTGTAAATCCAATCTACAACCATTTTTGTTAACGGATCATCGATCTTCGTTTCTTCTGTTTTTCATTGATCTTTCCCCGCTGCAGTAGGATAATTTTCTTCATCCGGTTTATACGTATGTCGAGAAAATCCTAGCACGCTTCTTTTAATAATTGATAACAACCGCTGCTTGGCTTCGATTTTTTGCTCTTTTAAGACGGAATCGTTTTGTTTTAGTAGCCGTCCGTGCGATTCTTAGAAATTTTCGCTATGCCTTCAATTTGAAGGCTTTCATCTAATTCCTCATCGATTTGTTAATCTTGTAGGTTTCAGAACCGTATATAGCTATAGGTAAAACCTACGTTCTCGAGAGTTACAGTTTTGTTATTCTATCGATCTTACACGATCTTTTGATATACGATTCACTTTCCAAATTCCGACATTTTCCAATGCTCTGTTATGTTTCGTATCGAACTTTTTCCTAGTTTAATTTACGTTATCGTTCAAGCTTCGATTTCGATAATTTCCCTGATTTTTCAATCTTTCACAGCAATGATAACGTTCGATTTGGTTTATTCGTATTTTACGTGGCCTAAAGCTCAAATAATATTTCGCACTCGTCACAAATTAACTGATACCGGCGGCGACGAAGTACACAGTTTGCCGATAAAAACCGATTGTTTTCCAGTCGCGCTCATTATAAAATGTACGGATCAAATCTTACGTATAATGAAATTCTGGCGTCAAAGTATATCGGACGCTCGCTCAGTACGCAAAATATTACATAATCGTATATAATTACATTTTATTTGAACAGTGTGGAATGTAGCGATTTTTAAAAGTACACAACAAAAAAAAAAGTAATTCAAATCGCTAATTTTTTTTTCATACGTTAAAAGACCACAATGCTTAGCAAGTGGACACGTAAAAAATAAAATATAAACATATATATAGTTTATAAAAAAAATATAAATGGAAAAAACGAATAATAAAATAAAATTGTAAGGAAATACGTAATTCAAATGTTTGAAAAGAAAATAAAATCATTAAATATTTGTATACACAAAAGGACTACGTATGGGTGTCGAAAAATACAGTCAAGAATGAACAACCTCCAGTTTATAATATGCAAAAGATCAGTATCTAGCCTACTATGGTAAGCGAATAGTGTATTATGACCTTGAAGTTTAGGGTAGCTACATCAAATCTAAATCGCCGATCAGCAGCTACAGTAGAAAATACTTCGCTCAATAGCCAGCGTTCCATAATCTGTTTCGAACATCACGCTACACCATGATTTATAGATAGAGAATGTGAGCGAGTACTATATCAATTGATACAAGAAGTTTTTCAGCGAATTAAAAAATAACTGAAACAGTGTTGCCCGGTAATCCACGTAGTAAATTAAGAAGAACATGGATTCGTGATATACTTGATCCCACATAACTACGACATGAATACTGCAGCCTACTTCGATTACGTAATGGCCGAAAAGAATACTCTGTATGACTCTCCCTTCGTTCATGTACACGGGATATAGGGTAGGGGTACGATGCTACATTGATAGCGGAAGCAAGTAATAAGCATTAAGTATTCAATATTATCAATACTTGTACTCCCCACACCCGACCACTATATGTGGGCTAGGGAGGTGGTATCAACTGCGCATACATAGTTGGCCAAAGTAGTAGGGATAATATATACTTAGACGTTGACTCTTTTCCATCGGGAAATGAGTTAATAAAAATTCGACAGTATGTTATCATGTCGATTGTGGTCAAAAGACCGGTGTGACATACAAAAAAAAAAAAAAGATTACGAAGCTTTTCGGTTATTAAGTCATTATCGTGTGGGCATAAAAAATAACAATAGATACAATTTATAGAAAATATAAAAGGAAAAATTAAAAAATCAAATGAAACATCACATTATTTTATAATTGTTTTTTGTATTTCTCTTTTCACCGTGTAATATGGTTGTACGTTGTAGTTAGCCTGCATAGCGTTACCGAAATTGATAACGTTCGAATTATTTGTAAAATACTTGAAAATTTGTTTCTTCAATGTGAATTCTCAGTTGATAAGACAATTGTGGTGGTAAATAAGTAAACCAACGAGATCACAAAAAAAGCTTAGTTCAAGTAAATTACATTGCGGTAAATTCATTCTATTGTTAAGTACCTTAAAAATTCTTAGGAGTAATCTTAGACTACTCAGATTTAATAAGCATATAGATTACGTAATCGATAAAGTAAATAAAATATTTTATATGCGATTCAGCCTAACATATGCGGTGTTAATTACAATAGTAGATTTATTGTTTATAATTATACGAGCTATTTTCAAATATATATATATATATATAAATTATATAAGCGTTTCTGCTATGAATAAAATTCTAAAAGCTCAAAGAAAATTTCCGCTGACTGTTGGTTCTCTATATAGAACCGTGTCGACAGCGTTACTGGAATATTACCGGCTGATTTAAGTGTGTTATCGAAGCTGCGTTGTAATCAGATTTTAAAATGTTACGATTATCCTTTAGAACACGCTATTATATTTTAGATCGATTAAATTAAAAATATGATAATACTGTTAATATTACGAATTTTATATTTTAAATATATATAGCGAGACAGGTGGAACAGTCCGAGTAATGGTAGATATTAACGTATAGATTATTAAAAGATATTAGGGAAAGAATTAAATTAAAGAAATTATTAAATTTAAATTTTTATATAAGTCAAATCCTAAACTGGTCGTGGTAGCTTCGGCGCATATCTGGAGCGTTTTTAAATTACACCCTGAAGTATTTGAAAATTCTGCGCATTAGACGTTCCCGATACAGTTTGTCATTTCTCGTTTGAACGTCCTTATACTATTGATGCGCGTTCGAAATATAAGTTAAATGTTTGTAGTCTTGATGATGAATTTATTAATGAAACGGGTTTAAACTTATCTAACTGTAGGTGTCGTTCGTTAATTATGTTAATTGTACTATGGGAAAGCGTATTGGAAATAATATAATTTAATCTATATTTAAGATTGCACTCCACGAATAAGGCCAAATTTAAATTAAGAAATAAATATGTACATGAAAATTAAGTATTTCCTTAGATTTTATATTAGTTTTTTTGTTTTGGCATTTCAGTTTATATTTTAAAATTTTATTTTTTAATGCCCGCTTGTTGATAACGGCCTAATAGTCGAAAAGTTTCGTGGTGTTTTATATATATATATATATATATACACATAAATGTAATGATTTTAATTACTTTTAATTAGTGGCGGTTTAATTACATATTAACCTGTAAAATAGATATCAGATAAGCCGAACGTTCTATTTCTTATAGCCGCCGGTGGAATCGTTAATATAGGAAGTAAAAAAAATCCGGAAAAAACACGCCCGCATTTCGAATTGAGCTACACTATCGTTCGTTACGAAAGAAATATTTTCAGTTTAGAACGCGAACATAATTTTATTCTGTACGATAAAAACACAACTAACCAACCACGGATTACGAAAGACACGTCGATACGTTAGAATAAACTTTTGATCGTGAAATAATAAGTAGATACGAAAAATTCTCTATTCCACAATACGACAACACTGATCGATATCGATATATATATATATATATATATATATATATATATATATATATATACGCGAAAATTTTTTAAACTCGAGGCTAATCATTATTTAAATGAATTATACTCGCAATAAGGTAACAAAACTTCGAAAATATTAAAACGACGATGTCTTAGTCTAAAATTTGTCAACATTTTCTAAAATCATTTGTAAAAATTAATTTTTTTTATTTATTTTTTTATTTTGACAATGGTCCATTAAACTTTATGTAGTGAATTTCAATTAAAATCAAAATTCTATTTTTCTTCTTTTACTGGCATCTCCTTGACAGTAGTTAGCCTACATCTGATGATCTAGTATATTTTCTATTTCTAGCGTCTTTTATTATATCGACTACTTTTTTACTTTCTCCGAAACCGGCAGTTACCATTTCTAACCTTCCATGGGGCTTTTTCTCCCAACTAACTCGGTAAGGCCGGCAGGAAGATACCATTTTCCCTGATCTTATACGCCAGGTATTTCCGTTTTCTAACTAGGATGTCACGAATAGGCCACATTTTTCCAATACATATTTATTCGTTCTTTCTTCTGTCCATGCTATACGCTATATGCTTCGCAGGATTCGCATTTCACAAAGACTTCTAGCCGTTTTAGGTTTTATGCACTCGTTGTCAATGTTTCACACGCGTATTTTAATATAAACGCAACATAGCGCTAGTTCAGCCGGAGTTTTAATTGCATATTTTATTTGAATTATATATTCGAGGTTTTCAAACGCTTGCTCTTGGTTTAATTATTGTATCTCTTCCATCGTTAGATATCAATGTTCCTAGATGACCAAAACCGATCAACGTTTTCTACAACTTTGTCTCCAATGTTCGAGACTGCAGTTTTATTACTCGAGCTTGCGAACTTCATCGTCTTAGTTTTATCAACGTTTATAATCATAACCAATTTTTCATCTGTTTTATCTAGTTGATTTAACATTGTCTGTATTTACAGATCCTGCTAATAGAACATTAATAACTGATGCAATTGATTATTTTGCCATTTATTTAAACCCTAGATGATCTATATTAGCGTTCTTAATTATTTCTTCCGCGTATATATTAAACCGTCTAAGGATAAAGGACACCGACACCCTTCATTATCTTACACGGTTTTGTCGAATATTGTTCCCAATATAATCTCTTTAATAGTCGTAGATGTCTGTTGTCTATACCATACTTTCCGACGATCTAAAATAGTTTCTCATGATTAATATTACCGAACGCCTTCAGATACAGACATTCACACACACACACATATATATATATATATATATATATATATATATATATATATATATATTCATGTAATTATATGATTGATTTATCACGATAAAGATCAGAACAAAAATTTTTACAAGGTAAACAAGTAAACAAAATATTTGATCCACGATAGAATTCATAAATGAAATCAAATTGATATGACAATTTCAATACAATACACGAGTACATTTCAAAAAGTGATGATGAAATGAAGTATAAAATATTTTTTTTTTTATTTTTAGTTGAACTTTGGATTAATCAATCTGTCCGAGAAAAAAAATTAACATTATAAAGTAATTTTACATTCTAAAATAAATTTAAATAAAAAATAATATATATATATATATTATATATATATATATGGATTGTCCGATGATAGTAATGAACTTAAGATATAACAATGATCGAAAAATTTAAGTAGTAAATGAACGCGATTGTTTTGCCGAATACGAGGAACAGTTAAAAAACAAATGATTCGAATTCAGAATCATATCGTTATCCTCCGGGTGAGAGCAGGTGCTGGTTTCGACCATTCCAATTCTGCGCAAATGAGCAGGTAGGCAACAATGATTTAGACTAAGCCAAGTGAACGTTGCGATCATGTGAAGCGAAATTGGACCCGCTAAACTTTTTTGGAAAATACCACGATTCTTTGAAAGGAAGTGGTTTACTTATTAAGCAAACGATATTATTATTATTATTATTATTATTGCTATGACCCAGAGAATACGGACGGTTTTGTTTGTTGAATAACGCAATAGGAAATATTGGCTAATATCCAAAACCGCGTGCATCACTCGAGTTATTATGGCATCTTATAGCGAGAAGGAGCGCGCGTTTTATGTAGAACGTTATTTTCGGCGTAAATCCATCTCGACAGTGCAAAGAAAGTTTCGAAAAGAATTCAAAGTTACGCTGAAATACGTTAAGAGTCGCGTCTACAAACACAAGATCTGGAAGATGTGAAAACTCGGATTTCTGAAAAAATTTCAATAATTCATATGCTCGAAAAAGTCTTTGAAAATTTGATCTGAACGATAATCGTAAAATAATCTCTAGTTTTCCAATGTTTAAATAAAATTAGATTCTTTTCGAGTAGTTTTATTCAAAAAACAACAGTCTTCTCTGATATAAATTTTCGACCTTTATCCGAGTTCGCAAAGTGACTAATATTTCTATCTTCTTCTACGTCGTTATCCGTTGATAAATTCTTATTTTGGGATTAGCTTTATCGTGTTTTATATAGACTCCATTTAAAAAGTTACGTATATTACAATAAGCCGGTATTAAGTTAATATAAATCATAAGATAATGGGATTCGATGTATAATATAATATTCGAAGTAATTTAGTTGATTCTGCCGGATAGTAGCCGGTTAATATATTAATACGGTTAACAGTAGTTACTGGAAATTATCAACAGCTATAAGTAGTAGTAGTATAGTAGTTTGAGTAATAATAGCGATTTAAGTAGCAGCTCGGATAGTTTTATCACAATTCTAACAAACACATTTATTAACTATTTCCAACATCGATAAATCGTTTATTTAGGATATTTGCATAAGTAGCCCATAGCTATATTTCGTTGAAGTGACCGGGGCCACAGATAAGAAATAAAATTAAAAACCGGAATATATATCTCATTACACGGAGAACTACCGGTATAATAATAATAATAATAATAATAATAATAATAATAATAATAATAATAATAGTAATAATAACAACTCCACATGTTTCCATTTTACTTTAGAAGAGTAGTATGATAACTATAGGGCAATGCTCATTCAACATTGCTGTTCGATATGTAGATGATAAAATTTATATTTAACCAGCGGGGACTAAAAAATATTTAATTACAAAAGAAAATAAATATTATAACCTAATTAAAACACAAAACTCGCACATGAATGTATACATATATATATACAATGTATATACGTAGTGACATTTCGTTCTGTGAACAACGATTTTTTTATTAAAGATTTTAAAATTTATTTTCACTAGTATTATTCGATGCCTCGTTAAGGTGGCAATAAACTAGAGTAGATACGGCTATAAAAGTTTTATAATCTACTTCCTAGAGTATGAAATAAACATAAGTTTGAACCGGGTTTTCCATTTAAAAGATCGTAAACAACCGGTTGGAATGTTTAAAAACGTAATAACGCAGTTTTTGTTTTTGTTTTTTTTTTGTGGTGGGGGCATTTCATAAACTATTTCGGATACTCTAAATAGTCACATCGATTCGATAAGCGTAGATTTTATACGGATTATTTTTAATTAAATTCACGAACGATTACATAATTTTAAAATATGGCCTAAAGTAAAAACTGTGTTTAACAAATATATAAAAAATCTATGTAAATTTATGCAGGCTCGTACGGTAGTAGTGCACGACTAATTCAAATTACTTTCGAACAAATAACATTTGATGTCGATGTTGAAAAATGTTAGTAAAAAAATATGGCCTACGTATTAATACGAAAAAAAACCAACAAAAGTTATAGATCGAAAGTTAAGCCCGATTATTTTAAAATAATAATAAAAAAAAAAATATAATAATTACATAAATCGGTAGACGAATATAATTATTTAGGTTCCCAACTAACGGAAGGTGCGATGTATCAAGAAATTCCTGATACTGGCGAAATTAAACAACATTTGAAAAAGCACTACACTTAGTAAATAAAATTAAGTAAAATTTCATAAACAGCTTAATTTTTCCAATAGCGATGTACAGCCCCGGAGTATAAATTGACGCTTTTGAAATGACGGTTTATAGGAAGGCGCTTAGAATACCCTGGACAGCACAAATACGTCGATATCAGTTAACATGAAAATCGAAGTTCGTTATTAACAGGAAGTAACAGGAATGCAGTTACTAACTGTTTGAAAATATAAAAAAAGAAAACAGACTCACTCGTCCATACTATACTACAGGGAATACCAGGGGAGTATAGGAACTAAAGATCGATCGACAGATGAAATAAAACAAAAAACTGAACTCACACTGGTTGTAGATACAAGAAAGACAGCATGTCAAGAAGAGTGGTGAAAAGTGGCGCTTACGGTTCCATGTTGAAGTCACACGATGTTACTAAATATCGTCGCGATACAAAGGAAATATAATTATATATATATATATATATATATACACCATTCTCAGCGATAATTAGCGATAATGTAAAATTTTATAACTTCGTAAGAACTAATCACGATTGAAGCTATTTTTTTTTTACAATACGCTTAATTACTATATGATGATGATGATGATGATGGTTCCTAGATATGCTGAAATTTTGTCTGCGTACATTACAACACATCACAGCGCACACACAAGTCACAACAAAATGTAAGCTACTGATAAGAAAATGGCAAAGGTTCACGTGCCGAAGATGTTCCTCCTAAAAAAATATCAGCAATTTGCTCGTGACAATAATGTTATTTGAAAATATCAATCTTGAGTAAGTAGGCGAGTATCTAGCACATTAAAACTGGATTCTTTGGGATAGGGGATTAAACCCCGACAGAAAATTCTACAAAAGGCAATGAGAAATTACTGCTTAAGGATATATGTGTCATGCAATACGGTTAGCGTCCGCTGTTATCAAGTTTCCAAGCTTGGTAATGTGAAATATGCGACTGGCTAGCTAAGATGGATAACAGGTTTAGTGACTGGATGATGACATCACAAAATATCAAGTGAAAGGAAAAATTTCCGGATTAAATTCAAGTCGTCTAAACTGAGAAAATAAACTTTAAAATTAAAAAACAAAAAAAAAACAAAGTGTGTATATATATATATATCACAAAAATGAGGGAATTTAGGGTACGTGGAATGTACGAACACTTGGCGAACCAGGAAAATTTGCAAATGTGATACTACAAATGAAAACACTAAAATTGAATATACTTGGCCTCAATCAGGTAAGATGACCTAGAAATGAAGAGACCTTATCTGAGAATACGACAGCATCTTATTCAGGTGACAAAAATTGAAATCATCATGGAGGAGTGGCTATATTCATTTATAAAGAATGGGATAACAAAATGATCGAATAATAATAATAATTAAGTAAAAAACAACCAGTGAACATCAACATTATACAGGTATACTCACCTACAACTAAATCACCAATTGAGAGGTTTCACCTACAACTAAATCACCAATTGAGAGGTTGAACAATTTCACGAGAACATCGAAGTAATACTAAAAAGCTACAAGAAACATAAAGCTACATACATCATAGGGATTTCAATGATGAAGTGGGAAATACAATTATGCAAAAGATAACGAGCCATTCGGTTTAGGAACTAGAAATGACTGAGGAGATCTATTAGTATAATTTTATCAACAGAGTGACCTATGAAACTAAGTTTTTCAATAAGATCTATCAGAACAGGGAACTACCAGCAGACCGGTTACAGTAAGATTTGTTGCCCTACCCTAAGCAACAAATATAGGTTAATCAGCCTTATGAGTCACGTTCTAAAAATATTTTTATGAGTAATCCATCGACGCGCAATTAAAAAATAAAACATAAAATGAAATCAGTTTAACACCTGTAATGGTATGAGTACAAGAGAAGCACTATTTTGTATAAAAATATTAATCTAAAGACAGCTGGAGTTCTGAAAGTCAGTATACATTTGCTTTACAGACTACAACAAATCAGTTGAAAAAAATAGTACAGTACGCAGAATTAATAACACCAATAAAAGATATGCCCGTCAATCAGCCGGATATTAGGATAATACAAACTCAACTCTGTATGATACCCAGCGTGCAAAGATATCAATAAATGACAAATAAACAGCACAAATACCAATAAGACGGGGAGTCCGAGGATCAAGGCAATTTTTGCCCAATCCTTAGAAGGACATAGTGACGGAATAATAATAGTGGGTGAATGAATTTCAATGGTTCATTTTGCTGACGATACAGCACTTCTAGTAGAAAATATAATTCGAAGACTCCTACGTATAATGACATTAGAAAACGAAACGAAAATAATTAATATAAACATAAGGAAAACGAAATTTATGACAGTCTCGAAGAAACCTAATATAAATGAAAAATTGTTTTTAGATGCCAAAGAAATTGAAAAGGCGGAAAAATCTAAATATGTGGGCAGTTGCAGGATACAAAATAACGATTATGATATGGAAATACAAACTCGTATTGAACTAGCTAGAAGTACATTTATGAAATTTAAAAACACTCTTTGTGATAGAAAGTTAAGCTTAGAGATCAAAAACAAGATACTGAAATGCTACATATGGCATCCATGGACTATAAAAGAAAATATGAAGAAGCGGATATCACCATTCGAAACGTGGTGCTACCAAAGAATGTGGAAAATACCTTGGGCTAAAAAAAAAAGAAACAAAAATGAGGAAGTTTTAAAATTAATGGAACTGAGAAAGTGTTCACAATAGTGAAGAATTGGAAGATAATTTTTTCGGACATTTTATGAGGGGGGAAGAAAAATACAAGCTAACGGGAACAATAGCATTGGGTATGATTGAGGGAAAAAGAAAACCTAGAGGATGTACATCATGGCTCGATAACATAAAAAATAAACCGAAATCAATAAGATAGAAGAATTAGTCAAATTGCAAGAAATAAAAACCGGCTACAGCAGATTGCCCAATTGATAAAAGATGATGGTTAAACAATACCTGTTCGTACCGTCGGAATAAACTATATTGAGCTGCAGTGTGTGTTATTCACCCACTGCACTGAGTTTTATCCCGCGGGCTTCGAACTAAATTCTCATCTGTTATTTCTATTTCTACATAATACGAATTTTATCTTACGATTAAGGATATTGTAAAGCGATTCATAGAAGAAAGAGCCTGCGAGTTACACACAATAAATTTCAACACAATTCGATACTTATATTAGTTATTAGAGTGATTGATTTGGAAACGGTATTTTTCAATATATGTCGTATAGATTTTTAACGACCTTATGTCGTTCGACATATCACCAAAAAGGATATTAACAATTTAGATTATCGTCCACGAAAAAGAATGTTCGTCATATTTTCAGTTACCGAAGGATAAATCAATGACGCCAATTACTAATATTTTGTAGCAATTTTTAAAAAATAAATAAACAACAAAAAAGTAGCTCAGTCCCTAACATTTTTATCGATAAAAATATTACGAAACTTTTCGACTATTAAACCATTATCAACATTAATATATATATATATATATATATATATATATATAAATAAATAAAATTTATAAAAAAATATAAAAGGAAAAAACACGAAATAAAATGTAAAAAAATACTTAATTTAAATGTACAGTACTGCGAAAAAAAGAAAAGTGAAATCCCTCGAGAGAGTGTTCTGGGACCGATACTCTATGTACTTTATAAATGGGATTTACCTCAGAAAACAATACATTCGCTGATAATACGGCAGTTCTGGCAATAGCAGAAGGATAATGTATTGTCAACAAGAAAGTTGCAAACTACATTGGATGACATTTATAATTGGGCTAAAATGGAATGTTAAATTAAACGATACTAAATTAGTGCGTGCGTGAACTTCACTAATAAGCTCATATTGTTTTCTGAGGTAAATCCCATGTATACATAGAGTATCGGTCCCAGAACACAGTGCATGTAAACTTCACTAATAAGCGCATTACACTTATTCCAGGGTATACTAATAATAACAATAATGTTATATCAAATGCAGATACAACTAAATATTAATATTACACGCTAAACTTCGTTGGAAAGTTCACGTAAAAAAGAAACGAGAGTAGGAAATAAGATATGAAAAACTGTATCAGATGATTGGTAGGCGTTTTTCATTAGCAATTTACAATAAAATGTTATATACGAACAAATTTTAAAAACCTTCTGCACTTACGATATACAGTTTTATGGGGATGCCACTAAACAAAACAATAGAAAAATCAAAAAAAGCATGTCAAAAATCAAAAAAAGCATGCAAAAATCAAAAAAAGCATGTCAAAAATCAAAAAAAGCATGTCAAAAATTAAAAAAAGCATGTCAAAAATTAAAAAAAGCATGTCAAAAATCAAAAAAAGCATGTCAAAAATCAAAAAAAGCATGTCAAAAATCAAAAAAAGCATGTCAAAAATCAAAAAAAGCATGCAAAAATCAAAAAAAGCATGCAAAAATCAAAAAAAAAAACATAAATAAAATTTAAATTTTGAAGCTATAAAAAAGAGAATAAATATTTTACCCCTTTATTTATTCCTCCAATTAATATTTTATATATATATATACAAAATAAATATATATATATATATATTAAAAACCTTCTGCACTTACGATATACAGTTTTATGGGGATGCCACTAAACAAAACAATAGAAATATATTATACGTTTCAAAAGTAAACATTTAATCTGAACGCACCCGCATTATGTAAAAAATATACATATTCATAAAGATCAACAGATCGAACACGTCAAAGAAATAATTTAAAAAATTTCAAAATGTCAACGAAAAAGATTTTAAAAAAAAAATAATTTAAATGCTGAAGCGCGTCATCTACTAAATACGGCAGATTTAGCAGACTGAAGAGAACAAACAGCATGAACTAATATTAGACTAATTTAGATATATATATATAGTTATATATAATCTATTATTTTTAGTCAATATGTAAAAACCACAATTCTATTTGGAAAATATTATATTAATATTTATTTATTTATTATTTGTTAAAGTAAACTTGTTTCTATCTAGACTATAGTACAAGAAAAACAACAGTAAAATAACATAATTCTATAGTGAATATGATAAATAACGCAAACAAATATGCATAATATATATATAAACAATTGCGCTAAATAGCAGGAAAAATAAAAAATTTCTGTCTAATATAAACGTTAATTAAATTTTAATAAGTTATTTTTATATCTCTTTTTTATGACGTTAAAGAACTGACAACTTTTCGTAACATTACAAGGGAAAAAGAGCCCATGGTGGATTCAGAAGAACGAACTGCCTCGAGGAGGTGTAATGGCATCCATCCTCTACAATATATATACGAACAATCGGCCGGTCAGCATAAACACGAGGGAATTTATTTATGCTGATGACACTACCATCGCAGTGTAAGCTACTCTTTTTATTATATATCAAAGTTTTAGTGATTTTACGTACATTTTCGTTATTTTTTAAACTTCTAAAACCTGATAACGACTTTTTTTTTCAAATTTTCTTCTCAAATAACGAGTTATTATTTTATTTTTTTAATGTATATATATATATATATCACTCAAACTCGAAATTCCACTTTTAGTAAAGATTTTCAACGAACGGGCTCTCGAAATCTGTTCCGTCGTAATCAAATATTTACCGCAGTTCGCGATGTAGTTTATTTTATATCGTCGTTAAAATTTCCAAATGAGTTCCGTGTTCTCGTTCGTTTTTGTTCTGCGGTGTTATATTTCGATTGAAATTCTTACAACAACTTCTTAAGTGGAACTTTTACGATGATTAACGCGTTGTGGATCGATACAATCTAGAACAAACTATAGTTCTGGAAATTTTTATTATCGGCGGTAACCGGGGGATTGTCTAATACGATAAATTAGCTTCGAGCCATCACGAACGTACTTTTCTCGCTTACCGGGGACGAAAATTGTTATTTACACGGCTGTTTAAAAATAACGAATAAGTGCGCGTTGCAGCTTAAGGCAGCCACACTGATCGATATGATTCTTCTCTACTCGAAACAATCGTGGATGCGGCTCGATAAAATATATACCGCGGTATCTCTTAAGCTATCTATCTATATATTATATACATAGCGACGATTCTTTTTCTCTGCGATCGTGGTTTATTTATTTAAAAAATCTACCGTAAGCTATAGAAGAACCGTGCGCTATTTACCGTGAAATAACAAACAACACCCAATTAATTCTGGCTGTCTCGTTATAAATAAACGTTATATCTAGCAGCAGCAATCTACCTGTTCCGAAATCCGACATCTAATTCCTATCCGACGCTCGAGCGAACTGTGTATTAAACGAAAAGATAGATTATACTACCTCGGTCGTAGAAAATTCGGTTATTTTAAAATATTTGCGGGTTTTTTTCTCTCTCTCTCGTTTTCCTAATAATAGTCTAAAAAGACAAGGATGGCGATAGTTAAAAAACCGTATCGGCAACGAACATGAGCGCGAATTTAGGTAGAATTTGATCGAAGTATGCGCATTAAAATCAAAAGAAATAAACGACTAAAAAAATGAACAACGACAAATGAGTTAAAATCACCGAATGTTCACTGAAACCGCGAAAATTTTCGGTTATTATTTAGTGATTTGTTTTATTAACTAGATTCTGTTGTTTATTTTTGAAAAATCTTTTCATTCTACAAAAAAACAAAAAACAAAAAAGTAATTAAAATCGATAAATTTTATGTTTAAAAAACAGCAAAACTAGAGCACGGACTTCATATAAGGAAGGTACCGAGTTGGAATAGGATCGGCGATGCAAAAGTTACACAAAATAGAAATAGAAATAATCCTAATGGAAATAAAACCATATGCGCGCTAGTTATAGTATACTACAAAAAACACGTGTACAGCTGCATTGTGCCATGACAACAAAGCGATTATAAACAGCTCTTCCGGGTATGTGCGTCTATCTGCGTTAACGCCACATATTAAGATTGCCTCGTACGCTACTTACACTGTACAACAAAATATGCATAGGTAAAAGTAGTTGTCTTAACGGAGACGATACTTGATGAGTATCGTATACAAGTATGAAATTTCTTTTGAATTCTCGTTAAATTTATATTTTAACCATTTCGGTAATTAATTTTGGGGGCAAATTCGTAAATTTTTATTTACGTACAAAGTAGTCCTAAGTAAAATATAATTAATCCTATTTCGATAGTCCTAGAGTATGTTTTCAGTTTCACGTATCAATTTTTCGCGTAAAACTATAAGTTTCGGTACACGAAGTAATTCTAAACGAAATATAGTTAACCTATTTTTACTGTTTTTTCGAGCACAGAGTGTTTATTCGATAACTCTAAACGTGTTTATATAAATACTTTTACAATCTTCACCGGCCAGATAAACCAGGCTCTAGATAACGCGTACAAAAATTTCCGGATACTTTGTCTATATTTCATCGATGTTAAACTTCGATTCACACTATAGGTATAGGCATGGTCACGCTCACACGACGTTCATACTTACGGTCAGGCTTCAGTCAGTCTTAAACCGTCAATAATCAAATTCGGTCGTATTCGGCTTTTAATCGAAAATATTTCGATAAATTAAATTTAAGAGATAAATTAAATGTTTACATAAATAATAACAATTATGATTATATCGATTAATCGTTATAAATTAAAAATTATTTAATTTTTTCATTAATTTCGTGTAATGCACTTGTCACGTTTAAAACGTTTCTGTGCAGCCGACGTATGAAAAACTAAAATACTTATTAATATTATATTTATTATATTAATAATTGATTAAAAATGTCGGAAACACATTATTATATATAATACGCTCGAACGCAATTTGTAATTTGACACCAGTTTTTCCAGCAGAACAGCGGATAAAAGTTAACCCGAGCGAGAACGAAGATCATTCACACTATCGGTACATGCAGTGCAGGGACAGGTTCGGTTTCGACCGGTCAAAATTTCTTTCGAATTTATCGTGACTGGAGCGAGACCGAAACTTGAGCCTTACCGATAGTGTGTAAACTTACGTTCTTTCTCATTTGAGAATGTTTTACCGCATCAAGATCAGTACCTATAATGTGAATCAAGCCTAATGCTGCCAACAAAGAGTTAATTGAAATTCGACCGAGGTTATTTAATCGCCGACAGTACTTACACAAGGCTACAAGTGGTACCAAAAGTTGCGTTGTAAAATTATATCGAATGATTAAACCTTCCAGGTATTTCACTAATTCGTTAATAAAGTAATTTTATTTGTAAATTTCTCGATAATGATAAAATTAACGTGTGTAACAGAAGGGATGCATCGGAGAAAGAATGCGGTTGCAAGACCGCGAACAGATTGCATTTCACAGATACTCGAAGATGTAACGGTGTTATCGTATGAAGTACTGAAACGGATGTCACAGATGTGGAAATCACTGTGACAAACCAATGTTCGGATTTATGATGATAAATCGGTGTAATATGGTTCATTATACACGCGTTCACCGCAGTCATAAATATCGTTCACTTTAGTTATCGTATTCTGGTTATTTAATAATTTTAATTTTATCATATTTCGAATTGTTATTTAGTAATATCGTTAATGAATTTTTACGACTTACTTTGCTTGTACGGTACAGTTTTCCCGATAATTTAATACTTATTTTATATAATTTAATTACAAAAATTAGTTAAAATCACTAAACGTTTATTTTCTTGAAAAAATCACAAAGCTTTTCGGTAATTACGCCATTATCAAGTGATATTTAAATAAAAATAAAGATTTAAAAAAACACAAAAATATAAATTTAAGATCACAAACAAGTATAAAGTGAAGAATAGATACTTAAAACAATCTGACGGTGACAGTTGTGTTAACTTTTATCGATGCTACGAATTTTATATGTCGTTTTATCTACGAAATAATCGATATATAAATGCTTCTTTTTCTATAAATATTTTTACAACTGAAAAATTTCGTGTGTACCACCCACATTATTAAAATAGGGAATTTAGTAAGTTCACCGTATAAAAGAATAACGCGACTGAAAATCATCCGGGTAAAATCGGCTATCGTAATCGCTATAGATAAAAGTTAATTGATTGGAAAATTAAAAATTAAATTTATCAGATTCGATTTATATTAACGCGTTTGAATTAATTTTAGAAATTTATACAGCCATTACCTTCTAATAACGCTTTATTCCTAACAGACAGGGGGGTGGTACATCTTTTACATCTGACCTATGCGAGATACCCGAACCACGCCTACTTGTGATATCGATAAGATATTCCACTAATAAAAGTTGTATATATTTTTTTAACTATTCTCCACGAATAATTTTCAACGCGCTCTTACAACTTTCTAAGTATTATCGTGAACGTATTTTCACACACGCGCGTACTCAATAATGCGATCCAGATTTTTCACATTCTTCTCCTATATAATACGTTATTTCGAGTCGGACGACATTATCGGGACATTTATTTTTTTTTTGGGCTTTCTCTATCGCGGTAAACGTCAGATTCGTCTGTGTAAATCACTGAGATCATTAACCGAAGAAAGAAAGTCACGCCTCACGCGAATAACTTACCGTTCGAATAAGAGAAGAGGTGTGTTCCATCGGTAGATCTCGTTGATTAATCGTTCTTTATTAAATGATGGTCGTTCCGTCCGAGGAACAAGTCCATACCAAACGGATGCTGATTATATAATTGAGCTATCAACAGTACATGAATAAGTATCGAAGTAAATTAACCGGATCATCGACTGCGTTCATCTAACTACGAGCTAATTTAGGTTTCAATATGCGATAGTATCGTACGCGAATGAAAATTCAGTTAACAATATTGAAATCATCCTATCGTATATCTTTATCTATTTCAAAACCGGTGTTCGCCAATTTATCGATTTAATGAGCAGGATACGTTGAAAGTTATTTTTGTATAGTAAGATAAATAAATAATTGTACAAAGTATAGAAGATTTTTTAAGGAAAAAAGTAAATGAAGAATAAAAGAAAAATAAATCTTTTATTTCTAAAATTCAGGTCCGTAAACATAAATTATAGATATATCGTGTACCGGAGCTCGCCTTACCACGATAGCTTACAACATTAACTAATTAAGGTAAATAATAAAAAAAAAAAAAGTGTAAGACTAGGACATATAAAGCGAGCTTAATATTATATAACGCTGAAACTAACAATTAAATATGAAACTAATTAATATAACATCGCACTAATAATTAGAACAATATTAAGATCATTATAATAAATAATTTTTAATACGTCTATGCTTATATTTTGTATACATAAACATTAGCTGCCTACAATCATCGAAAAATTTACGCGATATGTTAAAAATGTAATTCTTAAACGAGAGGTAATTTCAGAATATTACGCATTAACGGGGAGAATTTAGTATGCACCTAAGGCACCTATTCCGAATGAGCCGCAATTTATTATATATATTTTTTTATTTTTTTATTTTATTTTTTTTTAATTTCAGATGTACTCAAGAAACAACCAAAAGGCCATGGCTAAAAACCGTAGTGGCCTTATAACTGGTTTTCTATTATTATGAGTCTTTCATCATCATTGTACACCCTAACAAATATAAATATAAAAATAAAATAAAGATAAATATATACACATATATACAAATATATACAATAATTTTCTGATAATTATAATAACGTGTGAAATATTTAAAACGAAATAACATAATACCGCAATTATCTATAATTACATAAATATCATTATAACAATCCAGAAACCCAAATACTTTCATAATCCATCACCTTTTAAATTTGGAATTGATTTTTTTCTTTAATGTATATCATTAACAAGTTGAACAAAATTTTCCCATTTATTAATATCCATTTTGTTGGTAACTCTTTTATTATATTTTTGGCAGTGCCGCAATATATGTTCCATATTTTCAACTGCTTTACATTGATCATATGTATCCACTTCTGATATTTTAAATCTATTTAGATAATAATTACAATCGCCATGTTGAGTCAATGCTTGTGTTATAAAGTAGTTTAAATATGTTTTCTTGTTTTTATTATATTAATTTATATCATATATTATTTTGTAAGTATATCTTCCATTTTCGGCGTTGTCTCATCTGTCCTGTCACTTCTTGCATATTTCTAATCTAAATGTTTTTTTACAACTTTCTACCTTTCTTCATTCTCAATTGATGATAACATAACCTTCCTGTATTTTTTTATTTAACAACTGCATTTTTTCTTCTATCATTAAATCGATTGGTATTATTTTTGTTATAACCTGTAATGCGTTATTTGATGTTGTTCTGTATCCAGCAGAGATATTAAGTAAAAATTTTCTCTGATTTGATATTATACTTCTATATGAAATTTTACTTATATAATTACCATATATCCCGGAAGCCTACAAATACATATTTTGAACTGTAGCTATATACAGTATTCTTTTTTGATTACTACTTATTCCCCATAACTTTGAACCTAGGCGGCATATATTAGCATATATTTTTAATGATTTTTCATTTAAATATTTAATGTGTTGTTTAAATTTTAGTTTATTGCCAATTATTAATCCAAGGTATTTAATACAATCAGTTATCTTCAATTTTTCATTTCCAATTAAAAGTTTTCAAATTATTGATTTTTGTAATATTTGTTTGATATTGATCATCGTTGCAATACATTTTTCCTTTGATAATTGTAAGCCTAATTTATTTATTACTCTATTAAATTCTATTTGCTTTCTTTATTTATTATAGAACACCGAACAGAACAAATACCGAAAGTATTAGTGTTTTATAAATAAGTTTATTGTGTGCATTAAAGAATAATTTCGTATTAATATAGTAAATATGTCTAATGAACTTAAGTTTGTTGTCAAAAACAACACCTAAATACCGAATCTGACCAGTTAATGCAGTTTCTCGACATTGTCAGATTGTTCCGCAATTTTGGTCGTCTGCGTGTAAAGAAAATTTCTTCGGTTTTCGATGGATTGATATTAATTTTCCACTTACAATAATATCTGAGAATACGTAATATGCCGATTTGAAATCTATTCAGGATAGTAGCTGGTCTAAATGCGCTACAAAAAATAGCCGCATCGTCTGCATAGAGTGCCACTTGTGAAAGTCATATAAGTATAATGTGAAAAGGAAAGGTTTCAACACACATCCTTGCGGAACACCTCCTAAACACGTTTTAATTGAAGAGACTCAATCACCAACAGTTACATAAAAAGTTCTACTGCGGAAATAAGTACTAATTAATTTAATTAAATAAGGAGGAAATTTACATTTAATCATTTATCATGTAGTATCAAATGCTTTACCAACGTCAAACAGCAGCATACCAGTGTGTTTATTACAATTAAATATCACAACAAACTCGACTACCCTAGATATTTTATGAGACGTATAAAAATTTTGACGAAAAGGAAATTATACATTGGAAATAATACGGTTAGCATGAGAGTATTTCTTTAATTCAGTTAAAATAATTTTTTCTGCGACCTTACTTAATTTTCTAAAGTAAAATAACTAGCCGGATGTTAAAAATCTGAGAACTGTCTTTCCCTGATTTATGTATAGCAATAGCTTTCCGGTTTTCCATTTGTGCGGAAAATAACCGAATTTAAACAAGCAGTTCAATATATTAGTAAATTCTACGATGACCTTTAACGCGAGCTTCTTAATTACTATATCATGTCCTATAGAATGTTTAGCTTTAATTTATTTAATAGTAATATAAATATCTTTCGGAGCGACAAAAATTGCTTTATCAACAGATGCGACAGGTTTAATATATTTATTAACTTTAGATCGAACTTTGCTTGTCTGATAATTGGAGCCAAGGTTCAAATTTTGACTATATAATATTCATACGCAAGGAGTTCAGATTTTATTCGCCTCCAGCAGTGCATTATTGTCCAGGTTCTGATGCATATAGGAATCGGAGAACACCAGCGAGTTCATAAGACGCATTATCTCATGGCTCTTCCATATTTTCGTTATTTGTAATAGCGCCATTTTTTCTATCTTTATTCTCCGTTTGATTTCCTTTGTTGAGCTTCCGTCCTTCGCAATGAACGTTCCTAAGTATACAAATCTGTCAACCACTTATAAGCCATCTATACTTTGTGGACTTTGTGGTTGACTGTTGCTATCTATAATCATTATCTTGGTCTTTTTTCTGTTTATATATCAACCAGGTTCTTTACTTATGCTTTCCAATTTTCCAAGGAGGCTGACCAGTTTTTATCCGCGTATCGCAGGTTATTGATTGTTTTTCCCGCAATTTTTACACCATCTTCCCATTCTTGTAGGACGCTTCTCATTATCCACTCGCTATAAATATTGAACAATATCGGGCTTAGTATGCAGCCCTGCCGTACACCTTTTCTTGCTTTGAATTCATCCGACAGTTTATTACCTACTTTAGCTCTACCTTTGTTAGATGTATATAACGATTTAATAAGACCAATTAGATGACGCGAGACACCGAGGTCACTTAATATTTGTCATATCCCATTGGATGTGGTCGAATGCTTCACTACAATCAATGAGGCAGAAGTATGCTGTGACATTGAATTCCCTACATCTTTCGATTATTTGTTTTAAGTTAATTATTTGTATTCGTATACCCTTGTCAACTATCTTCTAACACCGTTTTTAAATCTGACAAGCACGCGTATACCTAACGCTAAATTGAAAGAAGATTTGTTTCACTTCCTATTGACTGATTGTTTGTATAGATGTTAAACATGATCGGAGCCATGACGATACCCTGCGATATACCGCTTAAATTTCGTGCATATACTATAAGGTTACCATAAAGAGCAGTCAGTGCATATAATAAATGCAGGGAGGTAACAACATGATCAACTGATGGTACTAGTCACGTCAGTATAAAGGGAAGTTATATTGTATTTAAAAAAAATACACAGGCGAAGCCGTGGGTAATTTCTAGTATATATATATATATATATATATATATATATATATATATATATATATATATATATATATATATGTATATACATATGTATATATGATGATGAAGAACGCTGTAATAACGATCAACACAGGTGACAAAATAATACCAAACCATCAGTTTGGCTTCCGCGCTGATCATTCCATTATATACCAGTGTCACCGATTGTCCGAAGCAATCTCGTAAACTTTGGAGAAAGGAGAGGTGTGCTCGGCTGTCTTCCTTGACGTCGCGCAGGCGTTTAATAAAGTTTGGCATCCAGGATTCTTTATAAACTTCAAAAATGCGTGCATCCGGATTTATACGCATTCTTTAAATCATACTTAGTCTAAAGGGCATTTGTCGTTAGGATTAATGATTATTTCTTGGAAGAGCGAACAGTTTTATCTTCGGTGACGCAGGGCAGCCTAGATGGACCGCTATTATACTCCATCTACACCAACGATCTACCCACTTTAAGATTAACAATTGTGGCCACTTTTGCCGACGATATTGCATCCTTGTGTCTAATCCAAATAGAGATTACGCAAAAGCTTTAACCCAGTGAAATGCCAATACATCACATTTCCAATCTACAAGTAATGTGTTCAAAGTTGAAAATCGAAGACACTGAAATTCTGCAAACAGACTCAGTATGTTACTTGGGTTTGTTCATGGATAGAAGACTGACATGGCGTTAACACGTGGCGCAGATAAGGAAAACTGTGATTACTCATGCCAAAATGTTGTACCCGTTACTAGAAAAAAATCAGGTTTTAACTTGAATGTCAAAAGAAACCTATATTTAACAATCATTGCACCGATCTGGAAATATGGAATCGAGCTGTATGCTACCACATGAAAAAGCAATCTATTACGGATACAACAACAGTCGAAAATACTACGCATAATCACGTCCACGCCGATCTATGTCTCAAATTTAAGACCTCACAATGACCTTTTCATAACATCGATTCTAGAAACTTACACCGAACAGTACAAGAAATTAACTACAAAATAATGCAAATCCAAACATAAGCAGAATGTATACGATCACATTGCCGGACAATCCCCAGAGACAATTAAAAAGAAGAAAATGGTGCCGCGATGCCCTTCCTATTAGATGAATATAACAATCTAAGTTAACGTAATTTAATCTTATCTTCAATCCTCTTAGGCTAGTCGACTGATTGGAGTCGGTAGTCTAATACTTACTTCTCCTTTTATTGTTTCCTATCCTCTATTTCCTTTTCCCTCGACTTAATTCTTAGCACTGTTGGTTGTTTTATTTTATACCGGTACAACGGGGAGGGAGAAAGTATATTACCGAGTTTTGGGACTCGGATTAATAATGTGTATATATAGCTATTACACATATTACATAATTTATAACTATTAATTATAAACCAAACAAAATATATAACACCAATAATCACTAAAAGTTTTTTATTTCGAAGCTTTTCGACAATTACGTCATTTTCAAGCACGCACAAATAATGTAAACTTTTAGTGATTATTGGTGTTATATCTTTTGTTTGGTTTATAATTAATAAAATCACTACTCTCCAATATATTCAACAATTATAACTATTAATTTGACTTTTCATAAATTGTGTATAGTTATATTTAGTTTCCATATAATTATATACTATATATATATATTTTAAATCAACTGTTGTACATATAATATATTCTGTGTGGCTATAGTTGGTTTTTTTCAATGTATTAAAAAAAAATTGAACAAGTCCAGAGTTTTAAATACCTTTACAAATTATAATAGATCTTTATTGTGATACTGAAATTAACTCTAGAACTGGACTAGCAAAATGCGCGTCTCAAAGAACGCGTATTAAGAATACCGTCGAAGCTTTGAAAAAAGTATATTGTACATGTACATATGGCCCATAGACCCTTAGAGTGCTGAAACCTGGACATTAAATAAAGTGAATGTAAATAAGTTACAAGCATTCTTGATGTGGGCTTGGAGAAAAATGTAATGGATAAGCTGGGTAGAAAAAATCCGAAATGAACTATAACAAATTGAACAGAAAAGGTTGTTATTAAATCGGATACGGAAAGCACGATTAACTTGGACAGGTCCATGTACTTCATTTCGAAATATTCTCGAAGGTAAAATCCGAGGAAAAATAACCTGCGCAAGATTGAGAAACATATTTATAACAACCCTGTTTTAAAAGACACCAGGTTAAAGAACTACAGCGAGTTAAAAAGAAAAAAGCTGCAGAAGATCGGAAAAGATAGAAGATTACTCTCATTGCAATGGACCAGTCTAAGGACTTTACCAATGATGATGATGATATAGTTGCCAGACAGCATAAGTCGTTATAAGCTATAAAAATTTGTTTTTAATCATATCTATATACTCGATTGAATTCTTTCCAAATTAATTCAAATCAACTATATGATTCGACTGGAGTATTTGGAGAGCACAACCTAACCTAAATCCTGTCGGATAAACAAATACCCGTTGACCACATGCGCATTACCGTCTCATGTAACGGGTTCTTCAGCATTCACCGCCATACGAGGCAATTGTGAAAAACGTTCGGTATACATATTTTTAAGTGTTTTTTCACCTTTGGTCAGTTTAATCTAGCTTTAAATATATAATTTATATTAGCATTCTTTATGTACATACATCCTCGAAACGACAACAGATTTATTACTATATATAGTATAACACTTAAGGGCCGAGATGATAATGTTGGTAATCTTTAAGAATAACCTTCTTTCTGGATTGAACTTATCACATTGCCATATCATACGTTTATTGATCCTTCTAAACCCGAATAATCGCAAGTCGAGCTATGAATAATTCCTAAACGCCGTAGGTTAACGTAGTCCCTCTCTATTTTCTTGTCTACATACCTTAGATTCCTATCGACTGTCTATTTTACTAATATACAGGATTTTCCTTTTGGTTGTGTTTCTGTTATATACACGTGTTCTCCTCATTGTTGAAATAACCGATCCTTAATAATTGTGATATAATTGTTTAGCTTGTTTTATATTATTCCGTTCACTTCTAGTTAGGGCATCGACTGTCTCGTTCCGCCTGGAATCTGCCTAAAATTTATATTTTGGTGTTAAACTTTTTAAATTTATTTACTACTAATTTTCATTTATACGTTATAAACCTTCTTTGAACTCGCGTGTCTTTCGATGATGGTAATAATGTATTAAATAATAAATAAATAAAAAATCGAGTTTTTCGAGAAAATCGATCGAATATTGATTTAAATAATAATAATAATAAGTATTAAATAAGTTTCGAACACAAACATCAATTACGCTTTTATGTCGGATAGTCGATAAATCTGGCCTTTTAAATAAATTGCAGTCTATCGAGCTCGAAGTACTACTCGAAGAAAAAAATCAAGTCAAACGACCGCCGTCAAAATGATAAGAGAAAGTCTTTTTACGAACGGAGTTCAGATCGTATATCAGTCTAGAAATTCAACTTTTACAGCGGTATTCGTTGTTACTCGAAGATTAACCGTCGAGATAATCTCGAAGTCGTTGTTGACGCGGGTTAAAAGTACTATGACGTTATCATCAGCCTATAATAAAAGGTTCATACCGACCACGATGGAAACCGTCCGATTATCGAGGGTTCGCCGGTATACAAGATTAACTATTCTCTGACGGCGACGTGCTTTATTAACAACGTCGATGTAAATGTGTTCGAGACACGCGAATAGCTTGTTTCGTTTTCCGATTATTTATAAAATAGATTAAAAGGTTCAAAGGTTTCATCGAGCAAAAAAAATAAAAGAAAATAATCAAATAAAACAAACGCGAAAGCGGTGGTATTTATACAGTAATCCGCCAAACGTTAAAGAAGAGACGGCATCTATATAATTATTCTTAAAAGAATAATTGCCGGTATTACCTTACGATTACTGAATTGGAATTTTTGGATTTTAATTTTTTTTTTAGGAATATCTGATAATTACGACCGTTGAAATGTCTAAATTATTCCATTCTGCTCGAGAAAAGGAAATTTAAATTGATAAACAGCCCTTTACAAATTATTCATAAATTAAGTCGCACGAACTAACTTTAAAAATTTATTAAAACGAGAAGACGGAAAAGCGCATGTATACCACATAAACAGACATATACACGCACACATTCCAACACGCATATGAAAATTATTATTTATATATATATATAAATTTTTTAAATCAGTTCACCGCTGGACGTAGGTTTTCCACAATTTCTACCATTTGTTCCCAGCTTTCTGAATCCAGTTGCTCCCCGCTATCAGAATTATATCGTCATACCAACGAGTCACCGGTCTGTACAAATGTTTCTTCTTATCAATTATCATTCACTGTACCCTGCTTAGGTTTACTTCAACGTGATCATTTCCTCCAACACGTTTCAAAGTCCGGGGTCTTCTTCGGTATTCAAGTATTTCGCTTTAGGTCGAACCGTCTTATATTAAATATTAATATAGTCTTATTATCCTTCTAATATTTGCTTTTATCAGAATCATTGTATAAAAACCATGTCGCGGTGGCGTAGTTGCTAGAGTGCTCAACTGTCAACTTAACGGTCGGCGGTTCGAAACCAACACGCGACATAGAAAATTTTCATCATTATTTAATTCTTAATTATCACGGAGTAGGCAGTAGCACCCCACTCCCTATAACATCATATGCGTGCACATCTGTGTCGCATATAAAGCATATAAATAGTGTGTTGAAAGCTAGCTCATTTTGTATGTAAAAATAAACGTACAATAGCTAGTCACGACGTTAACAAACAATACAACAATTGACGATATAATGAACACACTCACTATATAGTTTCGTCTTTAAACACGTTATTATTATTTTATTAAATAAAAACACATTAATATTTCGTCGTTTATAAATACGTAACTTAGTTCGCTGGAAGCTAACCATGCTAATGATGTTCTGCGATCTAGTTCTGTCGGCACCATCTTTTTCTTTATAAATGAATAAATTAGAAATTGCAACGTGACATAATGGAAAGGAAAATGATAAGTGTAATGAAATTTCGTAAAATAGTTTAAAAACCAGATGATTTAACGAAAGTAGCGAGAAAATCAAAATGGACATTTGATACAAATGGGTGCTGTCGAAAATATACTTGTGAAATAAAAAAAGGAAACGGAAGGAAACCTCAGCTCAAGTTGGTCTTAATTCATTATCATTAAATTTTAATTGTTCTTAATTTGTGTATTTAAGGGTATTTAAATGAAATAAAGGCTCGATTATTACGATTATTACACACACACACACACACACACACACACACACATATATATATATATATATATATATATATATATATATATATATGTATGTATATATAATACTGAACAAAAAGAAATGTTCAATGCTGGTCATTGATAAAGAAAACAGAATACAACAACCTTTGGCTCAATTACGAGTTATAGAAATTAAAGATAAATTAATATATTCGGGGACATGCATATCCAAAAATCGTGGATCAAAAGCAGAAATAAGGAGACGGCTAGCATTGGCAAATGTTGGAATTGTAAAACTAAATCGCATATGGAAAGATGATAAGATCGCTAAAATAGTAAAACTGCGACTTCTGAAAACGTTTGGTTTTTTCTATAGCGACATACGATTCTGAAACATGGACGATTAATAAATCGATGAGGAATAAGATCATAAGATTGAAGCTTTTGAAATGAAGGGATATCGAAAAATTCTAAGGAGACCATGGACGGCTCATAGAACAAATGATTCCGTTTTGAAGGAGCTTAAAATTGATAACAGGCAGCGGTTGTTACCTAAAAGTCCCACGGGAAGACTTTTCGGACACACAGTGCGTGCAAACGGGTTGGAGAAAATGATCCTGTAGGAGAAGATCGATGGAAAAGGATGTAAGGTAGACCGATGACCCGTTATATTGATCGAATTATGAAAATAGGTGGTTCTGATTTACAACAAATTATTGAATCTAGCCAAGAATCGAAATAAGTGGGGACGTTTGGTAGCTTGCGTTACATAAGATCACGGCATCGTCCGGATACAGATAACGAAAGAAGAATAAGAAGAATATATATATATATATATATAATGAAAAAAGCCTTAGTGAGAGTTTATATAAAAACTGTGTATCTATGAAAAATTTCTAAAGAATTTTAAAATAATAAATGGTGATTATTCCTTCGGAAAACGTTTTAAATTATCTAGTTTGTACGCAATATCTTTGTATTCCTTTGTTTAATTTGTTGAATTACTTTATCTGTAAGTACACGTGCGTATACATTTATCTTCGTGATAACACTGTAAGATTTTTTTCTATTGCGCAGATATCAATTATCGTCTAGTAGGTAGCCAATAAGTCGTCAATTTAAAAAATATTTTATAAGATTATATTTTGTATTAATAATTTTTTCTGGAAAGAATCGTTGATATATTCGGTACAGAAAATTCTATTGAATGGTAACATTACTTTTTTGTAAACAGAAAATATTTAAATGTGTAAATATATTATTGTTCTTCTTCTTATATCTAGTGTAATGCATGCTGAGATCAAGCATTAATTCACGATTACCTGAATTAAGTTATTGTCATGACACATTTAAAATAAAATCTCTTTGATAATTTATAAATATGATCATAAATATAAGTAGTTCTATATCGATTAGAAATCTGGAATTTGTTTCTTTATTAAATATCATCCTAAAGTACAGAATCTAAATGATTAATATGACTATGTAATAGATTCAAACAACAGGGTAATTCTTTTTGCTAAAAAAGACAACTAAATAAGGATATAATATGTCTGGTTTCTATAATTCCTGTCTTTAAGTAACGAATCGTTGTAGTTAAAATTTTACGTATATATATATATATATATATATATATATATATATGCAGAACATTTGGTACACTCCGCATATGATAGAAAACATTATCATTATATGTTTGAGTCGTCGCTGGATGGCCACCCATAACCGAAATCAGTTGGAACTATGAAGAAGAAGAAGAATATATATATATATATCTTCATTTATCCACTCGTTGTCCGAGTATGGAGTGGCATCCACTGTTTATGTGTCCTAGAGTAGTTAATCAAAACCGATGTACATTCCTTTCCGCGTGCATCACATATAAAGGCGCCAGAATTAATGTAATCTGCTCCACGAACGTCGTTTCATTTTCCTTTCCTCCGCAATTCGAGCGTTTTGATTTCTTACTGCTTGCTAATCTAGTCCAAGATTGAAACAAGTGGCGACGTTTGGTAGCTTGCGTTACATAAGATCACAGCATCTGGATACGGATAACGAAAGAAGAAGACATACGTATATATATATATGTGTGTGTGTACTGTGCGGAAAATGACCTTACTATAATGAATACATATTTTAAACAATCTATTACACGTTTATACATGTGGAGATCTCCGGGGGACAGAGTAAGAAATCAAACAGATTTCCTCATTATTAACTCAAGATGGAAATCCAGCATTCTGAATGCTAAAACATATCCTGGAGCAGACTGTTGCTCAGATCATCAACTACTTGCAGCTTAGTTACGGTTGCGTTTAAAATCCGGAAAGACAACTGCAGGAGCGCATAAAACAAGACTTAGTAGTGAGGATTTTAAGCTCTTTACAGACCAAATTAAAGGGACACTAATGAAATGTGAGCTTAAACAAGACAATCCAGAACACTCCTGATTACAGATAAAGGAACCATAAATGAGACAATGATTTCTATAAACGTAAAGAATAAAAATGGGCAAAGAAAGAAGCCGTGGCTGTCAGACACAACTTGGCATTTGATACGAGAAAGAAAGAAACAGAAAGCAAAAGTACTAAGCACGGTGGAGGCACAACAATCTTATATCCTAATGAATTGACAAGTTCAAAAAACTGCAGACGAAACAAAAATGAATATATTAATAACATATGTGATGAAGTCGAACATCTTGCGGAGAAAATGAAACCAGAGATCTCTACCAAAAGATAAGAGTATTATCAAGAGACTTTAAACTGAGAAAGTGGATAATTAATGACGCTGACGGAAATGCAATTACGAATAAGAATGAGGTAGTTAAGCGTTGGAGAGCATATTGCGAACATTTATATGAAGATAAGCCGGCGATAGTAAGCACAGTGAAAACTGAGAATATAACACAATATGAACCGGACATGCTACAATCGGAAATTCAAGATACAATTAGAAATTTAAAAAATAATAAATCACCGGGAAATGATGGCATTTATGCGGAATTACTCAAGGTACTCCCAACCAACGGATAATACACACACTGTGTAATCAAATATGGAAAACGGGCAGATGGTCGAAAGATACAGAGTCTATCATCATTCCTATATACAAGAAAAGTTCGAGCAAACAGTGTGAGAACTACAGAATAATTGCACTGATATCACACGCAAGTAAAATCCTGCTTCACATTATTAATAACAGGCTGAAACAATATGTAAACGGGCAAATAGCAACAGAACAAGCTGGATTTGTTACTGGCAGAGGGACCAGAGAACACATTTTATGTACACCACAATAAATTGAAAAAAGTATCGAATATGACAAGCCAATGTATTTATGCTTTATTGACTATCAAAACGATCGATTGTGTGAAATGGGATAAAACTATTGGAAATACTAACCTTCACGGGCGTACCAAGACGTGTATCCTACTTAATAAATAATCTCTATGTCCAAACAGAAGCCTGAGTAAGGCTTGATGGCGTTGTTTCAGCAAAATTTCGTCCGCAGAAAGGCGTAAGGCAAGGTTGCATATTGTCCCCCCCTACTTTTTTTACATATATAGCGAGTATATAATGAGACACGCCTTAGAAGGCTATAAAGGAAGAAAGAAAATAGGCGGATATTGAGTTACAATAAAAACAAAACAAAAATTATTGTAATAAATAATGATAATAATATACAGGATATAGAAATAATAAGCGCATATACATACTTGGATCATTAATAAATAGCCATGGCGGAAGTGGAGAGGTGATGAAACACAATTAACAAAATCTGCGATGGTGAGATTAAATAAAATTTGGAGAGATCATTCCAATAGTCGTTCGACAAAAATAAGGCTTGTCAACACTTTAGTATTTGTCATATTTGCATATAGAGCCGAAACTTGGACATTACATAAGCAAGACAAACGAAGAATTAATGCCTTCGAGATGTGGATATGACGTAGAATGCTGAAAATACCATGGACGGTAAAGAAGACAAATGCCTCAATTCTGGAAGAGCTAAAGGTGGAACCACACTTTATGCCAACAGAAAATCCTAAAATATTATGGACATATCATGCGAAGAAATGAAAACAGAGCTTAGTAAACGCTGTAGTAATTGGGCAGATAGAAGGGGAAAAGATGAAAGGAACACCTCCGACTGGATGGACACTATCATGAATCGTACTCGATTAACAAGAATTCAAGCTATAAAATAGAGTCAGATGGAAAAAAATTATATGAAATGCGTCAAAAATAGAGGTCACGATACTCAATCATTGAGTTACTGATTATGATGAATGATGATGATGTTTATGTGTATATAATATAATTATAATGAAATGGGTATATAATCTATATGTAGTGTCATGCCTATGCATATAACGGTCGTTATAAATATCTTTACTATTTTACGCAAATGTATACAATATAAATATGCTATAATCAGCCCTTAAATAGCGATTCACATATGCTGACTGTATATATGCAATTCCTCTCTTTAATAACTCATAATTTAGTGCGAAAAAACCAAAAATAAATTAATGAATTAATAAAAAAATAAATAACAATAATAAACGCTGAAATTTGATTCTGGACGATTTTCTCTTTTTCATCGACACATCTTCATTGTCCATGTATTTTTCTAGAGAAGTCAGCATCCTTGCCCCACAGTATCACGTTGGGTAAGCTGTAAAAGCACCCCCATTAGAAAAAAAAAATTCATAGGGATGCCAGTTTGATAGACACGGCTTTTAATTTCTCGCCAATAATGCTGATTTCTCGCCAATAATGCTGTCAAAAGGACGAAAACGGTGAAAGACGAGCGAGAGAGAAAAAAATACGATAATATGACGAAACCGTTTTTTAATTTAACTTTTCATTTTCTATATCGTTTTTTCTCTCCCTCTCTCTCCGAAAATTGAGTACGCTTTGCTATAGGCTACAAATGTCGACCGCAATTTGGTCAAAATCAGACATTCTTTTCCTCCGAGATCTACGATTTTATAAATTTTGATTCTCTATTTATTTTTATTTCCATTGTTCGTCGTAAATTCTTTACAAAATAAATAAAAATATTTAGTCGACATATCAATCTTAAATTAAGGACTATTGAACGGAAAAAAATGAAAATGATTATTGCGATTTAATAAAATTTTATATTACCCTATGCGAACCTGAAACGTCCATATTTTAAAAATTTTGATCTGGACAAATTTATTCCGTTTATTCTTATTGTCTCGACGCTATTATTATTTTGTTTTTAATTTACATAAATTACCTGCGTGATATAAATATGGAAGGAGGACTTTAGATTCTCGTTTACCCTCTATATTATAATCCCCGATGAAAAGTGATGTGAATGCAATCGGTACGCGGCTAAATAAAAACAGGTTAATTTTGAGTGTTAAAAAAAAGAAGAAAAAAGTATATGATTTCTACGTTCCAATCACGTTACCTTGAAAATACCAAAAATATAATTGTCAATAATGTTGTACTTGAGCGTGTCTATGACATTAAATATGTTGGGGTTGTTCTTGATTGAAAATTAACTTGGCGAAAACATATTCAGTTTTTTTATAAGAAAATAATAAAGTTAAATTACCTTTTTTATTATTTAAAGTAATATTTTTCGTATAAACATTTATTTTGGACTATGTATATCAACTACTTCTGCCCTATAGTCTGATGCACTGAGTCGGAACTATAAATTCTATGCAATCACACTAAAACATGTTGTTTAATTCCATTGTTATTATTAAATTAATGTGCCGTGTACAGCAGCTAAGGCTAGAGGCACGATAGGAAGAGGATTATTTTGAGGAATAGAGACCGGAACGGTGGAGGAAGGTCATTAGATTCGACAATGAAACATGTTCATCTCTGTAGAGGAGATGAAGCAAGGAGGAAGATTAAGAGGCGCTCTAGACGAAAAGTATGAGGGACAATCAACTAGAATATGGGAAATGAAGAGGTACAGCCGGAACACTCTGGAGCCAAATTTTTATTAATCAGATACGCATGAGTGAGACGCGTATGGCCCCTAAGCGCAATCAGGTGATAACCACATCATCTTTGCGGCTTGGAAGCAAAGTCATCTAAGGATCGATCTAATGTTTGATTTTCCGCAGTTTGTTGGTTTGTGACGTAAGCTGCCACTTTTTCTGCTATAATGCAAGACGCCCATTTATGATGTATTTCATAAGATCAGGCGCTGGAACTGGAACATTCGGAAAGAGATACAGAACATATAGTTGAAGGTTTATCAACATCGGAGCTCATTAGAGTTCCCATAGCGAGATACGTATAATTCAGCTGAAATTAAGGAGAATGTCTGTGGTAGCGAATATTGAATTGATGATTGATCCATTTTTGACAGCCGATCAGCCAACTAATCCATTGAACATAGATGCGTCAGTGTAAAACTGAACGTGATCTAATTGCTTTCTTGATTTCTTAGATGGGCAGGTTTTCTGTCCATAATCTGTGGATTTCGAAATCTTTCCACGGAGGCAATATTATGTATGTTATGAGCGGTTGTCTGCGAATTTGCGGAAGTATTGCCTTTAAAATGTTGTCCAAGAGAGTCAGATCTGATTGTTTTAATTCGATGGTTTTGAGTGTGGATGAGCAAGCTGAAGACGGCGCCATAATTTACATGGGGCTTCCATATTAATTTTGAGTCTGTAATAATCCGAGATAGCAGACTGTCGACTCATTAGGGACCATCTTAGCCTGAAGACAGATACACATTACACGTTTACATTTACAAACACGGCAAAAGTACATTGCAACGGATTTGCTGCTTTAGAAGGATAAGCCGTTGTTGGAACACCCGGTGGCTAATCGGTTTATACATTCTTGAAGAACGCACTCACTAACGCATCTGGTTCTACAGCTTACAAAGATCGTGAGATCGTCGACATATAATAAGCTTCGTACTGGGGAGTTGACCACTTCTGTCATCATTAATGGTGATATTGATGAGTGGTGGTCTCAACATCGAGCCCTGAGGTGTAATTCATTAAAAATCGTAAGGATGAAGACTTGTTTTTAGTCCGAATGTAAAAAGTTTGGTTGATACGAAAATTTTGTGTAAACGTGATGAGGTTTCCACTGAAACCACAAATGTATAATTGTTTCATAAGAAGTAGTATTATTATCGTTGTGATCCTGTGCACTTGATCAATTGTAGAGTGCTTCCCGTCGAAACTAAAACTTATGTACTGGTATATACTCTTCAACCATAAGCAATAGTCGTTTGAGTAATAATAATTTCTCGAATAACTTTGATATATGGTCCAAGCTGATATCCAGAGGTAGAATAATATAAATGCTCGCGTACGTATAAATCAACGTGAACCCATTTAAATGCCTTTAAATTAACAATCACCTACATGAATACCCAAAACTGGACAAAATAAAATGTAAATTCTCGCAAGAATAAACGCAACAGCAGACCTCAGTGTCTATAGTAAGAAGTTTCTTTTATTACTATTATTATTATGATTATTTTTTAAATTGGACTTCATACAATGTTTTTACCCATTAAAAATTGTACAAATTGTAATATAAAAATTAAATAAAAATATAGTAGTTACATCGCTAAGTTACATTCACGAAGAAAAGAAAAGAAAAGACGGACATATATTTCACATAAATTAGCGAAAATAATAAAACAACAATTTTAACTAATAATAACAACACTCCCACGATAGCTCACCGTATAATAGAATTAATATAAAATGGCGTAAAATAAAAGGAAAATTTACACTTTTTTTTTTTAACATCATACCAGCATTAATTGCTGCAAACAACAGTATCACATAAGTAGAAAATTAGTATTAATCTAGTGATTCCAGCGTGACACTAGACTCCCTGACGAAGGGAAAGGAATAACTTCATTAGAATGGAATGTATGTCTACCCGCAGGGCAGAACTTCCGGGGACTTGTGTCTTATTTATTTTTACCCTATCCTTTCGGTCACTTCCGATATTTATTATCCTGTAATTTGTTGCTTAGATCCTTATAAAAATAATATCAATCCGCAATATAACAAAATCAACAGATATAATTAGAGTGCTATAATCTGCCGTGATCTCGTTCTAAACAACTGATCAATCGTGTCGTACAAATCGAACGATGAAAAAATTAGTAGGTAAATCGTCGACAAAATTATCCATCATCGCGACGAGCACTTTTAACTGTCGTGGTTTCCCAATCATTCATTCGTGTGTAAACCGATAAACGCGAATCGATTATCCTAGATTTTCTTCCATGTTACCACGCCACTCTACCGAGGAAAGTACCGTTTAGGCTGATTGAAAAAATAGATAGCTTTATTGCGTGGTTTCAACTTTTCATTAAACTTTCTAACAAGAACGAGTACACGACCGGTCCGACGACTAAACGATTTAAAATTTAGCAACTACTTAAACGATCGACTCGTTTTATTGCGTTTTAATTTTTCGATTAAAACGTCTTAACCGTATCACGAAATGAGAATAGCTTTAATTATACGCTATCGTCAGACCGTAAGGTAATACGAGCGCTCGATGTAATGTTTAATCATTTAAACGTTTCGAATAAATTGATCTCGTATAAAGTATCGATTCACACTCGTTCAGTCCGGTGTTCTCTCTTCGACTACGAGTACAAACGGTTACAGTTAATCCAAAATAGGTGTTTGAGGGAATGCGCGATTAGTTAGAGCTTTCTTCTGTATCAATCTCTCGCTTTCTCAAAATTTTTATATATATATTTTGAATATCTTATTCGAATTGTTTTTCTAAAATTTCACGATTTTACTACGAACACTAAATATATACGCGACGATTTGATCGGGGATTCGTCTCCTTCAGAAGCAGATGAGTGTACTTTGTGAAAAGCAACGAATAAAAATGATTCGACCAAAACAAAGAGTACAGCCCACCCTCACAACAAATGACAAATGTGAAAAAAAAAGACGGTTAAAAAGTGGAAGAATTTCCAAATCACCTTTAAAATACTTATCAAACGAAATTCGCTTACTAAAAATTAAGTACACATTCCCCGGGAATTCCGTACAGATACAAAAATCAGTACGTCCGAAAAAAATCGCCCGCGGTACGATTCATCTATAACAGTGGAGCAACTACAACAGAAGTTCTTGACATATCTACTTAACGCAATTTAGGTTTTTTGATGATTTTATTTTAAAACACATTAAAATTAAAATTTTTGTATAAAAAAATTATCATATTTCCCGAACTAATTGAAACACTCTCATATTATTTCAAGTAGGAAAGCCGATAAATTACTTGTATTGTCGAAATAATTTGAAAAACTGACGAAAAAAAAACAACAAAAACACGGATATATTACAATGTGAAATAATTATCCCGTCACACCAGTTTGATTTCGGACAAAAATCAACGTTGCCAAATTTAACATATAGTTATAAAACTAACCTATCGGGGGTATGAATATTTAGGGGATGATTACGAACAAAAAAAAAAAAAGGTTTGCCAAAATCCGACCAATATCTGCAGAGTTATCCATAAATATCCATCTATGCCTACTTTGTTTGCGAAAAAGCGAGACAATACTTTTTGCTGTATACATAAAACATTACAGGGCCAATGGATATGTAAGACGAGTAAAACAAAGAAAAGTTTATCAAATTGCGGTCATTATTTAAGGAGTTATCCTCGAAGACCAAATAGCCCCCCCAAGTGGGAAGATACATAAAACAAAAAAATTATTCATATATATACTAAAAAAAGATATATATATTATATGTTATATTAGTCATAAAATATTTTTTTTTTTAACTATCCAAGATAAAAGTAAATAAATGTATAAAACTGGCTATAAATATATATATATAAATTTCATTTAAAAATTTAGTCTTTTTTTTATTTATCTAACTATCCAATATAAAAGTGAATAAATGTTAAATAACTGGCTATTGTATACCAAATATTTAGATACTTATAAAGATGCTTGCTTAAATTTAATTGAAATGTGATTTTTTGATTTGAGAAGTTGTAGTGTTTATACTTTTCTAATTTAATTAACGTATTTTTTATTTAATTTTATTAATTCAACTATGGGGCCGTATAGACGAAATAATGTAAGTTTTTATAAGATGCTTTTGTTTTAATTTAATAACAGAAAACTTGTATGGTTGATTTCTACATACTCCAAGTTTTTCTGGTGTAAACCATATGATTTTAACATTTCGAAATTAATTCATTCTAATTTGTTTTATTTAGAACTGTGTTGCAAACAAAAATACTAACAAAAAAATTACAACAGTAAAACACAGAAGAATCATTACTCAGCAAATTAGATAATATCATAAATGTAAGTATAGAAACATAATTATTCATTATTTGTCTTCGTATACATTTACAAAACACACACACATATATATATATATATATATATATATATATATATATATATATATATATATATATATAATATTAATTATTCAAATCAATTATTTCAGACGATACGAACAGTAAAAAACCAATCCACACAATTAGAGAAGGTAACTTAACTTATTACTTCTAAACAGTGTTTTTAGTTAGTTTCTTTTTTCGGATTTTTTATTAAAAAAAGTCACTTCCGCTAATTTTTTTTTAACTAGTCGTTTTTATGCAATTTTGACGCTGTAAGGATTAAGAAGCTTGTTAGCGTACTGCAAGTATGAGCGTGTAGAAAAGTTAGCTGTGGGAGACCATCAAGCGGGCATGCAATAAGGTTTGAGGATACAACAGTTCTGGCCAAAGTAGATCGGTTAGGCGAAAAAATTGTTAGGGAAGCTTTTAGAAATTGAGAAATTCAAGAACTTTATCATAAAGGATGACTTCCGACTTGATCGAGCATGGAGAATGCTGATTTGCCAATTGAGAATCAGTCAGGATGTAGTATTATCGATATAGTTAAATAGCTTGTTACGTCATAGTTCAGTTTAGTTCTAATGATGTTCTCGATATGTTGCTTGAAACATAAACTCGGATTTACTAATATATTGTTTTACTTTTATTTTTTCCCCTTTTGTACGCGGTTGTTCCGAAATTATTGCATCTAATTATTCTGTACTACGTTTACAAATCGTATTCAAACCGCGTCACCTATCGTCTACATCCGTGAAATAGAAATTCCACTAAACGAAGTTGCAGCATACCTTGGCACGCGTATCGCTTAGAAGCTGAATTGGAACAGAGCATTTAAAAATCGACAGATATTAAACTTCGAAATATGTCTCGACTGGTAGGTAGGAATTACCGAACGAGTGCAAAGTGTTACTTTCTAACATGCCGCTGAACCCAGTATGAATATGTGGTGTTTCGTTTTGGAGTTGCTCAACTACTTATTATACAAATATTTCGTTTTGCTAATACAACCCTCCGTACGGATTTTAACGTAAAATACACATTTTAAATGATGAATACGAAAGTCGATTACTATCGACAGATAATTTAAAATTTGGTTAAAACTTACTAATCGCATTCTGTGTAATCGTAGTATCGAGTTCCTCCGCGAGTTTATTCTAACAATATGGAGACTATGTCCCGGAAGTAATAGATTCCCGCATTCGTTATCTAAAATGCGTATTCTCCATTTCGATCTCGTACATCCGATGTCGACACAGATGCCGAGTCTTTTCCGAATGTACTATCGTCCTCAACACGGCTTTACAACCAGTTGATTTATTTTCCTATTAATATATCCTTATTCACTTTTCTCCAAATAATGCCCGAATTCTCTTTCGATCGTATTATTTTCCTGTTGATAGCGATATAACTATTTAATATGCCTCCTCGTCATATACCACTTTTACAAATATCACTTTCTACTTATATTTCAAAATATTTATATATAAAAAATCAATTGAAAATTAGTTAAAATCACTAATATTTATTTTCTTAAGGAAATTTCTGTATAGAGTAAATAGTAATAAGTTAGCGTATTTCGTATTATATACTTCCTAAAAACAACGTCTGACTACCGCTAGTTGATAGACCAAAAAAAGTGTTTCTTCCTCTCTCCCTCTAAACTTTTTGCAACATCTCCATTATTCCCCTACTAATGAATTAGAAGAAAAACATGGTTGGATAATGCAAATAGATAGAATTTAATAGAGAAACCTTACTCCGGAAATTAGCCAATAGATTGCAAACCAAAGAGATAATCGCTAACATCCATGGAGTATATGGCACCAGAAGAAGAAGAATGAATTATCCTGCCTTCATCTTCTATGTACTAAACCAAAATTTTTCACATACTCGCTAGATGGCCAAATTAGCTAGTTGCAAAACTACGAAAAGATTAGAAAATAATTTGGAAAAACCGAGTATAATCGTTTTTATTTTGCGATAAATTCTATATCAACGTAAAGCGAATTATATCGATTAAGTTTTCGACAAAAATCGGTTATTTTCTCTTGTTGCTGATTAAACTAGCACTTTTAAATTACATCAATTACATTAAAATAATTGCACGACGAAACATTCCTATTTATACTTTTCTTGTATATATATATATATATATATATAATATATATATATATGTGTGTGTGTGTGTGTGTGTTATCCATTTCCTACATAAAGCTCGGGACGGGCAAAGATCGTATGCGTAAAATTTATAATAGCCAATTCGTGTTCCTAATTATTGTTATGCATCATCAACCGGAGCCTTATTAAAACTTGCTCTAATATAAAGACCGATGCCTTAAGCGTAGACTGGTTATTAAGTACTCTTGTAAATTTTGGACTCCTGCTTTTCTTTATACAGATGAGAAATTAAATCCAGCCCGCAGATAGTAGAAGATTTTCATTGTTTCTCGTGTTACACATTAAACGTCGTTTAAATCTTCCTGGTCGTCGGACGGTCGGTAGCGTTTTACCTATTAAACGAGAAGAAAAAGCTAGCTGTCCCAGTTCACACTTACGGCGAACGGAGCTTTAATAAACGGTTAGTTAAAGCGAACCTCGAACAACGGAACGAGTCAAACTAACCGCTATCGCCAGTTACTTTAAATTATTAATTAACAAAGCGCTTAATAACAACAATACGTAAGAGAGCAAGCCGTAAATAGTATCTTAGATTAGTCGTTAAAAAGTCGAGTCTCGACTTTATCGCTAAGAAAACGATATAACACAATTACTCGGCAATTTATTACTTCATCTCGTGTCGTTTAGAGAAAATTTATCTAAAATCTTTTATATTCCGGAAATTCGTTTACTTAAAATCGAATAAGACCAAATTAAATCGCGCTAATAGAAAATTAAAAGTGATTATAACTAAACGCATATAAAACAATTAATCTGCAATTTGTGTCGCTAAAATTCGAACATTCATTACGAAAAAACCGTTAAAGTTTCAAAAGACCGCAGATAGTCCTCCTGTATCAGCGGTTGCACTTGCGAAGTGATAAAGGCTGTATGGAGAATATATGGAAAAGTTGTTTTAAGTCACACCCAGCTGATATTCATCTAAGCAACTTCCATGAGGAAGTAAAGGAGCAGTTGAATGTTCCGTCACAAATGTCATTTTGCTATAAAATCATTTTTAATAGAATATAAGACACCCGGATTAACTGGAATAATGTTAAAACATTCTGTACGAGTTACTATCATTCGCGGTGGAAAAATGACACATAATGATTCCCGAACCGGGAAAGTCCAATAGTGAATAGATCTGTCAGAAGCGTTATCAAATGTTTTTGAAAAATTATCCACATTCATACCCAATTTAGTTATCTTTGAATCGAGTGGTTTTTGTTTCTCGCGTTCGAATATCGTTTCATAGCATTATCTATCTTAATCTCGCTATCATTCATCGTTGAATTGTCTTCATTCTACCGGCGGCGGTGAGATAATTCTAATTTATTACTAACACTAACATTACTGTTATTATTGTTATTATTATTATTGTTACTATCGTCGTCGTTTTGTATAGCGTATACCTGCGTATGCTTGGCATTTACTAAACAACGACACGTGCGTTGTCGTTGTTTATAATATTGTGCGTATCTAAATAATAATGATAGGCCGTTCCCCCCCTCCGAGTCGTACTTCGTCACCAACTTTCTTGTCGAAGTCCGATAAAAATTCCGATACTACTAGTAGTAATATTACAAGCACTAAAAAAATTAATAAAATAAGTTCGCAGAATAGTATCGTATATAATGGTTCTAGTAATGTCAACATGAATGTTGATAACGAGCAACCTACACAGGTAATGGACACGACATGCCAATCCACGTGCACTAATTCAAAATCATGTAAGACGGTTCCTCCTCTTACACTTAAACAAACAACAAATTCATGGCAAATTATACCACTCAGAAAACGTACTCGGGTACAAACTCCTGAAACTTCTCCTGATGTAGAAGTAAAAGGAAATAGATTCTGGCCATTAAGAAATCTTCCTGACAGTGACATTTGTATATCGAATATGCAAACAAGAACTGAATGTGATCGAGAAATCGACGCAACAAGAAGTCCAAAGCCACCCCCCATATTTCTGTACGGGGTAATCAATTATAAACAAATGGAACAGTGTATCTCTACCATCATAAACAAAGATGAATTTACTTGTCAGGCATTAAAAGACAAAATTAAGTTGAAAGTTAATAGTGCAGATAACTTTCGAAAAGTTATTAGATATTTAAAAGAAAATCATATAATTTATCATACTTATCAATTGAAAGAAGAACGGGCGTATCGTGTCGTTCTTAAGAATATCCACCACACTATGCCGCTAGAGGAAATTAAAGAAGCATTAAATAAACAGGGATTTCTAACGAGAAACATAATAAATATGCGACAACGGAAAACTAAACAACCTTTACCAATGTTTTTCGTAGACCTTGAACCTAACGTTAACAATAAACTGATATACGATATGCAGTACCTGCTGAATATGAAAATAAAGGTTGAACCGCCACGCAAGAATAAGGGAGTAATACAGTGTACTAGATGCCAAATGTTTGGTCATAGTAAAGCGTATTGTGCGCTGCCATTTATTTGTGTGAAGTGCGGCGGACAGCATGATACTAAAAATTGCACTAAATTAATGAACGAACCGGCAAAATGTACACACTGTGAAGGCAACCATCCGGCAAATTACAGAGGGTGTACGGTATATAGAGAATTATTAAATAAAAGGAACAAAAATCAAAACCAACCACATCAAAATAAAAATGATGTTCATAACTTTGAGCTAACTGCTGCAGATTTCCCACAAACATCCAGTACAGATAATTTGGACAAACCCAAAAATGCTTTCAAACGTTCTTTTAATACTGTTTTATTAGACACAACAAGAAAGCAACACACGCCTCAAGCAACGTCCTACAATCCAAATAATAATGATCAAAATAATTGCATTAATAATCAACTCCAGGAAATATTGCTGGAATTTAAAAGCATGTTTAGCCAATTAATACAACAAAACAGCATGATAATGAATTTATTATCAACAGTAATAAATAAATTGGTTTCCAAATGAATTGCCTACTAAGAATAGCTACATGGAACATAAATGGATTGGCACAGTATTGCCATGAAGTTGAGGCATTTATTATAAGTAACAAAATTGATATTCTGTTGATATCTGAATCGCACTTCACAAATAAGAGTTTTATTAAAATACCATATTACACAGTCTACGATACTCAACACCCAGATGGTACGGCACACGGAGGTACGGCTGTTATAATAAAATCGTCAATGAAGCACTATGCAATAACCAACTTTACTAAAGCATATCTACAGGCAACCACCGTAATCATTGAAACAACTTCGGGTCCTATCGCAGTGTCATCGGTTTATTGCCCCCCTAAGCATAACATTAAGGAAGAACATTTCGACGAGTATTTTAAAAGTCTTGGAAATAAATTTATAGCTGGCGGAGATTTTAACGCCAAACATATATCATTTGGCTCTCGCTTAATAACACCAAGAGGGAGACAATTACATTCGTGTCTACTAAAAAATAAATATCAGTGCTTGTCCGATGGAAGGCCGTCATACTGGCCAAGTGATATAAATAAAGTTCCTGATTTATTGGATTTTTTCGTCAGCAACGCAATTAATGTAGGTCATACATTAGTTGAATCGTCCATGGACGGAACCTCTGATCACTCACCAAAAATATTAAACCTCAACAGCACAGTGATGCAGATCCCCATGATGCCGAAACTGACAAACAAGAAAACTAATTGGCATATGTTTCAGGAGATGGCTGAAAGTGAAATTGATCTCAACATTTCGTTAAAAACTGAAGAAGATATTGAGAGGGGGGTCGAACACTTTATTAAGTGTATTCAAAAATCGGCATATTTAGCCACTCCGATAAATAAGACAGGTAGAAGAACAACAAGTCACCCGAAAGTGATAAAAGATATGATCGCAGAAAAACGACGTCTAAGAAGAGTTTGGCAATATGATAGGACCCCAACAAATAAAAATGCACTCAACAAAATGACCAAAAAACTGAAGAAAACACTCTCAGGCATGAAAAATGAAGTCTTTCATAAATATTTAACCAATCTTACACCAACGGCAGATACAGATTATTCCTTATGGAGGGCCATTAACAATATAAAGATAAATCATGTATCTCAGCGTCCACCAATTAGAATGGAAAACAGCCAATGGGCAAGAACAGATCAAGAAAAGGCAGAGGAATTCGGTAAATATCTCTGTAAAATTTTTCATCACGATAATAATAGTACATTAACGCCCGAAGAGGAAAATATCTGTAACTATTTGAAAACACCATTTCAGATGTGCCCACCTATCAATTCTATATCACCAATGGAAGTGAAGACGTGTATACGAAAACAGCTTCACCCAAAAAAATCACCCGGTTATGATTTAATAACCGCAGTAATGCTTAAAAACTTGCCACGGAAAGCAATAGTATTCCTAACGTATATTTTTAACGCGATTCTCCGTACAGGTTACTACCCTATCCAGTGGAAATTCGCATCTATAATTATGCTGCAGAAGCCAGGGAAACCACAAGAACTAGTCACATCATACAGACCTATCAGCCTACTACCGACTATGTCAAAATTGCTCGAAAAACTAATTTTAAAAAGACTACAATCTATTCTCGATGATAAAAACATAATACCAAATTGGCAGTTTGGTTTCAGAAACAAACACAGCACAGTAGAACAGACTCATCGAATAGTCAACTTAATCAACAGTACTTTTGAAAACAAAAAATTTTGCCCTGCGGTGTTTCTCGACATCGAGAAAGCCTTCGACAAAGTGTGGCATACTGGCCTACTATACAAGCTGAAACTGAACTTGCCACACCAATACTATACGCTATTACAATCATATTTAACAGACAGATATTATCAAGTAAATATAAACGGTGCCCGATCACAAATATATCCTATACGCTCGGGAGTTCCTCAGGGCAGTGTACTCGGTCCGTTGTTATACCAGATATATACATCTGATTTTCCAGAAAACAGATACACTACTACAGCCATGTTCGCGGACGATACGGCGATATTAGCTACTGATAGTAATTTAACAGTTGCTACCACACAACTCCAGAATCATCTTCTGCAACTGGAGAAGTGGCTTAGACTATGGAAAATTGCAGTTAATGAGTCGAAGTCGAATTACCTCCTATTTACGTTAAACAAAAAATTTGCAAACGTGGCGATCCAGTTAAATGGAAAAACGGTCCCAACAGTAAACAAAATAAAATATTTAGGGCTACATCTAGATCAACGTTTGACCTGGAAAGATCATATTGACACCAAACGGAAACAACTGGATCTAAAACTACGAAGCATGAGCTGGTTGATAAATAGATATTCATCGCTGTCCGTAGAGAATAAAGTTCTATTATATAAAATTATTCTGAAGCCAATATGGACCTACGGAATCGAAATATGGGGAACAGCCAGCGATTCACGAATAAAAATACTCCAGCGATTCCAGGCAAAAGTCCTGCGTAACATTGTGCGTGCGCCGTGGTATATTCGCAATGACGACCTTCACAAGGATCTCCACATGCCAACTGTAAAGGAAACTATCAACATTCATAGTGAAAGATATATCCAGCGATTGCAGTATCACGGGAATCCGCTGGCAGCCGATCTTAAGGATAACAGCGTTAAATTTCAACGGCTGAAAAGACTCACGCAAGTGGAGTTGTTTAACCGGTCTTAACCCATGTTCATCAAATGAAGAATGGCTGTCGTTGGGCGGCGTTCTGTTAATATTCGATATATCCAATAACAGTGCTACTTATTATCCAGCTAGGATAGATTGTATGCAAAAAAAAAAAAAAAAAAAAAAAAAAAAAAAAAAAAATTAATTATTGACTATTAGTTTGGTTTTAGACCCTAAGATAGAACAAATTCATCTTATGTTTTTACATATCGTTGATTGTTTCCAAGAATGAAAAGAAAAAAATAAATGCTGCTCTACTACTTCCATTACCGTTTCTGTTTATATCTAAATGGCAGATTTTTAACTATGACGATGAAAAATCTAAATTCCATATTGTTAATGCTGCGGTATGTACAAAAGGATCAGTGAGGAGATCTCTCGTCGATAACGGAATGTTTTTAGCGTTTGCGTTTCTTACCGCTTATTGCTTTTGTACCAACCGCGCGTTGTATTAATCATATTAATCGTTATAGTCCTGATTTATCGTAAGGTCCTGCTGCTGCTACCAGCGCCTGATAAGTGCTTATCAGCATGCCTCTCTTCCGCTCAACAAAATCGATGACGCGGCCGGGTTCACTTAATGAGCGATGGAAACACCGGAAATTAATCTAACACTTTAACAGGTAAGGATAACAGCGACGGTACTACAAATTTACGTTAAATTAGTATATCCCCTGGTGACCGCGCTTACTCCTCAATCTTTCCAATTTGGATACTGACGAGTATATCTTAAACGAAATTGTTGGCTAACAGATAATGACTGAAGAGAATGATCGCATCAGTGGAAAACACAAAGCAGAAAAAATAAAAGCACTTCCAGCAAACGAAAGAAATTCGATAATTTTGAGATATAAGTTAATAATAGGTTTCAACCGTTGCAACTGGAAGTAGATGATCCAACTGCTAATGCACAATAACCTTCAATCAGGGGCTATGCCACCTTCCGTATTTCCTGGTCCCTTCAGTAATCGTAAGGAACAGTTCGATAAAATTAAAAAGAAAATAGGTAATGAATTTAGTATTAAATTTACGAGTAATAATTATTATGTGCACATCAATAGTTTAAGTATTATACAAAATGCTTCGAGATTCTAAAGTGAGATTTTATACTCACACCCACAAATAATTAAAACCAGTTAAATTCGTCCTTAGAAGTCTACCTACTAACATTTCTATTGATGAAATTTCCTATAACGTTTCTATACTAAGTGTTCATCAAATGTCGAAACCTAATCCTGAAAATAATAATTCTAGAATTCCATTACCTTTATTTCTCGTTCATTGTCCACCTAACACAGCTTTCCGTCAAATGATTAATATTAAACTTATATCTTACTGCGCTGTCAAGTGGGAAAAATATAAGCCTAAAAATAAAATTATTCAATGTTTCAAATATCAATCATATGGACACATTGCTATTAATTGTTGTAAATATTTGGTTTGTTCAAAGTGTACAGGGCAGCATGTAACTACTGCCTGTATTAATCTCAACTATGCTTGTGCCCACTGCAAAGGTGAGACCACCCTTTCAACAGAATCGTACTATTGATAACACGAATACCAATTATGTATCATCCACACGTAACAATTTTACGATAACAGCGCAAACTGTTTTTTTTTTTTTTTAAACGTATATTTGTGATAAATGTTAGAATGATATATACACTCATAATCACACCTCATGTATACACACAACAACACAACAACACTCATACGACATAATACAATTATTTTAATACTAGTTATCCCATCAAGCTTTCGCTTGTCGACGGGTAATTACATTTCTTATGATTTAATATTATACATTTACGCTTAATATAAATTTTTATTTTGATTACATTTATTATATTGATTTCTTTAATTACCGTTTATTTATATAATTATAACTCATTTACACTCTCACATACTCTCTAACTTAACTGCCAAAGTGAGCTTAAGTACTGATCAGTACCATGCTCACACACACACAAACACACGTATACATCTGTTAGAGTAGTTTTAATTCATATTAACTTTCAATTTGCAAACAATATATTTCCACTCTAATCATCCACATATAGACTCCCATTTACACCAAAATTTTAATTTTCCAATCGGTAGTAGAACCCTGACATCCGCATTGTATCATTCTATATTTGTATTTCATAATCCTCGTCATTTACCAATATTAGTAATAATAGTAATAAGAAAACCTGTGCTAATGTGTTAAGAAATAATGTAACCGACACAGCAAGTGCTTTTGTTAACTCATCTCATACAGGAATCGCTTTAAGTTATTTAAAAACATTGATATCGACAAAATGCTAGTTTTGTAAATAGAATTAAAGATGTCGGTGATATATTTGATAAAATCGCTATCATAACTGAATTAGTATTACAATATTTCGATTCAGAGTAAAAATGTTAGTTTTGTAAATAGAATTAAAGATGTCGGTGATATATTTGATAAATTGCTATCATAACTGAATTAGTATTACAATATTTCGATTCAGAGTAACAATTGTATTTTTCTTAGAATGGAATGTTAATTCCATCAAAGACGAATGTTTAAAATTTGGTCAATTATTGTACCATGAAAGTACTCATATTGCTTGTGTTAGTGAAACTAAGCTTGACTCTACTAATAAACTGAGATGCCCAGGTTTCAAAGTGTATCGAGCCGACCACAACTCAAGGGGTGGTGGTGTAGCGTTATTCGTTAAAGACCACCTCATTCATTTTCAAGCACCCACTCCTTCCTTGAGCAGAATCGAAGATATCGGCATTTGTCTCAAAATGTCTAATGGAAATTTTGTTGTTTACTTTTCAACCGTGATATTCTAAAGTTGTTATTCTCGCATAACGCTGTATTAATTATAGGCGATTTTAATGCGCGACACAAAGCGTGGAACTGTTACTCAAATAACTCTGCTGACAATTGTCTGTTAAATATGTCTGATAAATATAATTTTCATATTTTAACTCCAGAAGAACCTACGTTTTATCCGGATAATAATCGTCTTCACCCCAGTGTTATAGACCTCATCTTAGATAAAAATACTACTCTGAAAGTCAGCCAGTTTCTTTGCCTTTATTAAGCTCTAACCATAATCCTATATAATTTCAAATTAACAGAAAATGTAATAAATTTCCTATTAAGTCCGCCTATTTGTTTAGAAGTGCAGACTGGACTGCATACCGAAATTACATTGCTGATAATATTACTCTACAGGGTCCTCTACATTTGTATGTAACGTCGTTAGTTTATCGCGTACTCATCTTTTCTTGATGTTGCCATTATTCACTTTTTACTTATTATTTTCATTTCATTTCAATTTTTGTATTCTCTGTGCGGCTACGATTCTTTGTAGCCCACCCAAGGTGAGGAAAATCGCATTCGCACAGTTAATGATTTCGTATCATCGTCCAATTATAACGACGATATTGATAATGAAATATTAGTGGATGAGACAATGGAAGCAGATCTCAATCAAAATCAATTGAATCAGTGGCTTCCATCTTATAATCACAATGGTACCAGTAAACCAAAAAAACAAAGGGCAGAAGATAAAGATAGTATAACAACGAGTAACCGGTTTTCTCCATTAAATGCACATTTCTATTCTATAAGAAATGCCAACCACATAGATATGCACAGACTAACTATGCCTACAACTATGCAACAACCAACAACACTTACTATGGACGCAATTACGGATGTTCTACATAAGAATAATAACATGGTAAATATATCAGGTCGTATAAATAATAATAATGCTAATATAAAGATACCCCCATTGTACCTCACGGCGATATAACTAATTATTAATACTTTACAGGTAATTATTATATAAACTCAAACACGGTCTCAAATTAAAAACAAATTAAAAGAACAGCATATCTTTTTACACTTTTAGTCTGGAAGATTATGATAAACTAATTAAAATCTTTAAAAGCAACTCTAGCACATAATTTCACAATTACACTCCTAATTCACCTAAAAAGTTAAAATGATCTTGCAAGGCTTACTCAATTCAATAACTCCTGATGAAATTACTTCAGAACTTTCTTTGCATATCAAGTTTGATTCTGTAATTCAATTCCAAAAGAAATCATCTTACTCAGCCTACAATGCCACTATCCCACTTCCCTATTTCTTATAACTTTTCCAGAGGATACAAAAATAACCAATATGTTAAAAATTAAAGAATTATGCTACTGCCTTATTTCATGCGATAAGTATAAAACAAAAAATGCTGTAACACAGTGTTTTAAATGTCAGTCTTTCAGTCATTTATTAATAAACAGTCATAAGACCCCACGGTGTTTAAAATGTGGTAAAACACATTTTACAAGTGATTGTACTGATCTCAACATTTGCTGTGCAAACTATAAGGGATATCACACGTCTAATTCTAAACAATGTCATCTTTTCTTAAAACTTCAGCAATCTCGTCACACCCCATCCCAAGTCTGGTCTCTTAAAACACGCTTTAATCCAGCAACAGCATATGCTCACATCGCAGCTCATAATGTTAGTATTAGTAATAAGGGTAATAATATTAATAATAGAAATTATAATAATATTAACAATAGTCGTAAATGTTGATGTATTGGAGAGTAGTGATTTTGTTTTGTTAAGTCACAAACCTACCATTGCCTCCTTCCAATAATATTACATTAACGCCGATGACAATGCTCTTCCTATCGAATCGATACAATAACAAACAGACTCACCAAAAGTTATTACAACATATACAAATATTACACAAAGTGGAAAATTAAAATTAACACCGAAAAAACGGAAGCTATACTATTTACGAGACGCAAGACGCAAATAACTCACCACATTGAAATAAGTAACAGGCAACTACCGTGGAAACCTCGTGTAACATATCTTGGTCTTACAATGGACAAGCGACTGTCGTTCAATGAACACATTAAACACATCACGGACAGAGCGCACTCCCGATTATATAAAATTTTCCCCATTTTTCACAAACCCTCTAAAGTTAGTATTAAAAACAAACTAATAATATATAAAGCATACATACTGCCGATATTATTATACTCTTGCCCAATTTGGTCCGGTGTTAGTAATTCCACCTTAAATAAATTACAAATTGTTCAAAATAAATGTCTGCATATTGTACCTAATGCCCCTTACTATACTAAGAAAACTGACATGCATGCAGCTCTTCATCAGCGTACTATTACTGAGATAGTACAGGAACAAGCAGATAGGTTCTACAGCAAATGCCTGAGTAGCCATTACCATATCGTACAGCGAATTGGAAACTATACTCGCGACTCGCTGACCAGAAAATATAAAAAATATAAACACAAAATAATTAAACATTCACTTCTCTAGCACCAGATTGTCGAACTACTTAAGTCGTTATTAATAAGTCTCTATCCGCATGTAATCCATTGTATCAGTATTTCTCTCTTCTATCCTCTTATTTATTTGTTTAACCTTAATATAATTTGTATAATTTTACTCATATCCTTAATGTACTATTAAGATCAAACTATGATTAATTAATTTCTCTATTTTCGACTATGCAGGGTTTTTAGTTGTATGTTTTTCCCTGTATAATTATTGTATAATTATAAAATAAATTTTAAGATTTCTTTGTACACTATTTCCTAAGACGCGTAGTAAGAGCGTTAACGCTGCTCGGTATGCGCATTTTTTATTTACTTATTATTTGCTGATGTATAAAAAACATAAATATACTTTATTGAATTGAATTGAAATTAACAGATCTATTAAATATGTTTACATCTACCAATAAATTATATCCTGTTTTTAAAATATTATATTATTTATACTTAAGGACCCTCAAAACCCAGATATTGACAATAGTCTTTGGAACATTACCAAAAAGTTTACACATACTCAAAACCCCTCAAACATAATAATGACACTGTATATTCCGATAAAAATAAAGTTGAACTACTTGCCAACTACTAGCTAGTATACTCTCAAAATTCAACATTATCTACAGGACATCACACAAAACATGTTGACACTATTTTTAAAAATACAACTGCACCGACACTCGCTTAAAAAATTTCTCTGGCTACTCCAAATGAAATACATACCCACATAAAACACCTAAAATGTAAAACTTCTACTGGAAAAAACCTAATTCACACTATTATGATAGAAAAACTAGATATACTTAACAAATATAATAAACACAATGGTTATTACCCATCATTATGAAAAAAATCGATTCTAATCTAATCCTGATTCCAAAAGTAGGGAAAGACACTTCTTCTGTGCAAAACATATGTTTCATTACTAATCAGTAACATAAGTAAAATATTAGAAAAAGTTATTCTATTCCTAAAACTGATCATATAACTGACCAATTTAATCTAAACAAATATACAGAATTACAATTATTAGATATTGAAAAAAACCTTTTGATTCAACATGGCATAACAGCATAATTTACAAAATGTTGCGCCATGGCTTCCCTAGCTTTCTCATAATATTCATCAAATCCAATCGTCCTGCTAAATCCTTCACAGTTAGGCTGGGTAACACGTATTCCAATCCTAGGATTCTGCCTGATGGTGTTCCACGAAGTAACATTCTCGGACCCTTTCTCTATATTCTATACATTAATGATCTGCCACGATTACAAAATATCATCACTTCCCTCTATGCTGACGATGCTACAATCTACACATCCTCGTATAGAATTGATACCATTAGCAGGAGACTCGCAAACAGTTACAATAAAATACACAAATACTGTGCAAAATGGAAAGTCAAAATTAACACGCAAAAAACTGAAGCTATATTATTTTCCAGACGTATGCCTGAGGTCCCACAGTGTATTATAATAGAAAACATTCAATTGGAGTGGAAATTCGCTGTTAAATACCTCAGTCTCACCCTAGACAGACGGTTAACATTAAGTAATCACATCAACCGGAGTATTGATAAAGCTCATGCTCATTTGCATCAGTTATTCCCAATATTCAACAAGCGATCAAAATTAAATATACAAAATAAATTATTGATATACACAGCTCTCATTTTATCAATCATCTTTTATGCTTGTCCTAGTGTAGTATAAGCAACTCCACTATTAATAAACTACAAATTCTTCAGAATAAATGCCTACGAATCATCCTTAATGCTCCTTTTCACACAAAAATTTCTCACATGCATTGCGCATTGAATCGCCCGTACATATCTCAAATTCTGAACAAGCAAAAATTTTATCATAAGTGTCCCATAAAGTCAATATACACTTGTACAACAAATTGTTCACTACACTTACCATGCCATTCAATGTGTAAAATTTTTACCTATCTGTTATATTTTCTTTGTTATGTTTTTCTTCTCTGCCGTGCTTTACCATAAAGTGACTTGTAATTTTCATTTTTATATGAAGATAAGTGTTCTCTTAGTCTATTATTTATTTGTCATCCAATTTCACCTACATAAAACGTATTACATTTTGTGCAGTTTATTCTGTATGCTCCAGATTTTTGTAATGTGCCATTCTCTTCTATTTTATTGTGCAAATTGATTTAAATAATGCTTTATTATCGTTTATTGCTATCATAATATTGTACATTTAAAGATTTTTAAGAATTTATAAGTGCATTTTGCTATATATTTAATTGATCCTAAATAATTTTCTATTTTTTTTTATTGTTATTTTTTGGTTTGTTCCGTAATTGATATACTGTATTCGGATTGTATTTATTTGCTATGACTATTTGTTTAATAATCTTTATTTCATAACTTGTAGAATGTGGAATTATATTTTTTAACATTTTTAAATATTCACTTGTTAATGGCCTAACAGCCGAAAAGCTTTGTGATTTTTCATAAAGAAAAAACTTTTAGCGATTTTAACTTCTTTTTCGTTATTTATTATATTCTTTTCTTTATTAAGTTTGTTTTTGTTGTAACTTAAAATAATTTTGGCCCCATTACAAAATAATTTCCTAAGCTAGCTAGTTTATATGATTTAGCATGAAACGAATCGTTTGATATTATTACGTCTGTTTGTGTTTGTTTTCTGTGTATATCAATATCAAGTATATTATTGTTTATATCGATTTTTATATATAAGAAATTTATATTTTTATCACCTATTTCTACTGTAAATTGAATATTTGATTAAATGATTTAATTCTATTACAAATTTATTTAATTCGTAGGTTTTTAACTCACAAATAATTAATATATCGGTTAAATTTAAAAATATATATATATAGTGATTAACTGTATTTTTATTTTGTTTCATTTCTAATTCATAAAATCACTACTCTCCGATATATCAATATAAAAACGGAAAATTAAAAAATTGACGACTTTTTCAATATTCACGACCTATCTAATTATTCCAATATTTATTATAATAAATGAACCTCCCAATACTCAATCAATTTCTATAAAATTCAGATATGAAAAACACACTTTCCTTACTCATCGTTCTAAGAATAATAATAAAAGAATAACAAAGCAAACTTTTATATCAAACAAAAACCAAAGATTACTTCTTTGAAACAACCTCGACCTTACAAAACCGCAAGTAAAAACATTATAAAATAGCAACGATAAAGTTATTAATAGAAATCAGTAATTACTGGATATATATATATATATATATATATATATATATATATATATATATATATATATATATATATATACATAAGATTTCCATCAGTTAGGTTCTTTTCAAATTATAATATCTTAACTAATCTTTATAAAAGAATTGAAACCTTCGTGGTCGTTATCATCCAATCGTCGAAATTTTTTCGATGAAAATCCCGTCAGAATTTATCACCAGCGACTACTTCTGGCGTGATTTTCACCGAAAAAATCGACGAGTAACTCTAATAGTTAATAATATTCGATAATGAATCAGTTTTAAAGACATAAATATATTTCTTCTTCTTGTATGCCCATCTCCTGTTCTTTATTCGTCTAGTATGCAGTATGGCGTAATTAAAATATTTCGAATTATATGTTCAAAGTAGTCTGCTTTGCGTACAAATATATTTTAGTAGGTAGTATTTAAAACGTAAGATTGTAAATTTTGTAATCTGTTCACAAGCATCCTAGTTTGGAAGTTGATAAAATATAAATCGGTCGTTACTAATATTAAGAATTAGTATATTCCTCTCATATAATTTTTGTTACTTTTATATTATTAATTACTCGTTTTATTATTGTTTGTTATTTATAACTTGAAGATCACAGACTGTTGAAAAGCTTTGCTATCTGTAACAATTAATGATTTCTATTGTTTTCTTTAAACAAATCGCTACATCCGTCTACATATATATTTATACAATAAAACGATAAAAACAGTGTTTCAAGCGCGCTCTTCGTCGAAATGGTTAATTTAATTATGGACTTTTTACTTTTTTCCGTTCAAGTATATATTAATCACGAAGTATCGTAATTGTTTAATGATTATGTTCCGTTAAAAATGGTTATTTAATGCGAATAAAAACAAACATTTTAAAATAATAATCTGAAGTTGTTTTTATAAATTATACCGATCAAAATGATTTTCATTTCGAATTATAAGCGTAAAAAGAACTTATCACGAGATATAATTATAAAAAATAAAAAATTAACTTACCTTACCCGAACGGATTCAAACATTTTTGTTATCTATTCGTATTAATCGTCTTGCAGGTGTTATTTCCTCATTTATAATTTTCAAGATAGTTTATGTTTCGATAAACAATGCACTTTTTTTTTTAACCAAATATATTAACATTTATCTTTACAACTAAATCACCGATTATACTTAAAACAATTTCGTCTTTATTTATTTATTACATAATCGCAATTACCGCCAAAATTAATATTAAGCAACGTTCAACCGTAACAACAAATATATATATACATAGATATTAGGAAATCAAAAAATCATTTTTAAAGACTATATTTTTAAAAAATTGACACGATTAAAAAATTTAAAATGGATGGCGAATTTTCGAAAAATAACGTAATTATATTTTATTTAGTTTTATAAGAAGCGTAGCGATTTAGATGTAACAATGTTTTTCCATTTTATTCCATTTTTTTTTATTTTCCGTGAATTAAAAATTCCAACAACTCGTATTCCTCATTATTGATGAAAACAATATTTTTTAGATTTTTAAAGATTAAAAAGTCTCTCCATGAACAGATGTCAATTTCGGAAAAGTAACAATTTTTGTGATCGTAGTTACATATCATTTGAAGAAACCCATAAAATAACATACATTGTTCATTATAAATAATGGTCAATAGTTGAATGCTTCATGTACAGCGTAACGAATGATGGTATTATTTATAAAATGATCCAATTTGTTCCTTCATTAATACTGCTTGTAAAAAGCTATTCAGATTACCGTAACTTCTGTGTTAAACTTAAAGGTGATATATCCTATATTAAAACTATCCTGCTAGGTATACAACTCATGGTAATATAATAATCTGTTGTTTTTTTTTTATTAATTTTATATATCAACGACATTCCTACACATCTGGGTATGAATGCAATACTCTATGCTGATGATGATAACTTGCTCTATACATATCAACTTATAGAATCAATACCATAGCAAATCGACTTCCAAAGTTGAGTTTTCTAAAAAAAAAAAATGATTTTTTTATAGAACAAGACTTAATTACTCGTGGAATTATATTAATAAATTCTGTTATAAAGTGGAAAAATAAAGTTAAATATTTAGGTGTTATCTTAGACAGAAGAATGAATTTTGAAAGTAAGCAAGAACAAAAATGTTTTTCATATTTACCCTATTCAATAAAAAATCTAAACTAAGTACATATAAATAATTATAAATCCTTTATTCGTCCAATACTTACATATACATGTTCTGTTCGGAATCACATATTTAAAACTTCATAGAAAAAGCTTCAAATAGTCCAAAATAACTGTTTCCGAGTTAAAAGCCATTATTAAGGTATTTTTAACTTTATTGCCGGCTTTCTCGTTGAATAACGGATTGTACATCTTTCTTAGCATACTTTTTTTCTGCGATTTAGTGTATTTCAATTAACTTTTACTTTTTGTTAATAATCTTGATATATAGTTCTCGTATGAGAGGTAACACTACTCGCTACGGATACATAATCTTTACATATGTATATCTATTTAATTATTTGATTTATGTATATAAATATACTTTCTTGTTTTTTTATTTTACATGCACCTGTTTTTCTTTAAAACAATAAGCACGTTGGCGGTTCGTGAAACGTATTAATGTGGGTAAAAAAGAGCATTTACCTCCAATGAGTAACCTACTCTGACATGATTGAAGCTTTTTTTTTTTTCTGGAGTAAAGCATCCCTGCACTGTCTACTAGTGGATTATCCGGTAAAATGAGATTGTACAGCTGTGTTACGATTAACATGATTTTTACATTTGTTGTTAAATCTGCTGTAACTCACTTTGTGAGATTCTTCAAGTTTGTACATGCAGATCATTGTGTAATGTATCATCACTTACATAGTACGGGACGTTACATATAATTCGAAGTGCCTTCGATTGGAATTGTTGGATTTTCCGGATGTTACTTTTCGCAGATGAACCCCATAGTTCTATGCCATATGTCCAAATCGGTGCTATTATTGCGTTGTAAATTAAGAGCTTTTAGAGCTTCTACCAATTAGCCAATAAAGTTTATTTAGTTGAGCATTTAACTTTAACATTCGTAATATGAGATGACCGGGTTAGCCTTTGGTTTAAGATTATGCCCAGGTATTTTACAGTCTGCTGCTGTTTTACGACGCTCCCTTTAAACTGTAATGCTGGGCAGATTTGTTTGTTTAATGTAAATTTTACACGTACCGATTTACTTGGATTGATTTTAATCCGCCATTTTGTAGACCATTCGCCGAGAATTCGTAAATGAAATTTTGTTAGCTGTGATGCCAATCTAGGATTATCATCTGCATATGTCGATATGCTCGAATATCCAGATGTTGGGATGTCAGCTGTATATATTGAATATAATACAGGACCCAAGTTACAATTTGCGGTTGCCTGGATAAGACGATAACAGCAGGTAGTATTCAGAAGACAAAACTGACTTTATTTTGTATTTTAGTCCTGAATGGCAGACTTTGTTAAATGCTTGACTTACATCGGGGAAGACTGAAAAACAGTACAAACCTCTTTGTAAGCAAGATGTTATGGCATTGACTAATCGATGACACTGATGTACCGTAGAGTATGATTCCTCTTAAAACCGAACTGATAATTCGGAATTATTTTCCTCTGCTCGATTATCGGAGTAATGCTTCTTAGTATTAACTTCTCTAGAAGTTTAGATAAGATGTTTAGGAGACTAACGGGCCTGTATGACATAACTTTCCGGTTGGTTAGGTTTTAAAACCATGATAAGCATGAATTTTTTCCTTGTAAATTGTTTTTGTTTGTAGGGTATTTATATCTTTCTTGCTCGTCGCATATCTCGGATTAGCTGCATGATTTTTACTGGTACGTATCGAGTGTTTATTTTGTGTATATAAGGTGGGTTGTTTGTTGATAATTCGGTACATGTTTTTATGTCGGATTATAATTATCCGGAGAATTAAGCGGTCGTTTCGAAGAAACTTCCCAATTACCGGTGCGAGATTTTGAAATAATTAATTTTTCTGGTTTATTTAAGCATAATACTTTTTTTTTCCGGTTTTGTATTAGTATGTGTATCTGTATTACCTAAATATTTAGTATTATTATGCGAAGAACAATTATCGCCCGTTTCCAAATTTCCTGGCTGCAGCGTAGGTTACTACGTTTGTGGTGGTGGCGGCATTAGAGTTATCCGGATAAAGTCTGTTGAACTAGAAGTCCCTGGTTGGATTACTTGTTTCATTTCTGTTGGCGGAGAGCGATGCATTATCTTATCGAAAACGAACTGATGTTATGACCGATATTATGCTCGCCCACGCTAGGTTAAAGTAAACAGTTATTTACGTTATCCTATGATAGTAGATTACAATAACAATAGATCGATCGATCGTAACTATCGTTTTATAGAAAAAGAGAATGTATGCACGTGAAAAAAATAATAATGATAATAATAAATAGATAATTAACTTAATATATACGTATACACGTTTACGTTAACCGAACCCGATAACAATCACGGCAAAGATAACTTATACGTATATCGATCAATAACTACATACAGGCTCACACACAATTGTGTATGTATGTACATACACACGGAACCAGGAGACAACGCGAAAAACGAAATAAAAATGACGATCGCACAACTCGACTACCAATCCTTACAACAAGAATCGAAAACGCAATATTTTTATACCTAGAATATCGAAATTTTATACATGATACTACAAGAATATTATTTTTTAATCGAAGTTCAGCTTAACCATGCCCAATTATTAATTTACAAAAACTTATAAAACTAAATGTTATACGCGTTATTAAATTAACGTGCAAAAATAAATTTAAAGCGCAACACCAATTTACAACACGAAATTTGAAAATTTCCGAATAATTCAAATTCGGTAATTCTAAAACTATGACCAAAAAAAAAATCGAAAATTTTAAAATAATTCAAATTCGACAATTTTAAAACTATTTATGCTTATTTAAAGTTTGACATACTTGCAACATATTTTACAAATCCTCCTTCAACTCTTAAAAATTCGACTGACGTGTGAAAACGGCTAAATTTTATTGCATATTCAAAGTATTTTTGTTTTTCGCGGTGTCATCTGCGGTTACATTTCAACTTACAGTTTACAGCTTAGATTATTTCCTAAATAATACATGGTTCCATTTGTTAGCTACTATTATTTTAGAAGAGAGCGTTGACATCTCTACGGGTTTAGTTAATACCTAAGAATTAATAGTATCATTGAAATAGAAGCATTTCTATTTAATGTGCGTTTCCAAAAATTCTCAAAACGAAATTATATTCAAAAATATGAAAAAAAAAAAATGTTTTGAGGTTTTTAAAAATAACATAAAAGTATGTAACCTGAATTTGTATATGCAATAAATTCAAAGATTCACTAATAAACTCAAACTTGTCGTTAGGTGGATTATTATAGTTGTAAGAACGGACTTATTATATGTATATATATATATATATTCTTAAAAAAAAATATATATACTTTTCGTGTTTTATCCAAATAAATCATAAATCTGTTTCATTTGTTAAACATCATTTTATAATAATGAACGCACTATGCTCGACTGTTGCTGTTGCACCTTTCAGCGTCGCAACTATTTGCTTTACTTACTTTTATATAAATTTATGAACGACCGATCCCGTCGATTCAATATATAAAACTACGAGATTTAGAACGTTAAGGGTTTACTTTGACGAAAACTAGAGAGTATAAATTATTATTTTAAAATCAAAATAATATCACCACTTCCACACTGTAGGTTATTTTTAGTTACTACGAATACATTATATCTTACTCAAACGATAAAACTTAGTTGCCCGCTCTAGTAAAAAACATACCAAATACTATTAATTAAAACATTTCCAAGATTATTGCTGTTTTGTGTTCTTAATATTATTATTTTTTTTTTTAATATAAATTCACTTGTTTTATAAACTTATTTATTACGATCATACTTTTTGACTGATGAGATTATGTGGTTCATCCTGTCGCAACATTTAAATACTCATAACAGAGAGTTAACGCGCGCAATATATTTTTCATTATATTTTTATTTCCTGTTTCAACAACATTTCGTATACACACGCATATTTATACTTCATTTTTAAGCCTACAGCTTTCTGCCACTTTATAACCAATAAACTAGCTCCACCTGCTCGGTTAGGAATAGAAAATCCCCCCCCCCAAAAAAGGGAAGAAGTTAACACAACTTTAAAACATATTTATTAAAAAAAAAATAATAATAATAAAATAAGTAGAAAATGGCCGGCTAATTTATATACAATATAAATTTTAGATAAGTACGGACGATTTACCACCTCATATATTATATATGGGTGAATATTTAAATTTCCACGTGTGTAAAAAATCGAACACAAATATAAGTAGCAAACCAATTTTTCAAAATACAAAACAGATGATAACATAAAATAAAAGTAGATTTCTGGACGAAATGGAAAAATATGCGACTTCGCATCAAGTAATATAAAAATATCGTAATGAGTTCGTTAATTCTTCTTTTTTAATTTAATGTTTCACTTAAAAAAAAAAAAAACACACACAATTGTAACAGTAACACAAAATTAGACGCACTTCCGCATAATTTTTCTCATATGCCGAAAATATTAACGTAATAATAAATTAATTTCAGATCTGTTTTAATCAGTCTTTGAATAACGGACATCCGTCGAATATCCTATGAAATAACAAAGTACCAACTTTAATTAGAAATTTTCAAAATTACATCGGAAAAAACAATTGTTGTATACTGTTTTATAATCTTATTACCTTATTATTTTCTACTACAGTTGAACACCCCACCAATACGTACTAATGCATTTGAGGATCAACATTTTCCTTATCTTCATATTTTTCATAATTTACATGTTTAATATTGTTAATTTTTTCCTCGTCGTCAATGACATCTCTGACCACTTCGCCGTTATCTGCAATGAACGTAACACCTATACATTATTATTATTTTTATTTTGTATAAAAAAATTAAACCTAAAATTCGATGAAAATTTAAATAATTATCCATATTTCATTATTCGCGGTATTTAGTTATATGTATGTATTCTTGCTTTGTAGGTGTTCCAAATCAAGAATATACGTCGTACGAACAAAACAAATGTACATGTACACACGCTTTTCAACCGAAATATTATACGTTTTCAAACTCAATATTATCCCGAAATAAGTAATACGCAATATTGAATGAAATAGCGTAGTGATGTACCGCATTCTTTATAAGGATGTTTTTTATAGTTAAAACACGTGTCGTATAACATTGGGTCGCTTCGTGCAATCAACGATGTTTTCAAACCAAACATTAAATCGCTATAGAAGATATTTTGACATCATCCTATGAACACCGAGTCATTCAGGAATTTTTGAAAATAATGAGCAGTTATAGAATCAACTGTAATTTGGCATATGTCGGACATTCCAATAACGTAAATCGAATTCAAACGCCACACACACAACTCTATATAACTTACAAAATCAACGACGGATGTTCATCATCAACGAATAAACTACGTCAGATTAAACATAATATTCGACCATAGAAGGCGCACCTTGATCGAAGAAAAAAAAAAATTTGATTGTCATTCGACTTGGTTCGGGTTATAACAAACGACTACCTACTCCAGAAGATTCCAGTTCTAATCTGTTTTACATGTAACATTAACATTTCTGGGTTCCGCATATTTCTAGAATGCCACCCAATACCCTCTGAAATTCCTCTTTTAATATTTCATTTTCCTTACATACGCTTCTAACGATGACCCACTCATCCTCTATAAAACAATGCGTTTCTTACATATTACAAGGTGATGCCAGCCCGATCGGCGGAGAAAGGAAGCAACAAACACGTGGAATTCCGTACGCCCACGTCGTGCAGACTGGTAATTTCCTATTCAGCGGACTTGGCGCTGATTAGGAAAACTACATCGGAACTTACATCGCCGACAAGAAAAATACAGCTTGCTGATCATAATATAATCTATCTGGTTTCTAGTCCATAACCTTATTTCACGTTGTTTGTGTGACGAGTGTATAATTAAATATCGAATCAAATAGACTAATAATTAAATACAGATTAACTTACTGGCTTTAATCTGACTGAGTCTTTTCTTCTCGTCTATAGTTTGTATTATTCTGGCAGCAATTTTTTCTAAACAAAAAATATAAAAATTAATAACGTAAAAGTAGCGTTCAAAATAACGTCATTACTAATATAATTCTTGTTCTTATTAATTTTATAAGAAACAAAGGAATTATGTTTTTTTTTTCTTGCAGAGAACAAAATTACAACAAGGAGCAAATAAAAGTTCTTATAATTTAGTAACAATTCAATTTTACCAATAAAAAAAAAAACTACTGAAATTTAGCAGGAATTGTAGCTAAATAAAAGGTATATTGTAAATTTCAGTTTTGTTAAAAAAATGTAAATTATGTAATGTGTTTATATATATATATATAAGTTAGAGGTGTATGGTATATAAAGAATGATATAAAGGGCGTTAATAAAATATTATTGTAAGTAATATACGATAATTACCTGTGTTTACGGAATAACGGCTATACAGTGAAAATGCGGCAATAAGTATAATTATACAAACATTCAACGAGACACCAATAATACCGGACGTTATAGGCCAGTTGTACATCATGTACCGTAGACCGGACAAACGAGCTTCGATCTCTAAAGTTGCCGAATATACTTCTATCTCGCGGGCTTGTACTTCTATATATACGTCAGTTACTTGATGAAGCTAAAAAAAAGAAAATTAAAAATTACTAAAACGATACACAATTCTGACTTTATTAGTAGAGACGGAATTATAGCGTGACCCAAAGAAGATGAACGGTTTTATTTTTTTTTAATAACTCAAAAACTGTTCGACCAAAATGTTCGAATGAAATTTTATTTAAAAATAGGACAACGAGAGGATAGCTAACAATCAACACCTTTTCGTGTAGAGGTCGCTGAATTTTTAAAATTTCTTCAAAACTCCGAGTTTTCACGTCTTCCCTATCTCATGGACGTGTTTCATAAACGTGGCTCTTAAGGTACACCCACAAAAGAAACATTGGAGCGGCCAAACGAAATCCGTACGACGCTACCATATGCGGTTACCACTCGCTTCTTTCGCACCATCTTGTTAAAACCATGAACGACCCAAACGTCGACGATGACGAAGTGAGGGAAGCGAAAACGAATTTAACATCTCGATATAAAGCGCTCCGTTCATAGTACCAGTAAAAAAATAAGACCCCCAATATTTTCGACCGTCCAGCTCAGACGGTTACTCGCTCGCTTCTGTTCGATTGAATTCGGATTAGAATCGAACCAGTAGCGGCAGTTCTGTTTGTTTACGAATCCGGATAGCTGAAAATGAGCATCGCTCATCAAAAGGTTTTAAATCGATCTCTTCGTCTTCCATTTTTCTTCAGCATCTTTTCAACAAAAAAGTTTTCGTTGTTCATGGTCGGTACTTTTTAATTCGCGAGCTATGAAATTTCAAGTCTTCCAGCAATATACGACGAATAGATTATCTCGACAGGTTTAAAGAAGCAGCATGGACGACGACTAGAGCATCCGGGACTCTGAACGATCGCTATCCGAACTCGATCGATGTTTATGGGGGTACGAACCGTTTTTTTTTTGTCCACGATGTTTTTTATCCGTTGCAGAAGCTGTTTATCGAAAGTTTTCAAACAACATTAAAATTGAATTGCGAGACGATACAAGTTACGGTTTGCGTTGTAGCAGTGTTACCAACTGTGCTATTCAAAAAAAAAAATCCTGGGTCACTCTGCGTATTATTGAAATAAAACCAAACCGTAAGGAAAGAAATTTGCATTTTTAAATTATTACAAGATATTAGACGGATAAAAATCGTCGTCTACGAACTAAAATAATTTAAACGCTTTTACCTACCATAAACGCCACTCGCGAGATTTAAACATTTCACATTGTACGTCCACTAATTACACGCCAAGAAAATGGGATATATTATATATACTTATCGACAATAATTAAATAAATAAACAACAAAAAAGTAGTTAAAATCACTAAATTTTTATATATAAAATGATCACAAAGCTTTCGGCTATTAAGCTATTATCGAGTGAACATACAAAAAATAAAATATAAAAATATATACACAATTTATAAGAATATAAAAGAAAAAATTATTAAGTAAAATGTAAGAAAATACATAATTTAGTCCGGTGATATTACAAAAAACAGCAAAGTAAAATAAAAACAGATTTGATTATAAAATAATCTGACAATTAAAATGGCAAACAACATAAAATGTATACATAAACAATTACACTAAATAGCCGTAAAAATGAGAATTTTCTGTTTAATATAAAAATTAATTAAATTTATAATATACTTCTTAAAATTAATTTATCATCGAATTCAATAAATTATTTTTATTTCTTTTATTATTTTCAATTTTTCTAGTAGCTTCCTTTTTTTGCCTGCTCTTCTTATTTAGCGTGTTTATGTATAAATTTTATATTGTTGATTTTTTGATTGTGTTGTTTATCACATCCACTGTCAGATTATTTTATAATCAAATCTGTTTTTCACTTTAATGTTTTTTTATAATATTATACGTCGAAATTAAGTATTTTCTTACATTTTTCCCATTTATATTTCTTATAAATTGCGTGAAGTTTTATATTGATGTCCAATGGTTTAATAGTCAAATAGCTTTGTGATCTTTTTACTACTATTTTGCTGTTTATTTTTGTAAAAATCACTATATTCCACATAGTTCAAATTATCAATAAAACTATATCATATACTTATAAATAGAACTATATCATATACTTTTTTATTTATTTATGGGTATGTCTATATTGTACGTACGAACTAACTCATATTTTTATAAACGTGGACAACTTCTCTAGAAACATCATTATGTCGGGAAACAGATATAAATTCTCAAGATGAAAAAGGGATGATACATTTTATGGAGGAGGACCGTTATACGATGAGCGCAATAATTTAAGGTGCCAGGAATTATCTCTCTCTGAAAAAAATACCAAAAGAGAAGAAGAATAACGCGGAATTTAGCATAATATGATATGAAGTGTCTATCATCGAACTGTTAATGTATAGAGTAGACGAAATACGACTCACATGTTATTCGATAATGGGCATAGCACCATGATGACGTTGATAAATTTTATTATATATATATATATATATATATAAAAATTAAAGTACTGCGTTTATAAACATTTAAAAACTAACGAAACTATAAATGCTGACTAATATTAATTAAATGTGACATAAAAATAACACGAATTCCGTTTTAAAATTTTCTAAATTATTTAGTTGTTAGATTTGAATATTTCTGCAAATCTGTATTAAAATAATATAGTTAAAGTTACAGTAAAAAAGAGCCGAATGTAAAATATTTTTTTTTTAAGCTTAAAGATGCGTGCAATCTGTTCGGTTGAACAATAGGCAGCACTGATCTGTTTAAAAGCTATAATGGGACACTTCCCAATGGTCGTTATCCCTTAATTTATCTTAGTATTATTATACAATATAATATATGATATATAATATATAAACTAGTTGATCGCTACGGTCGATTTCCCAATTCGATCTGACTGCGTCTCTTCAGTCGTTGGAATTGCACGCCGTTACGTAGAACATTGACTGCTAGTGGATTGATATGGGTTTGAAGTCGATGCAAGTATCTTCCAGCGCAGCTTTTGACTACCTCTTTAACAGACGATATACGGAGATCCTTGTGTATGTCGTCATTGCGGACATACCATGGCGCTGACACGATATTCCGCAATAATTGAGATTGAAATTTTTGTACTATGTCTAAGTTACAGTTGCTCGTTGTACCCCAAATCTGGATACCATATGACCAGATTGGCTTCAAGACTGTTTTATATAGTAATACTTTATTTTCATACGACAGTGTTGAATATTTGCCCATCAGCCAATGAATATCTCGGTATGTAATGCTGAGCTGTTTACGTTTAGCAATAACATGATTTTTCCAGGTAAGCCGTTTATCAAGGTGTAATCCAAGATATTTTACGTTACACGATTCGGAAATTGTTTGCCCATTTAACTCAATCGGTAAATTTTTGCTTTTATTTAAAGTAAATAAAACTTGCTTTTCGTTAATATTGAATTTCCAAAGTCTAAACCACTTTTCTACGTCTAGTAGATGGTTTTGAAGTTGTTCGGCCGCTAAATTATTATCACGATGAGTCGAGAGAATAGCGGTGTCATCGGCAAACATAGCTGTGTCTGTATTTTCGTTAACTGGAAAGTCGTATGTATAGAGCTGGTACAGTGTTGGTCCGAGTACACTGCCTTGAGGTACTCCCGATTGTATTGAATAAATTCGTGAGTAATTCCCGTTAACATTAACATGAAAATATCTTTCTGTTAGGTATGACTTCATTAGCTGGTAGTACTCGTGAGGTAATTTAAGTTTTAATTTGTACAATAGGCCAAAGGCCTTTTCGATGTCGAAAAATACCGCTGAACAATACTTCTTTTCTTCGAAACTTTTGTTTATGATGTCGACTATTCTATGTACTTGCTCAATGGTGCTATGGTGATTCCTAAATCCGAACTGATAGTCTGGTATCACTTTATTTTCTTCAAGAATTGGTTTGATTCTCCTGAGAAGTAGTTTTTCCAATACTTTGGAGAGAACCGGTAACAGGCTAATTGGCCTGTAAGAGGATACTTCATTTTGAGGTTTACCCGGTTTTGGAATCAATTTTATTGAAGCAAATTTCCACTGCACCGGAAAATATCCCGTACGAAGTTTTGCGTTAAAAATGAGTGTTATTAAAGTAACAGCTTTCCTCGGTAATTTTTTTAGAATTTTTGCAGTTATCAAATCGTGTCCGGCAGCTTTCTTTATATCAAGTTGTTTTAATTGTGCATAGATCTGGCGTCGTTATTAGCTTAACGATGTTCCTCAGTCTGTACATTTATGAATAATTTTAAACAACAACAATAATGGTGATTCCACATTCGGATTTATTCCGTTTGTCCGATTTGGATATTTTTCTCGTGTTTCTAACAGCTTCCACAACTTTCACCCTGTCGGATCATTTTTTTGTGATCACTACGTCTAAAATACGCATTATCGTCTTCAGGAAGTTTTTTTTTAATGCTAATTGTTGACTTACACTTAGCTGATGCTATTTGGTAAGTTTATGCATAGTATATAATCGTGAGCAGCAAAATTTAACTGACGCGTAGTTTATATTAAGTCCAGAGGTTTCGTTCTATCCAGTCGACGGTATTCAAGCGAGTTATCCATTAGGGAGATCGCCATGTGATTAGTGTGTTTTTCCGGACGGTTGACATATTTTTTGGTAACGATCGCGATTTTCTCTTTTATGGACTTCACCTTAAGATCTTCATGAAGTGTAACATTAGTCAACCAATAAACTCGGTACGAGTTCGCGTATTGTAGTTTACTACTCGTGTTCGTATTTGTGTTTATTTTATTTTATTCGGTCGTTGCGGAGGCAAGCTTAGGCTTATACAGTTCCTTGTGTGTAACAGAAATTATCGACTTCATATATAGTCGATAAATGTCTAAAGCTGGAGCTGCGGGCAGGGGAGAATCGTCCCCTGCCCCCCAAGTAAGCACCGTCGGTCGTGGCGGTGGTAATACACATCGTAATATCAACGTTAAAAACGGTGGTAGTAATAATAATGTTATCTTTAGCAATAATGGGAATAGGTTCAACAATAGTAGTTGTAATGATACTGATAGTGATAGTAATAATAATAACAATGATAATAGTCGTAATAATAAAATTGATGGTAATAATAGCGTGGGTATTAGTAGTAGTAGCGGTAGTGGTATTAATGGTAATAAGCATAATAATCCGTGTAACATTAGAGATAAGAAATCAAATCTTAATATTTCTAACGAGGCTATTATAACAGATGTCGGTTCCGACGAAATTATTTCGATAAATAATATTCGCGTAGAACCGAGTTCTGAAATTGTTAAAGATACTTTATGTAATATTAACATAAATCCTCGAGTACAAGTTACGATATCCCCTACATCAATTAATATTTTTCCGAACGATTTTCAGGGACCAATTATAGTTTTGATAGAAGGAATAAATAATAATATTGGCAACCTTCATCCTATGACGTTGGCCAAATTAATTCATAATAAAATTACGGGTCTTAAATGTATGACAAGGAGTGGTCGTAACCAAGTTAGACTAATATTTAATTCCGTGGTTCATGCTAATATGTTTCTCCTTGCAGAGGGTATCCACAAAGAGCTTAACATACATTGTTTTATTCCTCAAACGTTACTCTTTCGTTTTGGCATTGTAAGGGACGTTCCGATCGACCTTACAATCGAGGAACTCACCGCATCCTGTACTGCAAGTGTTAAAATAGATCACATACGTAGACTCAATAAACGAAATCAGGATGGTTCCTTTTCTCCTATTCCACTTATTGAAATAAAGTTCTGCGGAAATTTATTACCCGATTGTGTTCATTTTTTCGATTATTATTCATGTAAAGTAGAACCTAGCATTAGGAGACCAAAAATGTGTAACAATTGCCTTAGATTCGGCCATATTAGTAAACTTTGCCGTAGCAAAACTATTTGCGGGTTTTGCTCTGGTAATCATAAATCATCGGATTGCCAAATTAATCGTGAAACCTCGTCATCAGCTCTGTTTTGTTCTAGATGTAGGGGTAACCACTCCGCTTTCGATCGCGGCTGTCCAGTTTATCAGGAACAACTCAAGCTACAGAAAGTTATGGCAGTAGAAAATGTTTCGTTCTCTGAAGCTAAGTTGATTTGTAAGGGGGCTGTGGTCACTCCTGCATTTTCATTTGCTGAAGTGACAAATAACAAAAATTTCCCAGAGTTGCGTACAAGGACCAGTTCTTTTAAACGTAGAAGAAATAGCAGTGGCTCAGGTTCTTCCAGTCGCCACTACAATAATGGTAACAGTAGTAATAATAATAATAATAATAATATCAGTAATTATAATGGTAATTGTAATAGTAATAATAATAGGAATAAGAAAAATAACAAGAATATTGTTGATAGAAGTCAAATTTGGGGTAATCATTATTACTCTAATTTAGCCTTAAACGTTAAGTCAAGATCAGTGTATCCACCAGAAGGGGATGACGCTGTTATCTCATTATCCGAGCCTATAATTAATAATGTATCCTTGTCTTCAAATCCCAAAGTTCCTCAACCTATTGATAACCAAAATAAATCATCTTTCGTTCTAACCCATCCTCCTTCCGATCTCTTGGTGCCCGCACTTTTGTCCACACTACAAAAATTCCAGATTCCTCATTTGGAGAATAAGCTCGAATCAATAATTCAAATGCTTCGTTCTCCTTAGACATGTGTGTAAATATGTGTATAAGTATGTATGTGTATATGTATGCGTGGGTATCTCTGTGTGTATGTGTATGTTTGTGTGATTGTAAATATGTATACGTACGCTTACGTGTATATAATCTTTCTTTCGCTGGTCAGCCATATTTTGCTCCGTTATCTCATAATCAGTATAATAATTTGCATATGCGAAAAGACCTATCCCTTATAACTACGGATGGTCGAGCATACAATTATGCGAATAGACCTATTCCTGTCATCCAGGGACGGTCGAGCATAAAATGAAACTTAATATTTTACAGTGGAACTGTCGCAGTGTGAAAAATAACTGTGACAGCCTTGATAGATTAATTGATGAATACGAAGCTGACGTAGTGTTATTATCGGAGACATGGCTTGAACCCATTGAACAATTCGAGTATAAAAATTTTACTACTTATAGAAACGATAGACAGGATGGATATGGTGGCGTGGCAATTTTAGTGCGGGACCACATCACGTCCTTTCCTATTCCTTGCAGTTTATCGCAGGATAGCTCGAATTTCATACAATTGATAGGCACCAAGATTAATATAAATTCGTCTTTTTATATTCATATTTATAGTATATATGTTAAACCTTCCTCTCGTCCAAATATTTCTATTTTCTCAGATATTTTTAATTCATTGAAAACTCCATTCATTATTGGTGGCGACTGGAATGCGAATAATGTAGCCTGGGGTAGTTCCACAAATAATTATTTAGGGAACGTGTTATATGAAGCCTTTTTGAATGTTGACTGCTGCATCTTGAACGATGGTAGTCCAACTCATTTTGGTAGGCCTGGAACTGTTGCCAACCCGTTAGATTTGACATTTTGCTCGCCTACATTTGGTCTAATAGCTAGCTGGAAAATTATCTCAGACACTTCAGGGAGTGACCACTGCCCCATATTAATAGAAATAGGTATAAATGAGGTACAGGATAGTTACAGATTTTTTGATCAGTCCCTAGGAAAAAGGTGGAACTATATTCGTACGAATTGGCAATGGTTTTCTGCTCAGCTTCAGAAACATGATTTAAATATATGCAATGAGACTGACCCTAGGATCCAGTTCCAGTTGTTATATGAAGCTATCAGCGAAGCCCTATCAAAATCGTCACCAACTATAAAGGAGCGTGAATATAAGAAAACAAGGAAAAGTAACTCAAGCCTTTGGTGGTCAGTTTCCTGCCATCGCGCAGCTTGTGATAGAAGGAGAGCTTTTTTACAATATAAGGAAAATAGTTCTGTTGAAAATTATCTGCACTGGAGGAAAATTAATGCTTTAGCTAAGCGGGAATTTAAACTTACAAAAAGGAAGAAGTGGCAACAGTTTTGCATGCAATTCAATCGACAAACATCTATCTCTAAGGTATGGGAATTATCTAAATCGTTCAGGAGTTCTTCTTATAATAAAGTTAGACAGTTGTCAGAGGACAATTGTTATTCATTTGTTGAGTCACTGGCTCCACCTCATGTACCTGAACTAGAAGAAGTTATAATACCTGAAAGTAGCCCCTCGGATCACTTTTTAGATGCTCCTTTTACTGAAAAGGAGGTAGCGTACATTTTATCAACGAAGGATTCAACATCGCCAGGATACGATGGTGTTTCTTTCGAAGTATTAAAAAAGCTGCCGAAAAATTTTTTTACTATCTTCGTTCACATTTTAAATAAAGTTTGGCAAACTAAATCGATTCCAAGTTCTTGGATGATTTTTGTTATCGTCCCTGTGCCTAAGAAAAATGGATCACTTAGACCAATTGCATTAGCCTCTTGTTTTAGAAAAATTTGTGAATCCGTTATAGCTTCGCGTCTCAACTGGTGGTTAGAGCATAATGAAATCCTTCCAACTAATATGTATGGTTTTCGAAATAACACCAGTACATTGGACTGCGTGGGTGATTTAGTTGGTAATATATATAACAGTCTCATTAATAAAGAATACAATATTACTGTTTTCCTCGATATAATGAACGCCTTTAACAACGTACATTTGCCCACTTTACAGCAGAAACTGTTGTCCCTAGGCATTCCAGAGCATTGCTGCCACTTCATTAGTAGACTATTTTCGCAACGCCACATTTTAATAAGTTCATCGTCCACCAGATACCATCGAGTGGTATATAGGGGAATTCCTCAGGGTTCTTCCCTCAGTCCGTTGCTTTTTAATTTATATATTTCAGAACTGGCACACGTGCCTTTGTATTCCAAAACTCTCCTTTATGCCGATGACATTGCGGTATTTAGTTCCAATACATCATTTTCCGATGCCGTATGTAATATTAATATGGATATTGATTTAATTGAACGAGTTCTTTATAAGTTGGGGTTAACTCTAAGTCCCCTGAAAAGTGCGGCTGTGGTTTTTACATACAGACATCTCACAGTCAATAACTTCTCTATCACAGCAGAAAATGGAGTTATTCCCTTTTGTAAGTCAATACGGTATTTGGGTATTACGTTGGATACGCGTTTAACATGGAGGCCACATATTGAACATCTTATAAAAACTATTAACCGCGCCGTTAACATTCTACGTAATTTATACAATACTCGTTGGGGTGGTGATCCTTTCATACTGTTGACTCTTTATAAGTCGCTAATTCGTTCTAAAATGGAGTATGGTTGTGTTTTTTATGGATCTGCAGCTGAATCATTGTTAAATAAGCTTGATCGTGTGCAAAATGAGTGTGTGAGGCTCTGTATTGGTGCAGTTAGAAGTACTCCGATACCGGCATTGTTGGCAGAGTGTAAGATTCCTCCGTTACAGCTGAGACGGAGTTATTTAGCATTAAAGCTCTTGATCGGTAGAATGTACATAGATCGCTTTCCGCTATACAATTTATTCTACCACATTTATTCCAACTGGCGGTTTTCAAACAGCAAAATGCCTCTGCTGGCTTCGGTTTTACCTAGGTTGGATGAATTTCAGGTGCAGACTATGCGAATTCATATACCCATCCAATTTATGTTACCTTATTCATACAATTTTGCCAATAAAATAACATTTTTCTTTCCAGAGAACTACGTCCATTTGCCTCCCCCACTGATCCGGGCTACATTTAATAATATTATCGCTGAAAATTTTCCTACGCATATCCTTGTTTATACAGATGGATCGAAGTCATCTCAGGGAACTGGTGCAGCAGTTTATATCCCTTCTCTTAATATTAGCAGTGCATACAAATTATCTGATCTCTGTTCCTCATTTACAGCTGAGTGTGTGGCAGTATTTCTTTCTTTGTCGTCCTTAATTGATGCGAATCTTCCAGGTAATTATCTCGTTGTTACCGACTCACAGAGTATTTTAAAGGCTATTGAATGCAAAGGGAAGGTGTCAGATTCATTGATTTCAGCCATCTTGTTGAAACTTAATCAGCTCGAAAACCTCAGTATATTTGTGTCATTCTTGTGGGTACCGGGACATCGAGGAGTCCCCGACAATGAAATGGTAGATGCAATAGCTAAAAGGGGTTCTTCTAGTGGTGTTTTATTCTCTTCAGTTTCTTCTCGTGACGTCATTCACTTTACACAGTCTGTTCATAAAAAGCTCTGGGATCAGACATATATGGAGTGCATACAGCGGTCGCCTCTTACTGCGTATTATCAGCTGCAGCCGTCTCTCCCTAGGTTCCCATGGTTCTACGTTTTCAAAAACATCAAGCGGAGAGGAATTGTGCTTATCAGCAGATTGCGGTTTGGGCATTGCTTGTTGCCTGATCGCCTGTTCGTTATGCAGCTTAGAGATAATCCGTATTGTCCTCTACATGCTGGTCGTGTAGTTTGCAACCCTGATCACGTGTTCTTCGAATGTCCTTCATTAACAGCATTACGTTCTGAACTGTATCTCAAATTACTTTACGCATCTCGTGGTGGTCCTCCTTATAATGTAATGTCCCTTCTGCATGTTGAGAATCTAGATTTATTCCCGGACATAGCGACTTTTCTCGAGAAGTTGTCCGAGTTCATAAGAATATGAGTTAGTGATTATTACGGCTCCACGTTGGGTAAGCTGTAAAGGCATCCCCAATAAAAAAAAAAAAAATAAAAAAAAAAAAAATTAGTTACATACAATGGAGCACTAGCAATATTTCGGAGGATTTTGTTCTGCATTCGCTGTAGAATAGCAATATTGCTTTTTTTCGCGCAAACCCATAATTGACAACCGTATAGCCAAATTGGCTTCAAGACCTGGTTGTATAATAACAACTTGTTTTCGATCGATAATTCTGACCTTTTTCCTAACAGCCAAAACATTTGTTTCCATTTGATATTGAGTTCATTACGTTTTTTAATTATATGTTTACTGTTAGCCGTTGATCTAAGTTTGTCCCAAGGTATTTTACTGCTTCTTTTTGAGGGATTATGGCTCCGTTTATGGTTATGGGTCTTATTGAAAAAGTTCTTCTGTTGGTGAATATCACCCGAGATGATTTGTTCTCGTCGATATTAATTTTCCACGTTTTAAACCATGTTGCTATTTCTTCAACTACTGATTACAGGTTTGTACATGCGTTTACAGCGGAACTATATAGCTGTGTCAACAGCAAATGTTGTTGCTACATTATATGAGGGTGTTTTTAATAAACGTAACGATTTTAGCAGCTCTTTGTAAACACATCCGAAAATTACTAATACACACGTAAGAATTAAAATAAGCGAAATGTATAAAACATAAGATGACGGTAAAATTAAATCGACCGTTCGAATCCTTTGAAATATTAAGAGATAAATTTATAAGCTCGTTATATGAGGACGATGGTTAAACTGAAGAATAATCAAAAATTCCAGTTTCCCCCCCGCCGATACATCACTTAAACGATTAATCCGCGCATGTAATAGAATAATTGAAATATCATGTGATTAGTTACTCAAGTAAAATAAAATAGCGAGCAAACATTCCGAATATGCTCCGATGAAAGCGTGAACTATCAAAGATAATTAGAACAGTAGTAGTATAATTCTAGATCTTACTTGATCTTCTTCATAATCTGAATACAATTCAAAGGTTAGTAATTGTTTTTCTTGTAGAGCGCCGAAAACATAAAATGGCGAAAAAAGTACCAAGAATAAAGTTTGTAAAACATCGCTATAATAATGCAGCAAACTTGAACGGCACGAATGAGAAGCTAAATATCCGTTAGCATCCTTAAGTTCTATGCAAACCATAAACATTCCTGAAATGAATAGATTTATGATAAATATACGTATTGAAATCTTATAATTTATAAAAACTTGCCGAAATTCACATCGAATAAAAATTTCACTATACAATAATAAATCCAAATGAATTAAATATTTCTGACAAAAGTAGAAAAATTTTAATTTCTTCTTTAAAGTAACTTGCTTTGGGAATAACATAATTTTTTCTTTCTTTAATATATCAATAATGATCCTTAAGGCACACTAACATTAGCAATATGAAATTCAGATTATCGCCACACTTTATCTGGAAATATCTGTCACTTAAATATGAACGGAATAATAGATAGCAAAGATACAGAAGTAGAAGTTTTAATTTAAAGAGTAGACCTTTATATGACACATGGTCAAATAATTTTCCTCATTCAGGAATCATAACATTATCATTTTCCATTGTGAAGGATAGTGATTCGTACGGATTCCAGAATTAAGTATAGAAGTAGTACAAATCCTCTTTTCGGCACATGTTCCAACATTATGCCAGTTATTAAGTCATAGGTACCTTGTACTCTACTGAATTATTATTATTTTTTTAAAATCTATTCCTAGCCAATTGACTATCAGTAGATAGTGTATAGCAAAAGATCGTGACGTGAAGGGTACATATAACTGATCCTTATATTAGTATCTTTAATCATTTAAATAATTTTCATTCCTACACCAGGTCTAATGGCTTAGTTCTCCTCAACTTTCGAATTTGTATCCGTGGCGAGTTATCTAATAAGTTAATTGCAGACCAGTTAGCATGACTATATAACCGCTCCTTGATTGCCATATTTTTAATTAGCTCAGCTATATACTCTGTGCCAAGGTCATCATTTATAATTTTGTTCCTTCCATACTATGGAGCGATGACGATTAACCTAAGAGTAGTATTTTGATATCTTTGTACTTTCATTATATTGTTTGTTTTTACCGCAGCCTTATAATTCACATCCATACCTCTATATGACGATTTGAGAATACTATATGTGTTGACTTATTTTAATTCGCCATTTCTTGCTCCATGATATAATCTTATCTACCGCTCTTTGTAAGTTATGTTTTGTTTTTGTTCGACTTATATCTGACCTCAAGAGTGCGGTATCATCAGTAAAAGTCGCTTTCAAGGATATTTATTTGATAAATTTTTTTTTGAAATACGGTTTTATAGGAAGTGGGATCTATGACGAAACATACTGCTTCCGTCTTACTTCCTCGTGTAACTTTTTTAAATGAATATAGCTTGGTGTGGCTTAAAAATTTCTTCCATATATTTTCAAAAATTACAGCATTTTCTTTATCATTTCGTGTCCAACTATGATCGCAGTTTCATTAATAGTTAATATAAACTTGAAAATTACGTTAAAATAAAATAAGAAATAATTTTTCAGCTTTGGTTAAACAACGACGAGAAAGTAAATTATATTAACAACAGAACAATATTGCAAAAGTGTAAAATCAATCATGAAAAAATAATGAATATTAAAAAATGTTCTATTCAACATCATACGTTAACTCGGATTAAGAACCATGAAATAATTTTCGAATTACTTATAATTATAATCGCGAAACAAATGTTGAAATTTATTTAAAAAAATATATATATATTATTTTCTATATTAATTGGCAAATGAAGATAAGCGTTATTAGGAGGAATAGAGCAAATTACAAAAATAATTCGTTAAATATACGATAACAAACTGTAAGCTAAGCAAAAGTAGTGATAACGAGTGTGTTTATCAGTTATTTTAATTTTGTATCATAAGCAAAATTTAAAGTTTATACTTCATTTCTAACATTAAAAAATTTCTTCTAGACGCCTTGTTTTGTTCTTAATTTTGTATTTTTAACATAATCAACGAAAAAATTTATTTAAAAAATTAAAGTCCGTCAATTATAAGTATATAAATAACGTATGATATTACGCTCAACGCTAATAATCCATATTCCATCAAAAGCATTATTAAACAACCGTGTACATAACGTAAAACACTAAGCCAATTACGTTTTAATTTACATATTGTTTGATAACATAAGCCCTATAAAAATGAATCTTTAAATATTTTTTAATTAAAACATATTTTAAATAAATAATGAGCGCATACGTAATTCATTCAGGTTCGAAGACCATTTATTACTGATTATAAAAATATTACAAGGTTTAATAAATTATTGTGTTATTTTTGTCACGAGACAATTGATTAAAATAATGGAATAAAAACAGGCACTGTAATACTTCAAATACAAAATCTAAAACTTTACATAAGACGGTGAATTCCGAGTATTTTAAATATTCTATCGCACATAGTTTTTTACATTGTTCTCTGTAAAAAATACAATTAAAACTATAATTACATTAGAACGATCTTACTTTTATTAAAATATATATTCAAAAAACTGTCCAGCGGAAATATATTACCAAATTTTAATTTTTAAAAGAATTTATAAATTACGTTATCTTTCCTTAACTTTATACGATAATAGTCAGAAATATAATCCATAAATATAAATTTTATCATTTTTCGACATATATGTATTCTCACCAATCTGTTTATTAATTGGAGATTCTGGGACATCTAAAGAAACTGTAAACTTGTACGGCTGTCCCACAGCTAAAATATGGTGTTTTTTCGTTAATTTTACATATGCTGAAGGGAACGGACATTTCTCAATATTTTGTTCATCGCACTTTCTGTTGTGTACAAAAAATAATTATAGCATTTATTACATATTAATAAGGTTTATTTCATTATAAAATATAACGGTTTTCTGGTTGTGAAATATTTTTTATACCTCATTTATCGAGGATTTTTATTTTGAAATTAAAGACACAAATATCAATATATTCCGACTAAGATTTTACACGATCGAATAATGCTCATTTAAACTATTAAGATTCATTTTCTTGCGACATCAGTTTTAACATTAAACTTGAACGCACTGAAATTTCTTAATTATCAGCATTGAAAGTATGCCTTTTCTAATGTTACATTTACGATTTTATTAAACTGATTCTTCATTATACAATTCTTCAGCCATGACTATCAGTATATTCTAGTTGTATTTATATGATAATAATAATGTGTTACTGTGTTATGTACAACCAAATAAGCCAATATCGTTTTCAAACTGGTGAATTGTCAAATAATATTTGCCATCAAATTTTCTCTAGTATAGCCCGTAGCAACATGAGTAACCGATTAATTAAAGATTCGCAAACGCAAAGAAGAGAAACGGGAATCATATTAATCAAGCAATAATTGTAATATTTTTTCATTAAAATTTACGAAAACAGTTTTTCGAAGTTATTTAAATTATGCACCAAAACATTTTAAATTAAACATTCGTCAAATATATTTATACTTACTTCAATTGTAAATGAACAGGCCGTATATAAGATTGCGCTGGTACATAATAATAATAAAATAAAACATAAATGAAAATGGCTAACCAGACCAAAGTAACGAGGAAAACCCAAAACAAACTACCACGATAAACACTATCCATGATGTTATCCGCAGTTTTCTGAAATCGTTGCTTTAACAAATCTAGTTTCTCCCGAATAAATTTTGTCGGATTCATTTTTATTATATTTTAACAACAAAGGTTATCGTAATGTTTACTAAACTTTTATATTGTTAACCGTATTTATCACTGAAATAATAGCAACATAATAATTACAGTTAATGTCAACAACAGTTGAACCGTAAAACGTTTACAACTATCAGCATTATAATTATACAACATAGTTCGCGTTATAGATAAATAAAAATTGACCATTAAAAAATTAAAAACGATTTATTGATAAGAAACAAGCGAACAGTGTCACCATTTCCATCATTCTATATTATCACGCTTCAGCGTGCATTTACATTAATTTAACTTTAAAATTTATATGCATATACATTAACGTAGTTGTATTACATATTTAATTTGCAAGCATTTCAAGTTGTTTAAATTCACATATGATAGTAATTAAATTTTTTATTATTTTACGAACCACAGAACTGTTTATCTAAGATTTGCGACAAGAAAAAGATTCAAAATTTATTTTAAAAATGTACCAAAGATAACTACTTTTGGTCAGAAAATATCCATTCAAATAATGCGAAAATAGTTATGCTGTAGCGAATTAAGTGAAACCACGCTGTTTCAACTGCTTTAAATTATTCTAGATAGCCTTGTGACACTGATTTTTTTTCTAGGTTTCATCTCATCATACATTGTATTATAACACATTATCATTACATGAATAGAACATATAACTTCCACACATCCTGCATTTATCAGATTTAATCAAGTGTACTTTAAAAGAGCGAAGCTTCACACAGCTGAAACATTCTAAAAACAACAAAGCGACCTCTCTAACCAATCATCTCAGTACAATCGATAATTCTGAATGCATATAATTATCCCTTTCCAAATTTAATCGAAACGAACATAATGACTATATTCTAAATAACATTAATAAATAAAAAGTATTATCATCGATAAAAGGACTCGCGTATTTTTTTTTTTGCCTAGGTCAAGCTAAACATTTGTGGCCAGTAGATTCTAATTTAAGCATTACATACTAAATTATAATTTCAAATAATAACTTTGCACCTTAAAATAAAAATGAGAAATATAATCTACAAATTATGATAACAAATCTGCGATGTTGATGAGGGAGAATAGATATTGGAATACGAGCATACACAATGGAAATACCGGAAGATGCGACTGACCAATTCTAAAATATTTATCTTTATTTGAAGGTCTCCAATATTCATACCAATAATTGTGATCGTGTGACTGAATTTTAGAGCATAGATCCGATGATGGAATAAATGGGAGTGGAATACCTGACAAGGAAGCCCGTTTAGCAGCAACATCCGCCGCTTCATTAAATTTAATTCAGGAATGACTAGGAATCCAATAAAATTCTAAAACACCGTCTAATCGTAATTTTTAGATATTTGTCTGATATATCGAATATCAAAGGGTGGGAATCAAACCTGAATGGACAATTCTGTATAGCTAGGAGCGAACTAAGACTATCACTACACACAATGTACTTGCCTGTACTACTAAGCACATTAAGTATATAATCACAAGCTTTGTCAATAGCCATTAACTCGACTGTGAAAATGGTAAATTTGACTGTTTTCATAGAGCAGACCATATCGTTTCCTCGAAACTTTATTACAAATGTGTTGATTCAGCCCTTTACGCAGAGTAAAAGCAATATGGCTGCTTTTAGTTCGATTAATCTTGATTCTCCATTTGGTTAATCCAGAGCTAAATGGTCGTGAAATTTATTAAATACAACAACCGGTTCAGAATCGAATGAGAGAATGCATGTGTTGGTCAGCAAAAGTGAATAACACCGTATTTTTATTAACAGGTGTCTGCAGTATAAACACTATACAAGGAAGGACCCATAATACTTCCTTACTTGAATAGGGTAGATTTGCGAGCTGGTGCCATATTTGTCATTGAAAAATCTGTCTTGTAAATATGATTTTATGATTAAATAGTATGGCGGATGAATGATATCCCTCAGTTTGAAAAGAAGGCCAGGATGCCAGACGCAATCGAATGCCTGCGAGACATCAAGGGAAACAACTGAGCAACATCGTTTACGATCCAGTGCTGTAGAGATATTGTCAACAACATTGTTGTATTGAATAATTATGCCGGAATGCAAATTTGTGAGGACTATTCCGTTCTTTAAAGATGGCTATATTCTACTTAGTAGAAAATTATGTAAAATTTTTTATTAACAATGGGAAGTAGGCTGATCGGTCTATATGAAGTACATAGGTGAGACGGTTTATTAGGTTTTAATGCCATTTAAATTACTGTAAATTTCCATAATAAAGGATGATAGTTTAAACAAAGCATGCATTAAAGATATAAGTGAGCAATAAAACTACTTTGTTTGCCAATAATTGCAGATGATAAGGTCAAATCCTGATGCTTTTTTTTTAAGGCAATTTCATTATTATTATCTCTGTTTCAGCTGATGAGATATATTGGTTTAGATACAAGGGGTAGACAATTCAAATATTGAAAGACCGTATTTACATGGCTATTACCTGGTAGGTAGCTGCAAGGTATTTTGCACACTTCTGATTTTTTTTCGGTTGGTAATTATCCAATTACCATCGTCTTAAAGGGTTGGAGTTTTAATATTTGGGCAAGAGAGGAATTGCTTGCCATAGTGAGCCATATTGTGTAGATAATAAATTAGTGAACTTAGTGAAGAATACAAATCTGTATTTTTGAATTTCAGAATTTAATATCCTGTTTAATCTGTTCAATCTCAATTTATCCGAGGGGAGTCAGGTTCATTTCCATACAGATATTGTCCTTCTTTTCTGAGTTATTAACTCTCTGATATAAATTTGGATATAGTGTTTCACATTTGATATGCCTCTATTTAATGAGGAGGAGTTAACAGCTTGTTTTATTATTTAACGTTTCACTTAACATATTTCGTTAGTTCAACTGAATCCTACATAACACTAGCTAAAACTTTGTTCGAAAATTTTGTATAACCCGGAAAAAGAATTTTTAATAAAATTGTACGGAGGCTAAATAGGCATAACATTTTTATACTTAATGAACATTTAAATTCATATAACGCATATAGTTGTTTATTATTATTTAATTTATTTTATAATCTGAATATGACGCAATTAGTTAAAAACATAATTAATGATTTAAACTTAATGTTTTTTTTTAAAAAGAAATCACTAAATAACATACGAATTTATAAATATATATATAATATATTTACTTATAAAGAAAAATAACTAGCAGAATGTGTTTTAATACATTAGTAAGCATACAAATAAAAATAAATTAATTCGATAAGATAAATTACCTTCTGTGCAGCAGTTATTTGGAACTATAATCTCATATATACCTAACATACACGAATTATTATAGGATGAAGAATTTAAAAAAGTAAAAACTATTTTATTATATAAATATATATATATATATATATATATATATATATATATATATATATATATATATATACGTATATACACTTTTCCTTGCCAGAGCAACCTTCTCTAGTAATAACACGACCCCGGCATGCAGGACAATGAAGTAGGTGCACTTGCCGAGAATGTATCTTCTAGTAAATATCGTTACGTTATTTACACAGTAGACTCTCATCAAATGATAAAGTGTCCCAATGAAATTGACGAATATTAATTCAGAATGAGAAAGTGAGTACTTGACGCCTCAAATCTGAGTTCTTTCGATTATAGGAGAATTGAAAGATACCGCCCTAATTATAAAACATATTCCTAAAACATCGACATAAAAATTGTAAAGAAATATAAAGTTGAAATGTTACGCGATAAGGCTGATATCCAGCGTTACACAGAGTTTTCAGGATTAGTAATGAGAAATATATCATTGATGTATTGGGTGTTAAATGAAAAACTGGAAAATAATATAAGTATGTAATGCACAAACGGAAAAACAGAAAGGAGACATATCTAAACATAACCGCGTGAAATATGGCAAGTGCGCAAACTAGCAAATATGCTTGTCGAAGTTAGACGCCGCTTAACCTCGGACATATAAGCGAATCTAAACGGATAAGAAACAAGAATCAAAACAGATTACGATTAAGAATTTATACTCGTACATATGCTGGAAAAGATAAGCATTAGAATTCGGGGTAATGGTGAATAAAACATTATTAAATAAATTAAACAAAAAAAATTATAAAAAATAAGATTGAAATAAAACCGAACCCCCTTACAGTAATCCAAATATATACACTAAGCGCTGACAGTTGGGATCGACTCCACTTCTGCATATTTAACATATACTACGAATAATAACCGGCAAACTGATCAAGTATTTTTAACAAAAATATAAAATAAATGTATTTATTGGTTGTTTTTTGTTTTTTTTTTTTGTTTTTTTTTAAACTAAAATAGCGTGTAAGTATAAAAAAAATCTTTTTTTTTTAAGTATAAGCGTTTAGTATTACGATTTTCATTTTTAAATCATACTTATTTCCTTCACGTTAATTATTGATTTCGGTATATTATTATCGTCCTGTTCGTTATAATTTAAAAACAAAAAAATTAATTTGTTTACACTAAAAACTAAAACAAGTTAATTCGTAATTAACTTAATTTAATCAGTTTTGATGTACCTATTAACGGCGTTCACACTTGAAGGTATTTATTATTACTATTTTTTTTAGTACGCAATTATCACGTCGGTCGTAAATTAATTGTATCGGTAAATATTATTACGTGAAATTTTAATTCCATTCATTTTCGTCACAAGCTTTAATCGTTTAGATTAGCACATCTTGATTTCAGCTTCCAACGTATTATCTCGTTTTGATTTTTTAAATTCTGTCGACTTCTGAAATTTCGAAAAAACCACAATTAATTCTTTTTGAAAATAAAAATTTTCTATGTAATAAAGAATAAATAGAACTTTGAAAGCAATGTGAATCGAAAGAGAAATTTGGACTCCCTACAGTGCGTGAACTTTTTATTTTTTAGAAAAAATTACTTTCATTAAATACTGTCGTAATGGAAAAGCGAAATTATACAATTTTTCCAACCGTATCCCGATTTAATGAATACTAAACATGAAAACAAAGTTGAACAGTATTTACAAAGCCCAATTCAATTAACATTACAGACGAAACATGTATCATCGCGTGAGATACAAACAAAAATTAAAAAGTTACAACCAAAAAAAGAGCACCCGGTAAGGATCAAATAACAGCTGAAATAATGAAAAATTTGACAACAAAATCGGTACTATATCTAACATGTATTTTTAATGCAATGCTTAGAACCGGCTACTTCCCACAAATGCGTAAAAACTCAATCATTCGACTGATTCCAAAACCTCAAACGAATCCACAAAAATTAACATCTTATAGGCCAATTAGCCTATTAAGTATATTGGGTAAAATATTTGAAATGATACTACATGACAAAATACAGAAGGTAATAACCATAAATAATCTAATCCCAGATCATCAGTTTGGTTTTCGAACTAATCACTCGACTATCCACCAGGTTCATCGAATAACCGATCGCATCTGTTCCGCATTTGAGAGGCATCAGTATTGTAATTCCGTATTTCTAGATGTTGAACAAGCATTTCATCGTGTGTGGCATAAAGGCCTGTTGTACAAATTAAAATCAACTATGCCAAATGATATATATATAAACTCCTAGAATCATATTTATCGAACAGATATTTTCAAGTTATCATTAATTCAGCGGCCTCTGAACAGTACCTGATCCGAGCGTCTGTTCCTCAAGGGAGTATACTTGGGCCAGTATTGTTTTCGCTATATACGGGTGATATTCCGGTGCTAAATACCACAGTTATGGCCACTTTTGCTGATGATACCTGCATATTAGCAGCTCACGAAAATCCCATACACGCTTCAATAATGGTGCAGGAACATCTCAATAGAATTAACGTTTGGGCTGTTAAATGGAAAATAAAAATTAATCAAAGTAAAAGCCAGCAAGTTACATTTACTTTAAATACCGGTAACTGTCCACAAATGAGTTATGGAAACGAACTAATTCCAGCATCAAATTCGGTGAAATATTTAGGATTAGTACTTGATCATCGACTTACATGGGGACCCCATGTAGCGAACGTCAGATAACGGATCATGGAAATAATCTATAAGCTACAGCCACTAATTGGTAAAAAATCCAGAGTCAATCTTTACTGTAAGAAACTAATTTATCAGACGATACTTGCTCCAATTTGGAGGTACGGTAGTGAAATATATGGAGCAGCATCCAACAGTAATATGAAACGAGTGCAATAGCTGCAGTCAAAAGTTCTCAGGATAATAGCGGATGCTCCGTATTACGTGTCAAACCGGACTCTACATACCGATCTTCGTGTACCGTATGTACAGGAATATTATAAACATCATTATATATGATTTTTTAACGATACAAAAGAAAACGAAAATGCTTACATAGCCGATATCCATCGACCAGGGCTTCCAGGATGTCCAGCAAGAAGACTTAAGAAAAAGCAGTCGAGGGATATTTTAGGCTTTCCCTAGCCATGTTAAAGTTACCTCAGCGTACTTTAGCTGTTAAGTACATAACTCATAAAGACGGTCAAGATCGTGTTGGCGCTCAAGATCGTGTTGGCGCTAGTTAGTAGTGATCATTATACCAACTATGTTGTGGTTTTATCGTCGGTGTTGTTTGTCCTTTTGGGGATGGACAGTGTAGAAAACAGTTACGTCGTGTGTTATCTGCACCAATGGTGGTCGTCAGACCGGAGTGGTGTAAAAAAAAAATCAATCTACTACTTAGGGTGTCCCGAAAACTACGCAATTATATATATGCAACATTATTCATTAAATAGCACACATACATTTAAAAAGTTCCGACTTTTACCGAGGGTACATGTTACATATATATATATATATATATATATATACATACATACATACATACATATATATATTGCGAATCATAATGTGAAAGTCTATAGTTAAAAGCAAACGATTGCATTTAAAATCATCGTTAAAAGCAGATTACATTTAAACTTACAGAATTGCGGTTAATGATAATTTTCTTGCAAATTTAGATCTATACAACATTATAACTCATAAAGCTGCATATTTACAACATTTTCAAAGCTTATATAACATGTATAATTTGCTGCTTATTAGTAACATTATACATCGTAGGGTTAATCGTAATAAGTCATGAAGAGCTCGAAATCTGTACGAATTTTACATACAAAAATTCCAATTGTATTCCTAAACGTTTTAAGAATTTTTTTTTACAATATAAAGTTTAAACGAATGCAACTTAGCATGTTTCTGAAATAAGGGACTAAATGATTTACCGGAAAACGTTAAATTTGAAAATTTTGTCTCAATTTCTCAGTATTTAAATTAAATTTTACTATATATAAAAATTTTAAAAATTTGCATCAAGTCAATAACTATCGTGTCAGTTTTATAACTATCATTATTTTAAACAACAACAAAAAATTAAACGTACGCTTCGTATAGAACGAAATCCAATAGTATTCAGTAAGTTTGATTATTTTAAGTGCACAAATTTTCGGCCATAAAACGTCTACTAAAAGTTGGAAACCACGGATGGGCAAGAACCAACAAGGGAAAAGCTGAAATATTTGCTAAATACCTCTCTGAAGTTTCCCAATGCGACAATAACACAATAACTAACGAAGAGATGTATACAAATAATTACCTACTAAAACCATTATCACCAATGGAGATAAAATCTCACATACAGAAACGCCTCAATCCAAAAAAATTCCCTGGATATGAACAGCAAAAGTATTAAAAAATTTGCCGAGAAAAGTGATATTATTAACATACATTTTTAACGTAATAATTCGTACCGGCTATTACCTCATACAATGGAAACTTGCCTGCATAATAATGACACATAAACCTGGAAAGCCGCAGGAAGAAGTACCATCATATAGATCTATCGGATACCCATTACTTCAATGTGATTTAAAAAACTTATCTTAAGAAGAATAAAATTAATAGCTGAAGGAATAAAAGTAATACAGGATTGGCAATTTTGGTTTAGAAAAGAACATGACACGGCGAAGCAAATACATCGAATAGTTGAAGTTTTGAACAAAGTAAATATTATACTGCGCTATTCCTAGACATAGAAAAAGAATTTGCTTCATCAATATTATACGCTATTTAAATCTTACTTAACAGATAGATATTTTACTGATGATGAGTATTCTCAAATATATAGTATACATTCTGGTGTGCCTCAGGGTATAGTGTACCTGGACCGGTACTATACCAGATTTACACGCCAGATTTTCTAGACAACATCACTACAACACCAATGTTCGCTGACGATACAGCAATATTATCAAGTCATCATGATGTATAAATCATGAAAAATCACAGTAAATGAAACTAAATTCACGCATGTCCTGTTTACGCTAAGCAGAATTAACGGAAAAACATCGATCCGCTTTAACGATAACATAATCTCAGAGTCTTGCTCTGTAAAATACCTAAGATTGCACCTGGATTAGAGGTTAACCTGGAAAAACCATATTATTATCAGTTAAAAATAAACTGAAATTATTTTAAAACCTTTATGGACATTTGAAATCTAGGGAAATAATCCAGCGTTTCCAGTCAAAGGTCCTGCGTAACATCGTTGAAGCACCGTGGTATATTTAAAATACCGACCTACACAAGGAACTCCAAATGCCGGATGTAAAAGAAACAGAATACACAGTAGTAAATATATGCAGCGACTTCAGTAACGTGTCAATCGACTGGCTGCCGATCTTAAGAGTAATTCCACAGAGTTAAAGCGTCTGAAATGATACTGTCAAGTGGATTTGCAACATCGTCAATGAAATACGATTAGTATACACAGAGAACAGTCGCTAATTGGGCAGCATTCTGTTGAAACACTTGTAAAATATCAATGCTACTTACTGTCCTGAAGGACAGATCGTATACGAAAAAAAAAACCAGGTTAAATTTACTACACGTCATTTACGTTTATTATTTATATCAGCTTGCCTCGACAAATTTGTTTTTCCCTTCCTTCATCATCGTAACATACTTCCGCTTAACATCCGGTTCAGCTTCCGTCCATTTTTTACTTAAATCTTTGGTAATACCGTGTTTTCGTTGATCATTACAAAACCAGAAAAATGCGGCACTAAAACAGAAATTAATCATATTTACGATAATTAACCGTATGTATACTGTAACGTATTATTTAAAAAATTGTTTAACGAATTGATCTATATACGAGTGTAAATAATAAAGTGTTAAGAAAACAAAAAACAAACAAAATTAAAACGGCATTGTAAATTGAATTAGAAATTGCGTATGACAGATTTCAGATAATAAATATACGAAAAAATGCATAAATGATAAAAGAAATATATATATATATATATATGCAAAAATAATGAAATTGGTTCTTCTTGTAAATTTTGAAGTCACAATCACCCAACCACCTTCTCATCCGCTCTTCTGGAGCTAATTCACGCAATCTTTTGATCAACGCAATAAACACTTATCTTCAAGCTAACTTTTTCTCGCATTTTTAATTCAATTTTCAAAGAAAATTATCGTACGTATTTATTATATTTTTCTAAGATTTCAAATATCGCAACGGCATCACTACCGTTGGCGTTCTCACAATGACACAGCCAGATATTCCAGTTTTTTCCGCACTTTGCTTTGTACTTTTGACAGAAAGCTTTATAATATATTAAAAATACAACAACAACATATCTTGTCAGTAGACTCCTATTTACTTGGCTTCTTAAACCCCTTTTCGGAAAAATTCCAATATTCACTCCTCGATTACCTCATCTCGTTATATTCCGTAAATAGGTTTCAATCTTTAGTCTTTATTATTTTCCGGACGTAGCTTTGTTGTGAAGCGCATTTCGTTAAATATTTATACTGAATCTTTCTTCATTTCTCATTTTATAACCTTTTTTTTTTTTTTTTTTTTTTTTCGCACAGCTTGCGCCTTTATCCAGTTAATCTATTTTAAATCTCAATGCCACTACGTTTGATAAAATTATATAAACTGACACAGACAGAAGACAGTGGGTTGGAAACAATCAATTCAATACTCACGGGTAATGTGTGTGCCATTTTTGTACAACACTAAACAACATCTCATCTCTATGTTTTCGAAACTTCGGACAAATCCAAATTTGATGCTCGATACAATTGTCAACATGGCACACATCACATGTACCATCAGAAATTATGCACAATTTAGCTAGGTGTGAGGGGAGAAATTATGACCAGTACGCAATCTAAATAAAGTTGATATATAATCCCTCGAAATGTTTTTATGTAATTGAAACCATGGTTTATTGGGAACTGTATGCATCAAGGCGAAGTATTTTTCCCTTTATTTTTACTTTCGGCGATGTAGTACTGTTGGAAATCAATTCGTACAGATTGTTTAATCTTTGGTAAAATATCAGTCCAATTCCATTTAATATTCTCGTAAGGGACACTTGATAGATTATAACGCGTCAATTCATCGACCACCTCATTTCCAGTCTACGGTTACTTTGTATCTCACATATTAAAATTCAGAATTTTGTCATAAATATTACTAGACTACGTATCGCAAGCGAAAAAATCTCATATTTTGCAAAACCGGACAAATTATTCTTTATTGAATTTGATTTATCGAAAAATTTTGTCGGTTTAATTCTTGTAAACGATTAAGACGAAGAAAAATTAGAATTATATCAATATAATATTCTAAAAGTCATGAAAAATTTATACGTATATATACATAAAGTATCAATTAGTTACCTTAGCAGCTAAATACAAAACAAACGACTTTACAAAAATTAGAAAAAAGAAACAAAACGAAAGTAAAATAATAATATGAGAAAAACTATTAACTCTCATATTAAAATTTAATTTAACATGCAATAACGTGTAGTATATTGTTAATCTGAACAATGAACAAATATTTTATTAGAAAACACTCAACTTATCTTGTTAACAAGTAGTTAAGTGTGTATTGGATACATCCTTACCACAATAAACAAAATTATTTTCTTATAACTGAAAGTTAATTATGAAATAATTATATATATATATATATATATATATATATATATATATATATATATATATATATATATATATATATATATCGTCATGATACATTTATCATAAAATTTCTTTGATAATTTATAAATATTAACAATCAGGAATATTTAACTTTCAATGCATGTACTTTATTTTAGTCTATCTAGAAGCATTTAATAATATTCTGCAACACCGGTTTTACATTAACTAGAATTTCTTGTAAGTATAATTAACCTGGATCTTATAATGATAGTATATATTTATTTCTTATTAACCGAAGAAAGACGGGAACAATAATTGAAGATTGTTGGAAGTATTCGAAAAGCTTTTTTTCGTTTTGTTAACAGATTATTAATGTGAGCGTTAAATGAAAGAAGACAATTTGGAATAACTCCACTTGTTTCTACGAACAAATAAGTCATATTTAGTAAAGAGGAATGATATCTTTTAGTACACAGTGTAAGAAAGAAAGAAAGTATATTTGACATTAATTTTACAATTTACAGATATGTGCGCCAATAACCATATAATAAATGTGCCGGAAATGATGTTCCTCTCCATTTATGAAATAAAATTCTTACATTTTACAATTGAAATAATAATAGTATGTCATATAACATTGTATGGTGGAAAAATTAATAATAAAAACCACCGCAAAGAAAAAATAAAAGATTAATTATAATATAGATAAATAATTAACCATACGTTGATAAAAGGAAATATTATATATAACGGGAAAATAATGAAACAAAATAAATAAATAACAGAGAAATTATGTGTAAAGTAAATTATGTTTAATTCGTCGGTGCTTATATTTAGTGTACCTAACACTTAGTTGCTTGGAATCGTAATTTGCAATCACTGAAAGCAAATCATTTGTGATGCGAACTACAACTGTCAAAAATTTTTTTTGTTAGTTTAAGTATGTAGTGACGTGCGGAATCTGCAGTATACAGTGCATATATGACACTTTGGTGTATATGGGGACATTAAGAATACATCTGAGACATCGATTTTGAACTAATTGTAATCTCTTAAAACTGGCATTCGAAACTGAAGACCAAACCGGACATGCATATGTTAAGACAGGCCTAATCAATGATTTATAAATGATTAATTTATTATTTATATTTAAATAAGATTTACGATTAAGCATCGGATATAAAGTACAGATTACTCTATTTGTTTTTAAAGTAGTATGGTCTAAATGCTTCATAAAAGTTAGTCTCTTATCTAAAATGACCCCAAGGTAACGTATATGGTCTGACCAATCTACATCAACGCCGCTGACGTGAAGTCTACGTGGTAAAGAAGGCCTTCGACGCGTAAAAAATATTGCCCGAGTTTTCGCCGGATTAATAGCAATTTTTAGAAAAGAATTTGATCACACGATCAATATCAGTTTACAGCCATTTGTGAATAGTGCTCGGCCTGTAGGAACTGCAGAAGAGCGCAGTATCGTCAGCATACGAAGCAACTTCAGTGTTATTTGTTACCGGAAAATCATGCAGATAAAAGGTAAATAAGAATGGCCCTAACACGCTACCCTGCGGTACTCCAGCTAAACAGGTTTTGCTAGATGACATTGTATTATTTATAGAAACATAGAAGGATCTATCGCTTAAATAATTATTGATAAGTTTAACTAAGTAGCGTGGAAACCTAGTCTCTATCATCTTATAAACAATGCCCTCGTGCCAGGTTGTGTCAAAAGCCTTTGCTACGTCGAATAGCACCATTCCAGTGTGTTTGTTGAAGTTAAAATTATCCGTAATAGAGTCTGCTATTCTCAAAATTTTCTGTGTTGTAGAATATTTAGGCTGAAAGTCAAATTGCTGTTTAGGTATTAAATTCTTAGTATCAGCGAAATTTTTTAATCTATTTAAAACTATCTTTTCAGCAATTTTACTTAAATTGTTAAGTAGGCTAATGGGACGAATATTGTCTAGCTGGGAACAATCTTTACCTGGTTTTGGCAATGCAATTATTTTTGCAATTTTCCAACTAGAAGGGAAGTATCCGAATTTAAACATAGCATTATGTTAGTTAAAATGACCTTATGAGGCAGCTTTTTTATGACGACAGAAGAAAAGTACACAGTGTAGCTTGCGATTTCTCCGTATTTAGTTTTACTATCTAACGTTTATCGTACTTGTAAATAGTATTTGCCGCTTTTTCTAACCTATTGTGGATAGTATTAATTCTGTACGATATTACAAAACAGCGTCAGATCATCAGCGTAAAAATAGGAAATCATTTAATAATATTAAAAAAGAGTAAGGACCTAAAATACTTCCGTGAGGAACATTAGAAGAATTTTAAACGTTGAATTTAAAATGTTCTACTGCTTAAATTTAATGAGATAAGGAGATAACCTAATTTAATTAATTTATACAAGATCCTATTGTGTCAAACGGTGCAAAGACTCAATATAAATTAATAGCAAACCCGTGCGCTTATTAAAATTATAGTTGTCGGTGATGAAATCAGTTATTCTGGCAACTTGAAGCACTGTCGAATGACCAGTCCTAAATTCAAATTGTTCGTTTTTAAAAATGTTATGAGTTAGAGAATAAGTCAATTTTAAAATGCTATTGATCAATTTAATTAGATAAACTATAGCTTTAAGATGTTCTTACTTATCCTCCACTTCCATAAATTGTTGAATCTGTAATACAAGATAATGGAGTCGTAATTTTTCTAATAGTCCAACGCACTTCTCTTAATATACACGTATATATTTGGTAACGTAAACTTAGTCCGTCCTTGTAAAAAATATATAAATTCTCAGAAATATTGGAAAATTGTTTATAAGAACTAGAAAATTACAATTTGTCTATTAATCCGACCGCCAATATTTATGGTAATATATTAAATATACTTTCGATCTAAATAAATAGACTAAATAAAAAAAACTGATATTAAAGAAATAATATAAAAATAAGATATTTTGATAAAATTATTATTTCATATTTGTTAAATATTACTTAGGTTAAAAAACATTTTATTCGATTCTCATTCCGGTGTTATAGTTTGAATTACACAGTCTATCTTAATTATAAATATAATTTTTCGCGTTATGAACACAGTAATTTTAATTAAAATCTACAAGATTGGATAAGTTAATTTTATGAATAATTTTAATTTTTAACTGCGAAATCGTAAAATAGTTTTATATATCTGTGAAAAAATATCACAATATTTATGTAACAACTTTAGAATATTCTTTATAATTTTGTTTTATTACGTACGTTCAAGTTTTAATTATATATATACACAAATTTTTATATTATATGTATATAATATAAAAACTAACAATAAACACTTACAACTCGTCGCTTTTATCGTTATTGTCACTAACTTCTTCTACCTCGGAATGTGTAGGTATTGTATCTCCCGATGCCCTACATATATATAACACAATATACAAGTTTCTATAATCATTTTAATTTGTCAATACAACATATTATGTGTTAAAAGTGTGAAAAACATATACATATACATACATATATATATATATATACAACACATAATATATATATATCCTTACATAATGGAATTATGACATCGTTTTTCAGTTAAATGCAAGTCGCCTTTATCTTTCATATCTCCATCCATAGCAATTACCTACGAAAAATTAAAACAATATTTCAAACATGCGATGTATACACCTTTGAAAGTTAATAAACTGTTATCTCTAGTTATCTGACAATAAATTATAAAATAATTATATATATATGTATATATATATATTACATATAGTTGTAATTTCATTTTCAGTCTAAGTGTAATTAAATCTGTACAATCAGTTTTTAAATAAATTTCATATTCTTATAATATTAATAAATCAATAACAATTTTATTTTTAACAAAGAAAATTACATTATATAAAGTATATGACAATTTGCGTTAACAATTAATACAACAAAATAAAAATAATATCTTATATATGTGCAAATGACTATAAAGTAACAGCATCGGTTACTGTTATTTTAATATTGAAAATCGGTTATAATTAAAAATACCGTGGATAAATACATCAACATTGAAAAATATTTGAATACCATTTATAATATTATTTTAAATAATCATATTATTTCGTATTTTAAATGTCCCTTCAATTTAACACAAAGTTTGGTTTTTATTTACATCTGCTTCTAAATTCCAGTGTAACCAACTGGTGAAAATTGAAACCTGCGAATAATAGTTAAACCTAAAAATATTGAATAGTTTTATATTTGTATTTGTAGTCATTTACACTGCACATTTTGAGACATCCTGATCTAAGATCTAGTTTTCGTGAATGATATTTTTTCCATTTCAATTCTGGATACTGTCCCAAATATTTGTATGCTTTCGTCTGTTCTAAAGCTTTTCCTTCCAGCTTTATGTTAGTATTCATTGGTTATTTATTAATGCGCATGATTTTGCTCTTTTTTGCATTAAAGGTCATTCCATATTTCTTTGCAGTATGTTATAGCCTCGTTAAGATTTTTTCTAAACCTCCAACCTCCAGGCCCTGTAGCTATCATTGCTTGGTCATATGCAAATTTTATACGTTCAAACCTTCAACCGCCGATTTTAACTCCTTCCTTGCATGTTTATGGTACTTATTTCCGCGTATATGTTAAAAAATAGTGACGAGGTAGTGCCTAACACCTTTTGTGGTAGTTACTGATGTGTATTCATTTTTGCCTCTAACAACAGCTGTTTAATTTATATGTACAAACTTTTTATGATGTTAGTTAGCTTGTTTGGCACTTCTATCTATCCCATTCCAGTCAACCCTGTCAAAAGCTTTTTCGTAATCAACGAAATACGCATACATTGCGCGTTTCAGTGCAATTCATCTTTCTCCACATGACCTGAGGATTACTATTTGGTCTCTTGTAGCTAAGTGCTTCTGGAAGCCACATTGTGTATCATCTATATAGTATTTCCATGTATCTTTCAAGTGTAAGCTTGATAATGTTAAGGAGAATTTTAACTGATAGTTCTATAATCTGCACACAACTTTACCGTCTTCTACTTTGGAATTGGTATTAAATCTGATAGACACATTTCCATTGGCTATTTTTTAGTTCTGAAAATTTCGTTCGTGAGCTCCCATAATGTTTTAAATAACTCCACACCATGTAATATGATCTCCACGGGAATGTGGTTAATTTCCGGTGCTCAGTGTTCTGGTAATGCTTTTATTGCTGTTTCAAACTCTTGCAATAGTATCGGGCTGTATTCTTTTGTTTCATTTTGTTTACAAATTGTTTGTATAGGCCTTTCATTATTATAAAGCTTTTTATATATTGACCTCATACGTCTTTCTGTTCACTCGGCGTATTTGTTTCCAAATTATTTACTTTTTGATGTTCAACGGCATATGCTTTGTTTGGGAGCTAAGTATTTTAATGCGTTTATGTAGTAGCCCCATTTAGTATTTCCTACTTAATTCTTCTAATTCTTCTCTTTGGACATTCCGCCATTTTCTTTACATTCAGAATTGTTTTGTGTTCCAGTACTTCTCTGTATCATCTTTACTTGTGGCATAAAACGCGCTTGTCATCCACTAATTCTAATATATTCTGCGACATCCATAGCTTTTTAGCTTTCCTATATTCGTGTCCCAGCATTTGTGCCATTGCATTACTTACCAATTTTTTTATATGTTGCCAAATTACTTCTACAGTTTTTAGTTTTGTGCATACCATGTCCTGAAATTTTTGCTTCGTTCTAGCTTCTAATAGTTTTCTTATATTCCATTTTCTGTTCGAGATTTTCTTCCTATGTCGTCTAAACTTTAAGTTTGTTTATAATTTCACGATATTGTGGTCCGTATCCGCATCTGTCTCTGGGTATCCCATGCATTTCTTGTTTTGGTTTCTTTGTCTTTGGTTCTGAACTATGTGTTCATTATTACAAAATCTTTCTATAAATCCACCAGTCTCTGTCCTCTCATATTGTGTTTACTTAAACCAAAACGCCCCAACTGTGGTTCCATATCTGTCTTCACCAACAGCAATGTTCCAGTCTCCCATTATTATTATATTTTTGTCTGATTTATTTTCAAACTGTATACATTTCTTCTATGCCGGTGTCTTCCTTATCTTTCATCAGCACATTACATTGTGTTATTGTCAAGCTAACAGGTGTTGCGAATTGCTCAACTACTATTCTGTTTGACTGCTGTTATTAGTACAGTAAAAAAACTTAACATCATTAATTGTAGGAACACTGTTTAGCAAATGAACCTTCCACGGTTTTCCTATCAACAGGTACGTTGTGATATCTGATTTAGCTTTTCTAATTAGCGTTAAGCCGCTGAATAGAAAATTACCACCCTGCACTCTGTGGACGTACCGAACGTGGTTATTCCTCCATTAGTGGAACTAGCACCTAACTGGAGAAAATAACTTTATTTACAACAATTTGCGTCTTGCATGTTATAAGAAAACACCTATTTCTTACAATCAAACATGCTGGAAGAAATTCCAAATTAAAATTGAATACAGTATAGAACACAACTCAGTACTATAAAAAGTGAAAAGTGAAGAGCTCGCAGGATATGGCAACACCAGGCATCCATATTTCAGAATAAGTGGACAGTTAAGAAAGTTTCTATACAATCAAATAAAATATAAGTTTACATAGTTTTTTGCAAAATTTCTGCCTCTCATTATAAGCATTATTCTTTCAGAAAGTAGCAAAAGTTAAACGGATAAAACAAAAAAGTCGGTTTATTAAAAATTAGATCGGCAGATAAGTAAAAAGTAACACTAAGAAAATGAATACATTTGTAGAGCATCTTGCTGGTATTTTTCAGTCACACTTAATTAATTCAAAAGATAGACACGATCAAGATCTAAAAATTATTAGAACATATTTTGGATAAGTATTAAACCTTATATAGTGCATTTGCATGTGATAAATGTGTATACTTTAATAAAAGTATGATTCCAATAACATTTAAAATATTTTAATTTTTTACTTAATTCGGCTAAGCTCATAATTTACCAACTCAAATTTACGTTATTACCAACTTCCCACATATATTGTCTGCATGTCGTGTATAAAATATATATTGTACACAGTGAATAAGAACATGCTTTAATTAGAACAACTCGAAACTTATAGTTTTTTCTACATAATGAAGAAAAATTCCGCTTTCCTTAAATGCTTAAAATATTTCACAAATGATAAATACATTAATACGAGAGAGAAAATTCGAGCATTGTCCGTAACTATACTACGAACTGATAAACATGAACAAATACAATATTCGAAATATAAATTATAAATATACAGGAAGATTTCTAAAAATGATAATATTCTATGGAACAGAAATAATTAAATATTAATGATATGAATTACAAATATCAATTACTTCTACATCGTTAACAAACATTTTAAAATTAACTCATTTCAACTTTTTTCATTTTTCAATTTTTCAATTAATCAAGACTCAAAAAATTATCAAATGATTACATGAATTACTTTTATGTACTTCAAATATTTGAAATTTGTTTAATTTATTTAAAAATTCTGAATACAAAAATATCGTTAAAGATTTTGCGAGGAGTATGGTTGATGAAGCCTAAAAAATATATACATTTCTTTTGGGTCTAATTGTTTATATATTATTCTGTTTTATATGTATTGTTTTTGAATATTTAAATTGGAATTTGTAATGAGTATCCTAATTGCAGTAAAGTAAAAATGAAATTAAATACTAAATTAAAAATAACATTATCATGATATTTTGATTGTTGATATAAGATGCCATCAAGAATAAGGAATTTTGATATAACAGATGTAGTTGGTGTTTTATTACGCATCCCACCGGTTTTTATATTAGATCAGTTATTAAATTTAGGATTGGATTTAGATAATTTGCTATGGGTGAATGGAATATTATTTGGCGGCACATTTGTATTGTGGGTATTAAGGCTGTTGTTATTAATTGGAGGTAATTTTTAATTTAATTTTATATGGACTAAATCAAAGTTTATTTTGAATTTTTCATAATTGTGTGTACATCGAATGAAAATTAAAATACTGTTAATAGGGTATATGTGTGTTACCTAAACCGTTATATAATTCTTCCCCTGTCGTATACACAAATTTTCGGTTGCTTAATTTTTGAAAAGTAATAAGTTTATTTTTTTATTGTCAATTAGTAAAATTAATTAAAGCATACTGTTTTTTTTTTCAATGAAAATTTATCAAATACACATGTTTATGTCGTATAATGTATTTGTTTCGTGTGTGTTTTGTTAACAGGTTGCATCTTATCCACAGTTGTGTTATTACTTAACCCGAATGAATTAGTAGCGGTGCACACATATGCGCTTTGTATTTTTGGCGTTTTCTACTCATATAGGATAAATTCAGATGCTATAGCCGTTATTACGAATAAAAATATTACCGTAGAGACGTACGCGTCGCTTACTATAGATTCAGAAGTGTTATTATCAAAAGTACTTCCAGTATGTTTCTTTCAGATAATCTTGTCTTCTATGTATACAAAATTTTATTTTGGTCCGTCTAAAACTACTTTATGTCGAATGACACTCATTTCATTTACTAGTCCTCTTTTATTATGTTTTTTTCCATTACCCTGTTCTGTATTGCCGAAAGCATGTATTATTTTTGCTACACTGCCGTTAGCAGTTATATCTACTGTTATATTAAAACTTTTACCATCAATGGCAATTAACATCGAAATTGCAATAAACTATTGCAAGGATCATGTTTTGTAAGTATAACATATGTTCCTAAGTAAATAAATTAATAAATGTAACATAAACAACAAAAAGTAGTTAAAATCGTTAAAAGTTTTTTCTTTATGAAAAATCACATAGACATTCGCTGCCAGACTCGCAATTTGAAATATGTTGTTATTTTTTATGTTTCTTGCGTGAATCATTAATTTAAAAACCTTTAATCGAAGTCATTTATTTAAAAAAAAAATAAAATTACCACAAGCCCGAATCATTGCTGCTTTCTAGAGGACAAATGCACCCTAAAGTGTATGCACATACGTACAGTAATTCAACCATTAAACCATAATTCGCACTTAATTCTTTAAAAAAAACACTGAATTTTTTACGCTAAGAACACGTGAGTTGTTATTAAAAAATTGGAAAATGATGTCAACATTTTTTCCTTTTGTTGTTTTACTTGTACAAAAAATATGAAAAATTAGCGTGAAATGTCACGACTTTGTCCGTTGATAACTTCTTATTTTAAAAATTCACTTGGTAAATTATTGAAAATATATGTGGATCTGTGACGTTGAAGAAAAAATATTTTCCCTGTTTACCCTATTCAATAAAAAAACTAAACTAAGTATAAATAAAAAACTAATCTTATAAAAATGCTCTATTCGTTTAATACTCTTATATATATGTCTTGTTTAGAATCATATATATAAAACTTCGTACGAAAAGCTTAAAATAGTCAAAAAATCACTGTTCCTGAATTATATTAAATGGGCCTAGGTACACCAAAGTTAAAAAAATACGAGATATATTTATCCTGTATACAAGATAACGCTGTTTTACGTTTTAACCGTAATTTAATGCGCTTTAATTTTTAACTGTTACTTTTTGTTAATAATTTTATTATATATAGTTCTGGTATGAGAGGTAACATTATCCGGTTACAAAATATTCACTTATGTATTATATTTAATTCTTTTTATTTATATGTAAAAATTCTTGTTAATATATATTTTTTTTTTCTTCTATAAATAATACAATGCGATGTAAAAGTATTGGATGTATGCTTAAGAATTATGTTATAATTTTTATTCACTATAAAAAAGAAAACAATAATCTAAAATTATGATCGCTATATTTCCATTTATAATTATTAAACTCCAGTAAAATAATCATAAATCTAGTACAGGATACTTCACACGATATAAAATGTGTTGCATCCAGTTAAACGTTTTTTCGCCATAAATGATACGTGAAAATTTGATATACAAATTAAAATTTAATACTAATAACCAGATAATTGAAAATATTCTCGAATATTATAAATTTATAGTGTATTATCGTTATTACGTATGTTTTTCAAATGTCCGATAAATAATTTAAACTTTCAAAGTAATAAATGAATAAACGTGTAGGATTTTCGTTATTTAAAAATTTATTTCCGATAAAATCACGAGATTTATCGAAACTAAAGAGTTAATTTATTCTGATTTTACAGAGGATTTGGAATAGCGTCATTCATCGAATTGGAGTGGAATCGAATAAAACTTCCGTATGTATTACGTATATTTTGGATTTTACGTTTTGCGTTTTACGCTTTCGTTTATTGGAAAGATCCGGTTACCGTTACGCGGCTTACTGTTATGCCCGATATGAACGAAGATACTATTATGACGGAAATGGCGTTTAGAAATGGATCTCTGAAAGATGAAAATTGGATTCCGCCTGAAGAAGATTTGTTGATGGGAGCCGGTAACACATTGCATTTGTTAAAATGGTTATTAGTTACCGGTTGCGATAACTGTATCGCTGTTTTAGGATTGACCAGTCTCGTGTCGCGAATATGTAACGTTGTTGGAATCGCCTTTCGGGAGGTATATTATTATTATTTTTTTATTTTCCACTGATTTATTTCTAAGACTAAACATTTCATTTAGGAAGTGTTATTGAATAACCTATATAAGTTTATTACGGTTAAAAGCTTGGTTGATATTCAGCAAGTAAACGAAGAATCCGTCCATTTTAAAGGCTTATTAAATGCAAATAAACTATAAACTTATAGAAGATATAATTTTCCGTTTAATTTCCGTAAAATGATCTGTAAACATTTTTGATATACACGGTAGAATTATTTGTAGAAGATATAACCTTTCATTAGATTACTGTAATATTATCTATAATTATTTAAATTGTACTGTATCGTAGACTTCAATGACTTAAAAGTCGAGCGTCTTTAAATGAATATATAATTTGAATTTGATTAAAAAATGTCATTGATATTAATATATAATATCGAAAGATAATGTAATATATCGACGTTATATCAAGACTTCATCATTCCCGAATGGAAATTATTTGTTATACTCCGACAATTGCATTTGTTCTTAAGTATACGCTCAAAAGAGTCGTAAATGCCGGAACTAAATGAGATATTACGACATGATGACGATCGAAGAAAAATCGATGATTGTAGTAAAAATAAAAAAGTTTAACCGGATATAGATGAGAAAAGAATGATGATTATTTTAGCATGGTGTATATAATTTGGTCGCACTAGTTCAATAAAGTTTGCGCTTTAAGTGGTTTAGTTAACTTTAAGATTAAAAAATAGGTATTTAATAAAAGATAAAAAATGGTCGAGAACATGTAGGAACGATTGTTTACTTAAATATACTAATTTCCTTTCGAATCGTAAATAAAATTATTTATTTGTTAAAAAACAAAAATAGATATTGGTAGCTGACGCTGAGGATCGAAATTTCGGTACGGTTTCCGCGATATTATTCTTCATTTTAGCTCTTCAAACTGGAATTACCGGATTGGAACCAGAAAAAAGATACGTTAGATTGTGTCGAAATTTTTATCTATTGTTTACCGCTATGTTGCACATTATTCATGGAATGTTGCATCCCGTCTTGATGTCTTTGAGTGCATCTCAAAACTCCGTACTTCAAAGGTTTGTATACATATATAATAACGCTCGAATAAGCGACTTGTATCGTGCTTAACGTTTAAAATAATAAATTGTATACGATCGCCTAATTAATTTTCGCCGTAATGCAATTATTCTCGATTTTATAAACGATATGTCGATTAAATATAAATTATTTTAAGCGACGGAATTTTTTTTAAAAATGTTCCCGAATATATCGAAAAATTTATCGATTTTTGTTACGCAGACACGCGAGAGCGTTATTGGTCGGCTTATTTTTAATCGTTTATCCGTTGGCGCAATTGTATTATTTATGGAGTCGCTATACGTCTAGTTCTTGGTTATTAGCCGTATCGGCCTTCAGTATCGAAGTGGTCATTAAAGTTTTCATTTCGTTACTTATTTACGGATTATTTATCGCCGATTTTTATAAAACGACATTTTGGGAAGAACTAGACGATTACGTTTATTATATACGAGCGGCTGGCAGCGGTGTAAGTAATTATTTTACTAAACGATAAATGAAAAATATTTTTCGTTAAATTTATTGTTTGTAAGTTAAACTTTTTTTTTCTCTACGAAAAAAGTTTTTTTTTTTTCATAAAGAAAAACTTTAGCGATTTTAACTTTTTTTTGTTTATTTTAATAAAAATCACCGCATTAATAGTAATTAGATAATAATTTTTTATACATAAAATAAAACGTCTATGTGCAATAATGCGCGGACGGCAAAACACATGATCTCAAACACATCACACACATTCATATACATACACACTTGTAAACCATATCTATAAAAACAAAATATCATCGTACAGTGAGTATATAAATACAATAAAACTAGTGCATTATCGAACGAAAACATTTAAAAACTACGAAGATGACGTATTATATAAAGACAGCGCAAGTTCAATAATATATTTCGATTAATATAAAAACTAATGGAACAACTTACGATACAAGAAGACACTAATATCGTCATTTTTTTCATTACGGTAGGGACCTGTATAAATAAAAACCGCATAAATAAGATCACAACTTTTAACTTAACGTAATCAGAAAAATTATAATTGTTATATATGAATACATCGTCCGTATTGTTCGTTGCCGAACATCTTGATCAGCCCGTTATACAATATTTTTAGACACAAAATGAACCGGCATTTATATATGACGATGAAAAACTTTATAATCTTTTATAATATATAATGTATACGTTCAGATATTATATATATATTTTTAATTTTATAAAAATACTTAATAAAGATTTGATTTGTACGACGCGTTCTTTCATTTATAAATACCCAAAGTAATTTGGGTGAGGGGTACGCTTGTAAAAGAACGGAATTGTAGGACGCGCTTATTAATTGAAAAGAATAAAATAATAACTATGAATGCGACACACTGCATTCGTAGTGAGGAAATTATCAATATAACCCCGACAGTTAATATATAAATTATTCCTCCAGCGGGAAAGATGAAATAGATAAACAAAGAAATAAATCAGAATATATCCGAAATTAAATTCGAGGATGTAGGGATAAAGATAGTACTGAACAAATGGGCCTGGGCTGGTCACGTTGGTAGGCAAGAAGATGGTAGGCGAACAAAAGAACTGATTCAATGGAGACCGTATACTGAAAAGCGCGTACAAGGGTAGAAGGTTAACGGATGATATTCTGGCAGTCGCAGGGAAACAATGGCTTTATGAAACTCAGGATAGGCATCGATGGAGAAAATTAGGGTAGGCCTACATCGAATCAATCATGTAACACAGGCTTTAAGATAATGTATATAAATATATCAATTGGCATTTCTCTGATAAGAAATGTTTATTTTGTATGTTACAATTGGTCAAATTTCGAGACATGTCGAGATATTGAGATCCTTATTTTATATTTATATATATATATATATATATATATATATATATAATCACTACGTTCAGTTTCACATATAGAGGCTATATTTTTTTAATGTATAAAAAGTATGTCAAAAAGTAAATGTTCTAATGCTGTAATTTTATTTCGTTGCGTGTGTTATTTATTAATTTAATAGATTTTTAAAAATTTGTTTTATAGATAGAATTTTGTTTCGGCATATTTCTATTCTTCAACGGAGCTTGGATTTTAGTTTTTGAATCAGGCGGCGCAATTCGAGCTGCGATGATGTGCGTGCACGCTTATTTTAATATTTGGTGCGAAGCGAAATCCGGTTGGGTAACGTTCGTGAAACGACGTACGGCGGTGCAAAAGATAAATACATTACCGGATGCTACTGCTCACGAATTGGAAAATTTCAAGGATGTTTGTTCTATTTGTTATCAGCAAATGAAAAGCGCCAAAGTCACCACGTGTAAACATTATTTCCACGCGGTTTGTTTGAGAAAGTGGCTATATCTGCAAGTAAGACGTCAAAAAATCATTTTTTTTTTTTTAAATATAAAAAAATATATTTATTGTATTTTAGTCTTTTAAGAATAGTTTCTAATCCGAAAGATGATATAATAAATAGAAAATAATAATTTCAGCCCGGTTTCCAAATGCATCATTACTAAATAATGGTACTAGAAGAGAACAAATTTTAAGTTGACACACAATTCTCCTGAATAAGTAGATACAACCATATTCCTTAATTTCTATATTCGAATCTTGTGCAATATTTTTTAACGAACAAAGTGAATAAATCTTTTTGCAATCTGCCGCATACAATCACTTCTTCTTTACCCATTTCTTTGTAAATCTTTTCCGCGTGGCAGAAAAGACCAGGCAGTTCTATCTCAACTTCGTATTGGTCACACTACGTTAACCAATGGTTTTATTATAAGAGTGGGAAAAAGAGAGATATACCATCGAGCGCTCGCTGCGTCTAGACACCTCTAACACTATGACAATTATTCCTTGAATGACCGCAGTACTTTTTACATGGCCTTCAAAAATTTCATCGTAATCCGCTACTGAACATCCGATGATCTCCAGTCGCTGAAGAAGTAGTTTTTCAACTTCAACGTAATAGAAATATGATAAACTCTGTGTAACTTCAAACCGAATCGTGATTATTAAAATAATGTATCATTCTATTTCAAGTCTCCTGAATTCGGTGGAATTGTTTTCGCAAGCTTTAAACGACCTCGTATAACATCATCGACAAATCGGGTTTTCGCGGTGACTATAAATAGTTGTAGAAGAACTGTTTACCGTGTCCGTCCTGCTGAAGTACTTTATCACGTTCAGCTAATAAAAAAAAGAAATTTTGATAAAGAATTTCGGCGTTAATGAACAAAAAATAAAAAACATGACGTACTATAACTTTCAGGATATAAACTGTTAGTTTTTGTATCAGGATTTTCTCCTACGACATTAACATAATTCCCGGAATTCGCTTAAATAAAAATAGTGCCCCAAACTTTTTTTTTGAAGTCTCTTGATCGACAAAAATCATTTGGACAACATTAAGTCAAGATTGAGCTCGTCTAAACACAATCCTATAAATATACCTACACTTTCATAACCGCTCTCAGTTTGATAATGAAAATTGCAAGTGTTTTCGAAACGTAACAAGAAAAAAATACGAACGTGGTTTTCACCGAAAAAAAAATTATAGACGTATGGATATATCAACCATGAAAATTTTAAGGTGTATTTGTTTAAAACGTATTTTGAACAACATAAAATTTATACATAAAAACGAATAGCTAGTAAAATAAAATAATAAAAATTTAAAAATAGTTATCCAATACAAAAATGTTTAGAATTAATTCTCAATCAAAATTTATCATTGAATTTAATAAATTATTTTTGTCTCTTTCTTTTATCATTTCCATTTTGTCGAGTAGGTTTTTTTTTTTAAAATGTTTTTCTGTATGTAAAATTTTATTGATTAATATTATTTATTTTGTGTTTTAACGCTATACAATGTTTTCCGAATAATGATTTTTCATCATTGTTTGCATATCAGTTTAAATGTTCTTTAAATCTTATTACAAATTGCCTGTTTCTCCTATATTATTCTTTTTCACATTGATTACAATTTAATTTATATACTCTTGAATTTTTTAATATACTTCTATATTCTATTTTATTAATTGATTTTAATAATATGTTATTATTTCTTATTGCTAAATCGACGTTATATTTGTTAAATATTTTTATTATTTTATACGTATGACTTTCTACATAATTTATTGAACCTAAATAATTGGTTTTATATTTTTCTGTATTTTTATTGCTGTTGTGATTATGCAATTTTCTGGTTTCACGTTGCACTTTAGATTTTATCAAAGCATAACTATTTCTTTTTGCTGCAATTCATTCTGCCATTTTGCCATGCTATGAAACATTTCCGTTTTTCATCAATTTTATCTTCTTTTTTGAACTGTCGGCGAACCAATCTTGGGATCTTTTTACTTTACAGTCGAGGACGTTTTTGCACGCCAACGTTATCTCACTTTTTATACAATCTCACAGTTTTTCTACAGTTTACATGGAAAGGGATATTGAATTTTGAAGACCGGTGGTTAATACTGATGTAAAGTTGTTTAAGATCTTTGTATATTTTAATCGATCTATATTATAATTCCCTTGTTTATATTTTTGTAATCTTGGATGATACTTAATAGTGGGGAATCTAAATTTTGTTCTAATTAATCGATGATCCGTGTCTCCATCTGCACTCCTCATCGCACGAGTAATTAGGCATTCATTTCAGTTTTGACGCTTTGTGATAACGTAATCTATTAGATGCAGATGTCCAGATCTAGGATGCGTCCACGATCCTTTATGGATATCACAGTCGTAGGATTTTGTAGACTTTTAGTAGGCAGTTCCTCAAGCTGCCCTTGTATCATTGCCCTGTCACTACTGGAATCACCTATTTGAGGCTTTCCACCAAATAGGCGCTTTTGGCCCGCGACTGCTTATTTGACTGATGTCTTATTCGCAACTAATCTACACATCTGTAGGCCGTTCCACTCTCCGCTACCCGTGGACGCGCCCCGTTCCGGTGAAAGCTCGGAAAGATCCGGTCCCGGAAGGTACAAATTACCACAGGCGGGAATATATATATATATATATATATATATATATATATATATATATATATATATATTATTTCGTTTTATAGGATCATTGTCCGTTATGTCATACTGTATTATATCGACAACGTGGAAGTTTAGCTGTATACGATCTTCGACGAAGATACCGTCTTCATCTTCGACAAGTGGCGGCCAATCGGCATAATGCCTTGGTTAATCATGCAGACGACGAAGATGATCATAATTTCGATGAATTGGACGTCAATCACCTTCGTATGCTCGCCGACGATAATGTTAATGAAGCTAACGTCGACGAAGCAGCTATTAATTTTAATCGAGCCCGTAACGATGACGCTCATCACGTGCACGAAATTGGAATTATTAATGACAACGACGTCGACGAAGATGATGATGATAACGAAGAAGATGCGATTTTAACATCCGATACGGATATAGGATAGTAAGTTAATACTGATTTTTGACTGTCATTAAGTGTGAATTTACACGTGACTTCCTAGTTTGAAAATATTACAATTACCGAGTTGTTATATATATATATATATATATATATATATATATATATATATATATATATATATATATAAAACAAGTATACGAGCTGTGAAATCTATTAATTTTTAACGATATATTATTTTTTTCTATTTGGTCAAGTTCATTTGCTTTTAATTTTTTTTTTTTATTTTAATTTTCTTTTTGTCCGAATTAATTATCGGTTTTTGTGTGCAAAATAACGCGTTAATAGTTTCGTTGATTCCTCTCTATTACGTATACGGAATATTTCGTATTGAATATTATTTCGCAAAATTTGTACGCGTAGTAAATTGTATTATATCTAATTCGACCCTTTTTTTTTTTATGTAATAAATTAATTTTTTTAAATCCGATAAAAGGTATTAGATCAAATAGTAAATTTATTATAATTTTTTTATTTAAATATGTTTCTGAAAATTTCTGTCAAAAATATATCGCGTCTCTTTGATTCGTATATATCTCGATCTTTTTTTTTTGATGTTAATGCAATAAAAATTGAAAGTTTATTTATTTATTTATTTTTTTTAAATTACGTTCAATTCAATTCAATTCAATAAAGTATATTTATGTTTTTATACATCAGCAAATAATAAGTAAATAAAAAATGCGCATACCGAGCAGCGTTAACGCTCTTACTACGCGTCTTAGGAAATAGTGTACAAAGAAATCTTAAAATTTATTTTATAATTATACAATAATTATACAGGGAAAAACATACAACTAAAAACCCTGCGTAGCCGAAAATAGAGAAATTAATTAATTATAGTTTGATCTTAATAGTACAATAAGGATATGGGTAAAATTATACAAATTATATTAAGGTTAAACAAATAAATAAGAGGATGGAAGAAAGAAGTACTGATACAATAGATTACATGAGGATAGTGACTTATTAATAACGACTTAAGTAGTTCGACAATCTGGTGCTAGAGAAGCGAATGTTTAATTCTTTTGTGTTTATATTTTTTATATTTTCTGGTCAGCGAGTCGCGAGTATAGTTTCCAATTCGCTGTACGATAGGGTAATGGCTAGTCAGGCATTTACTGTAGAACCTATCTGCTTGTTCCTGTACTAGCTCAGGAATAGTACGCTGATGAAGAGCTGCATGCATGTCAGTTATCTTAGTATAGTAAGGGGCATTAAGTACAATACCCAGACATTTATTTTGAACAATTTGTAATTTATTTAAGGTGGACGTTAATTTTTCCACGACAGAAGGGACTTGTTATAAAATCAGTTATCCGAAACCTCGTTAATAATTCGTCAGAATAAAAGATAAATGAACGTTTTTCTTCTTGAACACCCTAATTAGGCAATTCGTTGAAATTGTCTGATTAATATAATACATTTCATTCTTATTCCACTTTCATCTTCTCTCTCATTCTTTCCTTTTTATAATCGATATTGTTTATGACAGAAAACTGTATAATAAAAAAAAAATAAAAAAAAAATAAAAAAATAAAAAGTGAAATAACGTTCTATAATATCTTCCTGTGTAAATGCTTGGACTTTAAATCATCTCCCCTCTTTCAATCTTCTCCCAATATATAAAAATCGTTTGTATTTATTTCAATTTAAATCTTTAAATAATTTTATCTCGAATAAGTCGTGGGATGGTTTTTTCTTTTTTGCCTAAGTAATTTTCTCGTACGTACAAATAAATAAAATATCATCTCATTTATCAGTCAAACCATCGAACTATGCAGTAATGAAATTTTATCGTCAATGTACTTAAAAAATTCAGAATTTTCCTCGTTGGTTTAACAACGGCCAGTGTGGGACGGTCGAACTTAAAAACAATCAGTAGGTATAGATAGTATTTCTACAATACTGATTGAAAAAACAATTTGTCCGCTGAACGATCATCATAATTACTTTCTCGTTTTCGTAAACGCCGGAAAATGTCGAAAGTTATTCGCATACCTACATCAGGTAAGGACTTTTCTGATCCTACAAATGTACGGGCCTGTCCCGTTACGTAGTAGTTTTAATAAAATAATAAAAAAAAAAAATCCGAGTCTACTAAAAAAATCCGCAGATGATAACGATATTCTTACAGAACAACAATTCGATCTATGCGATTAGCATGAATTAGTGAAACGATAACTGATGGGTAAAAGCCTTTGACGTCATCTGGCAACTTCGTTTAATATATACCAAATTATTTAACGTAAATTCTCTATTTACTTCGACTTATTCGAGATTATTTAAGTAACAGAAATTTCATAAAACGAACACTCCCGCATGAAATATTAGTCCCCGGGGGGAGTACGTTGTTACTTAACTTATTTCTTCTTTTTATCAATGAAACCAATAATTCTGAAATTTCCAGTCTATGTAAAGATCAAACATATATACATATATTTAAGTGCAAGGAATACAACATGAAATTGTTGCGTTCATCGATTATCATAAAGTGTTTGATATTGCGGAAGCATGGACAGTGTTGAAAGCGCTTGAAGAAAATTGTGTAGACGATGAATACTTCAATATAATAAAAAATATTTACAATTCGCCAATAATGCAAATACAGCTGATGGAAAAAACAAGCAAAATACCATTAAACAGAGGCGTCAATATCTCTGAAGTTATTTATAGCAGCCTTCAAACGTATATGTTTAAAAACTTGAATATCAAAAGGTATGAATATTGATGGGAAAAAAATCAGTCACGCGTTTTGCCGATGACATTGTGTTGATTAGTAATAATGTTGGTACCTTACAGGAAATGATAACTGACCTTCATAACTGTTCCAAAAAAGCGGTATTGACTATAAATATTAATAAAACGAAGATCACGACAAATACACCTCAAAAGTTACAAATAAAACTGGACAACCAGATACTGGAGCCGATTATATATATATACATACATACATATATATATATATATATATATATATATATATATATATATATATATATATATATATATACCTAGGTCAAGTTATTACCGTCGCAGAGAAGGAAGCAATGCCTAAGGAAATTAAAAGACGAACGCATCTCTCGTGGATAGCTTTTGGAAAGCTGAGTACTAACCTTAACTCTAGAATACTAACTCACCCGCATTTTCATAACGCGGAGTAAAGTTTACTCACTTCACTTTTTTTTTTATAACACAGAGATTAAATATAACTATGTGAAACGAAATATAACTAAAATATTATCAATAATTTATGAAAATATTAAATACTCGATTTATGAACTTTATTTTATATCGATAAAGTTCATAAATAATAACAACAACGATTATGTAAAGGATATTTAATCGCTAATAAACTCTTATCGACACCACTAAAATGTTTTTAAAAATGATAACACGAGAATTTAATAACTATAATAAAAATGTTTTGCCTATTTCATTTTAATAATTTAAAGGCACGTAATATATTTTTTCTGATGTTCGCCGCATATCGGCTTTTTACAAGCACTGCGAGTAATTTTCGTGTATATTCTTTTAGAATAGTGACCAAGAACACAATATTTCCGTTTTTCTGTTGATGTGGCATCGGAAGTTGCATTTTCTGTTCCGAGCGAATTTTCTATTTCTGTCCGGAAGATGAATTTTTTGCCACGACTCGATTAACTTTTCTTGAACTGTTATCATGTAGTCTATTTTATTCACGTCATTCTTCGCGTTGTAATATATTATGGATATATATATATATATAACATAGCCATTAACGATAGTTAAATTTATTATGTTAAAAAACATAGCCACGACCCAACGTTTAGTTTTCCTGCTTGTGTTGCGGCCCCTACACATTAGGTCTATAGTATCTACTGCTCCCTTTGTATTGTTATAGCATTCCACCATACATGGTTTTTTGCTGTTTTCATTTATACCGCGCCTTCTGTATGCATGGAGAATAGCAGGAGAACATTTTTATTGTGAATAGGTTTGTATGAAACCGTGGTTAAATTTTTTTTCATAAACGAAAACAGAAGTATTAGGTGATCTACTCTTGTTCATTTCTAACAATTGTTACGGTATCTATCTTTTGTTCTTTCATATAGTACTTATTATTGTACATCCGTGAGACTGTAGGAGGTTGTTTGCAAGTTCAACACTAGTGAACCAATATCGTTATGTTACGATTGGGGGGCTATTGATGGTTGAAACAGGTTCTTCTACAAAATATAACTTTCCATCGGTATTCGTCAATATTCCTACATATAGTATTGTATTCAATACATATTTTGTTGCAACATCACAGATCATCACAATGTTTATGCCATACTTGGCTGGCTTGTCAGGAATATACATGCTAAACATCTACCTCTGAAGCTAACTAGTTGTTCATCAAATGTAAGATAAGAACTTGGTTTATATGCTGTTTTACAAATACTTATAAAAATATACCGTAGTTCCGGTGAAAAAGCAACTCTTTGGCCAGTTTTTCTTTCTTCTCTTGTTTATTGACTATCAAAGCGTAAACAGTTTAGTAAAGAATCAAATCTCGCTTTGCTCATTGTGCAGTGATATCTGCTACCACAAATTGACGATGAGAATAACTTAGTTGAAGTTAAATGATTATCCTTGAGTGCTCCTGACAACGCAAGAAGTCCAACGAGAGCTTTGATTTCTTCAACAGTTGTCTCTTCAACGGTAGTATTTTTATATTTTTCATTTTTTCGCAAAATACATTCATTTGCGTGTTTTACGATTTTTAAGATAATCTCCTCCGTAAAAAAAAATTGAGAAATGTGCTCGCAAGATCGCTGAAGCATCTTGACACCTGAGTTGGTCCCGGAACAATATGTACAACATTTTTCCTATGCACTTTTTCCCTAGTTTGTACTGGTGTGGTAATTCATAACCATCTTCGCCTTTAACAGTACCCGTATCAGTATGGATAGTAATTATACTATCTGGATATATTTTCAGTTTTTGCTGATGTTGAGTGTACAATATTATCTGTAGGGGCAACCGGAACGTTACTACAACCAAGTTGTTGTCATTTTCTACATGGTTTTGTTCCTATAAAGATAATAGCTAAATTTCACATTTTATTTATTTAGAAATAACTATAACATGCTAATCTACATTATCTGTGAAAACATAGTTACCATTATTCCATAGCTGAAATAATTTAATTTCGTATTCTTGATCTTCGTCCATGTTAAATCTTCATTATCCTCAGATTCTTCTGAACTACCTCTAAATTATCTGAATCGTCACCATCGGATGATTATCCGATGAAGATTGAATTTGGTTCTCATTAAGAAATTTCGAAGAAAAGATACTCATTTTAACTCGTAAAATAATCTGAAAGTAAAAAACTAATTAATTAATAATTATACACATTAACAATGAGTAACAAAAATCTATCTTCATTAGTATTTTATACTCACTTATAATATATCACATTAACTGAAGTAAAAGATACTCACCGTACTAAGCGCAACTTCGATTACTGAGCACAGTGAATAACAGAAACATCATAAACTTGTTCACAATAAATCACTAGAAGCATAGATGGAATATCACAGTGTTACCGTTTGTTAAATTGGAAAAATACGAAATTTTTTGACGAAGTGAGTAACTTTTACTCGCGGTTACGATTCTAGGGTTAAAAATAAAAATATACCTAATGGGTTAAAAAAGAAAGATGAAAAACTGGACATATTTCTAATTTAGTCTATACGTAGTAAGAACATGTTCGAGATGCGTTATATTACGTTATTTTTGTAACGTCTATTTGTTTCGCAAGTACACTTTTTATCTTATATATATATATATATGTGTGAATAAATACGGGTTTCTTTCAACTTCGAAAGTTTTATTAGGCGATTAAACGATCTTCATCATGCAAGATCGTTCAGATTACGCTCCCTAGCAAACTATTACACTCGGTGTTTTGCTATTTCCTCGACTTTTTTTTTACTTTCGCAACAAGTTGTTAGGCTCTCTTATCGATCGTAGAAAAATTCTCGTCTTAATTCTGATCGTGCAGGCGGAATGTGCTAAAGCGTATTAAAACGACGTCACCACGCGAGGCCGTTATAAAATGCGTGCATAAATATAATCATATCGTATAATTTATAAACAATTTCCGTAATTACCGGTGCCTTTAGTTAGTCGTTGTACATAAATATATCACTAATCATTATCGTCGTGCTAATAATGAAAAGTAAATTTTCAAAAACGGCTTTAATAGTTAATTCAGCTATACGATAAGAACTTAACGATAAAATAAACAAAAAATTATGTAGTACTCTTTAATTATAAATAAAATGCTTACTCTGGTAAATTAAAAAAAAAAAAACAACAGAAAACAAAACGTTTCTACAATTTAAAATGATTAACGAGAATTTCGTATACTATTTATAAATATATAATTATGTGTGTGTGCGCGTATGTGTGGACATTGAATATACATATTTTAAATAACTTCCTGGAAAAAAAAAAAGGATTCTTTAAGTAACAAATTAAATTTTCGTATCGAGTCTCGCATTATATGAAACAACGTTTTTTTTTTTTAAATTTTTAATTATTTATTTATTTTTCTAATAGTTAATTCCCTCGTTACGCTACTTATTGAATTTTTTCTCGTGTAAGATTTTCTTTTGACGAGGACAAAAATTCGTTGTTCGACCAGTCGGAATATTTAATTTAATCGCGTAAATAATCTTTAATTGCATACGTGTAATGGTAATTTTTAATTTTAAAAGCTAAGCGAAAAATTGGAAGAATTATATTACATTTATAATAAGTATTTTAGAAATTACATTTCCATATAACGTCTTAGTTAAGAGTTGATGAAGGAAGCGATTAAATGCGTTACGTATTATTATTAAATCGGTAATAAACGGATTTAAAAAGAAAAATTAATCTTAAGGAAAAAACAATAAATCGTTTTAAATTATTATTTTTTTTTAATCGGTTTAATCGCGTAACAAAATAATAATATTTTCAGTCTTCGAAAATTAAACTTTCGCCGTTTTTTATGTAAAAAAAAAAATTAAAATTTTCCTCCGGTATGCCAAAAATTTAATAAAACTTTTATTTATTTATTTTTTTTAAATATTAAATATACGAATTATATGATAGTTTTCCAGACCGGTAGTACGTACGATTTGTTGTTGTCGATTTGTTCTTCCGGTACGGCGTCTAATTGTTTAAATTCTTTACGGAAAAAGGCTCGTTTTTTCTCTCGTTTTTTAAATCTTTGGCTTTTAGCCGTAACATCCGCGAAATCGTGATCATGCTGATTATATAACGCGGTTTCGTCTGTAAATAAATCGCTAGAATCGTCGCTTCGCGTCGAATCGTAACGATTATCGAGAAAACTATTATAATTAACTGACGTATACTCGAAATCATCAGTCGAAGTCGACGATCTGTTTCGATTACCATCGCCTAAAGCGAAATTATTATTATTATTATTATTATTATTATTATTATTACTATTACTATTATTATTATTATATTCGTTATATAATAATAAACTATTTTGACCGGACGACGACTGGGCGTCGACCGAATTAGTTTCGTATAATATTTCGTTAAGCGTTTCGGAAAAGTAACAGGTCGGTCTGCGATTAGCGCGATGATATTTGAATAGTGACGATACGGTCGACGGTATGAAATATTTAAAATGATAATCTCTTCCGGCCGCGGCTGACGACGGTATGACGCCGTTAACGGTTGGTAATTTTTTTTTTTTCAGCGCTTCCGCGTACGTTAAGTCCAATTCGCGATTTCGATACGTTACGTTATCGTCGTTATTATTCGATAATAATTCGTTGTCGCAGTAATCGTCTACGGTAGTAGTCGACACTTCGTTATCGTTTAGACTGTCGTCGCTGTTGTAGTTTTCGGTTTGAAAAACGAAATCGTTTCCACAAACATCCGCATGACGACGTTCTTTCAGTCGGTCGCGATCGATAGTGGTTTCGACGATATTACCCTTCGATGAAGTATCGTCGTTTTCATCGTCGTCTTCTTGACGACTTACTTCGCTGCTGTTATAATCGTCGTCTTGATATCCGGAATCGTCGCCGCCGTGTTTGTTACGTCGACGTTCGACCAGTTTTATCTCGTCCAGTTCTTCTTCGACGATATCGTGACCTTCGTTATCGGTATCCTCTAACGAATCGGCCGCGTAATCGTTTTCCGTTAATTCGTATGCGACATTATCATTATTATTTTTGTAGTCCGAATTTATTAAGCTTCCGTGTTCGTTCGAAAAAATTTTCGAAGTATCGTCATCGTCGTATCGTTTATTATCCGTCGTCGACGATGGCGAAACGATTCGATTTTCGGATATCGTTAACGTATTAGCCGAACGTTCATCGTCGGTGTAGACGCAATCCGTCGATTCCGAACGATTAACGAATTGTAATAAATCTCGATCGTCTTCGCGTTCAATATTTTCTACCGAGTTTTTATTATCGGGATTATCGTGATCATCATCATTATCGTTAGTCCGATTTTCGCACGACGATATGTTCGAAGAACGTTCGTCAGAACAGACACAATGGTCGTCGTTCGATTCCGAACGATTAACAAATTGTAATAAATCTCGATCGTCTTCGCGTCGAATACTTTCTACCGAGTCTTTATCGTGTTCGTTATCGTTATCATCGTTATTCAACTCGAAGTCGTTATTATCGTTCGGAATTTCGTACGTCGATTCTGAACGATTAACGAACTCTAATAAATCTCGTCGTAGAGCGTTTTCCACGACCGTATCGTCTTCGTATTCGTTGTCGTTATCTATATCGTTATCTATATCATTAGTTAACTCTAAATCGCTATTGCCCGATATACTTATTTTAAAATATTCTTCTTCATTTCCGCTGCTACTCGAATTGACGTTAGTTTGTTCTAGATTTCTCGTCGATGATTCTTCACGGTTATTCGAACTATTTTCATAGTCTGCGCTAGAATTTGACGAACCGCTATCGTCCGATACTTCTTTCGCGATATATTCGAAATCCAGCGACGTCTCGGTTGTCGAACTGTCGCTGTTAGTAATTTCTAAATCTTCGACTACGATTATCCGTTGTTCTTCCATCGTTATTTGTTCGTTATTCGAGTTTGTTTCACGTTTCGTCGGTTCTTCGCTACTACTACCGAATTCCGCCGATAATTCATTTATGTCCGATAATTTTCTAAAGGTCGAATTATTCTTATCGTCTCGTTCTTCGTTAACGTTATTAATCGTCTTCGTATATACGATTTCGTTCGTACTTTTCGTATCGTTTAATTCCAGTCGCCTATCTTCGGCGTTAGCGATAAAATTATCGTTATCATTATCGACGTTAGCGATAATAACAGCGACGCCGTCTATCCGACCGGAATTTATCGTTCCGTCCGTATCGGTCGATTTAATCGGCGACGGAATTTTTTCCTCGTTAGCGATAATTCCGACGTTATAATTATCGTTATCGATGTTCGTCGCGGTAGTTGTAACGACGTTTTCTCGGCACGTAAGTCGCGACGAAGTTGTAACGGAGTTTCTCGTATTCTTTTTAACCGGTAACGAGGCTTTAACGTTTTTCGTCGAAATTAACGAATTTTCGGGACGCGATTTAGCGAACGGCGTTTTATTCGTTATCGATGTAGATTTCTTCGTAATTTTAGCCGTATTAATCGATGTTGCGCGATTTTTCGACGACAGTGGAGCAGCACATTTGGCGACGATTTTCGTCGGTTTTATGGCGGATCCGACGGTCGAAGTTTTTCCTTTAACAGTCAACGCGGATTTCGTAGATTCTTTCGACGGTGCCTTCGAAACTGATTTCGTATTATTATCATCGGAAGATAATCTCCGAATGCCGGTGACGACTGCGGAAGATTTTACTTTCGAGATGATCGCGGTTGTAGTAGATCTCGAATGGGATGGCAATTTAATTCCGACTCCGGCTAGTTTTATGGCGGCGTTTTTTCGAGCTAAAACCGGTTTATCTTTCGACATATTCGACCGGATTTGTTCATCTTCGCCGATATTTTTCCTATTATCGATCGCGGTCGACTTTTTTTCCGCTGTCGACTTTATCGAAACGCGCTGGCGATCTTTTATTATTCGATCTCGATTTTTTTCTTGTTCTTTATCGGTCGTCTGCTTTTTCGAAACCGACGACGTCGTAGATTTGATTTTTGACGACGAAGTCGTATCGTTGCCGATAACGTTCGTTTTTTTCCGACCGCTGTCGCAGATAATCGTATTATTTTTCGAAGACGTTGTTTTCATAATCGGTTTTTTAACGGTTACTTTTAGACGCGCTTCTTTCGCTCTTGTAGACGATGTCGAATGTTTATTAGGCGATTTCGGCGGCGCGATATTCGCGGTACGTTCTCGATTGTTAGACCGAGTCGAAACGCCGTTTTCCGAGTTTGACGATGACGAAACGTCCATTTTCAGCGATAATTCGTTCGTCTGTATAGAAATTAAGATAATTTTAGAAGCGATTTGAGGACGATTTTTATCGATTAAAAATATCTGGTCTTATAACGACAATCGAGACGATTGGCTTTTACGCTACGTGAATAACCGAATTGTCTGTTTTCGTCGGTAATATAAATTCGATCACGGTTTGTCTCGATGCTAGAAATATTTAAATACGTTCGAAAAATTAAAGTCTACCGTATGTCTCGACAGTAGGAAGTATTATCGATCGAGCCTTTAATTATTTCCAACCGACGTACATAATTTTAGAAATTAATAATATAAAATATATAGCCTGCCTCAAGAGCAGAAGGTCGGTTTTGATTTTTTAATATGGTAACACTGACGCAGTCGAAAATGTTGTAAAAAGACTGAATGTATTAATGGCACTTATTCGAACTATATATCGTGTTCATGAATGATTAAATCTCTCGTTTTCCTATTTTTAAATAAAATTTCATTCGAAAATGTTGGTCTAGTGGTTTTTGAAGTTATTTAAAAAAGAAACCACAAAAACCAAAAATGTCCGTCTTCTGTGGGTCATCCTACAGAATAACGTTTAGTATGCTCGACAAGACGTATAATGTAATTTAATTTAAAACATAGTTCAGTATAGAAATTTCGTTGAATCGGACTAAGAACTTAACATCATACACGCGAAGGAATATGCACACATACACAGATGTATCTAACGTATTTTAAACTCGTATATTTTTCCAGTTTTTTTTGTTTGTATAAAGATGACCCGGTAAAAAATTTCTTTTTCGAAAAATGATATTTACAAAAGTTTTAAAAATAAATTAAAAGAAAGACTAAGAAAAAATTGTGACGCTGGAAGAAAGGGTTAAATTCGATTTTTTCTTTTACTTTAACAAAAAAGTCCAACTCGCAGGTGCCCGATGAAGAACGTCAAAGATATACGTCGATCAGTTAAAATGCCAACATGGGGTGTAGTTTGTCATTGACTTCCCATACTTCGTTACGTCCCCAGCAAGCTGATAGCCGTATAATGGATAATTGAATTTTATCGTCCCTGATAGGGTTTGAACGGATTTTGTCCGAATAGAAAGCTAAACGCCGCGAGGCGGCCCATATTTTAAATTTACCGATCTAACTTTCTCTATTTAGTTAGGAATTTATGAATGTAATCCAGACAAGTGGAGGAAAAATACGAGTTCTATAGTAAAAATGGGATGAAATGTTTCGGTCGTTTTTCCGAGGGGCATATAAATTGCAATAACGAGAAATCCCTAAGAATATATATATATATATATATATATATATATATATATATATATATATATATATATATATATAATATATGTTGATGTATTGGAAAAGTAGTGATTTTATGAATTAACAAAAAAAAATAAAATCGAAGTTAATCACTGAAAAATTGTTTATTCTATCAGCGAAGCTTTTCGCCTATAAAGTCATTATGAAGCTATTAGGTTTTTGGGAATAGCTTGATAATGACTTTATAGTCGAAAAGCTTCGCTGATATAATAAAATTTTTTTTGTGATTAACTTCGATTTTATTTTGTTTTGTTACATATATATATATATAATTATGCTCGTAATTTAATATGTACTATAAAAATAAAGATGGGAAATTTATTTACCCGAAATATCGGTATATTAACGATTTTTTATTTTCTGCGCAAATGTTGTGCCAATTCTTTTATTACGTTTTCGAAAACATTACAGTTTTCATCTTATACAGGATATCAACCGCGAAAGTTTAAAACTTGTATTTCTTGATGGCTTTGTTATTATTTTTTTAATTAATTTATTTAAAATAGTTTTCGTTATTTATTAATACGACTAGCGCAATCAGATTTTTTTTTGGAGGGGGCTAGAATTTCCAGTTGATTTAGAACATACCCATTTTTAAGGGTCGTAAAGAAACTAAGTAGAAAATCCAACCTTTTAATTTTACCTTAGGTGTAACAATTTGGCTTAGCGTTAATACATAAAATTAAAGACCTGATGTGCATACTTTCGAAATCACTATATGACAAAATCCCGTCTTCGTGGATTGCGCGTTAGAATGTTCAACACTTCATCACTATTAATTGTGATTTTGGGTGGTGCATTAGCCCCTTAGCCCTCTCCTTGATTGCGCCACTGGTCGCTCGCGATTTACGGCCACAGTATTATATAGGAATTATTATCGGAATGCTAATATACAGCGCCGTGTCTTCGAATTTAAAATATATTCGCGTCAGTTAAAATCGAAAAAGAAAAACTTTTTAAATTTATTACATAATAATAATAATAAAAATTTCTCTCGAAAGACGAAAAATATTTCGAAAATTTCTCTAATAAAGAAATGACAAAGAAAACGAAAACGAGTTAAGATGACCGAACGTTTTATAAAAATCACAAAGCTCTTCGACTGTTACGTCATTTCGAGTGAAGATATAATATGATTATAAAAAAATATACATTAATATTAACGATATATAAGAAATATACCAGATGTAAAAATACTAATTTAGATATATAATTTATGAAAATGAACACAATGAAAAATAGCGAAAATGTACTTATCGGAAATATAAAATGTAAAATACAGATATTAACAAAATGAATAACTCCAGATTATATTGCCTTCGTTTTGCTGTTCGACACTCTTTTATTCTTTCGTAATGTTTTCTCTTCTTTCATCCTTCGTACGTTTTCCACTAACCCTTCCAAAGAAGAACCGATTAAATTTATTGCCGTCCTTTATTTCCTGTTCAGTAAATGTTCATTCTTCACTCGTATAATCCACGTCGAAGAAATAGAAATTTCAATCAGTTTTAAGGCGAAATGCGATTCATCGCTGATTTTTTTCAAATCTTTTATATACGTCTCTATATTATTCCTTAATTTTCGTTTATCTCCGTCCTTTCCACGGGCCTAATATCTTTAAGAATGATTCCCTTTTTAAACAAATGATCCATAGCACTACTACACCTGTTAGGCTCTCTGCGTTGCGTGTTAACTCTGTTTTGATAACCGCGTTGTGATGTCTTAATTTTTGCATTAATAGAAATAGATTTATCCTTGTAAATAATTCCGATGAATTAAAATGTCCGTTTAATTTTATGGTTTTATTCGCGCATTTAAATTTAATTACTACTAGATATTTAAATTTTTCGATTCTTAAATATTTTTTTTTTTTTTTTAAAATGTGATTTTCAGCCTCAGTTTTTTTGTCATATCGTTCAGTATTTCTAGTTGCCCTTTTACATCTTCTACACTTTCTGCCAGCAAGGTTAAATCATCTGTACGTTTCTCTGTTCTTGTATTATTTTTTCCAAAATACAATATTGCGTGTTTAATTCCTCGAGTTGTATTTTTATATTATTCGTAGCACTATTTAATAATTATAAGCCTACACTATTATTTTAGCTGTTGCGTAAGCTCAGTTATAATAAATAAATAAAAATACTTTATGACAATATTTACACATGCACACACACACACCTATATATATATATATATATATATATATATATATATATATATATATATATATATATATATATATATATATAATTGCTAGATTATACGGTTCTATTATTTTTGGTTCTTTTAAAAATTTTTACATTTTATTTCTTAATTCCTGCGTTGTAACTTTGGTAACATCACAGAAATTTTTCTATTCGGTAAAAGAGTTGTAAATTTCCTTTTATATGCCGAACAGGTTATGCGAATTAAGTTTAAAAATGTTATCTATTAATTAACACTTAAGTCAATCGTGCAGTTTTTGTTAGCGTGGTCAACTGTTCATCATCTACTTTCTATTATTATAATTAATTATAACAATTTTATAGTTCTACAATTAATTTGTAAAATTCATTTTTATGAGTTTGATTTATTCTAATTGAGTTTGTATTTAAGTTTTTGTATCAGTGTTTTTACCATTTTATTATTTCTTATTTTTTTTATTTTTACATTGATTTTTTTTAATCCTTATTTATAATGTTTATTTACTTCAGTTTAAGTTATAAGCATAAACTCTAAAAATGTTATATTAGATCCAGCAATGGACTATGTTATCTCATCCCTTCTTCCAACGCAATAAGTTAATTTAAGTGTGGAGCTCCATGGCGACGTGCTGCAAGCTCCATTATTATATTAATAATCCCATTTGGTTTTTTGTAGAGGGGGGTGTCTTTTGAAGATTTTCCGCCTCCCGCTGTAAAAAAAAAAAAAAATTGGAGCTGAATATTTTGTTCGTTATCCTCGAGGATATTTCGGAAAGAGAGCTGGAAAGGTTTATTTGGGACCAGGCTGAATTTCTCGCTAGTGAAGTAGAGATAATATGTTGAGCTTTGAAATCGTTTGTACCGAATTTAATTGATTTCTTAACGTTACACCCGATAGGTCCGGCGTATATATATATATTAATTCCGCGTATAAATATTGGATTATCGGGCGATATTTTTTTATAAACAGCAACTTTTGGCCTTTCTTCACGAATTACTCCGGTTCTTTAACTTCGTACATTTCGATGAAATAGTCAAAGAAAAAAACATCCGAGCGTGTAAAAATATTAAGTAATATCTTGCGTGTAATACCGCTTTTTAGATAGACTAGATAATTTTGAAAGCGTTATATAACTATTTTTGGAATTGAAACATTCTACGGTCAACCGAATTGTATAAAAATAGGCATTTTTTTAAATCTTAAACTGTGATTCGAGGAATTAAACTTATTTTTGGAAGTAAATATAAAAGTTAATTTTATGCATTCGACGTACGTTGAAATATTTATTATTTTTTTTTAGCCCACTTTTTTTCGTGAAATTCTTTCACATTACGGCCTCTCTGCGACGTTTAACCTTTTTAGTTACACATTGTCAATTTTTTACACAAAATTATATACATTTTTACGTGTTAATTAAACAAAACGACGAAACGAGGTCAAAATATAAAGCAATATTTCGGTGTATAATTTGAAAAATGTGAAACGTAGTTAGAAAAATATACAACAAAAAAAAGTTGTTAAAATCTCGAAAATTTTCTTTATGAAAATCACAAAGCTTTTCGGCGATTGTTAAGTTATCAAGTGAACGTAAAAATATATAAATATATATACAATTTATAAAAAAATATAAAATGTTAAAAATATTAATTTATATTATAATTTACAAAAAAAAACAACATAGTATTAATAAAATTTACATTCGTTATCGGGTTATTTACTGTTTTTTAACACTTTGCTAATTTTTGTAAATTGTAATTTTAATTAACATTTTTTACATTTCATATTTTTATAAACTGTATAATATTTTTTAATTTTCATTTTTTACGAATAAAATTATCAATTTTGAAAATTATCGCGATTTATTTAATCTAAATTTTATTTACCACGATATATGTACTTAATCCGTCTGACGTATCGCTTATGATAGTACATAGGTAGGTTGTCATTACGATCCGTGTATATTATTGAGAATTTCAATTTTATCACTTTGTAAGAATCTAAATTGTCTTTTTGGTTTATATTATATGACAACTATAAAAAATTATGAACCTTGAGAACTAAAACGAGGCATTTAGAAATCGGAAAAGAATTACGTGCAGATGGGCGGGTGGGCTCGTAATCAGTCAACCGGGCAAAGCGCATACCGGACGTATTTTAAAAATTTACGGGGAGTGGATTCGTAATTTTTTTTCCAACAATTTTTTTTTATTTATTTGAAAATACACCAAACACATGAAATACAAATTAATAATTATCTATTACCTATAATTTGAAAAAAAAAAAAAACGTTTTTAAAAAATAATAATCGTGAAAAAATACTTCGGATTTTAGTTTACAATTAAAAAAATGACGGATAAATTCGGATTTTAGGTCAAAATTAAAAAATAAAAACAAAACAATAAAAAACCTCGGATTGTACTCCCAATGTATGATTGAATGAATTAGATATCAAAAAATTACTTAAAAAATACAAACGGTACTTGAAAAAAGAACGTCAACTGTTTAGTTTCAAATTAATAAAGCAAACAAAGAATAAAAATACTTATTTTAAAAAAAACGAATTTTTCCTTCGAAAGTTTCGATTTTTCTGCGGTTAAATCGATAATTTGATCGTTATCGATTTTTTCAAGAATGCGTTTCTCGATAGACATAAGCATAAAGCTAGAAAGTAACTCTTGCAACATTGTGCTACGTAATCAGTTCTTGATAAACCGAAGTTTTGAAAAGCTCCTTTCACAAGCAACTTGTGTAACGGAATATATCGGTGGTAAATAAAATTTAGATTAAATAAATCGCGATAATTTTCAAAATTGATAATTTTATTATAATTTCATTTTCGTAGAAATATATATCATCATTTGTCACGTATATAAAACGTGTATGTTGTTTATGTGTGTCATGATGCGAACTCTTTCCGTAATAAATCTAATTTTAGTACTATATAAGTTAATTATTTTTTTGAAAAACATATTTTTTTTCGGTTTATTAATCGCGAGTGAATTTACTTTTTTTTTTTTTTCTGAACGCAGAAACGCCTTATTTCCTGATGTAAATTATGACCAGACTTTCCTAAATTTAATTAATTTAAATATCGTTAAAAAAATTATATTTTTCTATAATAATACATACGTACATACGTACAAACATTACATATTTATATATAATATTGCATACGTATATATATATATATATATATATATATATATATATATATATATATAATGCGTATAGATAAAATGAGCTATCTTAAGGTTCGTCGGAAGATTGCTTACAATAATAGACCAGAAATACTGAAAAAAGGAAGAGATTGCTTGTGTATTTTATTACTTATTTCCTACCTTATTTAACAGTTATATAACAAATCAGTGTCAACATCTAGAAGAGGTGTTATAATGTAAACATATAAGTGTGAATAAATGCATACATATACAAAGCCACAAATATATCTAACATATAATCCTAGTTAAAAAACGTATACTACTTTATTATGTATTTATAGACCTCTGAAATCTATTATCGTTATTATTCGAAGATATATATATATATATATATATATTTTAATAAATATCATATATAAATATTGTATGTATGTATATATATATATATTTTTTTTTTTTTACCTTTGATACAAGTCAGAAGCTGGCTTAGAATTTCCAGTAAAGTAGATAAATTTATTTATATTTTTTATCTTATCATATATATATATATATATATATATATATATATATATATATATATATATATATATATATATATATAATAAATAAATAAAAATACAAGAATTTAAAAATTCAAAATGACAATTTTAATACTTGTAATCAGTCAAACCATATAGTATGGTTTATTTATTTCGTTTCAATTATATATATATATATATATATGTGTGTGTGTGTGTGTGTGTTCCAATTTAGTTTATATATATATATCACGAATCCATATAAATGTACATATAGAGATAAGTACTCTCATTTACACATAGTTTATCATCTCTCTGTAATCGTATCTATAAATACATTGATATCTATATATCTACGACTCTACTCGGGGCTGGATTTACACAAGGGCACTTGGGGCATTGGCCTAGGGACCCGACACAACTAGGAGGCCCCCACAGAAATAATTAAACTACTGAATAATTTTTTTTAATATAAGGAGCAAGCGATATATTCTTTAATTCTAGATAAAGGAGTTCGAGAATCTTTTTCGAATGTTGAAATGGTCTTACAGATATATTTAACGTTAATGAGTAGCAACGTATAACTGTTGAAAGATCATTCTCTAAATTATTTGTTTGTGAAAAATGTATTAGGAACGTCAACGGCTCGAGATGGTTTAAATTATTTGCCAATCACGAGTACGGAACTTCGGATGTATTACGAGAAATAGACCGTAACAAAATGATGAAACATTTCGCGGAAAACAATCGCGAAAATGTTTTTTTTTTAATTTTCCGTATAAGTTTTTGTATTCTGCGTAAGTACTTGTTGGTATAAACGTATCGTCTACGCGATGTATTTTAATTTTATCCGAATAAACGAAAATAAATTCTAATAATTTTCGAAAGTACTAATAATTTCGTTTAAATTAATACATTTTTTAAAAGTTCTTTTTATATGTATATTAAGAATTTTTAAAATTCTTAATTTTTTCTTCCTTATAAGGAGGTCCGAACACGTTGTTTGTGCCCATGGGGCTCGAATTACGTTCGTTAACGATTTAAAAGTATAAATATAATAATATCTTATTGACGGTTTTCATAATTCGAAATTAAATTTTCTCTCACGATTAAAAGTAATTAAAAGTTTCTACGTTAACTACAATTTCAGAGTGCGATACGTACTTTGGTTAAAAAAAAATTTAAGTAAATTATTACGATACTTACCTTATTTAGGTGCGTAAAGAGGAAAATGTGCTTTTAAATTTCGTAAGTTGAAATAAAATTTCGTTAAGCGATCTCGAAAACGGAATTTTTTCAACGATAGTTAATGAGCGTTTATCGTTAACATTAACCGGATTGCTTATGTTACGGGAGGTTTGCCGCGGTAAACGTTCGTACCGTAATAAAATTCCCCATTTTACATCGATAACATTATGATATATAAAAGTCCGACTAACTTAAAGTATTCATCTCGATAGATAACAAATAATACTATAAGTGTATATATATGTATATATATATATATATTCAGAATGATTTTATACCTAGTATCTATTGTATTGTTCAAAAATTCCATTAGTATTTGATACGTGTTATATATATATATATATATATATATATATATATATATATATATATATATATATATATATATATATAATATATATATATATATGTATCTGTAGTATTGTTGGATTCTTTATCTCGTAATAATATATGTCTAGAATATTTGTCACATGTTACTGAAACATACATGCGTATGTATGTTTTGCATGTATATTTTATATATATATATAATGTCGTCGTATTTAATGTTGATACAATGTGTAAGTGGGTGAAATCTTCAAATATAAAATAAGTAATTATTAGTTTTACAATGTCATTTATTTTACTGTATCAAGTTATTAATCTTTTGTATTATGTGTATCGTATATATATATATATATATATATATATATATATATATATATATATATATATATATATATATATATATATGCATATGTATTCCAAATATTTATATGAATGCATGTATACGTATATATACACACGGATAAATAAACCGACATACTGAGAAAATTAATCAGAATTCAAGATAATTTATTTATTTATTTATTTATTTATTAAATACGTTTTAGCAACCGTTTTTAGCCATCGCCGGTGCTATTACGACATCGTGCGGACTAAGTTGCTATGACTAGTGGAGATGTACTCTAATGTAATTTGGATATTTGTATTGTGCCATTGTTTAGTACAAGGAAGGAATTTGGTTTTGGAGTGGTGTGTTTGTCGGGTGGTGAATATATACAATGTGGGTGAGTATGCGGACTTTTTTTAGGAGAGTAGCTCTAAAACAGATCGGGTGTGCTGTTTTTTGCGTGTGTTACAAGCTAATGATTACCTTTGTGCAGTTGACTTTATATGAAATTTGCTCTTCGAGAGATGTTCGCAGGAGAAAACTATCGTTATGTTTGATGCTGGCAGAAAGTTAATTGAATTTGAGCGCGGTCCCGAGAAAAATTAAAATATCGAGGTATTTTTTTGCGAGTTCGGTGTACATACTGCAGTTCGTTAGCGTCGAAGGATACAGTGCGCGGAGTATGTTTATTGGTGTCACATTGCGTGACGATACTAATAATACTTTATTAATAATTCCGTTATAAATTCTGTTTTTGTATTTTCATATTCTCGGAATATGTATAAATCGTTGCCTTATATATAACGTAATACTAGGCAACATTTTAAAAAACACTGAGAATTTTCATTATTACGTTCGGTAGTAAAATATTTATTAATATACGGTTACTTTTGTTAGATTTGTACAAATTTTATTTTATTTTTTTTTACAACCGAATACTAAAAAATCTAAAAAAAAAATTAATACTTTATTCCGAATTGATTATTTTACGATATTCCTAGATGTATTACGTAAACATTAATACGCGTACATTAAAATATTACCACCGTTTAACCCTTTCAACGCTGCTTCGGTATTTTCTCCGAGAGAAGTTTCGGTACGCCTTCGTAATGCGCCGTTACGTAAAGCTCCTGCCTTTGATAAAATTCTTCTTCTTCGAGCTCCGTTAACGGAGGTTTAATAAACTTTTGAATATTTTGTCCCTAGCTAAATGTATTAATTTAACCTCCGATTTGTCTGTTCATTGCTCTAAGTTTTTGATCCATGACATATCCGTCTTCTACCTTTGGATCGCTGGCCTTCTATCTTCCATTCCAATATTGTTTGTGAAATCTCGTGATTACGCGTAATATGCCCTAAGTATGCTGTTTTTCTCTTTTTTATAATTGCCAGCAGTTCTTGGTTTGCACCTATTCGTTGTAAGACATCTGCGTTCGACATAGGCTACTTTTAGCATTCTTATGAAAATCCATATTTAAAATGCCTGGAGCCGGATTAACGTTGCTTTCTTTAGCGTCCACGCTTCCGTCCAGTACAGTAGCACTGACAGTATACGTATCATTTCACCATTCTATACCGTATATGAAGACTGAGGTTTTCATTACCGAATAGGGGCCTCATTTTTAGTGCTCTTTGTTCGATTCGAACCCTAATTTCTGTATCTGGATCGACATTTTCTGTTATAGAACACCCCGAGGTATTTAAATTTACCTACTTTCTCCACTAATCCTCCATATAATTTTATATATGCCCTTTTTTTTTTTTTTGCTCGGTACCACAATGTTTATTTTCAATACCAACTTGTCCCTTTCGTCTACTTTATTGGAGAAATAATCTCACGGTTATCACAACAGACAGTTGTTATTCTTCTTTGCTGTATCTTTAATACAATTCTAAGGATGTAATATTTTCTCAAGATGTGGAAGAAGTCGGTAATAGTCGTGGTTCGTAAAATACGGAAACCGCGGAATGAGGTTTCACCATACCGACCCATCAGCTTACTCTCCCTTCGTTATCGAATGTCTCGTGGAAGTAAATTTGAAATCGTATCGACCCGATTGTAAAAAACCGAGATGTGTTAGCGCATCATCAATTTAGTTTTCGCGCAGAGCACTCTAGGATTCAACAGAATAGTTCATTAACTGTGGTGAAGGTCCGCGATATTGTTTCAGTTCACACAGACCATTCGATAATGTCTGGTACCCTGAGTTGTTATTTAAATTGCGACAAATTCTCAACGAAGATATTTATCTACTCCTGGAATCTTATTTGTCTGAACGCTCGTCCGGTGTTAGATGATTCGTTTTCTGAAGAACATCTAATCAGATCGTCGGTACCGCAAGGTCCATTATTGTATTACATTTATATCGCGGACACATCATCCTCTAATCTAACGTTGCTATAGTCGATGATATAGCCATACTGCCGTCTAATACAAAACGCTGCTGTTCAAAATCACCTTAATCGATTAGGAAAATGGGTGGGTCTCTAGCGCATATCGTTCAACCGAACGAAACGTCGACATATCTTATTTAAATGAGTAAAGTGTTCCAAATTTGATAACAAATCCCGCGAATAGATTCCGTTCAGTACCTCTCGGAATGATTATTGAACGTTGCCGGATTATGTGCAAAATACGAGAAGATCTGTAATCATTTATATATAGACAGTTACGCTAAATAGTAACCAAATTGATTAAATTTAAAATATACTTCTTAGAATTAATTCTTCATCGAAATTTTATCATCGAATTTATTAAATTATATTTAGCTCTTTTTTTTTTATTTTTTCCTCCGGTTTTTTATATAATAAAGTTTTAATTTTTCCACCTATTTAGTGTGATTGTTTATGTATAAATTTTACATCGTTAATTTGTCGATTTTGTGATTTTACCACATTCGCTGTCAAATTATTTTATAAATAACTGTTTTTTAACTTCGCTATTTTTTCTAATATTGTACATTCGAATTAAGTATTTTTGACGTTTTATTTCATTTTTTGTTTTCTTTAACCTTGTTTTTTTTTTTTTATAAATCATATATATTTTTATACTTTATCTTTTTATCTGATAATGGTTTAATGACCGAAAAGCTTTGTGGCGCGATTTTAACTACTTTTTTGTCGTTTATTATTTTTTTTAAATCGCTTTACATTTCACACTATTCAAATTATATACATGTGTATATTCGTGGTTTTTTTTCAACGAATTTACTAACAAACGGAGAAAAAATAAAAATAGAAATGAACGGGAAAACGATACAACTTGGTGGAAGATGTTACATATTTAGGCCAAACAATATGCTTCAAAGATCCAATAGAAAAAGAAGTAAATCACCGAATAGCGATAGGGTGGAAAAAATTCTGGACATTACAGGAAATATTTAAACGAAATATTAATCGCGCAAGAAAAGGACAGATTTACAATACAAGCGTCCTTCCTGCTACGACATACGGTGAGCAAACATGGTCACTGATATTTAGACAAAGTAGAAAAATATTAATAGCTCAAAGAGCTACGGAACGGAAAATGATCGGGATAACAAGGATGGACGAAATCAGTAATAAAGTATTACGGGATAAAAACAGAAGATGCTCTCCGCAAAATACTGGAAATGAAATGGAATTGGGCTAGACATGTAGTTCGAATGAACACAAGCAGATTGGCAAGGAAATGTACTGAATGATTACCAATCAATAGGAAAAGATTGAAGCGAAGACCAAAAATGAGATGGAGGAACGATATCGTCAAATAGTCTGGATGCGTAAGAAAAGGTATACATAATAATATTAGTTTAGTATTAAGAAAGTTATACATATTAATACTAGTTTAGCATTAAGAAAATAATATTAATAAATTTAAATTTAAAATGGGAAATACAGGCTGTTGTAATTATAATAATTATATATATATATATATATATAATAAATCCGTTATGGAGTTGTCGTAATTATGAAAAACCCATTTGCTGTACACGATGTCGCCATGAATCTCTGTTGTGGGCCATCCGGAGCATTCTGCGAAACTTCCTCCTACTGCTATCCTTACAATGTCTGATCATCTTGTAGGGACGCGACAGCGTGTTCTTTTTCATTCTACTATTCCTTTAAGCCAGATATTAAAATTTAAGCCATTCTAAATATCTTGGTATAATATTGGACAGGTCACTCACGTATATACAATATTTAAGCGATCTCGCTCAAAAACTTAAAAACTAGAGTAAACCTGATAAGCAGGCTGGGCAATTCAAGCTGGGATCATGAGCCAAGTTCTGGCATTAGTGTTCTCCGCGGCAGAGTATTACTCATCGGTGTGGATTAATAGTACTCACACTAGCAAAATTGACACAGTAATAAATGAGTCCCTGTGGATAATATCGGAACTTTACCTGCTACTCCACTTACATGGCTGCCAGTGCTGAGCTAATCTCGTTCCGGCTAACATACGCCTAGAAGTAGCGTTGATCAGAGATAAGAAACATTTCGCAACAGGCGATCAGCTGCCTATTACTGACGTAATTAAAACGGTTAAAATCAAGAAAGTCACCTTGGACCCCCGAAATTTGCCTACTCTAAATGATACTACTTATGGGTTTAACAAATGGCGATGCATCTGGAAAGACCATAGTTCTAACGTCAAAAATGCACGATTGGTGAAGCATCCTACTGAAGAGGTGCAATGAATGTACATATCTCGGAAACAGTGGCGAATCCTCAATCGATTTAGAACGGGACAAGGTAGATGTGCGTATACTATGCAGAAATGGTGGAAACAACAACCTGCTCATGTGGAGAACCTCAGCAAACATTGGAACACATTGTAGACGATTGTCCGATATACTCTGGAGGACTGAAGATTGAAGATATTCACGAACTAACTGATGAAGCTGTCGATTGGCTCTCCACAATTTGGAGTTAGATATCTAACTCTCTCGACGCATACGATAAGAAGAAGAACATTCCTTCAAGAATTCTCGAGCTTAAAGTCCCCGTCTGCTCTTATTATATGATCGAAGTATGTTTGTATTTTCCTAATTACTCCCGAGAATAATCTTCTGTTTGTTGCTTCAACTTCTTGTAATATCGAGCAATTCGTTAAATTCTTAAAAATCCGCCTCCAACAATACGTTTCCAGCGTATTTATTTTTTGTCGAACAAATTTCCGTAGTGTCCACGTTTCTGGAGAAACATCGAGAAGACGGGACTATTTTTTTTTTTTTTTATTTATTTTATTTACAACTGGCTTATGGGCCATCTAGCAATTGGTCTGGAATGCGAAGTAACATGTTAAGGGTTAACACTCATCAGCGTCCCCTAATGAAAACAGATTTATCTCAAATCTAGGGGCATGGTACGTTTCAACGAGACTGTTGTCGAGTAATTTAATAGCCAAGTTGTTCGTATGGTTTTCTAGTCGTATGAAATGCTGTTTTGCATAATTATTTCGTCCCTAACGTACGGTATATTAAAATCTCGATGTAAAGTGTGGTTGGACACGTACCAAGGCGGAGAAACGATAAGTCTAATAGCTTTGTTTTGAAACCTCTGCACTCTATTTATATGTGTGTCCTTGGCACAACCCCATAATGCCAGGCCATACGTCCAGATAGGTTTTAAAATGATTTTATATATCAATAGTTTGTTTTCAAGCGAGAGGCCCGAGTGTCTGCCAACGAGCCAATTTAACTGCCTCAGTTTCAGATCTAACTGTTTTCTCTTTTGCGTTACATGTTTGTTCCATGTTAATTTTTTATCCAAATACATACCCAAATATTTAACTTCATCATGCTGCGGAATTATTTTATTATTTATTTTAACTGACACGGTATTTACTTTACGCAGCGTAAAAGTGACTTGAGTACATTTGTTTTAGTTTTATTTTCACTTTTTTCGATCAGCCCATATACGTTTTAAACGCACCGCAACGCTTTTTATTATGTTTACTCTATGTTAATTTCTGTTTCAGAGCCTGCTCGATTTTCCACTATCGGACCTAGATATCCATTTTGTTTCACAATTTCCACATCATTAACATCGCGTAAATCCGTGTAATTATCGTTCTGTCTGTCGACGATCACGATTTTCGTCGATCTATTTTATATATATATATATATATATATATAATTATACATAATATATGTGTGTAATATACGGTGATAAATTAATGGACGCGTTCGAAAGAGATCTATTCCTTTTCTAAGTATATTGTCGAGCAGCTTTTGATATAGACGATTAGCGAGTACATTTTCTTGTCGCGTTAATTGAATTCGATTTAATTTAATTTAGTTTAATTTAATTTAGTTTAATTTAATTTTATCGGCGAATCCACGATCTTCTTCTAAGAAAACGGAACGGTGAAATTTTGCTTTATTATTTTCTTTGTCGAGATGTCCTTATTAAGTTTTTTGAACGTCCTGTTGAGCGGTGCGCGTGAGAAAGCTCTTACGTTAATCGTAAATAATTATTTTTATAGATCCGCTTAGTCTTAATTTATTAGTCCTAGCCGACTCGTTTAATAATTCCGTTATAACATCCTTCTGCCTTTTATACATCAACCTGTCGGCATACGCGATTATAGTACATTTTACACACACACACATACATATTACGTATAATATGCAAATGAAAATACTATCTTTTTCTCTTTTATTTAATTACGAGAATTTCGTTCGCCAATTATAATCAGTCATTAAATTAAATTAATTTTAATATTGTTATTTCATTTTTCCTTAAAGACTTGATAGTAGATAATAAAAAAAATTAAATTAAATACAATAAATGTATTTCGTTCAAACGAGAAACTAACTGATCGCCATTTCGCATTAATAATCAAATTAGCCTAGAAATTTATAATTAGCTTGTAAATAGAAAAACTTGCTGTTACACGTGTAATGTCGACTCGTTATTTTCTATCAAGGAAATTATCCATATTATTTATTATTATTATTATTATTATTTTTAATATTTATTTATTTATTTACTTATTTAATGAAGCAACGCAACAGCTAACAGCCAATTATAGTGCAGGCTTATAAATAAAATAATACAATTAATAATTTTTTCTGAATTATAAAATTAAAAGTAAAAAAAATAAAATACAAAAAAAAAATACATCGAACACATTCACCAGCCTCACACCCATTAAACACACCAGAAAAACTGATTCACAAGTCTCACACTCATTAAAACATACATCATTCACATTCACACAACCTTACTCGAAATAAACGGACGAATAATCTTCAACAAATTAATAAATACAATATAAACCTTAACGTATATACTACATGTACATTAGTAAAGGAACACATATAGCAAACACACACCACATAATAACAATCTAGAACCATTAGACAACAGCGAAACTCCTCATCGCAAAATATGTTTAGGAAGCAACTTATTAAAGAAATATCTGTTATCAAAGTATATATCCATACAGGGAAATATGTTCAAAAGAGAATTATACAAGCGGAAAGCTGACGGTAACGGAGAACTTAGTTCGTGCACGCGGCTCACTAAAAAAACGATTCGATCGCCTATTTGGTCTTGGTACAACGTAGGAGACGGTTGATGTTAAATACTCACTATTAACTCTACCGTTGCATACATCATGAAGAAACCTTAATTTGGCTATTTTCCTTCTGTAGTGTAAAGACCTCATTTTTTAATATATCGTAATTTATATATTTAGGGTAAATAACTGATAAATATATATATATTTTAAAAATTTACACTGAAATTTGTCAATTAACCTAATGTATTTATTATAATGCGGATCGCAAATAATTGAACACTAAAGGACTTAATGCATTATAAAGCGACAGAGTAGCGTCCATGGATCTCTAAATGAATTTCTTATAATAAAACCGGGGCATTTTATAAGAGCGGATTATCGAAATAAAAATACGATTAATGTGTACGAAATATTTCGATTATTGTAACTGTGTTAGAAAGTATTGGAAACAAAGTATATTATTAGAAATAAATACGATTTTTTGCTATATATATATATATATATATATATATATATATATATATATATATATATATATATATATATAATAATATATATATATAATAATATATATATATATAATAATATATATATATAATAATATATATATATATATAATAATATATATATATAATACATATATATAATCATCATCATCAGGTCGTTTATTCCAGAGGGGTATCGTAATGATATGTAGCAATGTAAATCGTTGCGCGCCATACCATTCGATCTTAGCTCGTTGTGCATACAAAGGTAATCCAGATTGTTTTGTTATCATATCTGTCCAACGGCTGTGGTGGACGACCTTCTTTTCCCTTGGACCTTCAATTATATTGACGTGCTCGAATTTGGCGTTTTATTTACTGGCCTGAACCTCCTTTATTAGAAATTAGCGATCCTAAATATATATAAAATTATCTACAACATCTCGTATCCTGTGAAGATCTTATCACTGAACGCTAACAGCTTCCTTCTGTCTATGATTTTTGTTTTAGCCTGGTTTATTTCGAGTTCAAATTTGCGGCTGATAGTTTCAACTTTTCTAGCAATATTTTCATCGATTATTTAATAAGTTAGATACGTAGTATTTATGTAGTATTGTAGTATTACTAATTATAGCCACGTACTCCTTACTATTATGTAAAAACCCAGTTACTTAATGTTAAGGCACCAACTTCTTGTATATTTCCGCCGACCGCACCTAATTAATTTCTAAAATGTGTCGGGCATTTAAAAATAAATCATCCCGCGATGTTAATAAGATATCCACTACACTGGTTAAACATTTACCGCGTAAAGCGATAATATATTTATCAAAAATAGTTAATAGTATTAGTCTCTGACGGTGTTTCCCGTTTAGTGGAGTCAAAATCCCATTTTCTTGCCAAAATCCGGGAAAGATCCTACCACGTTCGTCCCATCAGTTTTTGGTGTTAAAAAAAATCATACCGGCACAGTTACTAAATAACGTTATCATCGATGAGCAATTTGGTTTTAGACCGGGTCACACTCTACCGTGCAACAGATTGCGAAATTGCAGACCATATTACTTTACCGATAACTTTAACCTTGAAAAGCATACAAGAATTATTCGTTGGTTGATATTGAAAAGGCGCTCGATACGGCGTGGTGTAATGGAATTCTGTTTAAAATAATTCAATTTAAATTCCCTCTGCACCGGTTCTAATTAAATCGTACTTAAGTAATAGATCGTACTCTGTTACCCATTAACTAACTGATTTGTTAAAACCTAGTACGCTGACATTCCTCAAGGTTAGTGTTCTCAGGCTGTACCTTTCCTCAATATTGTTAAATGATTTATCTTTTCTTCAAACATTACAAATTAGAAACTATACGTAATCGTCTACAGAAGGTTCCTATATTTTACAAATATTTCAAACGCTAGAATCTACGATTCAACATACGTAAGGAGATTTTTAAAATAAGTACCGGTATACATACGTTCACTGTCCATATTTCAAATTGCGTAGGACGTTGACTGCTAGTCGATTGATATGGGTTTCAAGCCGATGCAGGTATCTTCTAACACAGCGTCTGATTGCTTCTTTAGCAGACGGTGTACGGAGATCATTGTGTATATCGTCGTTGCTGACATACCATGGGGCTAACACAATATTCCTCGAGACTTTTGATTGAAATTTTTGTATCATCTCTACGTTGGAGTTGCTCGTTGTACTCCCCAAATCTGAATACCGTATTACCAAATTGGTTTTAAAATTGCTTCATAAAGTAATACTTTTGAGCTACGGTACTGAGTATTTGCCAATCAGCCAGTACATAATGTTGAGCTGTTTGCGTTTGGCAATAACGTGATTTTTCCAGTTGAGTCGTCTATCAAGATGTAATCCGAGATATTTTACGTTATACGATTCGGGAATTGTATGTTTATATAGGATAATCGATAAATTTTCATCTTCATTTAAAGTAAATAAAACTTGTTTGCAATTTGTTTAGTTAAGTTTTAACATCCATCACCGGGTGGAATGTTACTAAATCGAATCGGATGTTATCTACGATGCTATTCACGCTGATACGCAAGCGTCTACTAACATTTCGTCTACCTTCGCCAACATTTCAGATATACGTAATGGTAAATATAATAAAACTATTCCGCCGATTATTGTCGATGGTCAGTTAACGAAATCAGACGGTAAATGTAATAAATAAAAAATTAAGTTCTAACGTAATATTAAAATCAAAGCCTAATAAAACTATATTTGATACGCATAATATTAATGACTTTGATAAACTTAAGAATATATTAAAAGAACAAAAAGCCCAATTTTTTTCTTATACTCCTAAAGAATGTAGACCGTTCATGATGATACTGAAAGGTCTACCAACCCTACTTCCCATCTATTTCGTTACTTTTCCTTCCTAGCTTGCCTCACAATGAATATTAGAAGTCTGTGTTTTTGTTTTATTACATGGGAGAAATACAAATCAAAACAACCTGTTGTTCAATGTCATAGGTGTCAAAAATTCGGACATATTTCATTAAACTGTAATAAATCTATCACATGTTTGAAATGTAGTGGATCACATCTTAGCAGCCATTGTACAGCTGTAATTTCGGAAACTTTTGTTTGTGCCAACTGCAAGGGAAACCATACTTCAAACTCTAAAACATGCCCTAACAGACTACGTAAAACAAACTTAGCAAAAAATAGGAGGTTCCGTCGTTCTCTACTCCCCATATAACATTAATATTAATCATAACTTTAATACTACTAATAATAACTTAACAAATAATAGTAATAGTAATAATAATAATAATAATAATATCAAAACTCGACAGAAAAGCTACTCTGAAGTAACTCGATGTAATAGTAATTCATCCCATGTTAATGACTCATTAAATCACACCGACTCATCAGACCTATCATCCATTTTATCATTACTTAAAGGCGCTGGTTTTAATAAATTAACGATTGTTATTAAAGCTATAAGTAGTCTAGGCACGATAACTTCTGGGACAAATGTATTTTTGAGCATTGTTTTAAACAGTTGGGCCAATGGAGTGAGTTGTTGTTTGTTGGTTGGAGGTGAGGTGGTGGTGATGGTAGTATAACAACTGGGACAAAGGTATTCGTACAGAGGTGGGCATACACACACATGTATGTATATACACACATATATAGATACATAGAGAGTTGGTTGATGGGGTTTTTGTCCGAGCAGAGCGAGTTTTTCTTTGTTGTTATTTCTTTCTTACTCTTTAAGTCGAGTATACACACTTTTTCTTTCTTATTATTTCTTTCTTACTCTGTTTTGTGACGGGTTTTCATCGTCCAGTAGAGTGTAATTAGTTTTTCTTTTTCTTTCTTATTTCTTTCTTACTCTGTTTAAGTAATGCGTACACGTACACACACACATGTATGTACATACACACATATATGTACACACATAGGCAGTCGCTTGATGAGGTTGTTGTGACGGGTTTTTGTTTTTCGTTCTTATTATTTCTTTCATACTCTCTTTAAGTCAAGCACACACACACGTATGCACATACACATATATATGTACATACATAGGCCAATGGACGTATGCACATACACATATATATGTACATACATAGGCTGATGGGGTTGTTGTGACGGGTTTTCATTGACCAGTAGAGTGTAATTAGTTTTTCTTTTTCTTTCTTATTATTTCTTTCTTACTCTGTTTAAGTAATGCGTACACATACACACACACACGTATGCAATACACATATATATGCACATACATAGGCCAATGGGGTTGTTGTGACAGGTTTTCGTTCTTATTATTTCTTTTATACTCTCTTTAAGTCAAGCACACACACACATGCATTCACACACACCGATGCGCGTATGTGTATTCACTTGCATTATTTCTGAATTGAAAGGAAAAAATAACGATTTTGAATTTTATCGCACACGATTTTAAATATTATCTCGAGATATGCAGTGGCACTCTCTTATGTGTGAAACGTAAATCAAAATATCATGATTTATCACAAGATAGCGCTGACATATATAACCTCCTTTTCTGTGTGCACACACACACACACACACACACACGTATGCACATACACATATATGTACATGCATAGGCAGTTGCTTGATGAGGTTGTTGTGGCAGGTTTTCGTCGTCTGAGCAGAGTGTAATTAGTTTTTCGATCTTATTATTTCTTTCATACTCTCTTTAAGTCAAGCACACACACACACACACACACACACACACGTATGCACATACACATATATATGCACACACATAGGCCGATGGGGTTGTTGTGACAGGTTTTCGTTCTTATTATTTCTTTCATACTCTCTTTAAGTCAAGCACACACACACACACATGCATTCACACACGCTGATGTGCGTATGTGTATTCATTTGCATTATTTCGCATAGATGAGTATTCTCACGTGTGATGTACAAATTAAAAATATTATGATTACAAATTTTATCAAAAGATAGCGCTAACATAGATAATCTATATTTCTATGAATGTAATTTATATAATATTAATTTATTTATCACTTTTTAAATTGAATATTCGTTTAATTTAGTTTTAGTATTGGTTAATTTGAATGGGAGTGTTGTTTATTGTTGTGATAAAATAATGTCTGAGATATTGCATCCAGGTTTTTTTTTTGTTGATGTTGAAAGTTTTAAAGATGTCGATAATATATTTATAGTAAAAGAAATAGCAATTCTAAATAGTGAAGATAATTTTTTTCAACATAATGCATTTTTTCAACCAAATTCAACGGAAATTGTGGACGAATCCCAAAATGAGGGGATTATACACCATGATGTATGTGGTAAATATTTGCAATACAAAGAGTTATTTACACTGCTTACACATATAGTTAACCATTCAGATCCATCATTTTTTATGGTAAAAGATTTAGAAACTGTTCATTGTTTAAGACAATTATTTGAAACATTATCAAATTTAAATAATAGAGTTTATATAATAAATATGAATAAATTTTTTGGAATGCCATCTTTATCAATATTATGCAATCGTTATCAAGCATTATTAAAAAATATTCATTGTTTTTTCCATTTTAGACGAGATAGTAAATGTGTACTACATAATGTATACTTGATGGATAAATGGTATGATATTAATGTCACGCCTATAGAAGCAATAATCAATCCTAAACAAACATTACAAAATGTATCCCCCATATTGCTCACAAATGCATATTCTAAGCAAATAAGTAATCTTTTTATTCATTTACCACCGCATTTAGCCATACAAGCAAATATTTTAGATTTATTGCCCTGTAGAGAACATTTCCCTCTGTCAAATACACTGAGGAAAGACTGTTCAAAGTGTTTCAGTGATAAATTATTTTTGAATGAATTACTTAAGAGACGTAAATGAAAAAATATGCGTAATTAATTTATTTATTTCGTTTGACTATCAGTTTCCGTTGTATAATAGTTAGTTCGTGTTTGTCGTGTTCGTTTTTTAATTATGGATGATAGATTAGTTAATGATGAACCAATACCATTAGCGGAAAAAACATACAATCTAGGCGTGCAGTATATTGTTACTGTGGGACTTAATGCAAAAGATAATTTTATTCCATTTGTATCGATATGTTCATCACGTAATGATCATATTATGTTTGATTATTATTCATTTTTAACTTTATATGAAACTATAATAAAACCGAAAGATACACTCTCAAAACAAAAATATGAAAATGATTCCGTAGTAGTTGATTTAATTTCGTACGAATGTGATTTTACTTCATCAATGAAAATCATAATTTCAACTAAAAGTCCATCTCCGCGATATTTTATATTAAGCTCGAAAGAAACATTATGTTTCAAACGGAATTGTGAAGAAATTTTACGATATTTGAAAATATTACACAATCATGGATATCAACAGATGGCTATCGCGATATTACATAAATTATATTCTGTTTGTTATCAGAAGTATATAAAATCTCATAATAAACCTGGGAAATTACTTATTCGTGAAGACATCATCGAATGGATATCGAAGTTGTTTAAAAAGAAACATATAAACTATAAACGAATGGAAAAATCATTACTTTGTCACCAGATAATGACGACTGATTATTGTTTAATTAAACTAATAGATTATTTATCTGCAAATCAATTACCATTGTCACCATTTTACTGAATGTAAGTTTTGAAATTTTTTTCATTGTGTTATAATTTTCTAAATAAATATTTTATATTAAAACGAGTAATTATCTGTTATTATATATTTTAGATTGAGTATAAAAACGCGTAAATCACGATTACTTGATTTAGTTCATTTTATTTGTTATTAATTATAACTTGTGCATTTTCTGTGTTTAAAATGAGCATTCAGTGTGATAATAAAAATTTTATTCCGCATATCAATGTTAAATCAATAAATGGTGTTTATTCGAATATTAGTAAACCCGAAGCTATAGCTGAAAAAACATATTTTTTCGAATGGGATTATTCAGTAATGGTTGGAATGAATATTAATGCTCAGTTTGAACCATTTGTTTGGATAAGAAAAGGTGTGGTAGATATTTATTTATCATATTCGCAGTTTCTTTCAGCGGAGAGTTCAGTTTTTAGACAGATAAAAGATACTGCTAATTTATCACAAATGAAAAAAATTAATTATTCTAATCAACAAATTGAAATACACGTTGGTTGTGATTCTTCTCGACAAGAACGATCATTGTTAAATTTAAAATGCATTTCCACAGGCAAAGAAATTTCTTTTAATTCTATTTGTTACGTACGGGATTTAGTTAATAATTCAACTGAAATGGCGCATTATTTAATTGATTTGAGAATTTATCAACAACGGGCCGTAGAAATAATTTTACGTAAACTATTTTGGGTCATACGGAAAAGTTATAAAAACAAACCTTCACTTAGTTGTTCAATAGAACAATGGGTGCATGCTAAAGCGGTAAATCCATCATCACAAATTTTGTTTTCTGTTGAAAAGTCATTATTATACAGACAAATTATAACTAATCGATTCTGTATCAATTATTTAGCCGATCATATTATTAATGATCGTATTCCATTTATTATCGATGCAGGAAGCAATTATGACGCAATGAGTTTGTATGAACAATTGCTACATGATGTTCATTTAACAGAAAATAATATTGCTAATATCCCACCAGCTAATAGTTGTAATTGGTGTTCGAGTGAAAATGAATTAGAAGAAGATGAACTTGAAGAAATTAGCAAAGATCAAATTAGTTCCAGTAGTAGTAGCAATAATGAAATCGATTTATAAATAAATAACTTTGATATGATTAAAATAATCAATTTTATTATTTATTCTATATGTTCAATATATTTTTTTTCATCAACGAATCTTTGGTAAATTATTTATAGTTACAGCATTCATTACAATAATATACACGATTTATTTGTAGAGTATAATTTTAAATAAATTTTCATTTTTTTAATCAAATCATACGTTTGAACTCTTATATTTTTTAATTACATCTTGATTAATAGCGCGTGCGATATTTTTTGATTGTAAGTCGCTTACAATGATTTGAATTTTCTCGAATTTGCTATTCAAATTAAATATTTAAGGAAAGAAAAAATTACGATTTTAAATATTATCTCAAGATATGCAATGGCGTTCTGTTATGTTAGAAACGTAAATCAAATATCACGATTTATCACGAGATAGCGCTGACATACATAACCTCCTTATCTATTTACATGGTTCAGGCAGATTTCTTTCTCAGTCTATATAATGAACAATATCTCTCACAGGCATATATTTGACGAATATACTATTTATCCTAATTGGGGTTAGTTTAGAAGTTGATGAAGTGTAAATAACTTTTCTCGGAAAGTAAACCCATTTGTTTTACCACTCCCGCTCGGTCCAACAATTAAAGCACGAACATGTGACGGAAATAAAGGACCATGTTTAAGAAATTTATTATTTTCACTCGCTAATAAAGTTGATAAGGCATCATCTTCGATTGGTAAAGTAGTTTTTTGTTCGATAATTTTCATGACTTCATATAATCGTATATAAATAAGAATCAACTTATTTTATTAGGATTTACTCCTACAACGGGCGTATTAAAAGGTGGTCAAGAACATATTTCACAGTTGACAGTTCAAATTTCTAATATCGATGTGATTAATTTAACGTGTAATTTAATATTGAATACCTATAAAAATGGAGCTGAGGCGCATATTCTTCATTCGTTTCATCTAAGCGTTCCAAGTGGATATAAAATTATCGAACGACCGCAGAATATTATATATTTACCAGTTTTAGTGAAGTGTATTAGTAATATAACGGTAACTATCGAAGATCAGAATAGTAATCCAATCGATTTTAAACAAGAAGTGATAACTGTTACTATTCATTTGAAAGAAGATTCATAATGATTATTAAATACAATCAAAGTAGCCTTAGAAAAAGTATAAATAGAGATCGTATTAGTAAAAATAATATTGTATCTAAAGTGAAAGTTGGTTATTTTAAAAGACTAAATAAATCTAATAAACAATTAGGTTATATTTTATTGTAACTAATAAATATGATGGATAGCAGCATATTACAGTTATCTCAATCGGATATAGTAGAAGATGATGGATTATCATCTGTAGAATATCATTTACACAAACCTCATACAGCTAATTTCAACCCAAATGATGAAATAAGAATTCCGATTTATCATAAAGATTCGCATGTATTAATATCAGAAAGTTGTTTAATATTGGAAGGATATGTAAAAAAAGTTGCGATTTTGTTTTTGGAGGACCGTTATTTCTCTTCTCAGAAATCCGATATGAAATGAATGGAATTGAAATAGACAGAAGTCGTAATCCCGGCATCACTTCATTAATTAAAGCTTGTCTTTCTATGCGCGGCAAAAATGAAGAAAATGCGTATTCCACATCATTTTTAAATCCTAATATGGAAGCTAATAAAAAATCTTTATTCGAGTCTACTAGTGAACCAGATAAAAAGTATTTTTCATTCGCGATCCCATTAAAATTTATTTTAGGCGTTTGCGAAGATTTTAAAAAAATCGCGATTCAAGTAAGACATGAACTTGTACTATTACGTGGAACTCAAGATATTAACGCGTTGTACTCTTCCTCATTAAATACGAGCGATGTGATTGTTACATTAGAAAATGTAGCTTGGTATGCCCCTTTCATTCGTGTAAGTGATGTTGCACGTATAAGTCTTTTAAATTATATAAAAAGTTCAAAAATGTTACCAGTACGATTCAGAAGATGGGAACTTCACGAATATCCTGATTTAGCGCAAAGCACTCATCATAGTTGGCTTTTAAAAACATCCTCAAATGTAAATAGACCACGATGCGCAGTCGTTTTCTTTTCAGAAAATAAAAAAAATCAGTTAAATAAAAACTGTAGTAAATTCGATCATTGCAGCATTACTGATTTGAAACTATATCTAAATTCAATTTATTATCCTTATGAACCTTTGAATTTAGATTTTAAAAAGAAAAAAGTTATGTTGTTATATTTAATGTATACCAGATTTCGCAGTTTATATTATGGAGATCAAGAATGCGCACCTATTTGGAATGTAGAAGAATTTATCAATGATTATCCATTATTTGTGATAGATTGTTCTTATCAAAATGAAAATACCGCTAGTAATTGTCCTGTAGACATCAGATTAGAATTTAAAACTGAAACTAATATAAAAGCAAATACAAGCTGTTACGTTTTATTATTTCACGACGCAAATTTTGCTTACAACCCAAATAATGATATTGTAAAACGAATTATCGAGTAATGAATAAATGAAATTTGATTTTTGTAAAGTTTTTTTTTATTTATTTTCATAAAAATTTTTTAAACACGATATTAAATTATTCATCGCAATTCTTAAACATAATATTAAACTATTCATCGTAATTCTTAAATATTAATTTGTGTGAAAGAAGCTCTTTTAGTACATCTCGCAATTTCAGATTGTGAGAAGTTATCCAAATATGACCGTGTGCGAGTGTGTGAATATTATCTGGTAAAATATAACGTTTATCATCATTACAACTTAACGCTAATTTCGTTTGCTTAACGTTATACATTTTATGCTTAAAACTACGTATATTAGTGAACGATCTATAATAAAAACTTAACGGTACCGAGTAATTTTCTAAACAAGATACATAATTCTCAAACGATATTTCCGATTTAATAACAGCTTTTGAAATGCCTTTACATTTTTTAATCGGTGTGTCTAAATTAAAAATTTTAAATGAATACATTTTACTTCGTAATCCAACAAAGTGAGTAATTGGTAATCCATTTGTTTCGTCCTTAAATTTACCAAGCACCTTTTTATTTATTAAGTTAAAACATTTATGATTTGGATCATAATCAGATGTATCAAAATGAACTTGTAAATGGTGATTTAAATCATCATAAAAATCACGTGTACGTATATTATAAATAAAACTATCAGTATCCATATAGATTAAGTTAAGATTACGAGTACTATAGTGATGTAACATAGTATTATAATGAAAATCGTACATTATTGTTTTACTTATATCTAATATAGCCAAACCTAAATATAATGGTTTGTTAAAATAAATAGTTGTTTTTCTTAAATGAACAGCGACTAAAAAAGGATTTTCGGAAAATATTGTTCGGTCTTTAAAAACTGATTTTGAAACTAAACGAGAAAATTTGGTTTCATCCGCAATCAATTTTATGTTTCTTTGTTTGCGTACATTTTCTAACGATTTACCGAAAATGCTATTGTTTAATAATTTAAAAAAATCTTTTTCAAATTCATTTTTAGCTTGTTTGCGTAAATTAGTGTTAAGATCTATATATTCTTTTAACCATGGAGATTGGTTAAATCGAATACACCTATGAATTTTTTTTAAATGTAGACCAAGATTTAGAGCTTGTTTTAAATTTCGATAATGTAAAATATAATTTGATTTATCTTTTAAATCGGCTATTAATTTTTTTATATTACTATGCGCGTTGATTTGTTTCGTTTCGGGACAGAGCGGCAAGTCGTTATGTAATTCGTGAAGGTGAGATGGATACTCTAAATCGACTTCTAAAAAATAACCTATCGGAGAATCATCATTTACTTCTGTTATATTTAACGCGTCAATTTCGTTTTTATCTAACCATTGAAAACCACCAGTTGGAAGTGGCGCGCTCATTGCACACCCATATAAATTATTCGCATCTAAATACATCAAATAATTTTCTTCTATTCGATCTTTTTCCTCATTAATATATCGATTATTCGCTTTTGCATATCGTTGATTACACTGAGTTAGTCCACCGCGTATTCCTGCTTCACAAAACAATACCATTTCGTAATCCGTCATTAATTCTAATTTAATGCGAGTTTTTTTTAACATCGCGGAAAATGATAAACCTGGTGCTGTAAAAACGTGAGCAGGATCAATTTTATATATGCGGAAACAAATATTTCTAAAATTTTCATATACATCCGTTAATAATAATACATCAGTTAATAAATAAATATCGCTATAAGCCCCGATTGATGATACTTTGGTGGCTTCCCACACTTTTTGCGCGTGTTGATATTGTTCAATCGAAATTGTTGACTTTGTAAGTGAACTATAAAAAGCTTCTCGTGGTGGCAACGATGTTTCTTCTAAACGGGACCATCGATCGCAGTATTCATAAGGAAACACTCCCTTGCGAGAAAGTAACGGCAACAAATCGGGTGAGATATGTGATGAACAATGATAGAAAGCATTAGATGGGAGATTGTCCGTAAGTTTCTCTAAACTGCAAGCTAAAAAACGAAAACTATCGATAAATCTGATTTTCATTGTGGAAGAAACCGATTTACTGAAAGAGATGTAACGTTCTTCAGTATTTGGTATTATATCTATATTTCCCTCATCATCTCCTAAGTGGCGACAAATTAAATGAGCATCATATCCCGATAAATTATGCAATATAACGGGTAAAAAGTAAGGCCGTTTGAATAATAAATTACATTTATTATGTGCCGCTCCTCTAAATTCTCCCGTAAAATGGTTATGATCGTGAACTTTTTTATTTTCTTCATCATCATCAAAATTTTCTCCGCAGATATGACATGACGATGATCGCTTAAACTGTTCTTCTTGCTCTGGTGTAATTTTCATTGGGACAATCGTTCGATAGCGAGCATCGATATCGAGCGCTTTTTGTCGAATTTCTTTACAAAATATTTTCGCGGCATCTTTTCCCCGATAAAGTCGCGGTTCATGAAATATTTCGTTTGATATTCTCGACACGATGTAATAACAGAAACTCATTGGTGTATGTGATTGAATTTTTCTAACATTAGAATTAATGAAATTAGGTCTGCGTAAACTCGTTTCTTCTTCTTCTTCAGTATCTTCTTCTACATCATTTATGATATTATTATCATTTTCAACAGGCTCTAATAAACATTCAAAATCTGCATAAACAACAAACGGAATAAATTCGCTTTGTTGGTAATTTCTAAACTTCAAAATAATTTTTTCTCCTTCCGGCATTTTAACTCTAGCAGGTTGATGATTCGAGCAAAGTTTACGATGTTGAATAAAACGAACTTCATCTCGAACAAACCATAAACATTTTCGACACATAAATAATCGTTTACGATATTTTGTTAATTGACTCTGTACGAGTCTTTCTAAATTTTTTATGTAACAATAATGGAAAGTTTTTCCATTTTTAAGTAATAATAAGTCCGTATGATCTTCCCGTTCTTCATTTGCGATTCTAATTGGATAAACTAGATTTTTTTCATCGAGACCGTATACATTAACTGAAGACGATGAATTATTTTTTTCAAATATATTAATGGCATCAATTTCAACGGGAAACTTCAAATCTAACCAATTATACTTTTTATCAATATTTGATGATAAATACTGCGATACTCGTTCACCATGATTAGAAATAAATTTTGATAATAAAGCGTACTTAAAACAGAATTCATCTTCATTTTTCACATTAATAATTGCTTTTTTATTAGCGATACTAGGTGGGAGAGGTAACCAACTAGATGCGTGTAATGGAAAATATTTATTTATTCTCAGTTCAATATAGTCAATTTTATCAATACTCCATCCTGAATTTTTCGCATTTTCAAAATTTTCTATCGCTAGTAATATAGTTGCAGACTGAGTTTTAAACCATTCTTGAAGATTACTAGCCGCAAATAAAATTTGATTTTTTGTAGAAAAAAAGGCGGGACATTTAATTTGATTATTTTTTATAAATGGTTTATTAAACCAACAAAGCAACATTAAATTACATTTTATTCCATTACCGACATTATCCGATATTAGTCTAATTAACGCGGACTCAATTAGACTAAAAAATGAAAGAGGACTGATGAATTTGTCTGAAGTATTTTTTAATTGATACGTCATCAATCTCGACTTATACTTTCTATGAATTTCGTTAATTACGAATTGTGGAACATTCGACATCCTAAAACAAATACCGCGTAATTAAACTCAGAAATGAACTATCTTTCTTAAGTGATATTACTGTTTTAAAGGAAGGAAGAAAGAAACACATACTTTTATAGTTTATATTAATACTAAGTAAAATTACACAATTATTTATTTAGATTACAAACAAAACAATCTTTTCTTAATACAGGATTCATTGAACTAATTGAAAGAGAATCGGGCACGTCATAGTTATGATGAGATAAACATGGTAAACATGCTTTAATTTCATCTTTATTCGCTATCGATTCAGGCAACCAATTATATATATCACATATTTGCGAAGAAAATCCATTTAATAATAATTGAATAGGGATATCCGCAAACACATTTTTAGGATGTAATACACTTTCTACAGGTTTCACTACATCTGTATACCATTTAGATAATAGATGAACATTTCGTAATGCGCAAATATTATCACGCGCGCGATGAAAAGGGCAATGAATACACTGCGAAATAGCGTGATACTTTTTCGTTAACGTTTTTAAAGCAGGTGCACCGAAAATTTCTTCCATGTTTAATACAGAATATTTTTCTATTCCCGACGTAACTAATAATTGCGACATCCATTGAATTTTTTCATTTCCTTTAACTAAAAATATTAATTCTGGTCTACTCGATAAATTAAATAATTCTGTTAATTCGGAAAATATTCTACCATAAGGTACTCGCCCTGATTTCCACTCGAGTCCATGATGATTAAATGTATTCCATTTATTGCTTGCAGTTGTTTCCTTTGAAAAATTATTAATTGATGGCGGCGCATAAAGATTATGATGTATGTTATCTCCATTTAAATTTAGAATTGCTAATTCTTTAACAATAAATCGATTATCATTATCTTTAAAACCTTGCAAATCAACGAAAAATATGCTAGGTTTTTCATTCGTCGAATTAATTTCATTTTTAGAGTAAGATGATAAATTTTTACATTTATTATTACCGAAAAACGAAGAGAACATTTTAATCTGCTCTAACGTAAATGAACACGAAAATGGCTATCACTTAACTAATCTATTAGCGTAGAGTGAATATAAAATTTCATATGAAAACCTATTTATAGTTTACTATTACTTAACGTAAATTTATTACACAAATTCAATTGCATCATCATTATTGCACACTTTTATTCACACAGTTCACAATTTATGAAAAACTTGTCATGCAAACAAATCTGGTGTAAACATTGAGCGTGATTACAAATATAACAAAGACAATAATATTCATCATGCTCACACAGACTATGTCTAGCACATCTAATTATTACGCTTTTGTATTCTTTTTTTTCGTCTATAACAGAAAATAAATAAAATAATGAAAAATAATTCCGCAAGTATTAAAATTAATTTATTTCATCTGATAAATTTTTAAATAAATGAAAAAAAATTATTTATTACATTAGAAAAATTTCCCATTACTTACATCGCGAGTAAAAGAGTAGTATAATTTAATTTACATATCCATTTAATTTAATTATACTAAACTAAATTATTATTATTATTTTTTGCGTAAGAAAAAGGTTAGCATTCCTTTCACAAATATATATATATATATATAGAAGTATCTTACTTTAACATATTAAGAATCGCGTTATAATCAGATTTTATTTCTTCTGTCTCAGCGCTGTGTTCTGGATCAATCCATTTTAATACGAAATTTTCTTTAAACAAATTCATTCTTTCCATGATTGTTTTTTTCGCGATCCTGTACGGTAATTGGATCACTAACCAGTTTTCGTATTTTTCCTTCACATTTACTCCAGAAAAATTCATCTTTACCACAATTTCTAATTGATCGATATTAATTTTTGATGAAGGGCTTAATTCAAATTTCCATTTCGATGTTTGACCGGAAAATGATTTCGAAGTACCTTGTTCAGCCGACATATCTATGGATAAATAAATTTTATTTCATCAGTAATTTGATTGAAACAAAGAATACATAATATGATTTCACGCAGGTAGAAATAAATACATTCACTCACCTACATATCACGAACACTTCATATTTGAATGAAGTTAATAAGAAAATATAATTTCTTTTAAAGTTTTAGAGTATGAATGGGCGATTAAAAAACGTCGATATTAAATTGCGTAAATATTATATTTTTTCACTAATACATCGTTTCATTTATAATATTTAATATATTTTCATCGTAATTATCATTTTAAATTGAATCAATTATACGAAACAAAATATTTGCGTGAAAATATAATTAATATCGTCAAACATAATATTAAATATTTTTTAATAAAACATAAATTTTTTTTTTAAAAACTATATTTGTGTAAAAGTTCAAATTATATCACCAAATCGTGGAAATATTAATATATGTTAATAATAATATGAAATTCAAACTTATTATTATTATTTTTTTTTTTTGTGTAAAAATTCAAATAATATTATCAATCACGTAAATATTAATATATGGTAATAATATGAGATTCAAACTTAATATTAATTGAAATTATTATTTTAAATGGTATCAATTATGAGAAATGAAAATATATAAAATAAGTACTTACTTGATAGAAAGTTAGCGCAGTCTTCTAAATGAAATGAACGTAGTAAATAAAATCTTGAACGCGAAGTGAAATCACAATGAACTTATTTATCGATTATGAATAATTTTTTTAACGTAAAGTGATCTATTTTATAGCCTGATTCATGCGGATATAAGAATGTAATGGAATATATTACTTATGCCGTATAAATGCTTGTATTTGTCATTAATACACAGAGAATGAGATGATGATGATAAATTAGTTCAACCTGTTAAGGAATCTTTCTTACCATAATATTAGCGACTTCTACTTAATTGCTAATTATCATTGAATATATGTGAAAATAATGAAGTAGATCATTAATACGATTGCTTTTTTTTTTCCAAGAATTATAATTCTCAGATATTTCCAACAAATTAACATTACATACTGGTTATGAAATTATATATATATATATTTAATGTTGTTTAAATTGCTTGTGAAAGTAGAGTATATGCAATATAATGTGATCGATGGCTTTTCCAAATTAATTAAAATTCAAAATCCATTAAACTAACCCTAATATATGTAATATTTTACGATGTCTTAATTGTTTCTGAAAGTAGTATATATATATGTTTATATATATATATGAAATAATGAGGTAGATCGCTAATGGGTTTACTTTCCGAGAAAAGTTATTTTCACTTCATCAACTTCTAAACTAACCCCAATTAGGATAAATAGTATATTTGTCAAATATGTGCCTGTGAGAGATATTGTTCATTATATAGACCGAGAAAGAAATCTGCTTGAACCATGTAAATAGATAAGGAGAATTACACTCTACTGGACGATGAAAACCCGTCACAACAACCCCATCAGCCTATGAATGTACATATATATGTGTATGTGCATACGTCCATCGGCCTATGTATGTACATATATATGTGTATGTGCATACGTGTGTGTGTGTGTGTGTGTGCTTGACTTAAAGAGAGTATGAAAGAAATATATCAGCGCTATCTCGTGATAAATCATGATATTTTGATTTACGTTTCACACATAAGAGAGCGCCACCGCATATCTCGAGATAATATTTAAAATCGTGTGCGATAAAATTCAAAATCGTTATTTTTTCCTTTCAATTCGGAAATAATGCAAATGAATACACATACGCGCATCGGCATGTGTGAATGCATGTGTGTGCTTGACTTAAAGAGAGTATGAAAGAAATAATAAGAACGAAAAACAAAAACCCGTTACAACAACCTCATCAAGCGACTGCCTATGCATGTACATATATATGTGTATGTGCATATGCGTGTGTGTGTGTGTATGTGTATGCATTACTTAAACAGAGTAAGAAAGAAATAATAAGAAAGAAAAAGAAAAACTAATTACACTCTACTGGTCAATGAAAACCCGTCACAACAACCCCATCAGCCTATGTATGTACATATATATGTGTATGTGCATACGTCCATTGGCCTATGTATGTACATATATATGTGTATGTGCATACATGTGTGTGTGTGTGCTTGACTTAAAGAGAATATGAAAGAAATAATAAGAACGAAAAACAAAAACCCGTCACAACAACCTCATCAAGCAACTGCCTATGCATGTACATATATGTGTGTATGTACATACATGTGTGTGTGTACGTGTACACATTACTTAAACAGAGTAAGAAAGAAATAAGAAAGAAAAAGAAAAACTAATTACACTCTACTGGACGATGAAAACCCGTCACAAAACAGAGTAAGAAAGAAATAATAAGAAAGAAAAAGTGTGTATACTCGACTTAAAGAGTAAGAAAGAAATAACAACAAAGAAAAACTCGCTCTGCTCGGACAAAAACCCCATCAACCAACTCTCTATGTATCTATATATGTGTGTATATACATACATGTGTGTGTATGCCCACCTCTGTACGAATACCTTTGTCCCAGTTGTTATACTACCATCACCACCACCTCACCTCCAACCAACAAACAACCACTCACTCCATTGGCCCAACTGTTTAAAACAATGCTCAAAAATACATTTGTCCCAGAAGTTATCGTGCCTAGACTACTGCTATAATTACAAAACTAAATGCACTCGCGAATGCAGATAGTTTCACAAAAATAGCGGCTATTTTAGAAATAATTGTAATAAGTTATATGTATTTTTCTTAATATAACATAATTAAGTTAGTTGCCTGGAATTGTAATTCTATAGTACACAAACCAGCTGAGCTTCATGAATTTGCTATTTACAATAGTATTGATATCATTGCTTTATCCGAGACTAAACTGAACAGTAACCTCACAGTTAAATTTTCTGGCTTTGATATTTGTAGAAAAGATGGGACGCGTTATAGTGGAGGAGTAGTGTTGATTAATTAACGACTAAAGTATGATATTGTGCCAACGCCCTCATTACATTGTATTCAATTGTTAGCATAAACATTTATTTAACCACTGCTGGTAATACTCATAATGTAAATCGCAATGTAGAAGTTGCTACTATTTTTTCTGTTTATAAACCGCCTAATCGATTAAGTATAGGGAAGATATTTTATCCTTGATGAAGACAAGTAAAAAAATTATTTTAATCGGCGATTTAAACTCTAAGCATAAGTCTCGGAATAATTTTAATAATAATCAGGCTAGCAACGTCTTACTTAGTACTTCTCTGCCAAATAATATACAAATATTAGCACCACGAGAACCTACATACTTCCCACCACCTGGCTCTCGATTTAGTATTATTGATTTAGTTCTAGTCAAAAATATCAATACAACGCTGCCCATTTCAGTTAAACTGTTTATCTTCCGATCATAACCCAATATTTATAATCGTCAAAACTGGCAACATACTGCATAAAACATTTAATTTTAAAAATGCGAACTGGAATTTATTTAAGCGTCATATTTCTGATAATATAAACTTAAACTTACCTATTTCTGATACTGACAACATTGACCACTGTCTCACCACTCTGACGAACTTGATTCATGAAGCTATTGCTTTCTGTTCCTATCAAGCAGAATGTTTCCCCTATATCTTCGATCCCTTTATATATAACTTCCATAATTAAAATCAAAAATATTGTCAGAGAATCCTATACTAAAAAACGTTCACGTACTGACTCATAAATTATTAAGAAATTATTAAACCAACTTTCGATTTTGGTTCGACATTTACTAAATAAACATAGTAACGAAAAGTTTAGTAAAATAATTTCTAATCTTTCTGTTAAAAATAATATCCGTTTGAAGATATGTAAACAATATACACAACATCATGAAGCACTTCCCCCAATTCATGATCCCCATACTAACACATATGCATATAATAATACCCATAAAGCAGAATTGCTTGCTGCACGCTACCTCGAGGTTCACAGCAGAAATATCCATTTAGCTTCAAGCTATCAGAAGAACAAAGTACATAAAGTTGTCAGCAGATTTATCGCATCGACTCAGATAACGACTAATATTAAATTAACTTCTCCCAAAGAAGTTTTTACACATGTAAATTCAACAAAGAAGAAAAACTCGGTAGGCCACGATGGTATCCAATCTACTGTCATTAAAATGCTACCTCAAAAAGCCATCGTCCAGTTAACTAATTTCATTAATGCAATGTTTAAATTTGGGAAGTTCCCTTCTAGTTTGAAAATGGCTAAGTTAATTCCAGTATCAAAACACGGTAAAGATTGCTCTCAGATAGACAATATCCGTCCAATCAGCTTGCTTAGGAATCTCAACAAAATCGCGGAAAAAATTATTGTGAAAAGATTACGTGACTTCACTAATTCTAATAATATAATACCTAGTAGTCAATTTGAATTTCAACCAAAGCATTCCACAACACAACAGATAGCAAGAGTTGCCGACTCTATCGCAGATAATTTTAACTTCAATAAACATACTGGGATGGTGTTATTTGATGTGACAAAAGCTTTCGACCTGGCACGACGGTATTATCTATAAAATGATTGTTACCCGGTTTCCCAATTACCTAATTAAACTGAATTAATAGTTACTTAAGTAATCGATCATTTTATACCATTATAAATAATGCGAAATCAAGTAGCAAATCCTGTTATGCCGGCGTGCTTCAAGATAGCGTGCTGTGGCCATTCTTATTTACATTTTTCATGCATGATTACTCGCATATAAATAACATTGAGGTTGTCTTATACGCTGATGACACAGCGTTGTACTGCAGTTCCTACAGACCAAGTACTATCAGCAATATCAGCAATAGGTTACAAACAGAGCAATCTCTTCAATTTACCCCATTTTCAAACGTAAATCTCACTTAAATATTAATAATAAACTAATAATCTACAAGTCAATCATTAGGCCTATTTTAACATATTCTTGTTCGGTTTGGTCTTCAGTCTTAAATGCTAGTTTTACTGCAATTAATCCAAAATCGATGTCTTAGATGTATTCTCAATGTCCCCGTATACACTAAAATTTCATATATGCATAGTGCTCTGCAGATACCATATGTAAAAGATTGTATCCTCAAACTATCTCAAAATTTTTTTTTCCTCAATTGTAGTGTGCACCGTAATAATTTACTTCCAGCAATAGGAAATTACGATTCCAGGGAACTAAGTGTTATACAAAGTATAAGCATCGACGCATTAAACATATTATTCTCATAACGTTATCATTTGCTTTCGTTTCCATTACTTATAAATGATTATTCGTTATATAATTAAACTTATTATTTTTTTAAATCACCTATTGAACTTGTGATGGTTTTTTGTCTGATTTTTCCATTAATACTATTTTCATGTTGTATATTTACCAGTTTATATTATTAGTTAACTTTCATAAATGGAGAATGCATTTGTTCCGGTACATTTATTAAATATTATTATAACTTTTTTTAATATAATGTCAAATATACTCGTTTTTACATTTTTCATTACTACTCATGATATACTATACACATGAATTACAAAACTTACCAAATAGCATCAGCTAGGTGTAAGTTAACGATAGCATTGAAAAAGAAAAATTTACCGCGGCGAATTCATAAACAATTTTATTATCACGTTAACTTTGTAATTTAGTAGACTCGGCTCTTTTTATGGACGCTGCGAATGTTATATGTCGTTTTATGTACGAAAATACCTCTTATATACATATATCCCTTTCAGATCTTGTCTACACAATTGTGTGGGTTAGAAGTTAGTATGTTCAAAAACTATTTTTTTTTTTTTTTTTTTTTTGAACAATTGACCTTATTGAGCTCGGGCCCGTACGCGTTGATTGTGTAGGTTATAACTGGAGTTGTCATTTCTGCAATCACAGAATTAAGGGGGAGTTGGATATGCACTACTTGGATAAAAAAGACGCTTACTGGCGATAGACTATCCTTTGGTATTAGTACAACTAGTTTAAATTTAGCAATATCGACCGTTTCATATAATGTTATTGTTTGGTTTGTTTAGCAAGCTTTCTGTATTCTATGTTAAAATCGTTGCGTTGGTTGGAACTTTAGACGTAAATAACGGCAGGGTGTGAGCGAATTTTTTTATACCACTTTTTACTCGTGTTTTCAATCATATAATCCGTAATCTCTTCAAATAATGTACGATTTTTATTATTACCACAACTATTATTCATCCCGGCATATTTATTTTATTTCAGAGAATTAGATCACTTATTAAACAAACTTTATTTGTCAAACATACATTTTTTACAGGTGTACAAACTGAAGAAGAAATTTTGAATTTGTTATGTGACCGACCATCTGAAATAGAAGACTTTTTCTGACGGCGATGATAATGATCAGGAGTTGGATGAAAAAATTAAATACATATGCATGTGTATTATATATATATATATATATAAATTATATATACACATATATATGTATATATAATATAGTATAAATGTGTGCGCGGCGTATAATATGCGTATATATATATATATATATATATATATATATATATATATATATATAAATAACATCTACGTATATATTATATTTCTGTATAGCTTTATATAGAGCATTGGAGTTTAAAAGAAGAGTTAATTGGTCGATAAAATTAATGGCTATTTGTCGACACCAACGAAAGCCATAAAAAGTCAATTTTCAATATTAAACAATAACGGATATTAATTTATTTAATTTTCTAAAGTCGCTTTCTGTTTTTTGGTATATTTTCGCCAGTAAGTAAACAACTTTCCTTTTCCATCTTTTGATGATGAAACGACTAGATAAATTTCTTCGTCTAACTTGTGTGTCAGAAACATATACTCTTATATATATATATAATTATATTTGTGTGTGTATGTTGTCCGTTTCCACATTTTATTTCATATGTATATATATATATATATATATATATATATATACAAGTGTAGGTGTATTGATGAAGAAGCGTGGTATAGGTGTAATAAATGACCTCCGTTATGTCACGACGAACTCGTAACACCCATTACTAACATTGTATACGAATTTAATACACGTGGGTAAAATGGGTGTTTATATATGTATGTATATACCTATATGTAAATGTGTGTGTGTATATGTATAATTAAATATATGTATGTATAAAAGTAGCCTGCCACCTAAAAAAATATTAAGACGCATGCGCGTACTGTCAACTGACTCACTAGCGTCTCTCGTGATCCCGTCAAAGTTCGGTTCAGGCGACGATCATTATCGACGATGTCAACTCGGCTTAAACAAACTTGCGCTTCTCAGTCGATTGATAAGCTCGATAAAAGTTCGCAAGTTCTCGTTTCGTTGAGTCTTAAAGAGAAGAACATTTTTTTTTCAACGTTGACAGCTTATCGCGCGTAAGTAAATTTAAAAAAGATTAACGCTATTCGATTTATTCGTTAATAATTAATATTTTTATAAAAAAAATTTTTCGGTGATTTAAATTTCCTAGAATTTTCGAAAGTATAAAATTGAAAATAATTTAAAAACCAAAAAAAAAAATTAATTATCGTCGTTCCGCGCTGTAAATCAGAACGACGACACGATAGGTTGAAATAATTCTTATTTGGCACGCGTAACTTTAATAAGCTAATACCGTTTGTTTGTTACCTTTGACGAAAGTTGTCTACTCGGTCCGGAGTTTGTCGTCGGAGATATTATTTATAATTAGAACCAACGGTAAGCCAATATATTATATATATATATATATATATATATATATATATATATATATACACAAAACTTTTTAAATTTACTCAACCGTGGGCAAAGGGGGATCATTTTGATGTAGAGAAAGGGGTCAATTTTGTTAACGACCATCTCCACTGTCAATTTTATTTTCTCTCTCTGCAATCCGAGGTCGATAACCTATTAACGGATTCGTTTCTTTCGCTACATACTAGACGGCACCCACAACAATCGTTACGGCGATATATTCGTACTTCGGTATAGTCGAAAATTTTTTATGGACCGTAAAACGGTTTTCAATATCGAATTATCTATAATTTAAAACAAAGTACTCCAGCGTTCACACTTCGATATATTCAATATATATATATATATATATATATATATAAATGGGCATTAGTGATTCCAGTCAGGGCTGTAAGGAATGGATGATATGCCTTATTAAATATTTATACTACAGTCTGATATGTCATTGAGTGTAATCGTGTATAAGCTATTGTTCTGTAAACTGAAGCATCTGAGATTAGTTGGTAGAGGAATTATTTCACTTATGAGACGCGACAGGAATTTGGAATTTTGATTGATGCATTTTATAATAACTGCAACCGAAAAATAGACGATGCTATCTGATCTCCATCGCAAAGGTGGGCACAGAATGACGAAAGGACTAATTTATGTGCGAATAGAATGTATGGAATGAAGTCGACGTTATTAGGCGACGTATAATATGAATAAACGAAATTCTCTTGTCTATGTTGCTAGGAGGATTGAAGAAACAAAGAATTACTGGAATCGAAGATATTGCTAAATTGTCTGACCGAATAGACCTCCAAGCGCGGTTCCAAAATTTACTGCGCGCAAAACTTAGTCTCTGATATCTATCGAAGTAGAATCAGCCATTCTCGAGGGCGTTTCTAGCAAGACTGTCGATAATTTTACGACGACGCGTTTCACAGATTTCTTAGAATATCGTAGATTGATGATGGAAAACAGCGGCTATTAAATGAGGAATTTCAAATAGCTTTGAGAGCGCTACGCGAATCCGTCGAAATACTACATTCTGACTGATATTTGTAGAAGCGCAAAATGCGAGGAGAATAACAAGACTATCAGCTGTGGATATTGAAGAAAATTTTTTAAGTACTTTAGAAAATTTTATTATCGACCGGAAGGTGGGGGAAGTCTTTTGGGATATAAAATTACCTGCAAATTAAATTTCACTTTTGGCGTTCACTTCGGTATAGTTGAAAATATTTCCTTTACAGAGGAATGTTTTTTCTTCAAAATCGAATTAAACGTACCAAAGTTCACTCTGGCTGGCTAGCTGAAAACTTTTCCTTCATCGCGTCTATAAGGAAGTGGTGGTGGAGTGGGTTGGGAATAATTTGTAAATAAATGTCGTCATATTCTGCTTATATACGCGTACACGATATTATATAGAGTGACCCAGAGAAGACGGACGTTTTTAATTAGCGCAGTTGGTAACAGTGCTACAACGCAAACTGTGTACTCCACGTTTAGTATACACGCTAGAGATTCGTGTTTCAGTTATCGTGACATCCTACAAAGAGAAGGAGCGCTCGTTTTGCGTGGAACGTTATTTTCGCCGTGAATCGATCACGACAGTGCAGAGAGAGTTTCGAAAAAAATTCGGAGTTACGCATTTTTTTTTTTTTTCGGGGATACCTACGAGATCTGTAAGACCTAAAAACTGGGATTTCTGAATTCGAAAATTGTTCGAAAAAGTCTTCGAAAATTTTGTAAAGACTGAATGAATGTATCGTTGCAAATGGTCGTCTGAACGATATCGTGTTCCACAAATGATTATAAGCTCGTTTTACTATTTTAAAATAAAATTTCATTCGAAAATTTTGGTCGAGTAGTTTTTGAGTCATTCGAAAAACGATAAAACCGTCCGCCTTCTCTGTGACACCCTGTGTAAGTGTGCGTGTGTTGGCTTAATACAAGTGTGTGTTCGTAGATGAGTACATGAGTGTCTTTGTATATTTATAGATTTATTTACGTTAGCTCGTTATTGATGTATTTTTATTTAATTATTTATATCGTAAATACTTGCGTACCTTTTGTATGTATTTCAAACTTGCACATTTGTGTAAGTGTTTGCGGTAAAACAATTGTTAATACAATAGAAAATTTGTAATATTGCATTATATTCGAATACATTTGATTTTATTAATTATTATTATTATTAAATCGACTAGCTCTTTTCCGGAAATTACGAAATAATAGTTTTAATAATAACAAGTTAAATTTAAATGAACTTAAATCGATAATTAGATAAAATGGTTCAAATTTGAAATTAACGTAATTGCGAAATTAAGAAATTACAAACCACTCATAAGATTGTAACTGCGTTTTACTTATTACTTCTGTCGTTCGCATTAATATTATAAGCACTTACGGGAGAACACCGGTGAATCAAGTGCTCTCATTAATGAGGTCTTTAATTATATTTTATCCATTGAGTTAACTCCGATGATTCGTAAAATATGTATTTTTCGATAAAAGTACTAAAATATTCACACACACACGTATATATATATATATATATATATATAAAATGTATACACGGATATCGAAACAAAGTCGGTAAGAAGTATACGGAGACATTATTTCGCTATATGCGTCTATAGAAAAATAAGAAGATATTTATTATATAATTATTTACAATGATAAAACTATTCATTTCAAGTACACAAAATTTATCTTGGTAATGAATAAAACAAGGAAACTTTAATTGCGTTATGTATATATTTTAACATTACAGAAAAATTAAAAAAAAATTCAAATTAAAAAAAAACAAAGACAAATAAAATATTAAAAAATCAATTGAAAATTAGTTAAATCACTAATATTTATTTCTTTAAGAAAACACAAAGCTTTTCGGCATTTACGCCATTATCGAGTGAACCATTTTAAAACATCAAAATTTTAAAAATATAAATTAAATATAATTACTTAAAAATATGCGATGGTGATTGTGAAAATATGATCCAAAAATGGTGTCTGCTTCTGCTCTGTCTATTTTTTGATTTGTTGAAATTTAATATCAATATATTTGTTTATTAATTTTGTTTTTATATTAATTTTTTCTTCAATACTATTTTCCGGATTCTGTAAAAGTTGTGTACTGGTGGAATTTTAAATTTTTCATTAACTGTTGCGATGTATGATGTCCAAAAATAAAATATAAAGTATAAAAATATACGAACGCAAAATTTTTTTTAAAAAACACAATTTTACAAGTAAAATGAAAATAAATATTAAAAATCTGGGTTATCAGTTTTCAGTCCAACTTATTCTTTCCATCTTCCTCCAACACCACATTTCAAGAGCCCTCAATTTTTGAACATTCCTTTTGTTTAGTGTCCACGTTTCAGCACAGTAAAGCGCTCCACACGTAAGTTTTAACAATACGTTTACGTAGTTTTAACGGTATTTTGGCATAATATGTTTCGCTTTTCTTGCCAGGCTAGCTTGGCTAATCTAATTCTTGAGTTTATTTCTGTATCGCAATGCAAGTCTTCCGTTATTATTTAACCGAGATATTTGAATCTTTGCACATGTTGAATATTAATTTCTACTTGAAAACGATTCGGATGTTTACCAAACATCATGATTTTAGTTTTATTAACATTTATTTCTCATCTAAACTGCTTTCTTGGATCATTTAAGGTCCGTACCATTTTTTGTAGTATTTTCGGAGACTCAGCAATTATAGCTTGATCGTCTGCAAATGATATCGTTTGAAGTCTTTCTCCGCCTAAGCGAATTCCATATGTGGTTTATAGAGTTAATTTAAGCACAAGTTCCGCGTATACGTTAAAAAGGAATGGAGATAACAAACAACCTTGTCGTACTCTTTTATTTATTTTTACGGGTTTAGATATATCACCGTCTACTCTAATAACCGCCGTTTGACGTGTGTATAAATTATATATCAAGTTTAATACGCGTTTGGGTCATTCTATTTGCTCGAGGAGAAGAAAAAGTTTATCCCAACAGACCTGATCAAAAGCTTTAGTATAATCGACAAAACAAATGAACATATTCTTATTTACATTTATCAGGCGCTCTCCAACATGCCTTAACACCCCTATTGCTTCTCTGCTCGATAGATTCTTACGAAAACCTCGTTCTACATATTTTTCTAAACGTTTTTTTTTTTTTTCTATTATTTGCAGCATTATTTTGGACGCGTGGGGGATAAGGCTTACTATAGTCGGTGCATCTTATTGAAGTTATTCTCTTTGAAATCGGAACAATCACCGAAGTACAGTATTCTTCTGGCCGTTTCATTATATATATATTTAAAATGAATTTAAAAAGCCTGTCGTGAGTATTTCTTCCGCTTATTTGAATCAATTCCGTCGGTATATTGCCAGCACCAGGCGCTTTATTATTTCTTAGCATCTTTATATGCTGTGTCAAATTCGTCTTTTAGTATACTGTCATTAGACAATTGATCTAGTCGTACCTTTTTCATCGCTGGTTTCCACTTTTACTGGCTATCGTGATATAAATTTTCTACATAAACCTGCCAAGTTGATCTTTTCTCAATTTGGTTTACAACTTGGTTATTATTTTGTCCTATTAGCGCTGTTGTTTTAAGTCCTTTATATTTCCTAGACATATTTTTTATTCTTTTATACACTTGTTCATGTTTCCCTTGAATTTCTAATTTTTCAAGTTCAAGGCACCTCAAGTCCTACCATTCTTCCTTTCTTTCTCAAAAATCCCTGTCTACAGAATTTTTTAAGGACCTATATTTCATTTTCCCTTTTTCACTGGTATCATTTTTATATCAATATTTGTTCTGTAACCAACGGTTTATGTTTAGTTCTTCTTGTTTTGCCAAGGATTTTCTGCGCACAGTTTATTATTGTTGATTTAATGTCGTTCCACGTTTGGTCTATATTAGTTTTATCGTGTAGTTCTGTTATAATTTTATCCGTTTCCATTTGATATTGAGTCTTTATCTGTTCATTGTTCAGAAGTGTTTATGTATGCATGTATACATATATATTAGTGGAGATATGCAAATAATCGGAGCATAAAGCAAACGTGAAAATAGGAAGTGATTATCCTGAAAATCGTTGCAATATAAAAAAGGGTATCAGACAAGGTTGTCCTTTGTCTCCTAGATGATTTAATGCATATGTAGAAGATATCGTGAAATTTTCAAAAATAAATGCAATGGGTTTTAAAATCGACGGACTTACAATAAACAATATTATGAAATGAATGAAAAATTTTTATTATATTTTTACACATAAACTGAAAACAATTTTCTTTCATAACTTAAAGCTAAGTACCTAAAACCTTAGCAACTCCAAATATGTATAATTACAAAACTTATAATATACTTTTGAAATTATTTAAAGAAAGTAATGCAGGAAAATATGAAAAAAAAAAAACCTACAGAAAAAACAGACACACTGAGGAAACATAAATTAATAAATTAATAAAACAAAAAAGAATGTGTTTAGAAATAATTTAACTTTAAAATATTTATAGTTAACAATAAGTTAATAATTACAAGAATCTGTGTTTTAATCTACGATGCTTACTTAGTATAACGTATGCGTAGGTGTTCCATATTGTAATTCCCTATTACCCGAATTAATTAATTTTGATGAATTTTACAGTTTTCATTAATTTTTTTTTTTTGATATTTTATTAATAAATGAATATATGTAAGGAATGTTTAAATAATCGTGTAGACTAGAAATTCTAGTATATCGCGTAGCATTCGACGAAATTCTGCAGCAATGATTTCGAACTACTTGTAATTATTTCCTATATGTACTACTATCAGACACTGACGACCATATAGGGCAAGCATAGGTTAATCTAGGGCGTATGACAGTCGTATACATTAATTTATTTACATAACTGAGACCCGATTTCCTGTTAAATAATGGAAAAAGTGTGTGCATAGTTTTATGCGCTTTTTCTATAGCGAATGTAATATGGTTATTGAAAGTTAGTCTGCTTTCTCGGATAGTACATACCGAACTTGTTTGACCCAAGGAATTCTTTTTGAATTTATTGTTATTTCAGTTAGAGGTAGTGGTCATCTTCTAGTAAATATAATTACTTCTGATTTTTCTTCATTCAATTTTAAGTTCCATCTGTTGTAATATTTAGATATTTTAATTGCAGCCTTTTGAAATCGGTTATATATTGTATCTGTCCTATAAGAAAATATATATAAGGCAAGATCATCAGCATACAACGCAGTACTAACGAAAGGCAGTTCTGGAAGGTCATTCATTAATATTAGGAACAAGTAAGGCCCGAGTATACTCCCCTGAGGAACCCCTGCATTTAGTGTTTTAATTGACGATTTTTCGAAATAATTGGTAACGTAATATGTTCTATGGTTTAAGCATGATTTAATCAATTTAATAAGTAATAACGGAAATTTTAATCATTTTGTATAATACTCCATCATGCCAAGCTGTATCGAAAGCTTTTTCAACATCGATTAGCAGCCATTCCGGTAAGATTAATCAGTAATAGTGTCCCCTATTGAACTGTTGAATGCTTAGGTTTAAAACTAAACTGCTCATCCCATAGAATATTATTTGAATCCGAGTGAGCTCGTAGCCTGTGCAAGATGACCTTTTCAGCTATCCTGCTTAAGTTTGTTAACAGACCCCGTAGGTTATTGATATTTATCTTGGTTTTGGTAACACGATAATTTTAGCAATTTTCCATTTTACGGGAAAATGAGATATCCTGAACATACTATTAATGATATTAGTAAAGTAGATGGACTTTGTTCGGAATTGCCACAGAAATTCCGTCGTCACGGCACGATACTTTATTTTTTAGATGTAATTTCGAATCTCAACAGGCGTAGTGAAGGTGTTTGCATGTAGATGTACATTCGCTAAATTTTTTAACATGTTATTAACTATTTTGGTTACATTATAATAATGCGTTCGTGGGACTTTGGTTCTACAACATCTGAAATATTATAAATACGAGAAGCGACTAGCTCCAATTTTTTTTTCAGTTTTATATACGGACGTTTGTGTAATAGAATTATATAGTGGTGGGAGTGATAATACCTGCTGATTAAGATGCCTAGTTACTACCGAGTGGAATGGCCGCGAATAGATTGTTCCAGTTTTTGTTATTCCAGTTGTCTAACAAAGATTTTTTAAGTTTGACTAGCATGACGTATATATAGTTCTTAATATTTTATACGAGGTTGTAAATTTGCTTTTATTTGCGCGGCGCCTATAGTAATTTTTTAGAGAAATTATTTTATTAATATAATTAGGCACGTTATTCTTTTTATTACAAAAAATATGTTATGCTCTCTTATGAATATATATATCAGCAGCTACCAGGATTACGTTAGTGAATTTAGTGATCCCTTCGTCTAATCATTCTCGAACGTATCACGGAGATTTAATTTTTGCTCGATATGTCGTCTGTATTCTGACCAGTTTGTATACAAAAATATTTTACTTTTGGGTTGCTGTAATATGGCTGCATTTGCTACAGGCATTATGTATGAAAGAATTGGGTTATGATTTGACGATAAACACGACAATGAAACGGGAATAGTAATTTTGTTGAAACGTTTGGTTAATATTAAGTCTATTATACTAGGTTTACCATTATGCCAATCTTGGAAAAAAGTAGGTTCCTCGGGGGCTAGAATATTAAAATTAAGTTTTAATGAGGCCTGCGCTAACAGTTTCCCCGCGAAATTATTGTTACGATTATTAAGCACACAGTGTTTCGCATTTAGATCTCCTATCATAATTACATTTTTGAATTTATTAAATAGGTAATTTAGGTCATGTAATATCTTATGTTTTTCGGCGATCTGTAAACGCTTAGCAAAGTAGCTGACCCATATTCAGTTTCTAATACCTACAAAAGGTTCTTGAAGAAATTTTAGGTACACCGTTATGACGAATAGTATCTCTCGAAAGTATTGTTGATCAGCTCGATACATAATGTAACCCGGACGTTTGATCGGTGTACTCTGATCGAGTTTAGTTTTCAGAAACAAGCTACGATATCTATTTTATTATTATAAAGGAAATGGATCAATTCATTTAGTTTTGGCTTAATGGAATTTTTGTATTTCATCCTATTATGCTAATGTTGGGGCTTCTTACTATGATTTAACTCCTTAATTAAAGAAATGCTTAAATACAATTTCAATAATCATCATTATTTTGGTCATTGTATCAGAATTTTTAAGATTACTTAATTGATTACTTATTTTATTCGTTACGCGGATGATAAAGTATTGATAGCCGAAACGGGGGAAGCAGATGTGCTAGATACTGTAAATAAAGAAGGAAGAAAATACAACATGAAAATAAATGTAAATAAAACAAAAAATCACGAGTTTTAGCAGACAGAAAACTAGAGGGGCTACGCCGGAAATTGACTGACAACAATTAGGTAAAACAGTATAAATATTTAGTTCTGATTACAGGTGATAACAACGAAATAATTTCCAGAATTACAAAGGTCAGGCAGGCGTTTGTAAATCTAGAAAAAGTTCTGAAAACTAGAAAGATGGACTAACGAATATTACGTTGCTTTCAGCGGAAATCTCGACAATAAATGCAGATTGCGAAACAAGAATTAACACCGTTGAAATGTGGACATATCGGCGCATGCTCAGAATTCTGTGGACAGATAAGATGACCGATCGAGAAGTGCTGAGTAGATGCAATGTCAACAAGTTGCAATTAATGGATGATATAAAAATATAAAAAGAAGACAAATTAAACATGTCGCTCGCAAAATCCGAGAAGAATTAACAGCACAGGGGGTAAAATTTCAAAAATGGCTATTAGAGTAAGAAAAAGAATATGGAATTAATTACCACCAATACAGGAATTAGGGATTTCATCAAATTAATTAAATCAGCCAGCTGTCGACTTATATAGAGTTCATGATGTGCAACCTCCCGAATGGGAGATGCTACTTCTACGATGATCATGATGATGATATATATATACACGAATTTAGATATGTACTGAGTTCGTGATAAATTTAAAATAATATTAATTACTTAAGGTTGCACCGTCGTAATTTTAATTCATATATATATATATATATATATATATATATATATATATATATATATATATATATATATATATATACCTACGATAAATACGTTAAAGTAACGTAACAGATAAGATAAAAAAAATACCAAACAACTTCATTTCACTTATTTCTTAATATTTACATTGGCGTAACTACGTAAAATTCGTATATTCTCTTTGAAATCCTTCTCTATCCCATTTATGTATATACCTTTAACATTGGAATATTTTCAGATTAATTATAAAAAATTTATCAAGCAAAATGGATCTGTTGGTTCGAATGGATAGGTGTACATACATACATGCATACAATATATATATATATATATATATATATATATTCTTTACCAGTCTCATTTAAATCAGTTATCATATCTTTTAACTAAAAAAAAATTGTCCTTCTTAATACTACATCGTCGGCGTCACGTAGATTATTTAAAAATATTCAGTTTATAAAGTTGCCCTTTTAATCGTTGTTTAGTTTTCTAGATATAAGTGCACATATAAATAGTAACAGTGAAGAATATTTAACTTTACTCCTTTTTTCTTATATAGAAGTATTTTAACGTTTTTCCTTATATAACATTTGGAAACAAAAAATTTGGCAGAGTAGCCAAGTTTAAATATGTGGGTGAATGGATTGAACCACCGATATGCTAGAAAAAAACAACAATACGTTCTAGAATAAACAAACTAAAGTTTAGCAAACGATTTATCACTAATCTATGATCCGAAACTACATTTTTCATACAAAGCTCGAGATGAAAAAAATTCACAACAGAGCTGAATGAAGTGATCGGAAAATTACCACCTGTTTCCAGAAACTATGTCAAGTTTTCAATAGTGGTCTCTCAAATATCTAAAACGACTATCACGACGGGCTGTCGCGAGAATTATGCAGCTGGCTTATAACCTTAACATCAGCTACATTATTAAAAAAGTATGAAGAAAAGTATGAAGAGGACCCATTTGCAGAGAATACCCTGGATGCGACAGACAGCTCGCTGACCGCGCTAAAATAAAGCCGCCGATTGAAATAGACAAAACTGTTTGAAGAAACAGGCACGACAAGGAACAGCAGGGAAGTTTGAACCCTATTAAGGAGACTAAATGGCGAAAAACAAGTTAGCAAACTATTTACGAACGTGTCGCATCCAACAAGGTCGCAAGCCAGCTAGTACAGAAAATCTAGGAAAACTCCCGAAGCAAAAATAGTACGTCGTGAGTTAGAAGATGTGAACAACTTTTAATCTCCATTTACCAGGGAGGAGATAGAAAAGGCTATACAAATTCACAAGGCTTCACTTATATATAATATGATGACCGAGCAAATTAAACATTTTTGGAAAACAAGCCGAACTAGGACTAACTCAACTGTTTAACGCTATTTTCGACCAGAATGAAATCCCCCGAAAATGGGGGGAAGGCTAATATAGCGGCCGTACATGAAACATATCTAGAGGAAATGTCGAATTATCACCGTACTTCATTATTGTGTTACGCTTTCGGTCGTACTTGAACATATAGGCGCAGATATTGACAATAATATATTATAAACCAACAGACTAGTTTCGTACCAGGACGTTCATGTAGCAAAAACTTAACACAACTGGTTACTTACTTATTGAGTTGACTAATTAAAGAATGTAGCCGCCCAACTGACAGACAATTTTCAACTTTTGTAATTAAATTATTAATAAATGAACAGCTGAGACACCTCACAAATTGATCTATTTCAATTTTGTATAATTGTCTAGTAGGGTGACGCCTAATCATACCTTTAAAATTAAAAATAAAGCTACGACGGAATGGATTAAGGGACTATGTTTCTCATCCCTTACCATCATATATATTTGTTATTATTATTTTATACTTTGCAGGGAACTGCCACACACATCTAGTTAACTTTTGTAATATAATTGTTTGATTTTCTTTTGTTTCAGCTACACTACACCTTCACACAGTTATTTATTAAGTACTCTGGTTTCCTGCACCTTTATCACAAATTACTTAATACACTTGCTCTACCGCATAATTGCGGATTGGGGAACCACAAAAAAAAAACCACAACTGGTTACAAACAGAAAGTAATCATAGTGTCATCTTTATCGATCTAAAGACAACCTATGATAAAGTTAATTAGAACTTATTATTGCAGAAAATTTATAAAATAACCGAAGATTTTACAAAAATAGTAGAAATAACGCTGAGGAACAGGTTATATGTTACTCTTAAAAAGAATCGGAGACGATGGAGGTATCAGACTAATGGTCTTACTTGCGTCGGGACTCTTCAACATTTACATCAATGATCAACCAATTTGTCAAAAAAAAGTCGTCATTTTATTTACGTTCATGGCCTTGCAACTGTGTGCCAAGCTAAACAGTTTGAGCTGATAAAGAGCATAATGACAGAAATGGCGAATATTTTAAATGCATATTATGCTCAGAACTCATTGATTAATGAACTTACAGAAACTGTATTAAGCACCTCCTTTCATTTAAAAAACAACGAAGAAAGCTCAAAATATAGTGGAGCCGAACAATGATACCAGGAATATATTGAAGCTTAACATACCGTGTGCATTGTGAAAAACCGAAAAGAAAGTGCCGACAAGAAATGAAATAATACAAAAGCTGATTGGATTTTCATAGGACGCCGAGCCAGGAGAGTTATACATACATCGGCAATGACCTTATGTTTTCAGGCAACAGAGGTTTCGACGAAAGTTGGCGCACGTCAACTGTACACTAGAAATCCAGGAAGAGCTTTCTCATTTCGGCCAGCAATATATCATTAAATACTATAGCAGGGCAAGAGCGAGTTTTTTTTTTTTTTTATTGGGCTTCCACATCAGTTTATAAACTATATTACATAGACAACAAAAATAAAAAAGAATTATCTTAATTTTAACTATATGGGTATGTTAAACAATAAACCTATATAAACATATGTATATGTGCCTGTTACGTGTGGAAAGTAAGAAAGCAATATCGACAGGAAAAAGAACGTTTAGAGATATGAGGTGATTGTAGAAGGAGTCACGAGGGGAGTTCGAAGGATGGTAAAGCCGGATGTATACAAAAGATTTAGCGGTATAGGAGAAACTAGCGTAAGGTTTCAACGAAAGTTGACAGGGGAAACCTTAAACCGAATTCGATCGGGATGTTCCCGGCCAAAACGGAATTTAGTAAAATAGCCTTACCAGAGGAGGAACGATTAGAGTGCGGCGATCTACTTGAATTCGGATTCGTTTGTCGTTAGGGGTGTCTTAGATTCATTTGTTATAATTGGCTCGGGCACGAATATATATATACATATAATATACATATATATATACATATATATATATATCGTATATTATGGTACATTTATGAGAAATATAACATTGTTGTTGTATGTTTTTTAAATTTTATACTATATAACCTTCGAGAGCACATTAGCGGAACGTCAATCGAAAAATCGAATTAAATCGTAATTACCTCGACGACCACGGGTGTGTTGTGATGGTCGGTGGGTTGGGAGGATTTGGGGGGTTGGGAGTAGTTGATCGAATTGTGTTTACGAAAAATAAATTTCGCGATTGTTATTTTTTATCGTTCCGTAGTAGGTCGTATTTTAAATTCGTTTCGTTTTGGCACGCGTGTCTATTTCTCGCTCGTTCGCTGACAAACTTATTTTTATCGAAATATCGGAAAAAGTATTATAGCATAATTTATAATAATTAATAATATTAATTATTCCGTAAAATCGTGAATTTGGGAAGCGGATCGTAATTTCCATCGAGTATATCGTCCAGTGTTCGATACTCGTATCGTAATTTCGTTCGTCCGCCGGCGGTATGGAACAAATTGTTTATACCGCCGATAAAAAAGTTCGAACGGTTTGCACTGTGCAATTGGTTTCGCCAAAAAACCAATTAATCCAGGTAGGAAATTAAGCACGGTGTAGGCTTGATTTTATTTTTAGACTGACGTTTACGTTATTAACGGACATGTTTGTGTGATTTATTAACGATAAGATAGAAAGATTTAGCGAGTGAAATTTTTATTAGATAACACGTTTCTATAAATATATATTATCTATGTAAATAAAAATCAATGTATACGTATATGTTGTATATATATATATATATATATATATATATATATATATATATATATATATATATATATAGAAAGCCACATGCAGGTGATTCCAACGGTGACAGAATAAGAAGACAGGAAGATGCACATGATGGACAGCTTGAGGAACCATCTACTAAAAGTTTGCATTAACCCTAGGACTGTCTCCCTCTCGGCGGATTTAGGTCGCCGTAAAAACCTTGCACCATTACCTCCTCAGTAACAACCCGTTGCCTTGTAGTCGGGATTTTTATCCAAAGGCTAGACTGTTACACCGAAATAGTGGTATTTCCTTCCTAATCTTTTTTTTTACACGAATCTGTTTTTTTTAAAGCTGTTCTCGGCATGATTGAAGCTCTTTTTTTGCCTCAAATGCCTTTTCTATTATTCTACATTTCATGCTATCGAGTAATCGTACCAATCTCTGTGGGCTAGTCGTCTTCGCTTGCCTTGCCACTAGAGCACCTAATTTGGTTGTATTGGCGGCGCAGTGTTGCGCTAGGGATTCTGCGTTCTATTTTTTAAGCACCGCTGCACTGCGTTTCATTCACTGAACATTCGTTCGAGTTCACACAAAAGAAGAAGAAGTAAATAAAAAGTTAAGGTTTTGTGAGATCAATGAATTTTTTTTTATCTTACGAATATAAATTCTACGAGCATATGTAAATGTTTTTTATATCCAATTAAAATTCATTTATGTAAAGTACATCGAAATACATTAATATACATTAGCGCACACATACATACGTACATAATGTACATGTATATATTTGTATAGAATAAGTATAAAAGTCTGGCTGCTAGTATGCATCCCTGTTTAACTCCCGTGTTTATGCCTATGAGTATAGTTAAACATCATCGCGTGTGTTATAGCTGCTTTAGTTTGATCAGACACTTGCTTACGTAGGATTTGCGGTGAACAGCCTGCTGCTTTAGGACATGATCGTAATTCATCTCTGTTAAAAGAAATAGTATTCAATGACAACGATATATCAGTTGGTACTAAATTAGCGGTATGGAAAGATATTATTATCCCGGTACTTCTATACGCGAGCGAAATATGACCAATAATAAAAATTAGACATATGCCATCGGAGATTCTTAAAGTTCTGGCTAGGACAAAATGTCGATCAATCGATCAGATGCTAGCGGGAAAACGCATGAATTAGACCGGGCATGTACTCAGGAGGGAAGACGAACGAATTCCAAAAGGAATTTTGTAGGACTTTCTGGCCAAAACGTCCGTTCGATAGACCGCGGCTACGATTTAAGGACGTGTTCTTAGGAAACCTCAAAAGATTTAAGTCAACAAAGGACAATTGTGAAAATACCGCTCAAAATCATAGAGCGTAGGCGAATATGGTTCGAAAAAGAGAAAATAAGTAGAAAACCTACTGTTAGAAGCGATATAATACAACAGATCATAAAATGTCAATTTTGTACTTTTACAACATCGCATCGTGTCGGGTTATATTCGCACATGCAACACAAACACCGGCATGTATAACAGGGAAGGACTCATATACTCGGATTCGAGTGAGAATAGAAGAAGAAGATATATAATTTATTAATAAGTATTATTATGTACGATGTTTCAAATAAAATTAAATCAGCAACAACAACAATATATTTGCATGAAACATTGTGTACTGGGGATTACCACAATAATACAGTAAGAATATAAAGAATAGAAGAAAACAGAACTACTGCAGGAAAAAAATAAATAAAAACCTAAAAAATATAAACAAGTTTTCTAATTACAAATAATACATGTTAATGTAGAAACTTAAGTCTAAACTGCTGAAATATATTGTCAAGGTCGCGAGTTCTTAAATAAATACTATGTTAAAAGCATGTTGGAAATTTACATTTTATCATTTTATAAAGAATATTCGCGTGCCAAGTTTTATCGAATGCTTTGGCAACGTCAAATAGTACCATGCCGGTATGCTTGTTTAAGTTGAAATTATGGCTAATGGAGTCGGCTATCCTGTATATTTGTTGGGTCGTATAGTGATGAGAGCGCAGAATCGAGAGTTTGGAATTGTGGTTATTGTTATCAACATAAGATATTAATCTAACATAAATTACCTTTTCACCAACTTTACTTAGGTTATACAGTTTCGATTCAATCGGATCTAACGAAAATATTTTTTAATCGACGAAAGAATTATTTTAAAGGGAAAAAATTCAATCGGAAAATTCCAAAAAAACACGAATCTTCTTTTTACGATATTTGTCAAAGCTGACAATTTTGGTTATAACGCTGGAAATTTATGAAACGAACGTCGATTTTAGGTACTTATGCCTATAACGGTTTTTAATAGTGTGCGACGCGTATCTAAATATATTTTTTGACAAAAAAAAAAAGATTTTTCAAAAGAAAAAATGTACTTCGTAAAATTAAATTTTTGAAAATATAGAAAAAGTATATAAAGACGAGCTTCTAATTAGACGCATGCGCTTTGTTGCCGTTTTTATAAACAGGAGGTGCTACTAAAATTCGAGGAACATATGTTTTAACGACTTTTTTGTTTTTTGCACGCCTTTTGTAGCCAGTTTAATCAAGTTTTAAATATCTTACGTTCTGAATACATACCGGTTCATTTTTACACTCTTAAAAAATAACTGTTATGTTGAGCAACCAATTTTTTATTATTAACGATAGAAATTTCCACATTATCAATAACAATTTCTCTTAGCGCGAATAGTTACTCCGTTATTTTCATTAGTATTATTTGGGTTCAATATTCACGAGTGATGGCCGGGACGTAAAACTCCGGATAGCACTGACGAAGGAAATTTGGGACAAATATTATAAAGGTGGACTTGGAGTTAAGAAAAAGAATAGCGTTTTGCTACGTACGGTCCGTGATGATGAGATATGCAGCAGAATCTTGGACAATTAATGCCGAAAGCGAGAGAAGAATAAACGCATTCGAAATGTGGATAAGATATCGTGGACCGATTTCGTTTCGAATAAGAACGTGCTACATCGATACAACGTCGATAAATTGACAATCGTCCAAGATATAAAAGGAAAAAAGCGAAAATATACCGGGCATAAATTACGAGAAGAAAGGATTTTTATGTTAGCGGTCCGAGGTGCTTGGAAAGACAACAAGAGAAATGACAGAGTACATAACAACGAACACAGGGGGATTGATAGAACTTACGAAGTAATAAATTAAGCTAGACACCGGAAGATATGAGATGGGTAATGGTTATTGATGTGCAACCTCCTGAAAGTAGATGTAACAAAATTAATTATTATACATGTTATTCTTACGATGATTTTATAACTATTACAAAATAACTATTATTTTTAAAGGTTATTATCATTCTCTATTATAAAAAGTTATAATTACGTTTGTAATAAACCGATTTGTTTATAAACTATTTAGTTTGCTGCGATATTAAAAAGTAAACGCTTACTTCAGGTGAAAATAACGATAATGTTGCGATAGTTTAAATTATAATTCGGTATTTCGTCCGTAATCACTCGAACGAAATATTGTGTATGTGTGTTTGTGGTTTTTTTTGGTATAGCGATTTTTTTTTTAGCTTTGTAAGTGTTAAAACGTTTACGTTATACTCGTTGCGTCCGTGATCTTGGCACACATTTTACGCTATTGGTTTTATTTCTGTTCATTACCGACCGATCGATATCGATAGAGAGTTTTCGACGAAATTCATATTTACACGTCACCCGATTCAAGGAGACAACAAAAAAATCGTTTAGCGGAGGTGTAGATTTATTCATAACGTTCTGTGGGCTATAACACACAATTCTATAACCGAATATCGTTTAAACGCGTTATTATATAACATAGATATATATAACATTATCTAAAGGATCGGCTGGACGAGGTAGATGGTTAAAAGAAGTTTCAAAGCTGGTACTATTTAGATGAGCAGCTCAAATAGAGACATTCGTACTGTTAAAAAATTTCGTCTCTCATGGAGTTCTTACGTCAGGAAATGTTGAGAGCGAAATAGTGGCTCATTTGTGTCATTTATTACGACAACGAATACAGGATCGATCGAGATTTAACTAACGCGGTAAGATAGAATGCGTTGCGAAGTATTTTATTTCTAATAATTATCGAAATTGTTCAGCCGCGTACATTACAAAAAAAAGTTTTCGACACGAAATTATAGATGGAAATTAGGAAATAGGTTTTTGTCTAGAGGTGATTGGAATTTAAAAAAAGCCACCACCTAGGGTTCGAAACAACAACTAGAGGTTGAGTCCTTGCCGGTATAATTCAGGTAGAAAGACTTGAATTTATCGGCCTGCAGATGTCAATAGGACGCCTGATCTGCTTGAATATTTCTTGGACAAAGGTATTTCTTCATCGTATACTACAGTTAAGTCTTCATTTCTTTTTCTGGTCACTCTACTGTAATCCTAACCTTTAGTACAACGTCTATTGTTAAAGAACGTATACCATTAACTAAATTGTAAAAACTAATTGGGAGTATTTTCGTGAATATTTCGAAATTAACGTAATTGCAAATTTAAAATTAAAAAGTACTCTGGATATTGATTACATAATGCGCTATATGACTGATAAAATACAAACTGCAGCTACAGACTACAATACTGCCAAAAGAAGAGAAAATTGTAAACTATCCAAAATATATCAAAGAAACTGTAAAAGAAAAAAAAATAATAAGAAAACAGTGGCGAGTAAACCAAAACATTAAAAAACTATTAAATAATAAAAAAATTAAAACAGCTGCTTTTTCAATTTAGAAATTAAATCAAAACTTATACAAAGTCACATACTCCAAATGAAACCAGGCATTATGGAGCGCTGTAAGAAAACGAACTGTTTTCAAAACCTGTGAAAAAAATTCTGTTGAAGTCACATCATACAGACTACAGAGCAATATCACTTTTATCTGTCTAGAGAAAATAATACTATCTAGCATGAGACCGTTAATTCGAGAAAAGAAGTTAATTCCTAGCTATTAGTTTGGTTTCATTCCTGAGCATACAACACTGGAGCAGGTTCATCGGGTTGTCAAGATAATTGAGAACAGCCTGGAGGAGAAAAGGATCTATGCTCGAGTGTTCCTCGATGTTCAAAAGGTGTTTGACATGGTTCCCTGGTCTTCTGTACAAGATTAAATCTGCGCTACCTCACCCAATTTACAGTTTGTTAAAATCGTATACACCTATACTTTCAGGTTAAACATCAAAATGCACTGACCGATTTTTACCCAGCGAGGACGGGAGTATTACAGGGTAGTGTTCTAGGTCCTACGTTGTATTTGTTGTACGGTGGGGATTTTCCTCTGACCGATGAAGTGGAAGTTGCGATGTATGCGGATGATACTGCTATTTTAACATCACATCATGATGAGACTGTAGTATCAAACAGGTTACAGCATGGGATAAATATTGCCGAAAAGTGGTGTAACAAGCGGCGTATAAAAATAAACAAAGATAAAACTATTCGTATGATCTTTACAAATAGATTTGTATCCTGCCTCCCATTAATCTTTCGCTGGTGAACCTCTTGGTCAAAGTGAAGTAGTCAAATATTTTGGCGTGCATATGAGCGATTTACTTAGAGAAAAACGAAACGAGTTTCAGTTAAAACTGAGAAAATTGTATCGGTTAACTAGTAGAAAGTCTAAACTTAATAAATTGCTGGTTTCTAACATAGTTTTAAAGCCTGTGTGGACGTACGGTATTCAGCTCCCGGGGGTGTACGAAACCTAGCAACATCGATTAGTACGAATATTTCAGAATCGAGCTCTAAGACAAATAACATAAGCACCCTGGTATGTCTCAAACGTTTCGATACACCGTGATTTACATACTGTTCTTAATGAAGTCGAGAAAAGTTTCCAACTCTATTAAGTAAGGTTGTAAAATCATTAAAATCATTTATAAACTTGCTCGATAACTCGGAAGATTTGCGGAGATTAGATGGCGTTAAACCAACTGATATTTTAACTGTTTAGGGGAAATAAAGGTTGGAACTAATGAATTTCTCCCTTTTACATGTCATCTATCAAGTATCAACTGCCTGATGGCCTCCAGGTTGATAGCCTTCCGTATGTTCGGGATGGATTAGGGTTGACAGGTCTAATCATTCGGTAATATTGAGATTTCCCATATGATATTCGTCAATTCTGTTAATTTATTTAACGTCTTATTATTGACATGTTTCTTTCATATTTGTCCAACAATTAATTGCTCCTTCGAAAGAGCTTTATTGTTCTTTAGCTATTACAAGTTCTTCTTTAGCTATTACATGTTCTTCTTTCTCGTCGATGTTATTGAACCGGGGTTATGACTTTTCGTCAATTCTGTTAATTTATTTAACGTCTTTTTATTGACACGTTTCGTCCGTGGTTATTCAACAATTAAACTTTCCTCCGAGAGAACTTTATTGTTCTTTAGCTATTACAGGTTCGTCTTTCTTGTCGATGTTATTGAATCTTTGATGTTATTTTTATTCAATCATTCGGTAATTTGAGGTTACCCATATTATACTCAAAAATTCTATTAATCTGTCTAAAGTCTTATTATTGACATGTTTCCAGAGTTATTCAACGATTAAATATTCACCCGAGCTAGTTTTATCGTTCTTTAGCGATTAGAATTTCTTCTTTCCCGTCGATGATATTCAATCTGAGTTACGACTTTTCGATGTCAGTTTTAAAGATTCCATAGAAGTCGCGAACATTGTTCTTTTCGAAATCTTCCGCGATTCTGATGAATTGATATGTTCCGTATGATTTTCGACGTTAACTTCAGAAGGAATATATATATATATATAGGTATGTACGTATATGTCTAGGTATGTCTAAGTACATATGTGAAAGCGTGGAGCGTGCACAGGTAGTGCGCATATTTACCTTCGGATGATAATTATTTCGTTGGTAAACTCTTCTAAGCTCGATGAAGGCAATACGAGATATATCGTTCATTCTTATTAGACTTCGTCCGTGTATCGAGTCACGAAAATCCAAGCGATTATTTCGTTTTTATATTTTATTTTTCTATTTAATTTGCTTTTATTTAGTTTTTTATTTTTTTTTTTAAGATGAATATCCGTTAATTTTGGTTATTCTTTGCAACTTTTCCAATACAACTGCGTCGTAACATTGCAGATAGACATCGAAAATACGTAATTGTCAATCGGTCGAGACGCGTGTGCGTCCTATTAGCGGCAGATGTGACAAAATTGTCACGCTTAACCGAGCATGAAGGCGCAACGATATTTTCACGCTCTTTTCCTATAAAATATTTTTGCTTTTTTTTTTTTTTTTTTTTTTTGGTTTTTCTTTTGAATAATTTTTATTTTTATTCGTATATATGGCAAGAGTGAACTGCGTAACCTTTAAAAGTCGTGCAGTAACAATAAACGTCCTCGCGACTGACATTATAACATTCGCGGTTGGCTGCTGACGAGCTTCTTTTTGTTTTTTAACATCTCTGTCGCAGTTGCAGATATAATGGACGAAATAAAGAACTTCCGGTTTAATTAGATAATGCAGAATGAAAAAATTAAACATGTATATATATATATATATATATATATAGTGTTTTTATTTAAATACTTTTATATATATATATATATATATATATATAAATACAATAATAAAATTATGAAATTAACGTAATAACCATAGCTCAGAGTTGTATATGTATATATTAATTTACACTATAACTAGCCAACCTGGAGGCCATCAAGCAGTTGATACTTGATAGATGACATGTTAAAGGGAGAAATTCAGTAGTTCCAACCTTTATTTCCCCTAAACAGTTAAAATATCAGTTGGTTTAATGCCATCTAATATCCGCAAATCTTCCGAGTTATCGAGCAAGTTTATAAAGGATTTTGATGATTTTACAACCTTACTTAATAGAGTTGGAAACTTTTCTCGACTTCATCAAGAATAGTATGTAAATCACGGTGTATCGAAACGTTTGAGACATACCAGGGTGCTTATGTTATTTGTCTTAGAGCTCGATTCTGAAATATTCGTACTAATCGATGTTGCTAGGTTTCGTACACCCCCGGGAGCTGAATACCGTACGTCCACACAGGCTTTAAAACTATGTTATAAACCAGAAATTTATTAAGTTTAGACTTTCTACTAGTTAACCGATACAATTCCCTCAGTTTTAACTGAAACTCGTTTCGTTTTTCTCTAACTCAATCGCTCATATGCACGCCAAAATATTTGACTACCTCACTTTGAGCAAGAGGTTCACCACCGAAAGATTAATGAGAGGCAGGATACAAATCTATTTGTAAAGATCATACGAATAGTTTTATCTTTGTTTATTTTTATACGCCGCTTGTTACACCACTCTTCGGCAATATTTATCCCATGCTGTAACCTGTTTGATACTACAGTCTCATCATGATGTGATGTTAAAATAGCAGTATCATCCGCATACATCGCAACTTCCACTTCAGCGGTCAGAGGAAAGTCCCCACTGTACAACAAATACAACGAAAACAGAAGTAAATAACTATATAGGTATTTAAATTCTGCCGGCAACATACAGAACCTTGTCAAAAACTGTCCAAACAAGAGTAAAAGGAACAACTCGATTTACAATTAGGAGAATACCAAGCATGATTATGGTCGGACAGCATTTTTAAGGAAACCTTTCCCAAGTCTTTCCCACTGCACCCTGATACATCGCCGAACGTGGTTCGCGGTTGCTTATTCGTCGAAGACTTATTTGCAACTAACCTTCATCTCTGACGGCCGTTCCACTATCCATCACCGGTCGACGCGCACCTTCCCCTGAGCTATGGGTCCCTCAGTTGTACATATCTGTATACCCTCGAGGGGGGATATATAGTATACAGGTGTAAATATTTTGCACATATATGTACTTGCTTACGAACTCACACACACACATATATATATAGATATATATAGTCAGGTGGATAGGTATTAAAGAGATAATAACAACGATATTAACAATATAAATAATAATAAATGTACGATGAATTGAATAGAGATAGTTAAAATATATAAGACCATTATTTAACTTGCGCAAGCGTTCAGAAGAAATGGAGCATGTTCACAATACTTAAAAATGAGTCTTGTAATTTTATTAATTATTAATTTCGATGTAATATTTCTTTTTTAGTAAATAAAAAAACAAAAACACAAAAAAACAGCGATAATAAATTTTAAAAATTTGTCTATTTTAGAAAGAAAAAAATAAATTTTAAAAATTTGTCTATTTTAGAAAGAAAAAAAATAGCGAATGGGTGAAAGACGAGAATGGAAAGCAAATTTTTATTCGACCGTGAACAAATTCCAAAATTTTCTTCGAACTTTTATATTCCCGATATTCCGATTTTCGTTTGTTGTTTTGGTCGTCCTAGTTCACGATGTACAAAAACTGAGAAAAAACAGCATTCGAAACTTATGAATATATATATGGAGTATACGAGATTTGTGTGTGTGTAAAATGAAATATGTTTATTCGTATACGGTTTAAAAATAATAAATAAATAACGAACCATGGAAGTTATCCCGTTATATAATGCGATTGATTTTATATATATATATATATATAAATATATATATTTTATCACCACTAGGAATTTTCCACTCGAAAGTAGTAGAAACAACATTCGGAGGAGGAGCAATATTTGCCAACAATAATAACTAGTTCGGTTTATTTTTGCTCGTACGCGTGTATATATATAAACGTTGGAATAATATGTTTATTATATATATGATGATTATGTAACAGCCATCTGGCTGATTCGCCTCAGCACGATCCTGCGCCACGCAACACGATCACTTCTTCAAGTCCACATAATTTTGCATTCCAGTGTCTATAATCGTCATTACCACGCGGTCGATTTCCAACAATTTTCCCTTCAATAATTGCGGATAATATGCTTCGATTTGATCTTAGTACATGTCCAAACCACGCCAGTCGAGTTTTCCTTATCCCGTCTAAGATATACCTTCTTTCGCCCATTTAGTCGCGTACTGTTTGATTACTAACTTTTTCTGTCCGGGATATTCGATGAAACTTCCTCCAGCACCACATTTCAAATGCTTCAAGTCGCTTACAGTCTACTTGTTTCAGCACCCAAGTTTCTGCGCCATACAGCACAGTTGACCAAACGAATGTTTCCATAAGCTGTTTACGTAACTGTAATGACATTGATCGTTGCACTAGTAGCGAATGTTTATCTGTGAACGCTCGCTAATCCATGGCTATTCTTTTGCGTATTTCCGGTGTACAGTCGAGATTATGGGTCACTATCTGGCCTAAATATTTGAACGATGTTACTTGTTCTAGTGTCGTATTATTTATACTGATGGTCTGATGTTTCCTATTTACAGCCATTACTTATGTTTTTGAAATGTTAATACTCATCCCGTGTTTCGCCATGGTGTTATATAATTTGCTAATCATAGTTTGCAATGATTTTCGACTTTCCGCTAATAGTACTTTGTCGTCTGCAAATTTAACAGTGTCAATCTATTACCAATCCTTACACCATCTTTTTGTTCGTTAAACGTCTCCTTCAAAATCATTTCCGCGAAGCCATTGAATAAACCAGACGAATGTGAACAACCTCGACGTACACCGTTTGCTACTTTTATTCTCTCTGTTTCTGTTCCATTAAAACGGACTACAGCTTCTTGGTTCGTGTAAACAGTATTAATTATTCTCATTAAGCTTTCGCGACAACCAATTTGCTGCAAAAGCCTAAACAAATATTTCCAAGATACCTTATCAAAAGATCGATGAAAGCTACATACAGGCATTTACCCTGATTTATTCGACGTTCTCCTAATATGCGCAACATTACTATCGCATCACGTGTAGAACGGCCTTTCCTGAATCCGCATTGCGTTTCATCGAAATAATTATCTATTATCCCTTCCGATCTTTTTTTAATTATTCGCAACAAAATGTTTGAAGCATGAGAGACCAAGCTAATAGTGCGATAATCTGTACACATTTTGGGGATTTTGTTCTTTGGGATTGGTTATATAATAATCCTTTGGCCATGCTCCTCTCAACATCAATTCACAAATCATTTTGTATGACATTTCTTTAACCTGGGAACTGCTATTTTTCCAGAATTCTGCGTTTATATTATCGAATCCAGCCGCCTCGTTAATCAAATTCTGCTCGCAATATCGTCTCCTCCCTTCTCTATGATTTTTGTTATTCTGTTTCCAAGGCTGGGTTGGCTGCTTGGAAAGAGTTTCTACATATTTCTTCCATGTACATCGTATTGTTTTATTTTTCTATATGCAGTATTACCCTTCGATATATCTTTTCCAATTTCTGCGCATTTCCGTTCCCACCATTGTTCTTTTAAACGTTTTTGCACTCACGATTTATCGCATTTCTTAACCTGTTGTATTCGTTTTTTCCTTCGTTAGTTGATATATTTTTATAATATATCTTTTCCTCCATCATCTTCAGTACATCATTTGTGATCCACGGTTTATATTACATTGTTGCACGCCTAGCGGGTTGTTACTGAGGAAGTAACGGTGTGGGCTTTTTACGGCGACCTAAACTCGCCGAGGGAGAGACAGTCACAGGATTTATGCAGATTTTTAGTAGACAGTTCCTCAAGCTGTCCATGTCCATCTGCATCCTCGTGTCTCCTTACCCTGTCACTACTGGAATTGCCTACATGAAGCTTTCCACCAGTAGCCGCTGTTGGTCTGCGACTGCTTATTCGACTAACGTCTTATTCGCAGCTAACCTGTAGGCCGTTCCACTATCCGCCACCTGTGGACGCACCCCGTTCCGGTTGCAGCTCCGGATTCTTGAGAGCACCTGTAGAAGTACATGTGCCCCCAAGGGGGATATATATATATATCTATATATAGATATTAATTATAAACAAACAAAATAAAACACAGTCACCAAAAGTTTTTTAATCGCGAAGCTTTTCGACAGTTACGTCATTTTCAAGCGCGAACTAAAAATTATTACATCTTTTTGTATATATAAAAAACCAGAAATGTTTATATAACGACAACTTAAAATTTGATATATATATTTCACTAGCCAAACATAATTTCAATTTTAGATTAATTTACAATAAATTTCATTTATAAAACAGATTTTTGAATAAATTCTTCATCAAAATTGGTAAATATCTCCCAAACCTGGTTCAGGTTCTCAACTTTTTATATATAGATATATGCATATGTGTATATATGTATGAAATATATATTATAAACATATTATGCCAACGTTTTAACTAATATATACGTCATTTTTGGATTGTACGGATTTTTGTATGGCTTGTGCACGACGGTAGTTTATAAAAACTGGAGAAGCCCTAACGGCTATATTTATTTTATTTGAGCATTTTAAGGCGAGGATGAAGTCGGTCGAAATTATGTACGATATTTTTCATTGCAATCTCTCACCTGGATCGGAGTATCACAAAATGCTCAACTATCATCAAGGACTTGCATAACCACGTTCGATCAAGAAGGCGCGTAACTTGTAAGCTCCAAACAATTTCACAGCTAAAATAATAGTTGACACAGAAGATAATATTTGAAAGAGTTCGCGTTATCACTAATAAAACCTGATCTTGAAGAGCGTGCAAAGCAGCCCAGATTGCAAAAAGGACTGTTAGAAAATATTCGTTACATTCTGTCTGCTAATGACATTGAAACTGACTGTGCAGAACAAAGAAAAAAAATGGCCGTTATTTGGGACGTTCAACATTTAAATGTGACCCAGTCATGACCAGTGCGTTTTTTTTTATTGTTATTACTTGTTTCGTTGTTGTTCGTGATCGTTGATAGTTTGTTTTGCTTGTCGAATTTTGTTATACATTCGACTGTGTATATTTTATTCAATTTTTATTACGAATTTTTTAATTTTGTTTGGAATTAACACGGAATGTTACAGTCGTTCGAAAATATGAAAAAATTAAGTACAACCGGACAGAATATTATCTACTATTAAAATTAACATAATGATAAAAGATAAAATCATTCCAAGCTAAATCTATGTTTCACAAAAGATCCGTCACGAGTTTTTGTTTTTTCGAAATCAAACACTCCTTTACTTGAGATTTAAGTTTTTTTTAGTACCATTTTATCCCAGAGCTATGCATCGTCTTGTTTCTCCGGATACTGACTAAGTGTCCTTCGATGTGTGTTAGGGCTACGTCATGGCCTACTTTCTTCTTCGTCCTGACTCTTTTCTGAAACCATACCTGATGCTTTATCAACAATTTGTTCTATCAGTAAGATGTTCAAAGCCTGGATCATTGGTATCGCAATTAATTCACACAACAATGTTTGCTTCGTCGAAGTTATTTTCTCCTATAACGGATTTCGCTAAATCAAAAAAATTCATCCTAGAAAGATTGTGAAAGTTTACTGTATCTATCTATCTATATATATATATATATATATATATATATATATATATATATATATATATATATATATAAACACATATTTGAAGTCCGGACTTCTCCAAGTCCACTTTTGCTTCGAATTCTTTTTAAAAAATGTATTCATTACATATAATTTATTATTTGCTAGGAAATTAACCAGCGTTTGTCCTCGTTCGTTTCTGGGGCCGAAGCCATGCTCTCCAAGCGTGATTTCATGTTCATCCTGCCGGGAACCTACCTTCGCATTAAGGTCTCCAATAATCATGGTTAGCCTACAGCAGTCTTTGTCAAGGGATTCCTGTATTTGCTCATAGAATTCAGATCTCTCGCATGGGCCGCATTTGGGAAGTTATCCAACATATTCAGGAACAAAGATATACCGAACAGTTTGAAGTGCAAACTTTATAACCAGTGTGTCTTACGGGTATTAACATACGGAGCGGAAACGTGGAGCTTCACAAAGGGAATAATTATGAAAATCAGGAAAACCCAAACAGCTCACGAAAGGATAATATTAAACGTGAAGTTAAAAGACAGAAAAACCATTACTTGGATCAGGGAGCGCACAAAATTGGCCGACGCGGTGGAACAAATTTCAAAATTAAAATGGACATGGGCTGGACACGTGGCGCGTAGACATGATGGCAGATGGACAAAACATATCCTTCAATGGTGTCCATTGTATTCGAAAAGGTAAAGGGGCAGACCAACAACACGGTGGCGAGACGACATTGCCAAACATGCAGGAATCAATTGGATCCGAGTGGCACAGAACCGAAGTCGTTGGAAACGTCTGGGACATGCCTACACCCAGCAGTGGGTCGATATGGGCATAACGTGATAACGTGATAAACACATACAAAGGCACAAACAACACATATATATATAATTATCATTCGTTGTCAATCCGTAGATTGTTTTGTAGCAGCCTGATATTTTCCCTCTTTATTGATAACCTCTTCAGTTCCGTATTATAGTTATTTATAATCTGCTCATATATTCTTGGAGCGTCCTCTGGGGTTTTTTCTCTACACCATTCCTTCCAAAATGGTTTTCATTAGAATATCGTGCCTCAAAATATGCCCTAATCGATTGATCTCGTCTCCTGATAATTACATTTAAAAAATGTTTCTTCGTTTCCGCTTTGTTTAGTACTTCTTTATTAGTGATTCTGTCTGTCCAGCTGATATTCATTATTATTCTCAGATACCACATTTCAAAAGCATTTATGTTTTGCTTAGTACCGGTAGATAGAGTCAACGTTTCGCAGCCGTACAGCACATCGCTCCAAACAAAACACTGTAGGAACCTTTTCCTTTTTTCTATTGATATTGATTTCGAGGTCATTATATATATATATATATACAGACAACTGATATTGGAGAAAATAAAATTACTTTTTGAAACAAAAAAATGAGAGAATAAACTGCGATGTAAAAAAACACATTGTACACCACTTTATATTTTCCATTGTTCAAGTGTCACGTGTATGACAGAGAGAATGGCGCCGAGTCTGTTTTGTGTATATATATTATATAATGTCGAATGTTGGTTCAGTTGTTTTTGATAACCCGTTTGGACGGTGTGTAATTATAAACGAATCGTAACAAAAGTAATAACCAAAAAGGCGATAAATAGAAAATATTGAGGAATGTGATCATTGAGTCATCGATAATCCGATAAAACTCGAATTATTTCGAAAAATGTCGGTCTATTTAACACGTTTCGTCGCTTCTTTCGATAATAATGACGTATATAGATTTTACGATAATATTTGTAAAATTATTCCGACCAAATATTCTTTTATTATTTATAAATTTAAACTTTTCGTTTTCTTGATATTTCAATTATATCTGAAGGGGATTAACAAATTATATTTGTTATTAAAGTTCAAAGTAGGCATAAATTATAAACTTGATGAAATTATTAAACAAGGTAATAGTAACAGTCAGGTAGAAAGTTTGATGGATGAAGATTATTAAAAAGTTATAGAAATATGTTTATATTGATATCAATTGTTAAGTTTGTATTTATCCCCCCCTTGTGCCCTACATTGTTTAATTAGTTGTTCGAATTAGTTTATATTTTATACATGATTATTTTATTTCATTTTATGTACTAATATAAGATGTAAGCCGGTTCTTGATCTAGTTTGTGCACAATCTGTAATAAGGTTATTGGCATAGTCATATAATTGTTTTTTTTTTTTTAAATTTTGCATACTATCTATCTAAAGACAATAAGCGGCAGTGTTAATGAAATCAATTTAAATATTAATCAATTGAATGTTTCCCAATAGTCTTCATTTCTTGTTGTTGATACAATATTTGTTTAGTTCAACTTATTCGATCGTTTTAATCGTCTAAATCACTGATTACAATGATTTTGTAATATATCGTACGCTGACTGCTTCTATTTCTTCTTTAACCATCGGTACTTGCAAATCTTTATGTATTTCGTCATTACGCACGTACCATGGTGCACCAACTATCGATCGCGGTATTTTTGATTGGGCTCTTTAGGATTTTCTTGCGATTCCCCAGAGTGGAATTCCATATACAGGCTTCAACATTGTTTTATAAAGCAGTACCTTGTTTTCCAAGGATAGTGTGGTGAATTTTTTTCCAAGTAACCGATACATTTTTCGAAATTTAATATTAATCTGTTTTCGTTCATCTTCTATACCCTTTATTTAAACTATAATTTAGGTGTACTAGATGCATAAATATGGGAATTATCCATAAAGACACATATATAGACATATACATATACACAATTGAAGCATTGTATCCATCGAAATTTCACACAAACAATACATACGTGTACGCGAGCAGAAATATATCGCTATACTTATTACTGAAAATTTTTATCAATGTTAAAGTGATAGTAAAGAACTTTAGTAACCCTCGAATTTCTTGTGCAGAACATTAAAAGCAAATAATTGAAATTGTCGGGCAGTGTATTGGTCTTATAAGTTAAAATGATTTTTATTGTAAAATTTTAAATGGACCGTAATATGGCAGATAAAGAGTACATGGTTTAGAGTTTCTAATGCGCCCCTTTAAAATTGTCATCATTAATTAAATAAAGAAGAAATAGTTAAGATCCAAAATTTCCCTCGCCCCGTTAATAATTGGGTAGTGCAGAAATCAGGAGTAATTTTAATATTGTGTCTATTTAATATATTGGGGATTAGGTTGTGGGTGTGTCGGTCAGTATTATCTTGTTCCCATCTTTTTTGCCAAATTTCTAAGTAGTGTCGTTTTATAACTTTCACGGTATAGATATATTGAATTCTGATTTCATTGCGAGAATTTAGGTTGAATTTTGAGATTACGGCGTTAGTTTCTTCCATTAACTGCTCATTAAGATATCGGAAAAAGTGTACACGTTATTAATGACAAACATGACTGCCCTACTGAACATAGGAAAATCGAGGGGAAGTAATAACTACAGATGAGCTGTGTGAAATTGTTTTTCTCCCTATATGAGTTTATTAGAAATTTTCTCTGCATACTGAAAAGTTTTTTCTTTATTGTTTTAACTTTTAGCCGGTTTAATAGGACGGTAGAGCAGTATGATAAGGTGTTTTCAATCAGTGATTTTTATAATACAATTCTGTACTTATAACTGAAGTCCCGTGTATTTTGACAGGTTCGTAACATTTTGCAGTATTCAGTATCAGTTTTCAATATTACGTTATCAAGATGGTATTTAACAGTTAATTTGTTATCTATGATAATACCGAAGTATTTAATTTTTTTTTTTTTTTTTTTTTTTCCGGTTCGTAAAATACGACGTGGGGTAAATTAATTTACAACTGTGATATTATAAAATAGTGAACTGAAAAGAGCCCATCCAATTAAGTTTACGGCGCTCTGATTAACCCACTTTACACTAAAGAAATCTTATACAATTAATTTGTTCACAATGAACGTAGATGTAAAGTATTTAAAGTATTCGACTACTTTAAGAATTGAATTCTGAAATCTTGCTATATTTTCTAGTTCTTTATAAAAACGAGATCATCTGCGTGTGCACAGAGTTTTACATTTTTATTGTGGCATAATTCAAGACACCATTAAAAAGTATGTTTAAAATGATAGTAATTTTTTTATATCCGTTATCATTATATATTTCACAATGCCCCAGATAATATGTTCAGTTGAGCCAATTTCTCCGCATTCGCGTAAATTACTCGATATTATGCCCACTTTATGTAATGTTTCCGGAGTTCTAATATGTAGCCTGTACGTTTTTGACATATATACAACCTTATAAATTCTCCGTCCATTTTATTGTAAACAACTTTGTATAGTTTTTTGAATTTCAAAGTATTTCCTTCCCGATATTTCCACTGATCATTTCATATTGCGTTTGTCATTCATCATTCATTATCCGCTTTATATGTGGTATATAAATTTTTTCTACTCTATTACTTCGGTTTATTTTTCCAGCTGCTCTATTATCTCATTTCCTTAGAATATATATATATATATATATTCTTCAGACATGTATATTATTATTAATGTGAACCAGATCAGCTATAAATTTCAATCACTCGGCGATTTTTTGTGCATAAGTATGCTATAATTAAAATGCATCACCTAATGAATATAATTATATGTGTTTATTATGTTTTTTTGAACACGTTCTATATGTTCATTACGTACACGGACTTCGCCCAATTCACTACTTTTCAAATTTATACAAATATTCGTTATAATGTCCATGATCTGCAATCACTCGAATGATAAAATACTTTAAATAAGTTTGTTTTATCTTTCATATAAAATACACATGTATATACAAATATATATATATATATAAACGCGTGTTTAGATAAGTATAGAGGAAAAAGGAAAAAAGTGAAATTTTCAAAATTGTACGGGGAGAGCACCAAAATTTCAAAATTTGTAAATTACAAACGGGTTATTATTTATCGGAATCGTTTCAGCAGCTTCCGAGGTGGTCGAGTTCATATATATATATATATATATAATATGAACATATATGTATATATATCACGATAACGTTTCCCAGTGCCTTCCAACCATTTCTGTTTTGCACTTTCCTTAACAAGTTTTTGCCCGCCACCTTGTCTATATCAAGATCTCCTCTGTTTCCTATTTTTTTTATCCATTTGTCATTGTAAAACCCGTTTCCACCACCTGTCGTTGTTTTTTCGGGACACGTGATCAACCCATCTCCATTTTACGTGTCATCCGCTCACTGCATCCTTCGATCGTTTTTTGTTCTCGTACCCAGGTCTTGTTTTTTCGATCTGATAGCTTTATATGTTTCCGAACCCTATATAAGCACAACGGTAATTTCAGACGAATCGAAATTTCTTTATTGCAGAATACTACGTTTAACTTTCCAAGCATGACCCACGATAGTGATATTCTAGTCATTACCTCCGCTTTCGTCATAATTTCTTTATTAATTGTATTAAATATATATATAATAGGAACCCAGGTGTTTGTATACGAATTTAGGAAATAATCCGAATTTTAAAAATTAAGTTATACCACATTAGAGATGATATAAACATTTATTTGGATTTAAAAAAAAAAAAAATTAACAATTACAGGTCAACTGCGCCTACGATCGTAAATTATAATAAAGCGTCGAAGGCGATCGTAAAATCGCAGACTGACTTTAAAATAATATTTGGAATGAGAATAAAAATTTTTTAAATTTTTCTTCTCTTTGGGACTTCTTTTAATTCGTTTGCGTGTTTAAAATTCCATTCCGAAAATTTTTCTCTTCCAATACAACGTCGTTCATAAATTGGCAAGCAGCTTATTTGATAAACATAAAGTCGGTAGTTGAAAATATTTCAAATAACAATTAATTACACAATACATGTATACTATATTCGCATATATATATATATATACGTATATATACATATATATATATATATATATATATATATATATATATATATAAAGATTATCGATACTGTTACTAATTGCGAAAATTTAGATGGTCTACCCACGTGTTCCTACTATTTTATTATTATTATTATTATTTTCAATTCAGTAATACACGTATAACGATATAAATATGTGTCTGGATTTTAGCCAAAAACTTTTTGCAGCTTAAGCAATACACCGTAATATTTTCGTGCGGTCCGAATCACGATGAATTCTCTCGTCAGTGTAAAGAATTATCATCATCCTAAAGTACATAATACTTTGTCCGGTGTTTTAATAATAAATTTTTATATCCGTTGAAATAATCGATACGAAGTATAATTTTTTTCTTTTTTAAATATTAAAAAAATGTATTCGCATCGATAAGTGCATTGGTACTTGAGACATCGCAAAATCATTTTCGTCATCCTAAAGATCGGTAAAATTACTGAGCAAATTCGAGCAAGCCAAAGCGGTTTGCAGTTATCTCCTTAGAGTTCTTCGATGAATTGAACTAGTTGAGTACACAAGATGCCTTTTTATCATTTAAAGTTTGTCAAAATTAACCTGTAACGAGAATTCACGAGTTTAAGATTAGGTTTTCAATTTTTAAAAATTTCTCGAGCGAATTTTGTTTCACCGATTCTACAATGCTTTTAGCATGTGGATGTGGTATATCTTGAATATACACTAGGCGTTAAGTTATATATATATATATATAAATTTTTTTTTAAATAAGTTTAATAAATCTATAAAATTTAAAAACTATCGAGCATATCATTTAAATTTATTTACAAATTGGTTGTTTAATTTTATGTATAATTCTTAATTCTCCATCAGTATTTGTGTTTTATTCATACATTTATTGATTGTGGGGCGACACGAAGTTCGCCGGGTCAGCTAGTAAATTATAAAAATATAAGCAATATATACGTAATGTTGATGTATTTGACAGTAGTGATTTTATGAATTAACAAAACGAAATAAAATCAAAGTTATAGTTTGAAAATGACTTTATAGTCGAAAAGCTTTGCGTATATAATAAAAATTTTTTTAGTGATTAACTTCGTCGAAAAGCTTTGCGTATATAATAAAAAATTTTTTAGTGATTAACTTCGATTTAATTTTGTTTTGTTAATATATACAATTTATACAAAATGGAATAATACTAATGTACAATTTACCAAAATTATCAAAATGGAAAATTGTATTTATAAAATAATCTGATAATTTTATTTCTGATTCTATTCTGTTATCAATCGGTGAATTATCTATTTTCACTTCATAGAAATTTTTTTTTTTGGTGTTCAGGAACCACCTCGGGCTGGTTTTTAATCTATCAAAATGGTGAAAGATTCTTTTTTTAGTCTGCTCTCACTCATTCTCTGTATATGTGCATAAAATATTAATCTTCTTTTTCTCATAACATCGGATAGGTTTTCTATTTTCTTGTTCCTGAACATTTCCTTTCCTTTTCTCGGGCCAAGAATTCTTCTCATAATCTTCCTTTCCTTTTTTCCAATATTTCAATTTTTCCAATGTCATTTAGTTCTAAGCATTCAGCCGCATATAAACACTCCGGCTTAATAACTGTATTGTAATGTCTGATCTTAGCATTTATCGATATAGATTTTTTATTATATATATTTCGCGTTAATCGGACAGCCGTTTCCATTTTTCTAGCCCTCATTTTCAACCCTCTCCATCCAGCCCATTCTGTTTAATAACCTCGCCTAAGTATGTGAATTTGGTTACTTTCTTGATTTTCCCGTATTTTGTACACACGTATCGTGGCGAGGTTCCAATGTTGGTCATGTATTCTCTCTTCTCAAACGAAATCTGTAGACCAGTTTTCTCGCCTACTTCTTTTAGGAGATTAATCTGCTTTACCGCGGATGCTAAATCTTCCGAGAAAAATGCCAAGTCATCTGCAAACACCATACAATTAATAGCAATTCTTTCTTTCTTATATCCTAAGCGTGTCTGTTTATTTACATTTTCTGCTTCCAGCAATTTTTCCCACTCTCTTATAAGCTTCTCTAAGATACAATTGAACAATGTTGGGGATAATCCATCTCCTTGTCTTACACCCGTTTTAATAATTTTTCCTGAAACCTGCTTGGTATTCTCCCAATTCTGTTTCTACTTTATTTTCCATTCCATGTAGTAACACATTTGAAAAGATTTTATAAAGAAAGATATTCCCCTGTAGTTATTGACCTCTGACTCTGTTTTCCACTTTGTTAATTTTATTTCTATCGGTTTACCTGCTGCTTTTATCAATTCCGCTACTATCGAGTCTTCCCCTGGAGATTTATTATTTTTAAGCTTTGATATTATTTGTTTAATTTCTTCTCTACCGGGAAGGGGCTCCAGGCTGTTTCTTTTTCCTGCGGTATATACACTTGTAGTCGTTCTTTGGGTTTATCACAGTTGAGTAGTCTTTCAAAATATTTTGCAGTTATCTGTATCATTAAGCGCTAGGCTGCCATCTGTTTTTTTAAAACACAGATTTGTTTTTTTTTTTGCGCTTCCATACAGTTTACCCATATGGAATGAATAAGAAAGGGCTGCTTATAAATTAGGCAGAGTAAGAAGTAATATAGGGGAAAATTAAATAGTGATACCAGAATCTAAAATATAGGAGTATAGGGCTGTATATACTTCAGCATTTTGAAGAGCTAAGAGAAATGCAATATTTATAGGAAACGGAACTTTAAGGCTGTGAAGAGCTTGATAAAATTCAACACGAAAATTACTATAATGGAAACACTCTAGGATAACATGGTCTGCATCGGCCACTAAAATAGGATGAGAGCAATTAGGAGAACTAATAAGTTTCAACTTGTGTAACGAAGCGGGAAGGCGACTGACTAAAGCCGTGTTTCAGTCGACAAACGGTAGTAGTAAAATCCAGCTATTGGATCGTTTCAACTTTAATATTGTAGAACGATGGATTAGAAGGTATTTCGGGTTGGATGGATTTATAATGCTTTGCAATAAATGGATGAGACCACAGATTTTTCCAGTATTCCTTATGCGCATATTTGATGTACGCTAGGAGATCTATAGGAGTATAAAACAAAAAAAAGTTGGAGAATAGCTGTAGCTTCTGCAGCAAAAATGGAGTATATTCTATTAAGGGTAAATTTTTTAGAAATGTTTTGAGCGGGGATTACGAATGCAGCTCCGACTGAAAAAGAGCACTTCGAGCCATCAGTGAAAATTAGAATAGAGTTAGGATAGTTTCTATTAATCAATGAGTAAAAATTATAATTGGCGGCTAGTCTTAAATGAGGAAAACAGTTGTATGTTGATATTAAGACTAACGGTATTATACTCGAAAGGAATCGTATAGAAGGATGGAAGAAGAATATCACTGTACCTGGAAAGATGACCAGAGGAATGACATAATGAAGGGCGTCGAAGTATAGAGAAAAGCCAGTTGTGAAAAATTTCTAAATATAGAATATACAAAAAGGGGGCGATATGAGTGACTGCTTTTAGAAGAAATTTATCTGACAGAAACATTCTTCGTAAAGATAGAGGGGGAACCTTTACCACCATCTCGAGAGCAGATACAGCGGTAGTACGAAGTGATCCTAAACATCTGTGTAAGCACTCGTTTTGAATTTTATCTAGCCTAGAAAGGCAGTGATTAGAAGCATTGCCGAAAATTAAACTGCCGTAGTCAAGAATAGAACGTATGAAATTTTTACACAAAAGTAGTAAAGTTAAAGGGTCCTCACCCCAAGGAGTGTGACTCAGTGCTTTTATAAGACTTATTCTTTTAAAATCCTTAGTATAAACTTTTTCCGTATGCAGTCTCACGTTAACCTGCGATCAAGAATAAATCCTAAATACTGATGGTAATGAACAAAGGTTATGAGATTGTTGTTATACATAAGTCCGTGTGGGTCGGTATTGACGGTTCTATATGAGAATATTATCGAAGCACATTTGTTGAGCGAAACAGTAAGACCAAATTTAGACAAAACTTGGACTATGGATGTAAGCGATGTATTAAGAGTTTTGATAGCATCGTCTGCGAAAGATAAAATTTTCACTGTATCTGGAAGGGGTGTTATTCTGGACTTGAAAACCTTATAAAAATTTCTTGTTTTATTCTTTTGAAAGTCATTTTCTACTTCCTCTAGTTGTTGTTTTTCAAAATTTCTCTTAGCATTCCTAATAATTTTTGTCGTTAATTTTCCTTGATTTCTGAATTTCTCATACGCAGTTTCTAACTTAGATGAGTTCCATTTTTTCCATTATTCTAGTCATCGTTTGATAGCAGCATCACATTGCTCATTCTACCACCTGTGTTTTTTTTTTTAATATTCAGCGGAATTGTTTGTTTTGCTGCTTCTTGTATTCCTTCACAAATGTCACGCCATGTGTCTGATTTTATTCCATTAATTTTTTTACGGTATCGGTATATTTTCTCTTTATTTTCATCATTTAGCTAATCTTCTCCCAAGTTTTTATTCGGACGCCTCCGTGTTTTCTGTTTTCTCGGGAGCTTCTTAAAGTTTGTAGACATTAGTTTGAGGTTCAAAATTCGACATAAGTCAATGAACCACTCACCGTTTCTATTCGTCCTTTTATGTCCAGGATATTCCCCTACTTATTTGACCACTAATATCGCCCATCAATATTTTAATATATTTCTTACTTCTAACATTTCCCAATACTGTTCTACTTTCTCCAAATTTCGCTTTTTATCTACGTTAATTGAGGCATGTACATTAACTGTCGTATACGTTTTATTAGCACATTTCAACGTCAAAATAGACATCCTTCCCAACGGGGATTTAAATTTTATTACAGAATCTAATATCATTCGGTGAACATGGAATAGTATTCCTACATGTGGCATTCCCTTCATTATCTTCTTTCCTGGCTTTCCTTTAAATATTCTATAATTTTCCATGTCCATTACATCTTCTTCCGTAAACCTAGTCTCCTGAAGAGCTAGAAGTAGTACATTCTATTAATTGTTTTTACTAGTTCTTTTAATTTTCCTACTTTTAATAATGAGTTAATATTTATTGTTCCAAATATATATTTCTTTTTAACTTTCAACTTCAGCTGGTTTTTACATGGTGGTTCAAGCTCTCCAGAATATGAACGCTTGAATGCACTGCCATTCGTGAAGTGGTGGATTCATCTTTCAGGTTACCACCTAGAGTAGTAGTTATCTTTGACTTACTTTCAATCATGTTTTTTTTTTACAAACCAAAGTTTGTTGTTAATAAGCAAGCGGGGGGGAAATAGGTTCATACCCGTTTCGAAAGTAAAACTAGGATTGTGAGTCCTAGAGTTTTGATTTTGATATTATTTTATTGTTTACTTAATTTCTTATTATTTACTTCTTTATATTCCATTGTTTAATATTTTGCAGTTTGTATCGCATTATGAACTATTTATCTTTAATTTATATAGTGTAATACAATTATTACAGAAGCAGGGGTAGTATGACTGGTTGGTCCTGATTCTTGTTTTATGTCTGGGTTTTTAGTTTTTGGATCAATATTCCATCCTGAGGAGGAAACGATTTAAGATTTTTACGGCGACCTTAACCCGCCGAGGGAGAGACAGTCGTAGGATTTTTGTAGACTTTTATTCTGCATCCTCATGTCTCTTACCTTGTCACTACTGGGATCGTCTATATGAGACTTTCCGCCAGTAGCCGCTCTTGGTTCGCGACTGCTTATTGGTTATTCGCAGCTGGCCAGTATATCAACTGGTCGTTCCACTATTCACCACCCGTGGACGCGTCCCGTTCCGGTTAGAGCTCCGGATCCCAGGAGGCACATAGTACCCCCTGGGGGGGATTATTGGATGTTATTTATTTTCATTATTTTTTTTTTATATCGCGTTAAATTTTATATCAGTTCCTTATTCCATTTTATTTTAAAATACTGTTTAATCACTTGGATAATTTTTTATAATTTTTTTTTTACATTTTACATTTTTATAAATTTGTATATATTTTTTATAACTTAGTTTTTACATTCGCTCGATAATAGCTTAACAGCCCCGATTTCATATGTTTCGTAAAGAAAATTTTTTAAAGCGATTTTAACTCCTTTTTTATTGTTTACTATTTTTCTGTAATCGATTTATAGCGGTACTCGATCATTGTTATATAACAAAATGTACGACGGTAGACGTAAAAACAAAAAGACGTTCTTGTTGAAGTAATAAAAAATATGCAAAAAACCCGATTATTGGAAGAAAATTCGAATACCGTTAAGAACGATTTGCGCGGACGATTAACAATTACGTAATATCGGCCAACATTTATTTTTTATGTCCTACCGTTTTAATCGATACAGAACTTCGATGAACTTGTCTACATTTATTAAACATCGACCTGTTCGACCTGCTACCATCTTTTATTTGGGCAAGAATACACCATTAGAGTAGACTTTGTAATTACAAAATCGTCCTCCAGTCAATGTCGATATAGTAGTAGTAAGTCGTATGAGATTGAAAATCAATTAGAAACCAGTCGAATAAGTCCGCTATTAACTTCTGGAAACTATTTACCGTCGCCTTTAACGTTGACATTACATTCTTTTCGTCACTGGTATTTGTAAAAAAAACCCACAAAAAAAAAAAAAAACGAAAAAAAAAATTAAGAGAATACTGGATGGGTTTTACGATTTAAATGAGAACAAGTTGAGCAAATCGAACAAAAACTGTAGTCGGGCGTTGAAAAATAAAGATACTATATTAAAATAATAAATAAAACGAATAAAACCAGTGGCGGGTCCAAATGGAATTTCTAAGAGGTATTATTATTATTCTACATATATCATTTATGCTTTATTCATATAGTAACATAATAGTAATAATAATAATACTTGAAATGCGGTTTATTTCGAATAAAGTATAATTTTATAAACTACATAATCAAAAAATTCTAAGCAGCGAATAAAAACAATACTTAACAAAAATAATAATTATTGATACTGCCATATGCAGGAATAAAATGAAAAAAATAAAAATAAAATAAAAAACAAAACGAAAACTAAAATAAAAAACATCTGTGCCTTTTGGCCGGGGGGGGGGGAAGAAGCGAAAGATGTTTTCAAAAAATTAGCTAAAGTTTTTTTTTCAACATAGTGTAAGCTATAAAAAATTAAATCGATAATCCGATTTATATTTAATTAATAACATTCATTTTTTGGTAATTTATAAATCAACGTATATCGATGAAGAAAGCGCATATTAATAAGAACAATAAGAATTTGCAAATATAATACATAGTATACTACCTTTGCAGTTGCTGCTGCGCTTACAATGCGCAGAATGTAACAAAACGTATTTTGACAGATGGGTGTTGGTAGTGGAGGTATATATATATATATATACATCCATCCATTATTTTGTCAACATCCTTAATGTAACAAAATGTGGTTTGATAGGTGAGTGTTGGTAGTGGAGGTACATTAAAATGGGATATATATATATAGGTACACCTATATGTATTTTTATTCAGCCTATCTATTCCGTTCACTCACTCGCTTGCTTGCTCTTTTTACAGGGTTAACTCCCCATATACAAAATGCACCAATAGAAGTTTCACTTTAAAAAAAATAAATATATCAATTGTGCGCCAGTGTAATATACATATACATATTACTTATGAGTTTATAACAACATATTCTTCATATTAACATCTTAACACCGTAGATGAAAATACACACGACAATAAGTCAATACTCTAAGAAACATGTACCCATAATACCTGTACTTACCTACTATAATAATGCATGCACATACACAAGCCTTCATGAACATGCACCACAAACAACGGATATTATTATAAAACATGGAAGTATAAATAAAACGGATCATCGTGTAACTAAGCTTGCTTTTCGATTGTTTTCCCTTCGATGTACTTTAATAAAGGTTTACTTCACCGTTGATAATTTTTAAGATGAATTTTTCGGACAATGCAATGAATAATCGCGATCCCATGTAAGGACTCGACTATGCTACTTATTCAATTTGAGTACTTTCGCTAATTCATTATTGGAGCTACTTGTCGTGCCCTGGTTTACAGGGAGTGAGTGATATACTATAAGTTAAGACGGTAATAATAAACCGCAATAATTTAATAGTAGTTTCATCGATGATATAAAATATTTCAATTTTTTTGAATTTGTAAATTAGTAATTGTAAAATATAATTATACTAAAAATTATTTAAAATAAAGGACACCGGTACACAGGAGGTGAAGACCGACTACAAGTCGAACAGACCTTATGAGGTATAACGGTTGATACCTTAGAGAAAAAGAAATAAAAGGATTAAAAATATGAATACTAAATACTACACTGGAATTTCGTACGCATAGCAGATTCAATATATGCTAGTATATTCTTGAAGTTTTTTCTTACCAAGTAGTAGTGAACTATCCTGAGGTTAGACGCCAGCGTGTATACTACTAGGATTGTTACTTCGTTTGTAGGTACTTGCTTCTAATTTAAGCACAGTGAATTCCGCCATTGTAATAAGTTGATGTAAACGATTTTATCTGAAGTTTACAGCGATGATTTACTTCATACTATAGAAAGCGCAAAATATAATATTTAAAACGATACTGCAGCATGATACGTTTTCGTTAATAATTTAATAGTTTCGTATTCGATCTTTTATAATTTTATTAAAAAAAAAATAGACGATAAAAATTAAATATGACTTAGAGTTAACATTCTTTATCGAATACGATGCTAATTATTTTTATACACGTTTAATTAAAATCTAATTTAAAACCGTCGATAAAATCGATTTAGTTAATTCGCGTAATTGCTGTCAATTGCCTCTGCGACCAGATGCACGAGAAGTAATGTAGAAACAGAAGAAATAGAAGGGGCAAATAATAAACAATAAAAGTTGACGTCCTAATAATAGTCGCGTCAATTAAATAGCCAGATGGCGTTTTAATTTATATTTGTAGCGACGATTTTTAATCGTTGAAAATATGCTTGAACAGAACGTGTTGGAAAAACGAAATTATAACAAGGGACGAACGAAAAAATTCGTCATATGTTATTTTTCAATCGTCAAATTCCGTTTTTCATAATTTTTCATCATATTAAAAAAAAAATTATCCGATTTTTACATACTTCGAGCGAGGGGGAACTGTTTGAAAATTACGTGTGTTCGGGCTACGCCTTGTTTCTAGGATCATTCGTGTGTTATTGCCATTATTGATACACATATCATTACTGTTAATGTATAATGAATCCACAGGCTGAGACAGGTTTATTTGTTATATAAAAACCAAAAAGGAGTTAAAATCGCTAAAATGTTCTTTATGAAAATACGTAGAGCTTCCCGCCTGTTAAGCCATTACCGATCGAACGTAAAAAAATATATATATATATAAATATATACAATTTATAAAAATTTAAAATGTAAAAAAAAAATTTAATTTGGATTACAATTTACAGAAATTAGCAAAAATACGGTATTAATAAAATCTAGTTGGAGGAACTTCTGATCACTCGTCAAAAATATTAAGTCTCAGCCAGTGCAGTGATGCAGATCTCCATTACATCAAAACTAAGAAAACTAATTGGCATGTGTTACAGAAAACGGCTGAAAGTGAAATCGATCTTAATATTCCGTTAAAAACTGAAAAGATATCGAGATGAATGTCCAATACTTTATTAAATGTATTCACAAATCGGCATATTTAGCTATTCCGATAAGTCAGATAGAAAAACAAGTCGTACGAAAATGATAAAAGAAATGATTGCAGAAAAACGGGTGACTAAGAAGAGTTTTGGCAATATGATAGGACCCCCAATAAATAAAAGTGCGCTGAACAAAATGACAAAAAATTTGAAGAACACACTCTCAGGCATGAAAAATAAGTTTTTCACGAAAATGAATCTTACACCAACGGGAGACACAGATTATTTTTTATGGAGGGTTGTTAAGAATATAAAGAAGAATCGTGTATCTCGGTGTTCACCAATTAGAATGGAAAACTATCAATGGGCAAGGGCAGATCAATAGAAAGCAGAGGCCCTCTGCAAAATTTTTCATCGCGATAATTACGATTTACTTCCGAAGAGGAAAATATCTACAACTATTTGAAAACGCCATTTCAGATGTGCCCACCTATCAATTTTGTATCACTAATGGAAGTGAAGGATACGAAAATAGCTTCACCCCCCCAAAAAAAATCACCCGGTTACGATTTAATAACCACAGTAATGCTTAAAAACTTGCCACGCCGAAAGCAATAGTCCTCCTAACGTATATTTTTAACGTGATTCTCCATACTGGTCACTAAGTGGAAATTCGCATCTATAATTATGCTGCAGAAGCTAGGTAAATCGCAAGAACTAGTCGTATCATACAGACCTATCAGCCTACTACCGACTATGTCAAAATTACTTGAAAACCTAATTTTGAAAAGACTAAAATCAATTCTTGACGATAAAAACGTACTACCTATAATTGGAAATTTGGTTTCAGAAACAAACACAGCATAGTAGGGTAGAACCCATCGAATAGATTAATCAACAGTAGTTCCGAAAACAAAAAATGTTGTCCCGCGTTGTTTCTCGACATTGAGAAACCTTTTGACAAAGCGTGGCATACATGTCTATTATACAAGCTGAAACTTAACTTGTCACACCGTTACTATATTACAATCGCACTTAACAGATAGATACTTTCAAGTTAATATAAACGACGCCCGATCACAAATATATGCTATAAGCTCGTGCCTCAAGACAGTGTACTCTGTCCGTTGTTATACTAGATATATAATACATTTGATTTTCCTGAAAATAGATACAAGCGAATCGCGAATAAAAATACTCCTGCGCAGTATTATCCCGTGGTATATTCGTAATGACGATCTTCGTAAGGATCTTCACATGCCAACTGTAAAGGAAACTCTCAAAATCCACACAGTGGGGGATATATCCAGTTATTATTACATCGTGTAAATCCACCGGCAGCCGATCTCGAGGATAACAGCGTTCAATTTCAACGCCTGAAAAGACTTACGTAAGTGGAGCTATGTAGCCGATCTTAACTAATGTTTATCAAATAAAGAATGGCTGTCGTTGGACAGCGTTCTGTTAATATTCGATACTTCTAATAACAGACTTCACTTAGGATAGATTGTATGGGGAAAAAAAATAAAATAATCCGATATTGAATGCGGTAAACAACCTAGATTAGGAATAGTAAGGGAAACAAGTAGATTATTTTATAAATACTGTATGTCCCAGCTTTATTAATTTTTGGTAAATTGCAATATAAATTAATATTTGTTACATTTTTATAAATTGTATATATTTTTATATATTTTTTTTTTTTTATGTTCATACGATAATGGCTTAACAGCGGAAAAGCTTTGTGATTTTCATAAAGAAAATTTTAACGATTTTAAAAACTTATTTTTTGTTTATTTTTTAAAATTAACTACATTCCACACAAATATATTATATACGTATGTGTACTAATTTACATGAATTATTTGTTAAAATAATTTAAATCGAAATACACAAAAGAAATGCGACTTTTCTCTGTTTATAATTCCGCTTTATTTACAAATAGCATTCCAGCGGCGTATTTCATTGATACGAACGCGTGTGATGTTTGAATATTGACGAAATAAGTGTATATATATGTATATATATATTCTATATATATACATATATATATATATATATATATATATATATATATATATATATATATATATATATAGAGTCTGCTTATTGCCACGTGAGCGTAAAATAACCGGTAAGTCGTTCCGGAGTCGAATTTTTTCTCGACGACCTGTTATTTTAGACCTAATGATAAACAATAATAATCAGTTTCGATAATAATAATTATTATAATTTATTATTACGGTTGTCTATATATAAATATATATATATATATTTTTTACGATAAATTTAAAAATTCTTGCAAAATGCGCACATATTCACATAAATTACATATAATTTTTCCTCATATTATTACTGTTATTATTCGTTATCAACATCAATCTAATATATGGTGCTTATAAAACAGTTCGTTAAATTTTTCGTTCACTTACGACCGTCGTGTACTTGAACGTTATTCACGTGCTTTAAATGATGAATAATAATAATAAATATTAGGAGCAGCGTAGTATTTACTGACTGCATTTTTCGACTTCATTAAATCATGACGTAATCAGACGTATGAAATGCAATTTGGCAATGTTAATTGAGCGGATAAAATTCCTCGTCGTAAAGATGATTTATTTTTTTATTTTATCGGTACATTAAAATAAGTTTGTTTTTCATATTTCGATCGTACGTGCGATAATATTTATCATTTTTTTCGTCTATGCATTACAAAATCGAGACGATAATACGGAGGAATATGGTAATAATTAGAAACTGTTACGTAGCAAAAATAATTTTCAAAAATAATCCATTCCAAAATTATTAACAAAAATTAGTAACCGGCTAAAAATTCTTATTCCTGTAGTAAATAATAAAAAAAAGACTCAAAGTTTTAAAATCATAAAATTCTACAACCGATACAAAAACTTGCGTCACTTATCTCGATAATCTTGACGGACCTAAGTCCGGTGAGACCATTAACGCAATCGATAATTATCAGAAAATACAATAGGTAATTTGGGGAAGGTCTTTCTCGGAATAGTATAATTTGTAATTTTAAATTCAATTTCTCTAAAAACATCGATAAGTTTTGTATTTTTCCAAACGTTGAAAAGTAGCTGAAATAGTTACGATACATAAACTTCACGAATATAGACTAATTATTATTAAATTACTAGAAGAATAAGCGACTAAAACCGCTAATAGGGAATTATATATTCTGTTTGTTAGCTCGGAGAAATCGCACTATAAAATGGATGAAATACGTACAATTACTACAGTTGTGGAAAATATTGGAAAAAAAAGGCCGCGTTCCTCGACGTTGCGCAGGTATTTGACGGGGTATAGTAAAGGTGGATTTGCGTTCAAACTTAAGAAGATATTACCTGATTAAGCTCGGAGAATTAATAAAAATTAATGTATACTTTGAATTACAATCTACGTACCTCAAGGAAGCGTGTTTATTATAAACGGCCGATATTAAAGCGAAATTCGACGGCTATATTCGCAGATGATACCGCCGCGATTAACGTAGGGCAATCAACTAAAAACGTGCAATCCAGCGTCAAGAATATTCGGAATTGAACGAGAAAACGGAATTTTTTTTTTTCTCCACAACGGTTTATCCATTAAAGTTTATAACACCATTTTAAGAAAATGAAATTATCTTAATTTGACCTATACGAGTATGTTGCAATTAACGATAAACCTCTATATAAACGAATGTATATGTACATGCTACCTGTAGAGAATAAGATATTGACAGGAAAAGGAAATGAGTAGATTATAGAAGGTGTCGCGAGAGAAGCGGTAGTGTGAACATTCCAAGAAAATGTGATTTACGTCTGCGTTGCCGTGGATATCTAAAGGATGTGAAGAGAACGAAGAAGCAACGAGATACATTTGAAAAAGTGTAGCCAGTTAATTTTTTTCCAAAGCGCAGTCTACATAAAGACACCACGGAGCAGACCCACTTGTATTTCAATATTATAAAATCGGCGTAGAAAAGACAGATCAGACTGAAGTAGTTTATAATAAAATGAGACTTCAAGAGGAGAAATCTTCGCGTATTAAATTTACTAACGACAGCTGTCAATATTACGCGATATTTGTAATTAATACAAACATTATACCTAATAAATTACGCTGATCTACGCGTCCTAATTAAAAAATAGAACAACTAAACTAGAGAATTCTGGGGATGAAATAACTTTAGACGGAGTGCCCTTCCGTTGTTGAGAGCAATAAGCTTTTAGTATGTAACGAAACTAACACGGGGTTATATAGTTGTGAACTTTTTTTTAAAGGTTGCGCTGAACTAGCAGATATATAAAAAAAAATTGAAAAACAAAAGCTTCAAAATTATTGTCGTTAGTTCTAGACAATACGAAAGCAACTACGATACTCATCGGGATGTTCATACGCCGGAAATATCGTGAGTGATAAAAGAATTGGCAAGAAGATTTTTGATCCGTCAGAATAAGCTGAAACAACTTAATAGAACCGAAACTAGAATGCCGAATCATTTCATTTGGAAATGCGGATATATATATATATAGTCATCATTATCGTCATTAGTACAGTCCTAAGACTGGTCCGTTTGATAGTAAGCTTCCATTTTTCGCGATTTTTCCGCAGCTCTTTTTAATTTAGCATAGTTCTTTGACCGGGTTGATATAAATGCGTTTCTCGATCTTCCGCGGATTCTTTTACTTTCCAGAATAGTTCGAAGTAATCTCCTACGGAAAAGTACACGATTCATCTTAGTTGAACGTGTTTTCTTTATCCTATTTATATCGTAATAGAATTAATTTTAAAGATTATCGGAAGAACTTTATCGAGCTGCTAGTAATCGAAACCGATTAATGTTCTCCAACATAATTCGGTAACGTACTACGGATAATAATCGAGACGGTCTTCAATATAACTGGAAAGGTCATTGGCGATAGCCTAGTGGCTAAAGTAGGTAGTTTTACACGGAAGGTACCCGGTTCGAATACGATAAAATTATCATCATAAAATAAAAATATAAATAATCTTAATATTAATCATTATCGTGTGGAAGACAATGACAAACCACCACCACCCACAACACCGTATGCGAGCTAGTAATAATATTACAAAAATACGTGAAGCTTGTCGTGACAACGAAGAGATTACAATCAGTTATACGGGTGGGTGTGTGTGTCTATCTACGCGGATGCCATAATTACGATTGCCTTTTACGCTATTTACACTATAATATGTGAAGGTAAGTAGTCGCATACCTCCGATACGGACACGACATTTAATGATTATGATATAACTAGGAAAGTCGATCGATATCTATTTGTATTTCGAATTCGATTCAAAATAAAAAATTTTTAAAATGTTATCGAAAACGTTTATTAGAAGAAGAAATATCGATAACGATTTGCACGAGAACCACGCTGAATTACAAACATGCATCTAACTCGGCGATTAACACGGATAGTTTTCAGCCGTGTTATTTCCAGAGGACGTTCTAACGTTATATAAATTAATCCGACCGCAGGGAACCCTGTCATGTTGTAAATGCCGATACAACTAGTTGGAAAGCTGATTACTGTACGGTGCAATACATACTATATATATATATATATATATATATATATATACCATTTAATATTTATGGGATCGTCCACAGATAACGGATACAAATTAAATTTAGAAAAGAGTCGACGCATTATCAAATTTGGAAACTATACAGTCAAAATAAAACGGTGACGCATCCGATATTTTTTTTTTGCTTTTTAAATAGGTTTTGGAGTATACGAAAATTATTCCAAATGAATGAAACCCATAAAAAAAAATAAAAATAATAAAAATAAAAATAAATATTTGTGCCAAAAAAAAAGAACGACGTCAAATTGTTGATATATATATATATATATATATATATATATATTGTACAGAGTATATTTTTAAAAACTGTGTCTATAGGTTCATCAACAAAAATAACGAAAATATAAAGATTTTTACGACGTAAAAGTAGTTAATTACCACCTACACAACTATATACGTCTACACACACACACACACACACACAAATATATATATATATAGAGAGAGAGAGCGAGAGTGACCAAGGGGGAGGGAAGAATGAGTAAGAAATTATTTCGTCATCTCAATAACGAAGCAACATTGACGTTATTGTTTGAGAACTGATGAAGTGCTATTATCGCCATTGTCTTACGTGTATATATATATATATATATATCATTTATATGTATATTATATATATTTTATTTATATGCATATTATACATATTTCATTCATGTGTATATAATATATATACATATAGTATATATATATAGTGCATAAATGCATATATATTATACATATAAGTAAACGAAATAAGAACATATTTCGACATAACAGTAATGAAATCGTAATGAATAGTCGGAGAGTCTTCGCTTTTGTAAGTAGTACTTTCGCAATAAACTGTTTCTCGCATGAAATATTTCGTTTACGTTTATATCTGCTGAGTTGAGTATTTATGTTAACGCCTGTGATCGTACTGCTAATAATTACATTTGAAGATATTTATTTTTTTATTACCTAATGAATTTTGTTATCGCGTAACTAATAATAACAGTAATAATCATTATTATTATTATAGATAAATTATAATAATAATCTAACATTTTTAAGAATAAGTTGTATTTTCGAAATTATTTCTATTGTTGCCTAAATATAAAATCTCTGGTAACTAGTAATTCGTAAAAGGTTTTTTACACTCCTATTGGCGCCTTATATATAGGGAGTTAACCACTAAGACGAGCAAGCGAGCGAGCGGAAATAACGGATGGTTATATGTATACATATCAGAGGGCCTATAAAAGTATAATAAAAAACATATTAAGAAGGCGCGTAACTTGTAAGCTTCAATTTCGCAGCTAAAATGATAGTTGAAACCGAAAAGAATATTTGAAGGAGCACGCGTTATCACTAATAAAACCTCATCTCGAAGAGTGCGAAAAACAGCCTACATTGCAAAAAGTACTGTTAGAAAATATTCCTTATATTCTGTCTGCTAATAATGGCATGGAAAATCCAGCTGACTGTGAAACACAAAGAAGAAAAAAAGTGACAGTTGATTGGGCCGTTCGGCATTTGAATCTGAACCAGTCGTGACCAGTGCGTTTTTTTTTGTTATCGCTATTACTTGTTTCGTTGTTGTTCGTAATCGTTTAGTTTGTTTTGCCTGTTGAATTTTTACACATTAGGCTGTGTATATTTTATTCGTTTGTATTACAATTTTTTATTTTTTTTTTTGTTGGGGGATGTTTGAGCCCACCCCCAGATATAAATGCTGGGTGCGTCACTATATATATTATTCGCATGTGAACAGAAGCGAGAATACATATATATACCATCACCCGCCTATGAAACCACGTTTTGTTGCGTTATGTGTCGACCAAATAATGGATGGATATATTATATATATCCCGTTCGGCACTACCAACGCTTTCAATCCATGTTTTGTAGCGTTAGACGTGTTGACTTATACCATAGGTAGACTTTATTATGTTATATATATATATATTACGCGGACAAATTAAAAAAAAACTTCTGTCGCGAATTTAGTTAAAACGCCTTTAAGTTTCACTTCTTCCTTGCGCTTTGAGGCACGGATGTTTTATTATTATTATTAACATACTTTTAAATAGGTATATAGGATATTTACTAGACGATACTTTTGTTCGAAGTAGACTTTTGTATTGTAAGAATTCTTGGGTCTGTTCAGCATTAGCATCCATCTCTGGATTCCCTAATAATAATAATAATAATAATAAAATAGCTACATTCCTCTCTGGGACTAGATAAAAAATCGAACAAAGGCATCCCTATGCAAACGGTGTTTTTAGAAAGTAGATAATTATATTTTTGAGTCGGTGTATATTCTAAATCTCTGGGAAAAACCGATTAGTATATTCGACTGATACAAAACTTTTCGTTTTTTCTGCTGTTTAAACCTTAACCGATAACCTTTAAATATAACTATGTCAGTTTCCTGTCGTACACGGAATTGTCAATGCAAAAAACTTTAAAAAGTGGCGGGTAAGCTTCGTAATGTTAATTCAAGCGTGAAAACGCAGGTTTTGCACACGGTCATTGCCTTCGTCCACTTTATTACCAATATTACTACTCGATAATATCGTCTAAAATTATTTTTATATATTTTTTTCTTATGATATAAATATACTTTCCTATTTGTATACGTAATTTGTTTTTCAGTTGGTATTTTTTTTTTGTTTATGTTTATATTGTTTTGGCAATTGCACTGCCTAGGTTATTTTATTTCAGTCTTTTCGATAATGTAATTGTGTTTTCTCTCTATACTATAATGTATATATACATATATATATATATATATATATATATACATATATATATATATATATATATATATAATTTGTTAATTTTTCTTTTTGTTATTATCTTAAATTTTAATCGCTATTTTAAATTGTACGTGTATATACTTTTTTTTTTGTACAATATGCATTTTTATATTTATATGCTCATTTACATACTCATTTTTATACGCACTATTGATGGTCTAACGGGCTACATTTCTCATCTCTTATCCCATCTTATTGTTGTTTTTCTATAAGTTACACATTGCAGGGAACTGTACACACACACTCACACCTATTTATCTTTTACATTATACTGGTTGTTTTTCTTTTGTTCTATCTACACTACTCATACACAGAGTTATTTATTAAGCACACTAGTTTAGTTCCCTGTACATTTATAACCACAAATTATTTAATACAACAGATTAGGGAAACTTTTTTTTTTTTTAAACAATCTAACTAAAACCTAACCTAACTATTACGGATGTGAAATTTATGTGGATTTCACGAATAGTAATCAGAATGGGTCTTGTTAGTGGCGCTTGTTATTTAATAATAACGATTCTGATTTATTCTATTGTTCAATTTAAAAAATAATTGTGGTAGCGAAATTTCAAAACTTGTATACTCTTATTGGAATAGATTTTTTGACAAATTAAAACGTATTCATTAAACGCGTATTACGATTTTACTGTTTTTCGTTGTAATACTTATATATATATAAAGGCGACTCTGGCTCGAAATATCACGAGTCGATTAAACAGAATACAATGTGCCACATCCGTCAACGAATGCAGTGAAAAAGAAGTTAGTGCAATGTTTAGTGTTTTCTGTGTGTTCACATATAACTTACACGCTGAAAGCTAAAGATATACAACGTATCGTTATTTTTGAAATGCGGGTTTGATGCTAGGTATATCCTCGACGCTCATACGATTTTTCGGCCATATTATGCGAAATGAGCATTCGATGCGGCGATTAATAATTTAGGGATAAATGTAAGGGACTCGTCTTCGTTGCAGAGTATCCTCTAAGTGGACGGATATGATCATAAAAGTATTTGGACAGTCCTTAACTGCAGATCGGATACAATGGCGGGAAAGGGTTAAGAAGTCTATAGTATAAATATGGTCACGACATACCTCAGGAGATAACGACTAGATAATATATATATAAAATAAAATTTATTTTTATTTCAATATAATACACCAATACATTTTAAAATAGAAGAAATTTAAAATAAAACTCAATTCTAAATAAAAAAAACAAATAAATAAAAAGAAATGAATAAACAAATATCGAGAAAATAATTAAAATACTACTACTACTTTTTTTTTCAAAACGTATATTTATGAAAATATACAAAAGTATTTGTGCATGCACATTTGCACTCCCACTCATCCTTTAATTTAATTATTACAGATAAGTTCCGTCAAGCTGGTGCTTGTCGACGGATTTATTATTTTTGAATCATTTTCTCACACATTTAATCTGTGCAGTATACATTTTTCCTTAAATATAATTCATCTTATTTATATAAGTTTTAATATAATATAAATTATACACTATCGTTTAATCACAATCGCACTTGCATTTGACATTTGCTCACATACATACTCACAATTTCACTCTCACAATTTATTTTTTATCTTTTTATCATAGTCATTTGTAGTAGTATCCATTTGTGTAGCCGCTTTCAATCCCCTCCTTCCTATATGTCTGTTTCCTCTGTTTCATTTCTACCTTTTTAATTTTCATTTATTTTTATTTCTATTGTTATTTTTTATATATTTTTAAATACATACGTACGTACACTACATATACACATACTCCTATATACGTCTATACACTCACACATACATATCCGTACACACACGTGCATACAACATATAGATACGTTTCTTTATTATTACTTTATTATTTCATTCACTATGTTTTCGTCTAGTAACCATTCCTTTATTTTGTTTTTTAATCTATTTTTATTTCTTTCCGTTTGGATATGGTCTGGTATTAGGTTTAACATTTTCGTTATTATATATTTATTTGTTTGTTCGCCATACTTCGTCCTTTGCACTGGTAATTTATATCTCAACGGTCTTCTTGTCTCGTACTTAATTTGTTTACTTTCTTCTAATTTTGTTTATTTATAATTTTGTCATTAAGTATAATGCTTTAGCGCTTTTTCAATTTTCGTCAATTCATTTAGCGATTTTCCTTCTTCTCCGTTTACCGGTCCTAAACATTTTTTTTGCAATCTATCGATTTTACAGCTGTACGATTTCCTTGCCATACCCCACGCATGTATTCCATACCTTATTCTTGATTCGATTAAAGCGTAATATACAATCTTCATTGTACTTTTACTAACATAATTTCTTAGTGTATACATCATCGGTATCACCGATTTTATCTTCTTCTCTATGTGTTCAATATGCATATTCCAACATAAAGATTTATCTATTATTAACCTTAAATATCTGTATGAATTTACAATTCGAATTTTTTCACAGTTAATACTTGAACATTTGTTATCGTTAATCATATTATGCGCGCATTCGTTCGAATGCATTATCATTTTTAATTTGTGTGGTTGAAATTCTGTCGATGGTCTTAATAACATAACTTTTGTTTTGTTTGTGTTTATCACTAAATCGTTATCATGCGCCCATTTACTGACAGTTATCAAGTCACTTTGCATATTTAGTTCAGCCATACTTATTTCCCTATGTGCGGTCATTATTGCTAAATCATCGGCAAAGGCAAATACTCTACTATATTTTAATATCTTTTGCAATCCATTTAAATGAAGTAATAAAATTGATACATAATGAACAATACGGGAGAATTGCATATGGAATGAGATATAAAAAGACATTTGCTCGGATTTTTTTTAATTTTTTTAGTTTTAGTTCAGTAATAATTTATTGTAATTTGTTTTAAAGGCTAATAATGATAATAATGACCTAAAAATAATAACGAAATATATTGTCGATTACAATTTGTCCGTTCTCAACAATTAGTTTAAAATTTTCACTTACCTTAAACAGAGACAAAAAATTCGCAAAATCCTCGGATTTTATACGTGGAAATTATATTATTATTATTATTTGATAGTACGTGCATCGGCTGCACTAACGGACCATCCGTGGACTTACTGTGGTCCTAGATATGATTTAAAAAGTTCAGTGAATCGCGGAAACGGACAAAATTATGAATACGGTCGGTCGATTCAGATAAGAGTCCAGGTAAGTAAGAAGGGAAAGTGCGCTGGATTCTAAGTGGTGTGAGAACATGACAAGATGTTAGTGTGTGAGGAATAAGCAGTTGTGACATTTGGCAAAATGGACAAAGGGGAGGGTTCGTGCCTTGAAGAAAATTGGGTAAGATTTAAGTGGGATATTGGAAGTCTAAGGAAAACACTTTTAACAACTGTGATAATGGATTAGGGTTTAATAGAAAGGTGTTTTTTTTTTTTCATTAGACTTCTACATACGACTATAGGATTTGGTTATGAGAGATTTCAGGAAAGCTATTACGTCGAGGCAGCCACATCGGGCTCCCCGTAAATTAGGCTATTGACCGAGCTGTCATCCACACATTTCCGCTCGACTCTCCCTAAAATTATATTTTTCTAATTTCGTTGAAAGAATAATACAAATTTTCATAAAGAAAAAAAAAATCCGCTTAGAAAAATATAATTTTAGGGAGAGTCGAGCGGAAATGTGTGGATGGCAGCTCGGTCAATAGCCTAATTTACGGGGAGCCCGATGGCTATTGACCGAGCTGCCATCCACACATTTCCGCTCGACTCTCTCTAAAATTATATTTTTCTAAGCGGATTTTTTTTTTCTTTATGCAAATTTGTATTATTCTTTCAACGAAATTGAAACGATGAAAACATGCTTAAAAAATTTTGTAGCAAAACTGACAACCGAACTTCATATACTCGTGTTCATTTTTACATATAATGCAATAGGAATAAAAATTGTCCTACAATCGGAATATTTTTCGCGGTTCAAACACCCAAATGTAAAATAACTAAGAACAGTCATACATCGCGACGAGTTTTAATATATTAAAACGAGCAACTACGAAATTTTAGAAGTTTATAATAGAAATATTCAAATAACGAATTTACGCTTGTAATAAGGTTAAATTTTTTTTTTTAAATATAAGTTATTATTATTTTCTTTTTTTTTGGATAGGGTAAAAGCAGAAATATGTTAAAGACACCGGCCAACAACAGTAATTTATCGTCGGCCAACAAGAACAAAGTTGAAATGAATCCGTTTCCAAAAATAAGTTTACAACAGATGAATGTATTAGAAAATGAATTTTTGAAATTGAAAACATTACACAATACGGACCTCGAACTGCTGGCAGCTGAACTCGGATTAGACGAGAAAGATGTTAAAGTGAGTGTTTTTAATTATATATACATACGTATTTCTCTCTTTATTATATATAAATTTTTCTTGCAAAAAAATCTCTCATACAGCGATCATCCAAAGAGCCCAATCGAAAATACTACGATCGATAGTCGGTACACCAACGTGCGCAATGACGAAATACATAAAGATTTGCAAGTATATAGAAGAAATTAACGTACGATATATAGAACGACTACAAAAATCATTAATCAGTTGGCGCACAGGCTTATCAAAGACGGTAATTCAGATGATTAAAAACGATCGAATATAATTGACTAACCAAATATTTTATCAACAGAGAGGAATGACGATCATTGGGAATCCATTAATTTATATATAAATTGTTCTCATTAACACACCGCCGCTTATTGTCTTCAACTAGACAGATTTTAAGAGAAAAAATAAATCGTATCTATTATAGAGGCGTGTAAAAGTATCCGTGTAATTACAAGTAAATCATAAAACAGAAAATGCCCGCAGTTCAATCCGTAAGACGTAGTAATAAACGTAAATTATCAAAACTGACTTATTAAATCGCTTTTAATTCCGATATCAGATTATCATAATTATGTCTACACTTAAATCTGCGCACAAATAAGACATTCTCGCATTATCCCAATATGAAACGTAATTTATCAGCCTCCGGGCTTCGTCATTGATGCTTTCGGTCCACAAATTTTCATTATTTGATAAAAAATGTAAAAACGCGCATATTTGACATTAAAAAGTTATAATAATATTTAATAAATGTACCGGAACAAATGCCCTCCTCATTTATGAAAGTAACTAATAATATAAACTGGTAAATATACAAGACGAAAATAGTATTAATGGAAAAATCAGACAAAAAACCATCACAAGTTCAATAGGTGATTTAAACAAATAATAAGTTTAATTATATAACGAATAATCATAAGTAATGGAAACGAAAATAAATTATAACGTTATGAGAATAATATGTTTAATGCGTCGATGCTTATATTTAATATAATACTTAGTTCCCTGGAATCGTAATTTCCTATTGCTGGAAGTAAATTATTACGGTGTACACTACAATTGAGAAAAAAAAATTTTGAGATAGTTTGAGATAGTTTGAGGATACAGTCTTTTACATATGGTATCTGCAGAGCACTATGCATATATGAAATTTTAGTGTATACGGGGACATTGAGAATACATCTAAAACATTAATTGCAGTAAAACTAGCATTTAAGACTGAAGACCAAACCGAACAAGAATATGTTAAAATAGGCCTAATGATTGACTTGTAGATTATTAGTTTATTATTAATATTTAAGTGAGATTTACGTTTGAAAATGGGGTAAATTGAAGAGATTGCTCTGTTTGCCTTCAATGATGCATGATCAATATGCTTGGAAAAGGTTAGTCTCTGGTCTAAAATGACACCGAAATATCGTATCTGGTCAGACCATTCTATATCAACGCCACTGACACGAAGTCTAGTCGGTAACAACGGTCTTCGACGAGTGAAGAAAATTGCTTTAGTTTTGGAAGGATTAAGAACAATTTGCCATTTAGAAAAATACTTAATTACACGATCAACACCGGATTGTAACCTATTGCTGATAGTACTTGGTCTGTAGGAAATGCAGTACAACGCTGTGTCATCATCAGCGTATAAGGCAACCTCGATGTTATTTATATACGGGAAATCATGCGTGAAAAATGTAAATAAGAATGGCTCCAGCTACCTTGAGACACGCCGGCAGAACAGGATTTGCTAATTGATTTCGCATTATTTATAATTGTATAAAATGATCGATTACTTAAGTAACTATGAATCAGTTTAGATAATTGGGAAACCTGGTAACAATCATTTTATAGATAATACCGTCGTTCCAGGTGGTGTCGAAAGCTTTTGCCACATCAAATAACACCATCCCAGTATGTATATTGAAGTTAAAATTATCTGTGATAGAGTCGGCAACTTTTGCTATCTGTTGTGTTGTGGAATGCTTTGGTTGAAATCCAAATTGACTACTAACTACGTATTATATTATTAGAATTAGTGAAGTTGCGTAATCTTTTCAGAATAATTTTTTCAGCGATTTTGCTAAGATTGCCAAGCAAGCTGATTGGACGGATATTGTCTATCTGAGAGCAATCTTTACCGTGTTTTGGTACTGGAATTAATTTAGCCACGTTCCAACTAGAAGGGAAGTACCCAAATTTAAACATTGCATTAATGAAATTAGTTAGCTGGACGATGGCTTTTTGAGGTAGCATTTTAATGACAGTAGATTGGATACCATCGTGACCTACCGAGTTTTTCTTCTTTGTTGATTTTACATGTGTAAAAACTTCTTTGGGAGAAGTTAATTTAATATTAGTTGTTATCTGAGGTGATACGATAAATCTGCTGACAACTTTATGTACTTTGTTCTTCCGATAGCTTGAAGCTAAATGGATATTTCTGCTGTGAACCTCAAAGTAGCGTGCAGCAAGCAATTCTGCTTTATGGGTATTATTATATTGTGTTAGTATGAGGATCATGAATTGGGGGAAGTGCTTCATGATGTTGTGTATATTGTTTACATATCTTCCAAAGGCTATTATTTTTAACAGAAAGATTAGAAATTATTTTACTAAACTTTTCGTTATTATGTTTATTTAGTAAATGTCGAACCAAAATCGAAAGTTGGTTTAATAATTTCTTAATAATTTATGAGTCAGTACGTGAACGTTTTTTAGTATAGGATTCTCTGACAATATTTTTGATTTTAATTATGGAAGTTATATATAAAGGGATCGAAGATATAGGGGAAACATTCTGCTTGATAGGAACAGAAAGGGCAATAGCTTCATGAATCAAGTTCGTGACAGTGGTCAATGTTGTCAGTATCAGAAATAGGTAGGTTTAAGTTTATAAATAAATTCCAGTTCGCATTTTTAAAATTAAATGTTTTACGTACTGGTTGTTGCAGTATGTTGCCAGTTTTGACGATTATAAATATCGGGTTATGATCGGAGGATTTAACTGGAATGGGCAGCGTTGTATTGATATTTTTGACTAGAACTAAATCAATAATACTAGATCGAGAGCCAGGTGGTGGGAAGTATGTAGGTTCTCGTGGTGCTAGTATTTGTATATTATTTGGCAGAGAAGTACTAAGTAAGACGTTGCCAGCCTGATTATTATTAAAATTATTCCGAGACTTAAGAGTTTAAATCGCCGATTAAAATAATTTTTTTACTTGTCTTCATCAAGGATAAAATATCTTCCCTATACTTAATCGATTAGGCGGTTTATAAACAGCAAAAATAGTAGCAACTTCTACATTGCGATTTACATTATGAGTATTACAAGCAGTGGTTAAATAAATGTTTATGCCAACAATTGAATACAATGTAATGAGGGCGTTGGCACAATATCATACTTTAGTCGTTGATTAATCAACAATACTACTCCTCCACTATAACGCGTCCCATTTTTTCTACAAATATCAAAGCCAGGAAATTTAACTGTGAGGTTACTGTTCAGTTTAGTCTCAGATAAAGCATTGATATCGATACTATTGTAAATAGCAAATTCATGAATCTCAGCTAGTTTGTGTACTATAGAATTACAATTCCAGGCAACTAACTTAATCATATTATATTAAAAAAAAAAATTACATATCATTTATTACAATTATTTCTAAAATAGCCGCTATTTTTGTCGAGTGCATTTAGTTTTGTAATTATAGTTTTAATAACAATCATTAATTTATTAAAACCAGCGCCTTTAAGTAATGATAAAATGGATGATAGGTCTGATGAGTCGGCGTGATTTAATGAGTCATTGAATTACTATTACATCGAGTTATTTCAGAGTAGCTTTTCTGTCGAGTTTTGATATTATTATTATTAATATTATTATATTAGTAGTATTAAAGTATTAATATTAATATTATTATTAAGCAAGCTAGTTGTTGGTATCAGCCGGCATTGATACGGGTATTTTATGATACTGTCACTCTCCACAATCGCACAGCTCACTGTCTGCGAATCATTTAACTAGATTGTGTCTCCTCTATCGTTATCCTGTCCGCAGTCTCCATCGTTACCGACTTATGCCGCTCCATCAGCGTAAGTTCAGAATTCACCTACTCTACAGATTCAATTCATCTAGCTAATCGGGATTTCAAACTTTTTTTAGGTGCTAATTGCATGCACATCGGATATCTTGTATGTTCAATCCTATTTCTTTCCAGATCAGCTGGTGCAATGTCGCATGCTAATTTGTTGGTCCGAGAGACCCGGTAACCGGTCTATATTAAAACTTACTCTATTTGTTTCAGGACTGGTATCACGAAAGACTAGCCGCATGGAGGAGAGGTCAAGGTTTATCGGATACGTTCGGACAGTTGTAAATACGTGCACTTAGAAATAAAATTCGTAGAAATATGTATTATACCGTATATCGCGATAATCATTTATTATTATATTTATAAGTATATTTCGTACCACCATATTATTATTATATAAATTTCTAATATTCGAAATTTGCAGACGTTACTCTAGATGGTAAATTATACAATTATATGTGTAAGATATTAAGAACGAAGTGTGTATAACGCGGCATTCCAAATAAAGCGGCTAATCTACATAATGCGGTTGTGCGAAAGACGTTTATTTATATAGGTATTTGTAAATTTGTTTTAATTTACTCCAACTGTTCATACGATTTACCTATAGTATTCAGAATGATATTAAACACTTCTTTTTAGGACGATACGTTGACTATTATTATAAATTAATACTGTTAATGCGACCTAATTTAAAAACATACATTTATATAAAATAAATATAAAAAATTTCTCGGAAAGTCGTATATTTATAAAATGATTACTTGCACAGTGGTAACCGATTTCTAGTAACGATGTCGTCGTTTATACGTGTATGAGAATTATGTTCAAAAGATAAAGTAGGAAATTATATAGCGCCGTATGTCAAGTATTTCGGTATTTTTACGCCAAATTGATAAATTGTATTTTGTTCATACGGCTCGTAAGGACCTATTATCGTGCTAGGGAAATTATCCTGTATAAAAATTCATTCATTTAGTATCGCGTTAACTAATCGTTTACACGTCGATGATTAGCCGATAGAAAAATTTAATATAACTTCGATGATTTTAAAAATTAATCTAACCTAATGAATACGTAACGTAAGAAACGAACGATTTGACATTTGACCGATATTTAAATATTTCCTACATAACAGACACTTCCGTTTTTGTATTTTAAAAAGTAAAAATAATAAAATAACGATATATTTGAAAATTATTCGTTTTTAAACATTTAAAAAACTTAAATTTTAAACTTTCACGGTTGAATTTTTTCGATTTGTTTTGAACTAATGCGTACGTTAAACATACGGTAAATTTGTCGAAATTTTATTATCGAAAAAAAAAAAAATTAATAATAATAAAAAAAAATATAAAATGACAATACGAGGTCGTTTACTAACATGATGTACTGCGTCCGGAAATTTCTGAGGTTCTAAACAAAATGCCCCGAATTTTTCATATTTCCGACCACCTTTGCCGTATATGTTGGAAGTTAAACCGTTCCCTGTGTAAAACTGCATACCCGGCTGATCGGTACATACTATCATGTATCGACCGGACGACGGATGAGTTACTCTACGATTTTATAAAAGAAAATCATCATTAAAGAAGTAAACGAAGAAAAACAAATCGATTAAAATTTAATATTTTTTTTTTTTTAAATATACTTCAAATAGTTAAACGAGCTTCTCGAACTTGCAAATTAAATAATTACGGTTCTTCGGCTGATGAATTATATAAATGAAATTCCAAAAAACACCGAATATTCGTTTTCCATGCCCCGTTATACAATGATTAATTATATTAAACGTTGAATATATTGCAGAGTAGTGATTTTATAAATTATTAACCGAACAAAATCATAACACCATTTAATCACTAAAATTTTTTTTTTTTTTTTTATTGCGAAGCTTTCCGACAGTTACGTAATTTTCAAGCACACAATAAATATTAAAAATCAATATTTATTGTGCGCTTGAAAATAACGTAACTGTCGGAAAGCTTTGTAATAAAAAAATTTTAGTGATTAAATGGTGTTATGATTGTGTTCGGTTTATAATCATATTAAAAATTTGAGATTTTAACAACGGTATCAGGTCGATTAACATTCAGGTTTTTTTTTTCAATTATTTTATCGTTTTTAAATATAAAAGAAATAATAAAACATATGTAAAAAAACAAAGAATAAATAAATAAAAATAGGATATACAAACCTGTTACGTAGAATGTACAACATTTAATATACACATGTAGTTGATTGTGAAAAATTCGTTTATTAATTTAAAAACTAACACAAAAAATTTAGCACTCTAAATATATGTATAATTATCAAAATTTAATATTTTTTTAAAAATATAATTCAAGTAATAAAGGAGCTTCAGAAAATCGAACACGCAAATTAAATAATTGTTTGTCCCGGGTGGTGAATTATATAAATGAAATTCCGAAAAACACCGAATATTTCTTTTCAAGGCGACGTTACAATAATTAAATTTAAATCATATTTATTCAAGTACAATTTCAAAAGCGATTAATAATTACGATAACTAGACCGAGAATTTTAGTTCCTTTTTTATGCTCCTAAAAAAAACAAAACAATTTACATTAAAATTTGTACAAATATTTCGATAAATTACGAGGTGATTAAACGACCATTTTAATTTAAACGTACTTTTTTTTTAAATATTTAATAATTTTACATCGTCGTTTCCGAATAAAGACTATCGATTACTAAGCGATGAAAAATAAACTAACTCGGCAGCAAACTGCGGTACGGACACATTTAAAACAGGATGTTTGTTAAGAAGGTAGTTAATATCGAATCCTATCGAACCAGTCGAATTTATCGCCATTCCGAGAGATTTGGCTGTTTTCAGATCGTATTGGGTTCCGGTAACGTCTTTAATTTCGCCTTAAAACAAAATAAAAATTCAATTTGAAAATCGCTTACATCTCGTGTTGTTTCACCGCTACTGTAGAGCAGACTTCTTTAAAAAAAAAAACATTAATTAGTAATAAAAAATGATAATAGGCTATTTAGCAACAAATATGACTTAGAATATTTAGCGGACAAACTAATAAGTAGCTATCAGCAATCGCACGGAGAATAGTTAAATATTATATACTCCCAATCTCGTTAAAAACGGAATCGATAGATTACAAGCGTTCGAAATGTACGGAAGAATATTAAAAATATTACGAATAGAAAAAGTTTTTAATAAAGGAACATTGCGCACAATGAAAAAAAAAAAAAGATTGAAATTGATCACTACGGTAAAGCGAAGAAATGAATGTCACGTAATGAGAAACGAAATACAATCCTTCAAAGAAATATCGAAGTAAATCGGTTCCAGGAAGAATAAGAACAGGTTGGACTGAAATGTATAGACTGAAAATATCGGAGGAAAATGTTTCAGAAGTCTTTTCGCATTAACTCTTTCAGTTATATGTAGTGGATAAAATTTTAATTCAGATTGTACACTTTTCAGTTTATTATCTAGTCATCTAAAAAAGATGGAGTATTGTTTAATACACACTGTATAAAATGTATAGCTTTGTATCGAAATTTGAAAATTTGCGTTTGAAAAAGAGCACTCGTTCTTGTCATAAGAACTACCACGCTTCTATTTCTTGTCACATCTAATTTTTTTTCAGTTAAAAAAATATTAAAATTAACTATTTTTTTTTTTATTTTTCTTTTTTTAAATCGACTACCAACTTTTGCTGAGAAGTGACTCAGAATGCATTTTTAAATAATAACAAACGATATTATTAGTTAATTAAAAAATTACGATTAATTATATTATACATTACCCGTTGGAATTAAACGATTGTCTAGTACGGTGAATTTATTAGCGTTAATTCGGACTACGTGATCGAATATTCCTCGCGATCCGGACGACTACGTATAATTAAAGAAAAAAAAATTAAATGTATTATATCGAATAATAGTCGTATATAAATAGATTGCGAATTAAAATATAGGAATATAATAAGTGAGCACTTTGAAAAGCTAGGAGAAATCCAATATTTATAAGAAACGGAACTTTAAGGCAAGAACTTGGTAAAAAGCAACACTATCGCGGGAAAATTCAAGGATAACATAAATGAGTATCACCATAGGATGTGAGCAATTAGGAGAGCTAACAAGTGTTTCAACCTATGTAACGAAGTAGGAAGGCGTCTCAGTCGACAAATGTTAGTAATAAAACCCTTAATTTGATCGTTCCAATTTTAATATTGTAGAACCATGGATTAACAAGTATGTTGGGTTGAATGGATTTATAATGCCTTGCGATATGTGGATCGGACCATTGATTTTTCAAATTTAATGTACGCTAAGAGATCTATATAAAACAAGAATATTCCTAACCGTTGAACTGACTACACGATGAGCTAGATTATTGTCATGGATACCACTACGCCCAAGAGGGTTCAAACAAATTTAAACGTTACTCCGAGCGAGCTTAATTATGTAATTGGAAATCTTGTAAATAATTGTCGGTAAACGACGATTGAACTGCAATGCCAGCAAGCAGATTTTAGAATCGGAGAGAATCAAAATATTCGTAGAAGGGCGATGGATAGAAACGTATCGAAGGGATTGCAGAATTCTGCAGTAAAAATGGAACATATTCTATTAAGTGTAAATTTTTTTGAGATGTCGAGGGCGGGGATTACGAATGCAGCTCCGACTGAAAAAGCGAATTTCGAAGCACAGTATATACTCGTATATATAATCATTATCGAAATTATTCTCTCTGTCTAATCTTTTTCTACTAAATGATCAACTGAGTACGAATACCATTTGCCATTTCCATCGCTGCTGGATAATTTTCTTTAGTACCCGGTATCTTTCGTCGAATCTATTTTTCATATAATCGATTAGCTTTATTCTTACACTTCCTCTTCGTTGTTTCCTTTTCATTCTGTCTTCTACGATTTCTTTAAGTAAATAGTTTTTCCGCGAAACATTTATTTTCATTATTATTTTTAATATTCGTATTTTTCTTCAGTTTGTCTTCAGATTTTCTCGTTTGTAACATTTAATATTTCATATTTTTCTCCATGTCCATATTTCAAAACTTTTCCACATTGCCCTGCGCTTCTTCGCCTTATGCGCAATGCTATGTAATATTTTATCAGTTTCTTTTATGGGTATTTATTTATATTAATTCTAACCATGTTTTTTAATTTATTTATGTCGCTGTGGCGTAGTTGCTATAGAAAGTTTTCCATCACTACGTAATTCTTCATTATCAGAAACAGGCATAATCTGCGTTGCATATAATTAGTGTTTTGGACGCTAGCCCATTGGCTAGTCACGACATTCGGCAACGAACAATATGATGAATGATGTTTTAATAAAAAACTATTTTTTCTAAATTAATTCGGTTGCGTATTTTACATCCGATGTTACAGTGTATCCTACAATATATACGAACTATTTTATAAGATTTTTTTTTTTTTTATATATTTTTACAACTGATTTTCCTTATTAACTTGTATTCTGTATTCCTAGATTTTTCATGACACTATTCACTATAGTTTGTAATGTTTGAAATGTAAAACAGATAACAATGCGCACATAAATATAACGAAAATACCTTCTCTTTGAATAACGTTGAAAGATTAAAACAATTCTCCGAAATTTATGATTACAATTTTAAAATAAATTTTAAGCAAACTTTACTATTAGAAATAAATAGTAAATAGTTACCTGGCGTTTCATATATATAATTAAAGGTTGACATTTTTAAAAATTCTTGTCGTGTCATTACGAACTGACCTTTAATTTTCGCGGAAAACTGCCTGACGTAGATTGCACGACTTCCAGTTATTTTACGATAATCGTGTTCGTTATAAACCATTCAGTTTGACATTATTAATTCTATTATAAATTTCAACGTATGCTGATTAAAATACGTCAACTCTATTTTTGAGATGGACATTATTCTATATACGATAAAAAAAGAAATTACCCGAGCAAGTTAATGTGTAAATATTTTTGTGTACAATATCGCTTTTTTAGACGATTCTAGAGTTTTTTTGAACCTTTACAGAATCAAGACACCAACGACGAGTTAATTAAATGTCTTTGTATTATTGCGAAAAAGGACGATTCTGTTAAGACTGAAAATGTATATAACGTGACTGAGAAAAGTTATATGGCGAATAATGTGTTTATTTTTTTTTTACATACCTGACCCGCTAAATTAAAATAAGCGTGATTTGTAAGGCTTATAGGCGTTCGTTTGTCGCTTCGAGTAAAATATCTGATTTTCAGACGATTCGCAGTAAGGTTATACATAAGGTACGTCTTAACTTTTCCCGGAAAGCCGCCTTCACCATCTGGACTAAGTCCGAATAAAATTAATTCATCGTCCACGACAAAAGCATCGTATATTTCCTAAACGCGCGAAATAAATATAATACTCAAAATATTACAACTAACAAAAATTATATAATTTATCCAAAGATAATATTAAGTCAGAGAAAGATAAACTATGTTCGTTTTTTTTTTTTTTTATCTAATGCTTTAATACATTTTTGGTTTTTCTCGACCAGCTCGCGAACAATATTGTATTGAGACATTTCAGACATGAAGGCTGACGTTATTTGTGTTAAAGCTCGATATTTTGAAATCTCTGTATAATGCCATGTTGCTAAAGCATGCACGAACTGAATACCGTACATTCGTACTGGTTTAAGAATTGTAGTAACAGTTTATTTTGGAGACTGTTTTTAGATTTTTTTTTTTTTTTTTAAGCGGTAAAACTTTTAACTGAAGCGTACTTCTTTTGGTAACAAAATCCGGACATTACTATTAATAACAAGCGAGTTAAGTGGGTAAACGAAATACAATACTTGGGAGTTGTGATGAATAACAGGTTAAATTTTAACAGTCACATCAAATGTGTCATAGAAAAAGCTTATAAAACCTATGCGCATGTTCTATCCGATGTTTCGCAGAAACTCGGTCTCAGCAATGCAAATAAAAAATTAGTATACACAGCGGTTGTCAGACTCAGGTTAGCGTATATTTGCCCTGTCTGGTTACACTAGATATAAACATCTTGGACTAAAACATAGGTTTTTATAATTAATTATATTATTATTAAGCATTGATATTATTTGAACTAGTGCATATTGTTGGTTATAGTTTAGTATCATATAATTTAGTTGATCAAATATAATTTCGTTTTCATTTTCTTTTGTAGATTTTTTGGGGGTTTTCCTACATCAATTAATAATGTAATATTTAGATTATCAGGGGTTTTTTTTATGAACAAGCGGCGTCTTGTATAAAATTATTTGCTAAGGTTATATATAAGGTACTTAGCATTAAAAATATTGAAACAATTTAAGAATTTTAATATTCAATAAACGTTTTCTTCTTCAAGTCGTTTATTTAAAAATGTGCCTGAATATTTAATTACCTGGTACAGAACAAAATTTTCATCACTGAGCGGTAATAAGAGTAAAATATAAATATAAGATTTCGTTTTTAGTCCTTGTTTATTTTTACGCGCCATTTGTTAGAATCATTTTTTCCGATAATATTTAACGCATTCTGCAGTCTGTATAACATTATAGTCTCATGGTAAGATGTTAAAATAAGTGTCATCCGCATACATTGCAACTTCCATTTCAGTAGCTAGAAGAAAATTTGCAGCGTACGATAAGTAAAATATAGGATCAAGAATGTATCATCTTCGATCTCACAGGATAAACATCGGATATTGTTTTAATATTTAACCTGAAAGTATCGCTCCTCCTTTAAATCAATCGATGTAACAGCGTAGTTAGGAACTCAACCTTGTCAAATTCCTGTTTAATATCAAGAAAACCAACTATTAAATAATTGATGTAAGAACATCACGACGAGCATAGTGAAACTATCAATGGCGGCTCGTACACAAAGGTTGCTGGCTGCACAACCACCAGAAATATCCAGAACCGTATAAAAATTGATGATGTAATAAAGTAGTTAAAAGTACTAATTATTTTATAGAGATTAAACAAAAAAAGTAAATTTTATTTATATACTTTTATTTTAATATATATTATAAAATGTTAAAAATCTTTTAAAAAATGCTTTGAAATGTCTAGTTACAACGGTTCGTGTGGACACGCTCGATGCAACCGAAAGGAGGCATCGGAAAGCCGTAAACAGCGTTAAATGGAGATTTTGAGCGTAATGCTATTACGTGTGTAGAGTTTAAATAGAACTATATTGACGACCGCTGGTTGCAGATGCTTCAACCAACTTGACGCGACAGAATAGGTTCTTCTCACTGTGTTGTTCATAACACGCGGGTGCGGTCGCGTATGCATACTACCGATCAACTAACGAACTAGACTCGACCACTTACACTTCATCTCTTTCCGAAATTTAGTTTTTTTTTTCTTCAAATTTCTACCGGTGTTTTCTTTTTTTACTGCGCACATTTATGCGTGTGAATTCTTTTATTGCCTCTCTCTCTCCTGTTTACATTGTTCATATTATTGCTGACAAATGTTAATATACGTAGAATTTTTTCCTTACTGCAGCTTTATTATTTATATGACAATTGATGATTTCATTTTCAGAGGATTGTTTTGTGTAAATTGTGAAAAAATAAGAATACTTAACTATTATATGCAGAGTTTATCGAATTGTATCGTTCTAAGTATTTGAAAATTTTTTATACTTTTCTAATTGTATAAAATTTGTACTTATTCATGCGGAAATAAATTTTTAATATATTTCGGTTTAATATTACGATTTTTTACCTTAGGATCGATAATCTAACTTCATATAATTTTCAGTTTTTCCGATTAGGAATGGTTCTTGTATTTGTATTAAACTTTGTTGACTTTTATATTATTAATGTTACTTTGGGATGTTGTGTGGAACAGAAATAAATTTGTGCGTATATGTTTGAGAGGAAGAGGTGTAATTGCAATCGCTAGATTTTTTAACCACGAGTCACCACTGCTGGAATCTATTGAAATTTATTTAGTAAAAATTCGTCGTTTTAAAATTTTTCCCATAAATGATTAATTAAAGTTACTTCGTAAGTACATAAAGACTTATTTGAATATAACATTTTTTTTAAAAAGAAAGTGTTATGCGACATACTTTGTCAAATCCGTGAAATCCGCCATGCAAAGTATTATTGCCTTCGTTTTGATCTAAGCGATATGTAACATTATCTAAAGTAAACGAAGCATTTGCGATTCGATTAGCAACGCGACCAATCGTTGCGCCAAAGTACGGATTGTCAGGACTTAAATACCCTACGACAAACACACGTTTAAATAAATTCTGAGTCTAATTTTAGAAAAATCTCAACTTATATGTATATAAACACCAGCATTCTTTAGAAAGTACGCCAATATAAAGTGAGACTGACTACAACATAAGTCTAAGATAACCATTTATCGTTAAAATTGTTTAATGTACTTAAGTGTATTATCCCATTGTAAAAGTTAAATTTATACACGCACATTACCATGTATATCATCAAATCCGAGGACTACGTCATCAAAATTTCCAAATTTGTCCGGTACTTTAATAGACCGGATTGTAGCTCCATACGTTAATATCTGCACGATACATTCGTCTGTTTTCAGCGTGTATTGTATAATACTTATTATATTGCTGCTATTTTTCGGATCAATAATTTGTCCAAACACATCCCTATCAATCTGGACCGCGTAAATGAATTTTATCTCAAGTATATAAATCAAATAAATCGCGCAAGCTGTAAAAATTATAATTAAAAACAAAACACGTATTGTTTAAAAATTACGTATTTTAATTGAAAAATTTACTGTTTTTATTGTAATATAAATTTTCCACGAATACAAAGTCAGCAAATAGAATTATGTAAAATTATGTCGTAACTTCATTACAAATGTATATAACAAGAAATACTTTAATACAATTATAGTTCTAAAAATTTGTCATTTGAGACTACACTGTAACAAATATAGTTTAAACAGTGAACCGATTAAGAATATTAATTTTTCACAAATAAGTATTAGTTATTTCACATAAATAATATTAGTAGTTACGCGGAAAATTAATATGAGAAATACAAGACCGAGCGAATATACTAAATTGTCGGAACGTAATACGAAACAAGATTAATAATAAAAATTTAATCAAGTTCAAATTTCATATTTTTTATTTACAGCTTTATATGTTATTTAATTACGTTTCTACATTAGCGAAGATCAATTTACTTAATATTCAATAATATATTGATATATATTAAAAATAATTCATATTTACAATTACTAAAAACACACTGTAAATGAAATTACCTGGAAAATAGTACATTGTGTTATAAAACACAAAATTGTAAACTTAATAACGCTTAGTGATATTCATTATTAAGAAATATTATACATTTACATACCTCTGTTGATAATAACTGTTAGTGGACATGATTTCGTAAAAACAGCAATTGTTCAAATCAAACTGGAACATAATTATTGCGTTATTCATTAATTCATCACGAATTTCACTTTTTAACCCTGAAACTATTTATGCATGACAGTGTGGCCAGTATAGGATATTATAGAAAAATCAACGAAATATTTTAATCTTATTTATGTTCTGAATTTAAGTTTAATTCAATAGTAATTAATATTATCATTAAAAATAATAACTAACGTGTGAATTTATGTTTAGTACATTTTTACATGAAATATTTAATATTTCTACTTCTGCACAATTTTTTAACATAGCATTTAATAGGTTTTGGCGGCATTTCACTTATTATTTCATAAAATGTAATACTTTCATCGTTCTCAATTTTGACGTGTTTCGGTTCGGTCATTGTGCTTTTGTTTATTTCTCTTCTCATGAAAATGTGTATAACTTTTACTGTTGAACTTTTAATTGACTATTTACTATTAATATTTCAAGTACTTAATGGTTTTTGGAAAAGCCTTGAAGCAGAACGTGTGGTATACTATTCATAAGCTTTAAATATCTCATAAAAATCCAAAGATTTTTTAAAAAATTGTTTATTTCATCAAAATATGAAGTATTAACAATTTTTAGGGATCAAAATTAAATTATAGTTTGTGTTTTAATGAGATAATTTCTAGACATCGATATAAGTAATAAATATATTGTTAATTTCTTTTTTATTATTCCAGACAGCTATTTCTCTTTACTAACAATAATTTCGTGACAAGAGTATTTTCAACTCTAATGCTGGAAAGCGGCAGGTTTTGTTGGTTGGATCTAGATCAAACTTTGTGTGTAAATTCCGATTAAAGTAGTTTTCAATTGGTGTGTTTCCATCATTTAATTGTGCTGACACATTTTGTAAAAGTTTCTACGAAGTCTTTTAACAAGTGATAAATTTTTATTTTCCATAGTTTTTAGTTTTAGTTTATTCTTTCAATAAACCATTCTTTATGTAAGACTATTGGTTAGTGGATTAAATGGTGTATACGCCATATTGATTGAAAAATTCAATGAATTTTTTTATCTTAAAGGTTGTAGTATTGTCTGAGGCTAATTTATTACAAATATTTGTTTCAGTGTTTGTAATGTTGATTGTAATGTTGGTCGCCTTTTGGAATAACCCTGCAAATAGAAATTTCCCATCAACAATAATTAATTATCATTTACTAGACCAGCAAAATCCACATATACTCGTTGAAAATTTTCTATAGTACGGTATACTTTCCTGGAATCTTTGTGCATTATTGATTCTTTTTCAATAGACATAGCGTCTAGCGAACTATTTCATTCTTATTAATCCAATATGGTTCTCATGACATGAAACTCTTGAACTGACAGTTGTAATGATTCAGGTATAACTACACTGTTGTCCTTTGAAAATTACTACTTGTCTCGCAGTCGTTGATTAATACGTATCGTGTAATCAATGCATAGATGAACAGCTCCATCTGGCTTTGGAACTAATAATCAGGCGAATCAAAGTTAATGAATTAAGTTGAAGTCATAATGTCTGACGTGATTAATTCATCGTTATTGTTTTTTTTAGTTTTTCTCTGAGTTCAAAAAGGTAAAGTCCTGTGTCTAGTAAAGACATATTTAGGCCTTTGTTAAGTTCTAAGTTACAGATAATGTTCAATGTTCGTTATCTGACTTATCCGCTCTTAAAAAGTATCATTGACTTTCTGTTTTAATATTTTTATTTCAGAAGTGATTGATTCCGAATCTGTTGAGTTATTTATTATCTAGTTAATGTTGTCTGATGTTTCCATATAATCCCGATCGAATAGGCTGATGTTTAAATTATGAATGAAATTTCCACCTTTACAATATACACTTTGTCAGTATACTTCTTCGTTTCCTCTAGACAGCAATGATTCTCCGATTAGTTTAAAGGAACGATGGGTAAATTAATTAGAAATTTCTTCGGATTTTAGAAGCTGTATGAGAAATTCTAATCTGTACGGATAATGGAAATATTGTGCGACGACTTTCTCCAGAATTTACTTCTATGTAAATCGGTATTGTGTCAAAGTTCCACAGTTGTATAAAATTTACACGGGCGTTATTATTTACTTCCATATAATTGACAGTATATGAACGATTTCGTTATGCGAACATTTTCTATGTGTCTTTGTTTTAAACATCGTTTACCGTTTCATTTACTACAATCAGTTTCACATTCTTTTGTAGTCTATCACATCGTTTACAAAGTTCCGCTATACTAAGCTACTGAAAATGTATTAATTTTTGCCAGCTTGAACGCTGTCGGTTGTACATATTTTCTTTTCGATCTGATTACCTCCGTTGTTGCTAATGTTTCCTTTAGATACAATTCATAACGCGTCTGATCACACGGCGAATTTAGGTTTTTTTTTTTGGACTTTTTTGTTTTTAATTTTTTACCCGATTATCATACTTTGACTGTAGTTGTTATTTGAACATTATAACTTAGGTCGAGATGAGGTTCACACCGGAACTGTGCTATGTAAACAATTGCTTGTATACATTGTAATTTGATCAAATACACTTATCCTTTCTTTCAACAACTTTGAACTTCGTATTGTGTCGCATCGTGTATAATTATTAATTTATTTTTTTCGAAAAATTAAATAACTATACCATATTATTACAATATATATATAATATATATATATAGTAATAACAATATATATATTGTAATATGGTATAAAACTATTTTTATTTTTATTGAATTTTAAAATTACAAGTATGTATCATCAAGTAAGCACTACAGAAATACTTTTTGATAATTATGTAACTGTTTTTTCGTTTTTTATGTTTTTGCACGAATACGTCAATATTTTGTGTAAGGCTCGAAAGAAATCCTAATTGGCATATTTGTACCGTAGTTTTACATTATAGTCGCAGTAATATTTTATAATTTCGTTACATTTAACATAGAACGTAGATACTACTTAATTAGCTACGGAAAACGATAATTCCGTACGATATTAAATAACAAGTCAAATTTCCAACCGAATTTGTCATTACTATCGAATTTAGTTTTGTACATTTTTAACGAAAATTTGGGATTATTTAAAAGGCGACCCCCGTTATTTTGATAGCAAATAAAAACGCAATTATTATTTTTGTTTCTTTATTAAAAGTAAAACTAGTTAGCTGGTATTCGAAAAATTATCCAGGAATTAATAACGGTAAACGACAGCAAACGTTTGGAATTATAAGTAATTTGAAAAGCAAATTAACTCGCATAATTTTTTCCTTGTTATTCGGTAATTCGTAGCGAAATGGACGTTTTACAGCGTTATATTCAGTTTACGTTCATTACTTTTGAACCCAGTAGATGGCGCTGGTAAACCATTTCCAAAATTTGTAAGATAACTTTTCCGTTTTTAACATTTTCAAGTTGATCGCGCTTTCTATAAACTGTTGGAATGCAGTTCAATCGGTGTTCTTGTTAGATAGTACCGTGTTTTTTTTTTACTATCTGTATTACACAACACATGTTTAAAATTTTAAGCGAGTGATTGAATCCATAGAGGATTTAATTGCGTAGATCATATTAATTCCACTACTGACATAGAAGTGTAACAAATGTGGGGTTTGTTTTTTTTCTATCAATTTGGTGCGACGAAATTCCATCGGATAGGATGAAATAATTATTTTTCCGTATACGTACGTGTAATTATTTTTCTCTCGACGTTGTCAATCGTGATCCTAACGAAGTATGTTTTGAATTAAAGTCGCCACAGGATATAAATTTATTGCACGAGCTTTTGAAATATTCCTCAAAGTGAGCTGGTGGAATATTACTTTTTGGAGGGCGGTAGACAGACGATAGTTGAGAAAACTGCAACGGATATAGAAATCGCTGTAGAAAACCTTACTAAGTGTATTCAGAAGTCTGCGTACTTAGCCACGTCTGTAAATGAAGATAAACCAAATATATTAAAACATTCGTAAGTAATAAAGAAGATGATCTCGGAGAAAAGAAAATTTAGAAGAATATGACGGAGCGATAGAAATCCCATTAATAAAACTATTCTAAGTAGAACAGCTAGAAAATTAAAAAAAAAAAACGAACTAAAAAAATGAAACATTTCGAGAGTATATAGCAAACTAGACTCCGGACTAAAACGGTATAGCTGGTTGAAGGCTACAAAAAGTATAAAAACAAAATCTATCAGTGTTCCCCCATAAGAATGAAAAACAAAGAGTGAGCACGAATTGAACAAGAAAAAGCGGACGACTTTGCTGAATACTTTGCAGAAACTTTTAAACCACACAAAAACGGAAATTTTATTCATAAAGAAAAATTAGCGAAATATCAAGAAACACCGTTCCAGATGTCACTTCCCATGAAATTGACATCGTCTATGTAAACGTACAAATACAGCAACTAGATATAAAGAAAGCTGTTGAAACGACTTAAAAACTACAATAAAAAATTACCGAGAAAAGCTGTTATTTTAATAACACGCATTTAAAACGCACTCTTCCGGAGCGGATATTTTCCGGTGCAGCGGAAATTTGTTTCCATAATATTTATTCTAAACCCCGGTAAATCTGAAAATGAAGTGTCCTGTTACAGATCAATTAATCTGTTACCAATCCTCTCTAAACTATTTGAAGTATTTGAAAAACTCCTTCTCAGGCGAATTAAATCTATTCTTGACGAAAATAAAGTGATACAAGACTATTAGTTCGGCTTCAGGAAATCATAATAGCACAATTGACGAATACATTAGTCGACATCATAAACAAAAGTTTTGAGGAAAATCAGCGGTATTTCTCGACATCGAGAAGGCCTTCGATAAGGTCTGAGCCTATTGTACAAAATTAAAACTTAAATTACCTGAATTGTATGTAACAGAAAGATATTTCCATGGGTTTGCTCACGAATTCATTCAATACTATCAGGAGTACCGCAAGGCAGACAAGACAGTGTACTTGGACCAATACTATACCACCTCTAGACACATACGACTCTTCCCGGTTATACATACATCGGTTCGTCGACGACTGCATTATTCTCTCAACCCATTGTGATATTAGCGGATGATGAACTTCAAAACCACACACGTACAAAAATGGTTTAGTCTGTGGTAATTGCCGAAAAGCTTTGTGAATTTTTCAAGAAAATAAACGTTTAGTGATTTTAACTAATTTTTTAAATTAAATTAATAAAAAATCACTACATTCCAAAAATTCGTAATTTAATATTTAACTTTATATCGTCTCTGTTGATTACACGCACAGATCGGCTAGGGAGAAGACGGGCGGATAAGTTTTGTTTTTTGAATAATTCAAAAAATTGCTCGTGCAAAATTTTTGAATGAAATTTTATTTGAAAATAGGAAAACGATGACAATATCGTTCCGACGACATGGCATTTGTATGCATTCATTCAGTTTTTACCAAAGTTTCGAACACTTTTTCGAGCATAGGTCGCTGAATTTTTGAAATTTCTTCAGAAATTCCAGTTTTCATCCGTATCTCGTGTGCGAGTTTCGTAAAGGCCTACTAAGGTATATCCACAATCGCGTAACTATGAATTTTTTACGAAACTCTGCGCTGCAGTGATCGATTCACGCCGAAAATAACGCTTTTTCCTTATAGGATGCCATTGAACAAAAACGAGTCTCGTGCGTACTCTAAACGTGGAGCAGTTTGCGTCAGCCTTACCAAACTATTTGAAAAAACCAAACCGTCCGTCTTCTCCGGGTCACCCTATACGATACATCCGAATTTCCGAACGAATTCGCATTATTGTTTATATTTTGGGTCTATCGACTCGAAGTTAAACTATAGATTATATTTATTTCTCCAGCGACTTATCTGGTAAACGTTATTATATATATATATAGATATATATATACGTATACATACATCGGTTATAATTTAACGGTGTTATTTTTATTCGAAGTATACGCTATAACACGACGGTTCTCGATCATCGAAATATTTATACACGTACACTAATAAGAAGGTTGCTATTGTGTAGATACAAATTTTTTCTCATAAACGATTTATCGCGAACACGGTTTGAAGAATTATCGTTATTCGAGAACTTAAAGGTAGTAAAAATATCTAAAATAGATAGATAGCCTTTAAAAATGGATTATAACTTTTACGGATCATAATTCATCCGTAGACACGAAAAACCCGTTGTTAAAAATACGTTTCTTACAATATAAAAATCGTTTTAAAATATATATATATATATATATATATATATATATATATATATATATATATATATATATGTACAGAGCAAGTGTTGGTAGGTTAGTGTGTGATTGAATGGGATAACGATAACAAAAGCCTAAGTCGAAGAAAGCATTGGGGTGTGGGAAAATTAGATAAGAAATAATCTCTCTTTCATTTTTTCTCCTACGCTTTAGGTATTTTCCGAAATTTCTGACCGTTAGACAATGAACCGAGTGACCGACCGACCGAAGTTTATCGCGAAGTAGATTACATTAGTTCGCAACTTAGCGCGACTATTAATCGGGTATGTACTTTTTTTGTGTGTGTATGTGTGTGTGTATGTAGGGTATATTATTTAATATCTCGGCTATAGGGTGTGAAAAAGAAAAGGACGCTCGTAAATGCAATATGTAGCAGCGAGGGATAGAACAAATTTACGGCGTATCATCCGATGACACGTAACACAATGTGTGCAAGTTTCACAGATCAGCTTCAGTGACCATCTCATCACGGCTGATTTAGTAGCTAATGATCAGATTTTCCAGCGGAACTGACTAAATTGTCGCTGGTTATTGTTTGGGGGTTAGCGAATCATCTAAGTATGCCTCGTATCCACTCATTTGGGGTACATTCATCATTTTAATGGCTGCCGAATATATACGCGCGCATCGAGCAAATAAATAAATATACATATATATATAATATATATGGTTATATCAATGTGTTCGCTTTGCCTTTTGATCATCATTTCGGGTTGACTTAACCGATTCTTCTTTATACAGTATCTAACGTATTACGAAACAGTTTCGATAATTTATTATTCCTTATAATAGTAATAATAATAATAATAATAATAATAGTAATATTTTTATTCTGTTTACTTTGTGTAGGACTACTTTATACTTAAAGAATTAACCATATGTATATATATTATATATATATGTTGATGTATTGGAGAGTAGTGATTTTATGAATTAACAAAATAAAATAAAATCGAAGTTAATCATTAAAAATGTTTTTATTAACAACGTATATTTCAACATAATTTACAGAGAACAGTAAAAAAAAAACAAAATTTTAAATAATAATTACTTAACGCCCAGCATGGCTCGCCGTATACAACTGAATATTACAAAGACCCGTAACACATAAAAGAAGCATTTATACTCGTGATGACAGCAAAAAATAATTTAAAAAAAAAACTGTACAGAAAAAAATAAAAAGTTATGATAGTAATAATAAAACAAAAGAAAAACACATTAAATAAATAAAGAATGAATAATAATTCCTAAAATAAGCGCCGTGAAAAGTTACAACAGGTTTTGTTCGAGCCTCCTATGTTTATATTTACTATACATAAATTGGAGTTAATCGTAATTACCGATGGTAGAAATTAAACTATTATCGTGGACTAAGCAGTCAACACAGGACTTACGCGTTAAGTTTAGTATATGATCCTTAATATAAGGCATGTTTCGGTATGCATGTCAACGATTTTGTAGTATCTAGAGACATTTAGTACACATATGAGACACCTGTTTTGAAATACTTGTAATTTGTTAAAATTTGTGTTTGAAATAAAACTCCAAGCTGGACAACAGTACATCATTACGGGACGTACAAGTGTTTTATACAGAATTAATTTATTATTAACATTAAGAAATGATTTTCTGTTGATTAGGCTAGCTTTGAAGGTAGTATGACTGACATGTTCGGAAAAATTTAGTCTGTTATCCAAGACTACCGCGAGGTATCTATCACGTTTTGCCAAATCACAATGGTGTAGTTGACCTTAACTTCAGCAGGTAATGTGGAACGCCTGCGGGTGAAAAATATAGCCTCAGTTTTATCACAATTAATATAAATTTGCCATTTTTTATAATAACGCGAGATTCGATTTATTCCTGTCTGTAACTTATTAGTAATTGCTTTAGGTATATAAGAAGTACAGAGAAGAGCTGTGTCGTCTGCATAAAGAGCAGTCTGAACATCAGGTTTGGGAAATCAGATAAGAACAAAGTAAACAGAAATGAGCACGTTTTCATTGTAGACCTCGAATCATTGATGGTAACGTAAAATAGTCTGTTTGCTAAATAGCTGTTAATAATGTTGATTACATAACGAGGAAACTGATATTTTATCATTTTGTAAATAATACCTTTATACCAAGTTGTGTCGAGAAAGCCTTCGCTACCATCCAGGAGAACCGTACCAGTATGTTTATTACGATAAAAAATTATGCGTAATAAACTCCGTGATTCGTGCTACTTGTTGGGTGGTGGAATAACCCGGACGAAAGCCAAACTGTGTATTAGGAATGATTTTTTGGTTATCCGCATGAAGTCTTAAACGGAATAGTATAATTTTTCCCCCTGCTATTTTGCTCAGATTGCTCAATAAACTAATAGGACGTATGTTACTTGCACACGAGGCATCCTTTCCGGGTTTGGGAAGAGCAATAATTTTGGTTATCTTTCAACTTTTTGGATAATATCCGAATCTAAAGATGGCATTTATTAAATTTGTAAATTCAATTACAGCTTTTAGCGGCAATTTCTTAATAATGGCAGTAGAAATATTGTCATCTCCTGATGAACCTTTTACCTTTACAGCTTTAATATTGTTAAGGACTTCACTTGGGGTGACAAGAGGGAAAATGTTGGGTAGTTGATTAACACTGAGGTATTTTTTAACAGCCGAATGAATTTTTTTCACTTGATAGCCAATTAGAATTACGATTATGAACTTTGGAATACTCTGATGCTAAAAACTCAGCTTTCGCTTCATTTTTGTAAACATAGTTATCTAAGTGTGAATCGTAGAGTGGCGGAAGAGCTGTATGCTGTCTCGTGTATTGTCTGCAAACATAGTCGACTATCATTAGGCTTAAGCTTTGAGAAAGTTGAATTGAAATTGTAATTTTTAAATTTACGCGATAGAAAACTAACAAGTTTATTAAGAATATTAAACATGTTCTTCACATTTTGAGGACAACTAGAGAAACGATGCTTAATGTACGATCTCCTTAAATAATTTTTAAATTTGATGAGAACCACAATACAAGTTGGTAATGTCGTATGCGGATAGTTATTAAGTGTTTTATTCGGAATAAAAAGTTCCTAGGAAGAAGTAGTAATTAACTTCGTAAGAGCTGATAAGTGATGGTCAATATCAGCTGGACTATGTAGCTTAAGAAGCAAATTTATATTATTGTTAATATACTCCTTAAATCCTGAAAGTCATTATCAAGCTATTGCCAAAAAACGTTGATAATGACTTTATAGTCGAAAAGCTACGCTAATATAATAAAATTTTTTTCAGTGATTAACTTCGATTTTATTTTGTTTTATATATACATATATATATATATATATATATATATATATATATATATATATATATATATATATATATATAATAACACATTTAAATTTACGGAAAGATCAATACCCGGAACGCGTATCTATATCGTGAAAAAAAGAATTAAAATAAATATTTCATTTGAAATTAATTTTTTTTCTTTATTAATTGCATTTTTTCATTTTCTGCGGATACTTTAGTGTAATAATAAAGCTTCGTAAAGTAAAGGTCGAGTACAAATACTTGTTAGTATCGCCAGAGAAAAGTAAACGCTAATAATAAGAACTCGCGAATATATGTTCTTCGCTTTTTTAAAAATTACAAAGTAAATTTGATTTTTCTTTTTTTTATGGGCATTAATAATTCCACCCAGGGCTGCAAGAAATGGAACGATAATATGTCTTAGTTAAATATTTCTACTACAGGCTGATAGGTAATTGAATATGATCGTCTATATACGGCTACGCATTCGAGATTAGTTGGTAGAGGAATTTTTCACCCGCAAGATCGTGAATAATTTATTAAATCTTCTTTGGTTGCGAGGGGTAACGCTTGGTATTTTCTTTTTAGTAGTTTACTGCTTTGTATATTTAATTTTAAATTATGATAAAAGCGACTTAAAAAAGAATTAGATTAAAGTGTGAATCAATATGTATGATAATACAATTGAAGGATATATCAAAACGGTATGAGGGACAGGTGACGATTAAGTTGGCTCGACAAGCTGATGAATAATTTCGGATGCTTCGGTTATTCAGCGATAAAGAAACGGTCGGTTATCGTTATAATAAGCCCTTTCTGCGACTAATATAGCAGAAATTTAAAGTTCCTTCATCCATAAATATAATTTATCCGAGTATCAAACCTGCCACCAAATAGGTTTCGTTCAGAACGATATTTACTTTCTTCGCACGTGCCGTAAGAATGAAATAGACGAAATCATAAAAATACAAGGAGGACAAAAAGTACTTTACAAGAATGGTATTTAATAATCGATGAAAATATTTTAGTTGAAGGAAAAAAGGATAAATAGAATAAAATCCGAACGAAGGAAAATATTAATAAATGTAACACAGGACAATTTCCTAGTGTGCGACAATTCTTTCGAATCGCGATTGGAGAAAACAAATGAGATAGAAATGCTAAAAACAAAAATTTCAAGTTAGAAAAGGACTAAAAGAAGAAATTCGTAAAATAAGTATAAAATATGCGGCCGAATGACAGGAGCAATATGATAGACGCCGAACACATAATTCCTCGGACAGAAGAACGTTTATCTAACAAACTAATAACGGATTATTTTTTAACGCAGTTTATGACGGGCCACGGAAACTTCTAGACTTATTTGAAAAGATTTCAAATAGCAACGATTGTTGCGCAACATGCGAGGATGGAACGGATTCACCTGAACATATATCTTTCTAGAATGTTCAGCGTTTGAACAGAATACGAAATACAAGATAGACGAGGATTATAGCAGAGACGATTCAAGGACAGGAGCATTACGTGAAAAACAATAAATTTCGTGTAATTTATCTAAATAAATATAATAATAGGTTACAGCAAAAAGTGAAGAAGAGTGCCAAAAAACCAATATGGGTAAAAAAATTCTGTGCCCATTATAAAAAAAAAAAAACAAGTGTTTGGTGAAATCTTCTTAATTTTCTAGGTTATATTATATTAAAAGAAAAAAAGCCGAACGGCTCCAAACTTACAGGCATACTCTCTGCCTGAACAGCAAAGTGCTGAGGAGTACGTGCGATTTTTATTCCTATTTAACGTTTATTAATTTCCGAACGATATTATTTTCATTTCTATTGCTTAACAATGTCTTCTAAATGTCTTCTAAATGTCTTCTAAATATTCGTTCTCGGTCTAATGTAACTGCTAAACACTTAGCTTTGCCGGTGCGGTTGAGCTTCGTATCGTTCCATTTGGCCAGTTGACGTTTAGCCTCACGATCGATAACAGATACGAATGAAAGAGACGGTATCAGTACACGATGATTGATAAATGCGAGTATTAATGGAGAATTAAGTAATTCACATAAATACGAGATCATTTCGTACTTCTATAGAATAACGGTATTTTCAAAAAAAGTCTTCAAAAATCTATTTAAATAACGAAGAACCTTTTTCTCTATTGTTAGATGTTTAAAAAATCGGAATTAGTAAATCTTATCGTTCGGTTTTAATTAATTATCCTTTTCCGATAATGTTCGTAAAGAAACGGTGTAATAACGATAAATTGACTTCTCAGTATATTAGGGCGGTTGGAAAGTTTTAATTTAAACGATTGCCGGTAATAAAGACTAGCGTTGTATTAATGAGAAAGTGTTCGAGGAATACGTTTAAATAGAAAATCTCGTCCTACGGTCGTTGTGGTGGTTGTGGAGGTGGTATAGATGGTGCCGGGTGCGGGAACTTATCCGTCTGTTTGCAAACGGTATACATTATCGTTATATTGTTGCCTGCCATTCTAGAAATCGAAATGGTTATTATTACCGTGTCCGTAGTAAAACTGTTGTCGTCATTTGATGACGATAATGTTATATAGAGTGAAAGAGGAAATGAGTTTGTCGCGTTTAATTGTTTATCAGATGTTACCGATGTTGTAATTTCCGAATTTGGCGCTAGAATGGGCGATGCGACACACACAATCGGAAGGAACGTTTTGAATAGAACGAGTAGAGCAGTTTTTCTACTCGTTCCGGGGATGTCAACGATCACGAAAGCACTCAATTATGATGGGGATCTTTCGCTGATGATGATAACTCAATTACTGGCGCACTAGCTAAGTAAAAAGTCGTTACTGTAGTAGTAGTAGTAGTAGTTACCCTCGAGTAGAGTTTAGAGAGGAAATGAAATAATGAGCTATCGAACAGCTCGAATGAAGGGAAAAGTGGTTAGAAATTGTTAGAGGAAGATCAGCGACCATAAAGATAAGGCGAATGAGAAAGAGTTGAAAATAATTTTAAATGACTACGTGCTAGCGAAAGAAGAAAATCCGTTGATAATGATATTAATAATCAACGACGAGAATAATAATCATAATAATGCTAATAATAAAGAGTCTGGCAGATAGTAGCTACAGAGAAAGGATATTAAATTCCATTTGGCGGTAACAAGATTGTTATTGTTGTTAGTGCGATTATATATATATATATATATATATATATATATATATATATATATATATATATATATATACATTGTCATCTATCAGTACACGCATACATGTTTACACAGGGATGGAAATTATTGCGCATGCGTGTCCTTGGCCCTTAGACGATTAATGACGACGTGGCAACGATTGTTTTCGCGATAACTGCTTCGATAAAAGGCTCGCTATAATGTAATAATATATTCGCACATTTACGAAATGCAAAGTATTATATGATACGTATACGAAACAGATATTACACAAATTCATACATACATGCGCACCAGTTTCACTATTATTATTGTTATTAATGTAATAAAATATATATATATACATCTATAAGTAAATATGTATTTATAACGGGAAAAAGAAGAAGGCGAAATTCACTCGGAATAATAATACCGTAGACTACGATGACAACGGGAGATAAGCTCCGTGTAGCTGTTACGTCCCGGTATATAGTATAACGGTATCGGTAAAGTATAGTAGTAATCGGGGATGGAATGAAAAGGTTCTGAAGGTTTAACAATAAGAATGGAGGATATTTGAAGGGTGCCGCACGTAGCAAAATCTCGTTGATGACGCTGTTATCAGAAAATGAGTCATTTTGAGAACAGGCGACAGTTCGGGAAATTGGAAGAAAACTCTGTATATAAGCCACCCCACCTCCAGCACGTGACGTTAACTATATATTTCACTCTATTCTATCCCATTTATAAGTATGAAATAGAAAATCACTAGCACCTTTTCACGCATTGGTACAGACGATATGCTGAAGAGCGTAGAGAAAGAGATGGGGGGACTTTTTCGAAAAACAGTAAGCCCTGAGCTAACCAAACGATTTTCGCTCGTGTTGTTGAAGTCGACACAGCTTCTTTTACGCCGATTTGAACAAAATGTTGCCTAAAGGGGTAATTTCCTATACATATTCGTGAACACCCGCAGCATTCGTATGTAATAAAGACGTTAATAACGGCAGTGTAACAACGCGAACGTGTAGGGCTAAAATTTAAATAATCTTTTTCGGTAAAATATATTTCCTCTATTTCCGCTATTTTACTAATATACAATTCTCTTTCGTATGTACACTAGTAAATAAGATATTTACGGAGTTATTAAAGTGGGATTATAAACAAACAATGTTTTTAGTTTTACCGCTGTAAGCAATGCCTGTACACACATATATATATGAGTGTATATATATATATATATATATATATATATATATATATATATATATATAGGTATGTGTTACAGCGGTGTGTGTTATTCGTTACGTAATGAATTAAATAAAATAATACGTTTAGCAACGTTTGCAGATGATAGCTTATCAAATGCCGAACTTGCTATCACTGCTTAATCTAGACAGACTGTATCCAAAAATGGAAACTAAATCTAAATTCTGACATACACGTGTCATTTACTAATAGAAATGACTGTGATAGAGAAGTATCGATATCTTCTTCTTTTTACGCCATCTCCGACCGAAGTTTGGCGATCAACATAACTTAGCTTTGTCCTTGGACACCTTTGCTAACTCTGTAGATGTCTTGTACCACCGACGCATATCAGTTCTCCGTGACATTTTGGTTTCCGAATGTCCCTCGATGACACCATTCAGGACAAGTTGGTATAAATAATACCTTTCTGGATGTCTATTTATACGATCGTAATATTTTAATTTTCTGGAGCGTATAGTGTATAGGATTTCCATTGAACATTTTTCGCAGCACATCTGTATCGGTAATATGATCTCTGTAATACGACGATATATATATACATGTCCAGCGCTTCGATCTTCTTTTCAAGCGTGGATGTGAGAATCCAGCTTTCCATACCGTAGAGTAGTACCGGCCATACGTATCACCAGCCGTAGTCTTAACTGCCGGTTAATGCTTTCAGGATCGTTAGATTTTTCATATTTAAAAAGGTCTGCTTTTTCTATGCGTGATCGTATCTCGATCGATTAATCCCTCATGAAACCCGGTTCCGAGATATTGAAATTTATGAATTCTATGACTCGATCGTTTACTGTTAATTTAATTTTTACTACGGCTCATCGCTCTTTCTATGTATTGCTATTCATTTTGTTTTGCTTACATTTATTTCGAGCATTCTTTGCTTATTGCGGTGATTCGATTTATTGTAACTTATCATTGTTATCTGAGATTAGAACTGTATCGTCTGCATATAGAGAAAAAATGAAGTAAAGTACCTAGGAATGGTACACATAGACAAAAAAAAAAGCTAACGTGGATAATTGATGTACAAAAGAAAAGAACTAGACCTAAAATTAAAAAAGTTATACCGGGTGGTCGTAGGATAAAATTCCGAATTATGTTTACAAAATCGATTACTGGCGTACAAAGTTGTATCGAAACCAATCTGAAGTTACGCGGCGCAAATTAAACAAATCGAATAAATCGATAATTCAGCGCTTCCGGAACAAAGAGTTACGCGTAATTTATCGAATGTGTTGGTACGTGTCCGATGAAGTTATACATCAGGATTTAAACGTAGATACCGTCGAAGAAACTATTCGTAAGCAAGCTCAGAGGCATTTTATCCGATTAGGTATTCATCTAAATGAGCTAACAGCATCACTTGTACACATACGGATGGAACGAAGATTTTTGTAGTTTTTCTCGTTTGTCGGATGTACCTTCTACAGGATTATTAATAGATACTATTTGCTAGATAGTCTCTCAACTGGCTAGTTATAAATTAGCACGCGATATAACAAAACCGATCAGCTTTAGTTCAGTACTATTTGAAAGTGCTTAAATAGAACGATTTTTTTATATTTAATAATTTTTTCGTATCGTTTTAGAAATTAGGCAAAAATTATAAAAAATAATAATATACAAAACAGAAAAAAAAAACAATAAAGCGAACTCGCTGGTGTATTATTATAGATGACGATGATACGTTAAAATAACAGATAACACGAAAATACGATAACGCAATATTATCAATATATTTTAAGCAATTTAATATGAAAAAAAATGTATTCAATTTGAAATACTCGTTTTATTTTCTTTTTTAACATTTATTTGTGGACTAGATACGATCGTTAACAATTAAGTAAAGAAACGGGACAAATCGATAAAATAGCACAATAAAACAAATCAGTTTTCAAAAGAAAGGAATTTAATGTGTTCATAGTCTATTAATTCGCCTTTAAAAATATACTTTTGTTTAGATTGTCTTGCGATAATGAAGCTTTTTGAAACTCGACTAAATTTTACAGAGTACTGAACGTGTTTCGTTATTTGAAACTGTACTGAAGCAGGAAATAGTTTTCATATGTAAAAAGAAACGCCGATAAAATTTCAAATATAATAATATTGCGAGAAACAAGTATTGTAATTTGGGTGGAAGTCAACTTGATCAGAATTTTTAAGCGTGGCTCGAAGATATAAATTAATATTTTAGAAACAGTCTTCAGCGTGCGAAATCTAGCTAATAATTCGTAGGAAGCTAGTTTATATTACAATCATTAGTCTTAGAATATGTAACTTAATAGCAGAATTACTTGCGGCATAACTCGGTATCGATATCGCGCTAAATGAGTGAAGAACTACAGCAACGCTCGAAACCGATGCTTCAGGTAGAAGTCAATATTTTTAAAGAAGGTAATTTCCTCCGAAAATACAAATAATTATTCAAAAGTCGTTTTAAAAACGACGTGTTTCTTTAATCGATTTAACTAAAGTATTCGATTTTTATTGTTATTTGCAGGAAAAATTTCTTATCATATTTCTGGCTATTAGCCTGCTTTTAAGTATTTTCAAATTTTTAATTTCAAAAAATTTACAGCGTTCGAAAGATGGACAATCGTATAGCATAGCGGTATTGAGCGTTCTACTCGCAAGAATTTTCCACGCTAAAGGCCCGAATCGGTTAATCGTCGAACGAGTACCAGCTCGTCGGGAAAGTAAAGAAGCCAGAAAAGGCGATCTGACAAACTGCTTAATATTGGTTTTCCCAGGATGCATGTAATTTATAGCTCGTCCCCTCTCTATCTATCTTCAGGTTAATGAGAATTGTCAGACGATTTCCTACTCTCGAGTTAATGGGATTTTACTTTTTCGTGTATTCATGAAAACGCAGGCTGGTTAAATATTATGCGTGGTCCGTGCCGCTATACGGAGTAGAAGCCGGGATAATTAAAAAATCGATGATAAATAAAATGAACGTTTTCGAGACGTGGCTTTAGCGAAGGATTTTGCAGTTATCGCGTGATAAGGTTTCGAATACAAAGAAAAAAACTAAAACTGACGACTATTATAAAGAAACGAAAAGTAGCCCATCTCGATCATGTCCCGCGAAATGGAAGATACGACCTACTGCAAATGATCATCGAAGGAAACGTCACAGGAAAACGGGGAAAAGGTAGAAGAAGGAAAACCTGGTTTATGAGGTCTCAACACATGAACGCTAACAGATCAGAAGCCAAACGGATAATCACCAACATCTACTGTTAAACATATGGTGTAAGAAGAAGAACTAACTTTACATCGACGTTTTCTAATATTAAGTTGTTGATGGCAATCGTCGCTCGTTTAGCTATTCGTAACTGTTCTATGAATTTGTATACATATACAGACCGGATTTATTGTGCGAGCCATTCAGCTCTCGAAATACCAAAATTTTCGCCAGAATTTTTTATGTATAATTTGAAAGCGGAAAAATAAAAGTTATAAATATCCAAAAATCGAATTAATAAATTTCCGAAGCGAACCAACGTTGATGCCTCAAAAATATTTATTTAGAAAATTTTACCTTCCGTTGAAATTCGAAGTTGTCTAAATGTTTAAGATTTTTTAAAAATTGAGCTAGTTCCATATTCTTCTCTTGGTTTATAAGATGAAATACAAAAATAATTTTCTACCGTGACAAAGTCCGTCTACGTAGATATATAAAATCGAGAACATGCATTAATACACAGGCATACCATGTACACACATAAATACATACGTACTCAAGCAATATCTAATATATATATATATATATATCTGTCTAATATATATTAATATATATATATATATATAAAAGAAGTATAGGAAATGTTCCAGACATTTCGTATTGGTGAGATTACTATTATTACAGCTGCTGCTGCTGCTAGAATTTTATTTTAAATATAAATTAGGCAATCTAACTACCGGTAGTAGAAAATAATCATCGACTTGTCCATAATCTCTTCACAATGGATCGACTCATTACTAAACCGGTAGAAAAATATCAACACAGTCGAACGGGACATCGGACGAACGTTAAAAACCACTTGTCACGGACCGGGCTTGTTGGCTAATTGGTACAATAAATCCTTCAAGTAATACAGAGGCATACCTGCCAAGACATATCCGACTGAATTAACTCCGTACACGTATCTGTATAAAACGCAAGTATATCGGTTAGTTTTCTCTTTAAGATTTATCATTATTATTATTATTATATTATTATTATTATTATTATTATTATATTATTATTATTATTATTATTATTATTAGTCCTGAGTCATTATTAATCGTTCGATTCTATTTTATACTCCAATAGCGTACCTTATCGCCTTTCGTCTTGAGATATTTTTTCTCTATCATCTCCGATGATAATTACTTCAGAATTTATCTTCGTCTGCTTTGCACTCACGTCCGTTTATCTATCCGCTTTCCTGTTTATCTTACCGTATATCGCGCTGTTACTATCATTTAGGACGAATAAGATTCGTATTGAAGATCGGAAGATCGATTATTCGATAGACCGGTTAATTCGTTTCCTTTTTCGTCCGACAAGATTTTCTTTTTTGTTTGTTTTTATTTTTATTTTCTTTTTAATCCGTTTGACGACACCGACGCATTGATTAGTATTTCTCGTTGAAAAATAATAACGAGCAAAGGTGCAACACGCTATCACAACCGAAAGACTTGGATGGTAGTAATAATAGTATCGTTAACCGTCGTCAATACGGCTAAAGGAGCGAAACCAGTATTTCCAGGCTTAAAGTAGACGATTATTACTTATATTTTTATGTTAAATTTAATTTAGATTGTTACACTAATTATCGAAAATTGATTCATTTAATTTTTATTTACACACACACATAATACATATATATACATATATATATATGTGTATATATATATATACATAAATGATGTGTGTGCATAGAGTTACAATTTTTAACTCCGTAATGAAAAACTAAATAAATTTTATTTTGAATTAATTTCTCATTGAAAATAATTAAACGTAAAATACGCGTGTATTATATGTTTGTTTTTTTAAATATATTGGTCAATACTGGCACAGTCAGTGACTCCCAAGCTGAAGCAACAATAAATCTTCAACATGCTCTGGATCATATAATATAATGGACAAAAGATTGGAAGACTATACGCTCAACGAGTAAAAATCCGTTCATGTCACCTTCGTCCTGCGTAAACGCCCCCCTCTCAGTATTTAGTCTTCATAAATAATCAGAAAGTACACCAGTTGTTTAACTCGGCAAAATATTTGGAACTGCATCTGGGTGCTAAGCTAATTTGGAGAGCTCACATCGATGCAAAAGCTCATTGAATCACAGCACGACGTTCCAAAATTAAGTTTTTAAATTCTTTTTTTAAGCGGGAGAGGGAAAAATCTTCGAAATATATTTTAGATATATACATGTAAATAGAGAGGTCCATGAACAAATTCAAACACCTGCACATTATAATAACGTAATATGTGATAGAAAATGAATGAAAAATACATATTATTCCATCAAGAAAGCATATAACGAGTTTGTGATTTATAAAATATTACATTAAATTATAATAAACTTATAGTATAAATAATAAACTACTGTATAAGCTTGTGACTTACAAACTTACACAAAGGCGTAAAAAGAAAATAATATAACTTAAAATAAAATAAAAAATAAAAACAATTTGTTAACCATGACTTACACCACAACATATGACTATATAAATTCATTATTTTTATAAAACCGTGAAGTATGATCTTAATAAATGAATGTACATGTAATCCTTAACCAGTAAGAGTTATACCACACTATCTACGAGAAAGTAAAAAAAATAAAAACAAGTAGTTAAAGACTTAATAAGTAAAACAGCTGACTATGACTCAATATTATTGATATTGGGATAACGTTCGAATTAAGTTAAAATAAAACAATGAACAAGATTAAACTTTACTTAATTTAAATTTTAAGCGCGTAATTTCTTCCGAATACTCTAAAAAGGTTTTATGAAACTTATAAAGTGGAAAGCATTTTAATTCCTGGACCCCAAACTTAACACGAATAGCAGCAGACACTGATGTCTAACATCATCAACTGATGAACATAGTGAACATGATGGAACATTGGCAAACTTAAACCTATATAAATATGATCCAAGTTAACCGTGCCCAGTTAATAATTGCAGATTAAAAAAATTGATATTAAAATTGTTTATTTTCAGTCTCAATGAGACATTTGGCAGGAACTCTAAGCTTCCCCGCCAGTAAGTTAGAAAATAAACGATTAATTTATCTAACTACTATAACGCCAATCTGGGACGTGTATGGAATCCAATTGTGGGGTTGCACCAAAGTTTCGAACAATCGAATTATTCGAGTGATCCGAAATAAATTCCTTCGTACGATAACCAATGCCAGCTGGTTTGAATCACTGCACGTCGATTTAAGAATTAAGTGGGTTAATGAGGTGATCGCTGATTTGGCTTACCGACATGATAAAATACTCTGTAATCACCCGAATCCAGAAGTCTCAGTACTCTTACCTACTGATCAAGATGTAAGACGCCTTAAACGTCTTAACCCGCGGACTTAGTGACATAAGTAATGACCGATATGTATAAATAACGAAGTCTAGCCAGCGTCTTTGTATAAGGATCAGTAATCTTATTCATTAATTATAATTATTACTTATTTAGAATTATTTCTAAGATTGTAATATTTATACAGCGTCTGCTGTTCTAAAAATATATATGTATATATTTATATACTTTATTATCTAGAACCGGCCAGTGTCATTTACTAGATTTTTCGACCTGTGCACTATCTTCGAACTAATAACTCGTCCATCACAGTAATCTCCGAGCTGTTGACTCGGTGACTGGATATTAACAGTTTTTCTTTATTTTATTCCACGGAACTGATTGATTGTTTCAATAAGTTCACGAAGAGCAGCGTTCGACATTTATTCTCGACTGGTAGTTGTATTGCATTTCACTTCATGGACCAGATGCAGTGTTCGGTTAGATACATACCACGCTGCTAATACGTATAATAATTTAAAAGTTTCTCCTTTTTTTTTCTCTCTTTTCTTTCGCTTTTATTTCATTTATGGACGGTCGAGGCGGTAAAGAGAAAAATCACTGTACTTATCGGAAAGTAATTAATGTATTGTAAGTATTCTTTCGACCGTTTTGTTTATTTATTCCGTTATTTTTCGACATTTTGATTTTGTCTTAATCAGATATAGGCGTGAACGAGTGCATTAGGTTTCCCAGAATTTCTGATGCGATATGTGGTTTTTTTGCAATACGATTTTACGTAAATCAGTGATGTTCGTTGATACGACAGTTTCTTCGTTATATATTTTTGCAATTCTATGTTTCCGATCCAAACTAATTCCGAACGATCCGGGCTGCAGAAGAATACCAATTTATTGTAATTAGAGATAATGTAATGTTAATGGTGTACTTATTTACGTTATTTCTTTGTTGTAGTATATGTTCTAACAGAGAACAGAAATCTATACATATTATACATATTATGTTTGGTTACGGTTGTTTCGATATGTGTTTTAAATTTTCGTAAACTGTTAATAATTCGTGTCGTAAAAACAGATGTGGTCGATGATGATTAATAAACAAGCGTCTAATCATTTATAACATAAACATGCACACACACATATATATATATTAAAAAGAATTTCATAAAATTTCCTCTTAAAAATGTTATATGAAGTTGAATATTTCTTGTATTTATTTAATTCATTCCGATTGAAATAATCGTTGCCTAGGATGGTAATTTCGGTAGGTTATTTATTCCGATTTTGGAATCCGGTATTGAAGTTTCTTTAATATGTTATTTATGTATTCTGATAGCGTTATAGAAACGTTAAGTTTATTTAGAAATAAATGTTGGAATTGATTAATTATCAAAGAGTGGTGGGCTGGATTAGATGGTGTATTAAGATATTTGAATAAGAGTAAATTATATCGAAGCTGTAACAGAGGAAATTAGTAACAATGAATTTAGATTAATCCGTAAAAATAGAAACACGATGAATATTTAACAAAAATAATTGAGGATGGCATCGTAAAAGTGAAAAGATCAAGAGGAAAGGCAAGACAAGTAATAGTGTATAGTAACATGAAAAAAGTGGCACCGTTCAGGGAATTCTGACGTTTCAAACTAGCTGTTCACAAATCTTAACAAAATTGAGGAATTATGAATGTATACATATATATATATATATATATATATATATATATATATATATATATATATATATATATATATATATATATAATAAGAACAAGCGTTTACTTATTAATTATTTTCTACATAAAACGGCATATAATATTCATAGCTTATTATCAATAAAGCCTAAGCAACTAAATTACAACGTGAACATCATTATTTTAAAAAATATTAAATTATTCATTCACCACAGGAAAAATGATGAAAAACCTTTTATATACTTTTATATATGTATATATATATCAGTTCGGAAATGCATACCCTAAATATACAGTTTCGATGATGATGATTATCATCATTATCATCACCGTGCCATACGCATTTACCCCGCTGGGGCCATTATTTTGAATTAAATTTACCGGTTTTTCGCAGTTCAGCTATCGTGCGTGTCTCCAAGTTCAATGACGCATGCTTCTCGTCCATTATGTATTCATTCTTTCTCTACTCTTTTCATCAATTCTTTTAAACATAATTTTCTTTAATAGTTTATACGCCCTTCCTCTAACGATGTGTCCAAAATAGTTTGATTTCCTCTTCTTAATCATTTCGTTCTTCATCTTCCGTGACGTCCTTGATATCTTCATGCTTTTTGTCATAATCATCATCATTTTTGTGCAGTCCTAACGCTGGTCCATCGTCATGACAATAGTTCTCCAACATTCCCGGTTTTCTGCAGTTATTTTTAATTCAGTGTAATTTTCTGGTGTCTTCTAGCAAAGTTGTTACCGGCCTTCTGCGGATTCTTTTTCCTCGAATTTTACCTTTCCGCCATGTTGAAGTACATGGGCAATCTAAGTTATACGTGTTTTCCTTATTCGATTTATTAAAGACTTTCTGTCTTCGATTTGCTGGAGCACATGTTTATTTTTGATTTTTTCTTCCCAACTTATCCGTTTCATTTTCCTCTAAGCTCACATCTCGAACGCTTGTAATTTGTCAATATTCCTTTTATTTATAGTCCCGGTGTCAGCACTATAAACGGCTACGCAACACACATACATCTTCAATATCCGTTTTCGAAACTTCAACGGCACCGACTTTTGTCTTAATATACCTTGGTTCTCTTGAAATGCGTATTTCGCTACCCCGATTCGATGGCTAATTTCATCGTCACAGTACAGATCTTGCATTATAATATGGCCGAAGTATTTAAACTTCTGTATTTGTTCAATATTTTTTCCATCAATTTTTATAAAAAATGGTCGTGGTTTCCAAACTTCATTATTTTTGCTTTATTTACATTTATTTCCATGCTAAATAGCTTACATATTTTATTTAAACGGTGTATCATCTTTTGAAGCATATGAGGAGATCCTCTATTAATATCACCTGGTCGTCCGCAAATTTTATCGTTTTTAATTTTCCTCCTCCTGTATTCCATAGTTTGTGTTTTCCAATGCTTCATTAACTGTTAACTCTAAGCTTTACACATTTATTTACATTTGCTGAGTCTGATAAAACATCATTAATTTTAGTTACCGTTTTTCGTCTGTCATATTTCACTCGATTTGAAATATTTTATTGCTGTGTACGCCGCAAATGTAACAACTTATAAAGTCTTGTCCGAGTTTCAACTTCAAAGATCCATCTCTAAGTAAATTTTCAATCCTTCGAAAAGCTTGTTTTACTCGAGCACATCTACTTCCGACTTCTATACGGGGTTGATTCAGTTTTACTGTTATATAACGTCTCGGATATTTAAATTCTTTAACCCCATTAATTTTTTTTTACCATAAAACGTTTTTATGTCTTTTCCCGCTTACACGGCTTTGTTTTATTTTCGTTAATTTCTAAACCTTATTTCATTTCTTCTTCCGCGGATGTGGCCAGTAAGTCGGCGTCATTATATCTGTGCGCGTCGAATATTATTTATTCGTATTCCGTTCATTTTAATTCCTATCTATAAATTCCTCAACGCCTCTTGAAATACCTCATCTGCATATATATTAAAAAGCGAAGGTGACAACGATGCTTAAAGGGGTAATATTTGGCGTACTTGAGCGAATTTTTCGTTCTTTTTAAATTATTACTAAATTTCGATGTTTTTTCGATAACTCGTCGAATAAATTAAAATTTTCTAATTCGTCTCATTTTATTTTCAGATTATAATCTTACCGTCGAATGAGAAACAACGAGAAGTTGGAGGGGCGGGTGTTAATCGTTTTTGTTGTGTGGAAGATTGTAATCACCGAAAAGGTTGTTAATCGATTTATGAAACAGGATGAATATTATCGTGGGTTGAATCGGAGAACGTTTACTATAATAAACATAATAATAATAATAACTATAATGATAATAATAATGATAATTAAAGAATGAAAAACCGACATTTTCGCGCCGCTATCGATAAAACTGGACATCGAAAAAGGCGGACTTGTAATTTGTTGGCAATTATATCGAATGGCCACGGACGATGTGGCGATGGGTGCGGATTCCGATGATTTATAATTTAATTTCTATTCGGGTTCAAAGCTCGAGGCTAGTTTGTAAATATGCTTCCGTATTGTAGATTGTGCTAGTACGGAAATAGTGTGTATATGTAACGATATCGTCTGTATTAAAGCCGGTATTTTCGAGATATTCGTTTCGCATATCTTATAGCGACTATAATTCGAACGACGCGGAACGCTAATAATTTACTTACGATGCGATTAAAGCATAAACCCAGTCAGATAGGAAAGGTTTGTTTCGCAGCTATTAAAAAATATATATATACGAACCAAGTTTTAACATTATAAGTTCGTAATCGAATTTTAAATACTTTGTCTCGAACTAATATTGAGTTATACTTTTTAATTTCCTATTAATTACAATCCCCGTAGGATGTAGGTGTGATTTCACAATATTGACCCGCCGCTGTTTTACGATATTTAGCGATGACTTTGTATAACGCAATATAATATTGTATTAATGACCTCAGTCCCCGAGGCTAGCTTTGTAACTGACCTCAGTTTTTCATCGAATCTTCTTTTCGATCTGAAGTCTCTTCGTTATTTATTATTCGTTTTTTTTTCCCATTATTTCTCTTTTCCGACGGTTTAAGTACTCTCATTACGACGCTATATTTTAATGTCCTCTTTAATATTGAATTTAGTCTAGGATTATTTTCAAGATTATCTCGCTTATATTACTTCGATTATTAATATTCTGTTCTTTTTTCAGCCCAGGAAAGTGTCGTGTGTAACTACTAAGTTTATTACGACACTGAATATTCACTTTTTTCCTTTTTTTTTATATTAGGTTTTTTTTCCATTATTTCTCTTTTCCAAGGTTTAAGTACTCTTATTACAACGCTATATTTTAATGTCCTCTTTAATATTGAATTTAATCTAGGATTATTTTCAAGATTATCTCGCTTATATTACTTCGATTATTAATATTCTGTTCTTTTTTCAGCCCAGGAAAGTGTCGTGTGTAACTACTAAGTTTATTACGACACTGAATATTCACTTTTTTCCTTTTTTTTTAAAAAATATATTTAATGAAATCGGAGTAAAAATGGTATAATTTAGAAAACAGAGAAAGGATTGTTCCAAAGGAAATCTGATATTGCGCGTATGTGTATGGACGGATATGGGATGGATGAGCTAATAGGGCACAACAAAATGCAGAATACAAGATACAGGATAAATAAACAGAAATATAGGAGATAAAACGTTAAAGTAAATAAAATTTAGAAGTTCGTGTTTTAATTAACGCAGTGTTCGACAGATCGGAGAAAATTATCGGAATAATATATCAACTGTCCATTACTCTGTATAATATGTTTTAATGACTGTCTCTAATAATGATTATTTCCTACAGCTCAATCCTAGGATACGTGTCAAATTTGAAAATTTCTCAATTTCAGAACAAGCGACGAGAGAATCGGTTAAAGAAAACACTTTTACTATGGAAAGCTCGGCTAGATCCAACCGTAATAAGAGGGGGCACGTACAAATTATTAAGTTACACATAGATTCGGAAATGATTCCGGTTAAAATACTAATATTCTATAAGAAACTAGACGGGAAATAATGCTTTAAAGAGAGTTCCTAATTAATCAGGGCGGACCGATGATTAAAATATACTTAATAGCGAAACGTTAAATACTTTAAATAAACGGTCTATGGAGGGTCAGGAGTCAGCAGTAAGAAAAATGCCAAAAAAAAGTTCTTCAATCTATTGTTGAATACAGCTATCTCGAAGTTCCTTCTACTTTTCCCTGTCGGTCGCTCTCCTTGCCTAATCTGCCCGAACTTTATTTATACTATCAAACCAACGTGTCAGTGGTCTGACTATTCTACAGGTTCCGTCTCATATTTCCACTTTATTTACAAGGAGTTCCGACTGTCTTGTCAGCTGACCAGCCCATCTCCATATTGATTATGCTTAGTATTATATCCGTTATTCTTGTTGCTTCTCTAATTCATTTATTTTCTCTTTTGTCTTTCAGGGTTATTTCAATCATTTTCTTTTTAATTCTCCTTTGTGCTATTCTTAGTCATTCCTCCAGTGCTCCTGTTATATTCTACGTTTCACCGTCATAGGTCATTACTGGAAGGACGCATTAAACGTTTTTCTTTTCAGACTGATCGGAATCTCCCTATTTTGTAATATTTTTTTTTTTGGTTTCCCACATTATAGGGCGGTCATTGTTCTCGTTATTTCATCTTCCATTCTATTATCACCTTTTATAATCTGTCCGAAGTAATTGAACGATGTTGCTTCCTGAATTTTCATCTGATCTAATATTACTGATGAGCGTGAATTTGTTTCGCAGCAAAACTGTTTTGCCTGTGTTGATTTTTAGTCCTATTTCCTTGATTTTTATATTAATTTCTTTTGTCATTTCATTTAGTTTTTTTTACATCTTCACTACGTCTGCATATCTAAGATGGTTGAGATATGTTCGTCCAACTTTTAAACCGTTACTATCCCAGTTTAATTTCTCAGATACTGATTGTAAGGCCGCAATGAACAGTTTTAATGTTTCACTTCTCGTAATGGTTGTGTTCGTCGTTGTTCATTTCGCGTTGTATAGTTATCGGCGTTACCTCGTCATTTCATTAATTTATTTACTCACAGATATGAAGCCCTGCGAGTTCTGCTTTATCTCCCGCTTCATCGTTATCTTTAGCAGCTAGCAATGATAACGAATGGAAAATAGCACCGTCTAAAAAAAGAGCAACACCGAATATCTTTGTAGTAACTCCGGAATCTTCGTCACCTCCGCCTAAGCGCAACTTACTCGAGTTTTTATTCCCACATAACGTCGAAAATACTGCTGTAAATAATGATACAAATGATGCGCATAATTATACTGGGGAAAAAACAACATCCCATAACTCTTTAAATACAAATATCGCAACTAGGTTACATAGTAATTGAAAAATCTCTAATATTATTAAAAATAATTTAAATATTATTATAGACAATGTAATAAAAAAAGGATAGATCGAATCTTGAAAATAGCTACAGACGAAAAATTAATTTCTGATCATCAATTTGGTTACTCAATGGTACGCCAAATACACGGAATTACAGATCGGATATCTGCTGCCTTTGAGAAACGGCAGTACTGTATTGGGCTATTCCTAGACATGAAAAAGGCTTTTGATCGTGTATGGTATCTCGGACTTTTATTTAAACTGAAAAGTATTATGCCTAGCGATCTCTACTGCTTGCTACGTTCATATTTATTAAATAGCTAATTCCAAGTCGAGATAAACTCTGTCTTCTCCAAAAAATATAGAGCTTCGGTTCTTCAAGGAAGTATACTTGGGCCTCTACTCTATTTACTGTATACAGCGCACATTCCAGTACTAACTACATCCGTGCTGGCGACCTACGCTGATGATATATGTATTCTAACGACACATAATTATTGTTCACGTGCATCTGCTCTTATGCAAGTACATGTAGATAAAATATATGTATGGACTGTGGGGAATTAAAATCAACATGAAAATGAATCAGGTAACGTTTTCACTGAACAAGAAGCCTTGCTCACCAGTTAAAATCAATAACATTCCTCTTACTCATTGCGACACTATCAAATACTTAGGCCTGTATTTGGACCGTCGTCTTACATGGAGTATTCACATTCAGTATGTAAGTCAACAAGTATGTTCCAGAATGAAATTGCTACGCAGCATAATTGGCAGAAAGTCTTCTGTGAAGCTATCCCGCAAGCGTCTGGTGTACTTGTTAGTAATAGCTCCAATATGGAAGTACGCGCTGAAATTTACGGTCCATCTGCAAGAAGTAATTATACAACCTATTCAGCAGCTGCAATCCAAGATTCTTCGCCAGATGGTCGACGCTCCGTTCTTCGTATCAAATTGTATCATTCACGATGATCTCTACATTGAATATGTACACGATTACCACGTCAGACGATATAAAAATTTTTTAAGCAGCTGCGTACCAGCTCCAATCGCAATATTTCGAGTATGCAACAGCCATCGCTACCTGGTAATATGATAAGAAGGGACCAGAGACTTTCTTGGGATTGGATAACCTTACGATATAACGGGAGGCCCAGCGATCCATTGAAATAATTATTTTATTAGTCTTTGATTTTTCTCTACAACCACGGCGCATATATTTTCTTTGTCCTTTCTTTCTCTCTCTTTCTATAGATCATTCATGTTTATCTCACAGTAAAACCAGAAATCAATATATTTTTACTCTGAAAGCTATAAAACGACACTACTTAGAAATTTGTCTAAAATGATGGGAAGAAGATATTACTGGGCGACACACTCACAGCTTAATCCCCAATATATTACATAGACACAAAATCGAAATTGCTCCTGATTTCTACACTACTCAATTGTTAACGGGACAGTGGAAATTTGGGTCTTATCTATTTCTTCTACATTTAAGAAAGGATGACAAGTGTGAATGTAGCGCAATATAAACTGCAAACCATGTGTACTGTTTGTACGCCCTATTACGGACCATTTCTGATTTTACGATAAAAATAATTTTAACTTGCAAGACGAATACACTGACTGACAATTTCAATTATTTGCTTTTAATGTACTGCGCCAGAAATTCCAGGGTTACTAAAGTTCTTTACTAGTACTTTACGAAACAGTGATAAAACTTTTTAGTAATACGTATAGTGATATATTTCTGCACGCATACACGTATGTATGTGAGTTTGTGTGAAGTTTCTATGCACATAATGCTTAAGTTGATATATGTGTCATTATGGATAATTCCCACATTTATGCATCTGATACACCTAAGTTATAGTTTAAATATTACCTCGTATAAGAAGTTATAATTGCATATATTTATACTTTCGATGATAGGGAGTGAAACTGGCGCACAACATGCGTAAATGTGAGCGTAAAAGTGATTACTATATTATTATATACTATAGTGTAGGGTAAATGGGAGCAGTACACTGATTAAGCTTAAACTGGCGATGCAGTGTATTGTACCTCTGTAAATATAATAAGCTGTAAAACATTAATTTTAATAATAATGTATTAATAATATAAAAAAAAAAAATTAAGACTTTCGGATTAACTTGGTTAAAGTTAATTGCAAGCTGAAGTAAATGGAACAGCTGATTAAAAGTGAACGTAGGGAAAACAAAATTAATGGTTATAAAAAGGAAAAATAATTTAAAAATAAAATGTACAGCAGCTAAGGTTAGAGGCACGATAGGAAAAGAGGATTAGATTGAGGAATAGAGACCGGAACGGAGGAGGAAGGAAATTAGATTCGACAATGAAACATGCTCATCTTTTGAAGAGGAGATGAAAAGACGCTGGAAGCGATATGAACGACAATCAACTAGAATAGGGGAAATGGAGCGGATAATTTACAACCGGAACACACTGGATCCAAAGTTTAATTAATAACATACGCCTGAATGCGTATGGTCCAAGCGCAATGTGGTGTTGACTAAATCATCCCTGCGAAGTTATTTAAGTATCGATCGAATGTTTGATTTGCTGCAGTTTGTTGATTATTGATGTAAGCTGCCACTTTTGTCATAATGCAAGAAGCCCATTTATGATGTATTTCTTAACGTCAGGCGCCGGAACCATTCGGAACCGACAAGAACGTAGCAGCTTCCCTGGTCCCTTTATCAGCCAGTTCGTTCCCACGAACCCCAGCATGAGCTGAGATCCAGACGGGGGTTTTATAATTGGTATTATCTTTAGTTTCTGCATATGATATCATACGTTTTATACAGTCTGAACGTAAAAAACTCTATTTAGAGAATATACAGCAGACATCCCTCGTTCGGTACTATCATTTACAACAGTCTCTTTCTAAATTTCCACTGTTCTAGACACTTTTAAGAACATTAAGCGTAATGTAATTGTACTTATCAGTAGATTGCGATTCGGGCATTACTTGTTACCCAACCGTCTATTTCTTATACAACTTAGAGCCTTATTACCCCCTCCATGCGGGGCGTGCAATTTACAAAACAAGATCACGTGTTTTTCGAATGGCCTTCTTTTTTGATAATATTACGTTCTGAACTATTTAACAGTCCTTCATACGATGTATTGTCCTTTTTTCATTTGGAGAATTTACATCTGTTTTCTAGGAAAGTTTTCCTATTTTTTAGAAATACGAGTTAGTTCGCACGTACAATATCACGTTGGGTAAGCTCTAAAGGCATTCCTATTAAAAATTTAAAAAATTAAATTAAGTCGTCTTATTCCAACGATGTAAAAATTATAACGGTATTTGAGCGAATGAACTTTATTAAAATGTAGTGTAGCAATCGTATATTGAGTATTGCACAACGGTTTTGGTAGGTCGGACATAAATTGTTAAATTTATAGGAATGAATTACACAGAAGAAGAAGAAGAAGAAGAAGGCGATTGAAAATAATTTCGTAATAAAAACAAAAATGGATTAATGTGTACGGAACATATTTCGAAAATGTCAGATACGTTACGACCGAAAATTTCGTATTTATAAAGAATAATTTTTATACTGAAAAATTAATAAAAAGGAATTAGAAGAAAAGGTGGAAAAATTCAATTCCCCGGAATTATAAATAACAAGGCCGTGTAGAAAATAAGAATTTTATCTACAGAACCACAAAAAAATTCGCACTACGAATATTATACGATGAATTACCAGCTGAAATTTCAGCGATAAAAAATGTTCGGACCTGTCAGAGAACGAAAGAATAACAATGTCGTAAAAGAAAGAGAAAAGATAATAAAATATACTTGCCCGAGTTCCATGAGTCTAAAAATAAAAATAAATATTTTACCTATACACGCAATCCGTATACGGACTTGCACTCTGGGGATATCGAGTGACGAAGAAAAAAAAAGGTTATTGAACAAAAGAAACAATTTAAATATTTAGGGCTAATAGTATCGGAGGATTTATATTGTGACCAGAAAATCATTTCATGTATTGAATTTGCGAAGCTTTAGGAAGAAACAAGGTGTATTAAGGCAAAAATCAGCTCTTTCTGCTTCTACTCCCTCTACTGATCACGAACATTGGTTTGACGACTCCGTATTTCCCTTCATCAAACCAAGCCTTTCCATTTCACATCTGCTTCCCCTCCAAACATGTTGGATATGCCTATCTCGATTGGAGAGCTCACACATATATTAGAAAATAAAAGGGATACTGCCCCAGGCCCTGATTTAATATCATATAAAATGCTCCAAGCTTTGTCAACCCGTTCTTTGAATGCTTCCCCATTCATCACATCTCATCTCCTATGCGGACGATCTGGTCCTCTTTCAACATAGCAATAATCTTGACCTTATTACGCAATGTTTAACACATGATATCATAACTTTAAGTAACCGTTTCCAATTTTCCGATCTTTCCATTAATCCCAGCAAATCTGCAGCTATCGTGTTTTCCCTCAATCGGCTATCCTCCACAATATATTCCGTTTTATAATGACCGCATCGCAATAGTAACGCAATTCACCTACTTAGGACTGATTTTAGATCCAAAACTTACTTGGAAACCGCATATAGACTTCCTTAATTCGGTCACTCTACAATCCTCTAATATCCTAAGATCCCTCTCCTCAACTGTCTGGGCTGGAGATCCCGTTTCTCTCCGCATTCTATATATTTCCTTAATTCGTTCCAAAATTTCCTGTATGGTAATGCCTCCCAACACCTCTTAACCAAATTGGATAAAATACAAAACTTCTGTATGCGCTTAATTTTAGGCTATGTTCTACTCCTATTTCCTTTCTTTCCTCCGAGTCTCATATTGTTCCTCTCTCCCTCCGACGTAAAAATTTAGCCTTCCGATTTATCTCGAAATCTCTCAATAAACAATTAATTCCTTCACTTCAAATTTTTTAAACATTTTCAGAAAATGGCGTTTCACTCGCTCCCGTATTCCACTACTCTCCACTGCAGCTTATAAATACCGGACGTACAGGTATCTTATCCTTCCATCTTGTCCCACAATTTACTTTATTAATTCATATCATGTCAATCTTTTCAACATCTCCATTGACACCTCCTCCTTCTCCTCCATCATGTCTTCCCATCCTGATCTTAATGCTTTCATACAAAATTACTGGCCTAATCATGTACATATATTTTCAGATGGATCCAAATTTCTCGGTCGGTCCGTTACGGGAGCATTCTATATACCGCAATATAATATCTCCAAATCATTCATTTTTCCTCAGTTCAATTCAATTTTCACTGCCGAGGGCCTAAGCATCCTTAAAACTCTGCAATTCATATCACGTTTAGACCACCATTCCTCCTCCCTATACTTAATCTTATACGACTCCCTAAGTTTTCTCCTCGCATTGAAGCATTCCTCCTTTCAACCTAATTCCAATTATCTTCCCTTGGCAGTGCGACAATTGACTTATTTACTATTCAGCCGCGGCATCTTAATATTATACGTCTGGATTCCCGGTCATTCCGGAAAATTCATGGCAATGAGGTTGCCGACACTCTGGCCAAGGAAGTCATTTTCTTCGGCTCTCTGGTGCCGGTAATTTCCACCACAGACCTGATATCTCTTGCCAACATGGATATATCCTACGAGTGATCATCGTGGCTAGTTAGTTCTTCCACCCCTAGATATTATCTGGCCACAATCTCCTACTCCCGGGTACTTTAATTTATCCAAACATATACCTCAACTTCCGAAAATTTATCACAACCATCACCCGTTTACGTTCTGGACACAATCGTTTTCCGGCTCACATGTTTCGTATTGGGATTTTGTAGTCTAATAACGTTCCGAAGTGTGTGCCGTCATGCAATAACGTTCGTTTGTCGCAGTACCGTGATTTGTGGTGTAGAGTTTAAGAGTCTTCGTACATCTAGCTTTTTATATGAAAAGTTTTTCGACCATTATTATATCATTATTGAATTAACGAAACTATAATGTCTTAGAAGAGAACAGTCTTATTTAAATAGTACGATACGCGTATAAAACATGTTTAGAATATTCTTAATGTTAGGCATCTGATGATACGTAAACATTTATCTTAAAACTAGTAGTGTTGTATCAGAGCAAACTGTAATAAAATCTAATATAAATATTCGATTAACAGGGAAAATAAAAGAAAAAACTTAAAAAAAAAAACAACAAAACGATTAGGATAATGCAGCAGAAAGTAGTTAGATACCACACACACAAGCGCACACCTACATATTATCCTATATATATATATATATATGTGTAAGTGCATTAACATATACGACTAACTGCATAAATAAAAATAATGGAAATAAACTATGAATATTATAAAAATAATCTACGCTTAATTCTACAATGTTTGTACCTAGAATAACGCACGGTTAGACTTAGGCACGTCTTAGTCACTCGTAAAATCGATTTATTCCGATGCGTTTGGTATCGTAAATTTTCTTTTGGGGATAATTTATTTATATTATCAATTATATTACTAACGTTATTATTAAATGTTAAACGAGAATCCGGAATAAATTATATATATATATATATAAAAAAAAGTTAAAATCGTTAAACATTTATTTTTTTTTAAATTACAAAACTTTTCGACTATTAAGTCATTATCGAGTGAACGTAAAAAAGTAAAATATAAAAATATATACAATTTATAAAAATATAAAAGAAAAAAAATAACCCAAAGGTTATGACCGTTCGTAAAATTTACTTGTCCAATACGTTGGCCTATCGATAAAATTATTTACGGGAACGATAAAATTTTTTCGAAATACGGAATATAACCTTACCGAGAAAAACCACGAATCTAGAAATTAGAGCGATACCTTCGGGCTAATAGAAATGTGGACTTTGGTTTACAATTAGGTTAACGACGGGAGAACTGAATGATACTTATAATGGTAGTTGGTATCTAGAGTAGCGTGGAATGTACAACAATATATAGTAGTAAAATAGACGTTTAATATTCCGAACTGGTATAACATTGGAAGCTAATTAACCAGTGCCGGCAGCTAATTATTATTGGATTTTATATATATATATATATATATATATATATATATATATATATATATAAATAAAAACTATTACTACCTAATAAATAATCTGATAATGACGAGTATGCCTTATTTTTAAGCACATCTGTATTATGAATTTACACGTAATTTATTGTTATATTATTATTATTATTATTATTATTATTATTATTATTGGGTTATTTATTAATAATCGTGCCATTATGTTATTGCTCTCGGGTAAATGGTAATGATCATTTAACAGCAGTTTACGAAGCTGCGTTAACGTGTACGCTATGTGCACATTGACTGACCGATATCATGTCGTTTCGCCATTGCGTAATTGCCGCACGGTGTTCATTTATCTGAAGTTAGATAAAAATTAATTGAACAGAGAAAATAATAGACAGCTTATTTAGAATATGAAAACTGTTAACATAGTTTACTGCTTGAATGATAGCTCATGATTGATTGGAAACGAACTTTGTAACTTGGTCGTATAAATATTTCGCGCTTATATTAAGATGGGTATAACACACGCACACATACATATATAATATATATAATATATATATATATATATATATATATATATGTATTTATATATATGTATACGTATATTTAAACATATATATTGAATAGTAATTAATGGCTGCAATTAGTAATCAATATGAACGGCTTACTGAAAACAACAAATAACTGATTGCTACGACGCTTAAATTACTTTTCTATGAAAATATATTCACACATGCAACGCTGAAATGCGTGTTCATCGTATACACATACATATATACATATCCGTGGCTTTTTTTTATGTAAGCATATATTATTTTCTCATGTGTCACGCGGGGTTAAGTATAAGAAACGCCTTATTTGTTACAATAATTGGCCTGAATTGTTCGTCTCGATAAAACATTAATTATGGAATTTAAACGATAATTATTAAATAATGTTATCGCTTCGAATGTAATCTCGACAACGTTTATATATGATAATCGATGGTTTATTCTTCTCGATAAAGCTGGGCTTTCATCAGTTCAACTCATTATGCTCACACGATTTTAGTGACTAAGATTTCAAATTAAAATTAATATTATTATGATAATAATTATTATTGATATTATTAAATCGAGTATTTCGTTTCATTTATGTTTCGAAAAAATTTTAAAATCTTTTTCAGAAAATTTAATATTTATCATAATTAATCTCTCCCTAAAAAAAAGAAAGAGAGAGGAAATATGACAGACACTGACTTTAAAAAATATATATATATATATATTTAAATATAATATTTGGACAAAAACTAATCATGTAAAAAGTAAGTTTTAGCTGTAACTTCAGTTTTTCGGTAATAGTCTATCATCATCATTTTCCATTTCCTATTCCGGAGGTTAGATCGACACCTGGGATTTCTACATTTGACTTTGTCTATCTTCTTTTATAATTTCTGCAACTGACTTTATTCCCGTTATTCCACGTGTATATTCTACGCGTCTCTTTCCTCGTGGTGTTTTCCTACGAATTTTCATTCTTTGACTCGCCATCGTATAAATTACAGTGGTGGTTTTACGCTGCCTTCCACCGAATTTTCTGCTAGGGTGTACTAACCCTTAGCCCTTGGATAAATAACCTATCTACAGGGCAGCGAGTTTTGTTTCCTGTCGCAATTGTCTCCCTTAGTCTTTGGGTAAAAACCGCAGCTGGTTCTTACTGAGGAGACGACGATTTAAGAGGGAGACAGTTATAGGATTTTTGTAGATTTTTAGTAGACAGGTTCTCAAGCTGTTCATCTGCATTTTCGTGTCTCCTTGCGCTATCCCTACTGGAATCGTCTGCTAGAGTCTTTCCGTCAGTCAATTGTTTATTCGACTGACGGTCTTATTCGCAGTTAACCTACATACGCTTTGTTTTGGTTACAGCTCCGGATTCCGAAAGGTAAAAAAAGTACCTTCAGAGGGAACAGTGTATATTCGACTTCATTGAAATATCCCGATGGAAAACTAGAATGAAGTCTACAGCGTTTAAATATTTTATAAGTAATTTTCAAAGATTTACAACTTGTTATTGTTATACACATATGCGTCTTCTTTTTTTTTATACATTTAAAAAGTGTTCCACCTCATAGGTATTTGCATCGGTGATTTAGAAAAACACAATAATATCTTTGGCCAGTGATGCACTGTTGAGGCATGTATGTGTACGTATGTGAGTGCGTGTGTATATGCGTGCGCATATGTGCTTATTCGATTGTTAGATACATGTAGTCGTGTAAAGATTATATGTATGTGTAAATAATTGTACGAACGAGAGAGTGTACAAAGTCTGCATTAGTCAGTTGGAATGTACCTATTTATCTTAATTTATCTTTTATTTTTTTTTTAACATTCGTTATGGACAGCGGTCCCTGATTTAGCCTAACTGGCTGTCTATGTAGTGCAGTTGTCATATAAAGTATTTACGTATTCTGAAAAAAGCAAATAAATTCGTTAATAAAAAAAATCGTGATGATAATAACAACGCTTCTTTTTAGGGGACGAATTGTGTAATGTATCTTTAAAAAAAGAATATATATATATATATATATATATATATATATATATATATATATGTATATATATGTATATATATATTTATTTATTTATTTATATATATATATATATGGAGTAGATCGCGATAATCAATTAACCGGCTTATATTAATATGGGAAATTCGTCATAAAACTAAATAGATACGTCTATATCTTCAGAATAAACCGCGGAAAATCTTTTTATATCTTAATTCTTCTTCTTCTCCACAAACCGAAGGTTGGAACACGACAGCGTGATCTTTTCGTGCTCTGGCTAGTTCTTTAATTTCCGCATACGGCCTTCTTCCCTTGATTTCATCCATGAACCTCCTTCGAGGTCTTCCTCTTTGGATGTTACCTATTGTTAGTAAATAATTAAAAAATAATAATCATTCAGTCACAGTGTCGTAAAAATGTGTATTTTCACAATGAGGAACACATTTGGTATTTTATCCAGCGTTACCTATACGCAAAATATTAATTTATTTTCACTTCCCTTTAGTCATTTCATATACACCGAATTATATAATTGATTTTTATTTATATATATTCTTCTTAATGGCGATGCCTTTACAGCTTACCCAACGTGATATTTACGAACTGATTCATATTATGTCTGTAATAATTTCATTGTCGAGGATTATCCCGGTACGCGTAAGAAAGACACAAATATACCCAAGCATTTCAGATGGTTAAGTTTTAACGTAACGAATAAGGTTAGATCGAAAAACGGTCGACTACACTTTAACCTACGATCATCGGGATTGTTGTCAAATGAATTGATCGTAAAAATACGTTTGCCGGAGTCTCTAAGTCACTTATCTTAACAACATGTTTGATCTCTTCTTTTAAATGTGACGTATTCAGGAACAGATGAAGAGTGCGGACACGTACAAAGGTGATGAGACGACCAGTCTTACAGGCTTACTTATGTGTACATAACGCACAATATTAATTATTTTATATACTAAAAATTTGTTTTCCAGCGATAAAACGAAGTATCTGCCAAAGAATAAATTTAATTCTTTATCTATAATTGTCTACTTTTTCGAAGAATATTCTACCGCCGCTGCGTTAATTTGCATTCTAAATGAATGCTTATCGACATCTTTTTCTTGGACTGATTATCGCCCGTTAATTTTTTAACAATTTTTGCGTAAATTTTCGCAACGAGATTAAGCGAAGCAACGGATACAGGCACTTCCTTCAGGCCAGAGATGCGCTAGGTAGGTGTCGGAATATCGATTTAGGATTTTCACTTGGTATTGTACGAATCTCGAGGTAGGATTTTAGAAGAATATAGTAAGGATGCTGTGGCTATTTCTTTCAGTTTATGTAACAGAACACGATGTGGCTTGCTCGACATCTAAAAACGCATCTGTGCATACTTGCTTAATTTTAAAACTCTTTCAGTACGCGCAAAGTCTATTTTTTATCCAAAAATATGTTCCAATTCTAAAATAGGATTCAACCGGTTTAATAACATTTTTTTAAAGGAATTTTAAAAGGATCGGAGGTGAGAAAATAGATCTATAATATGAAACATAAATGCCTTACTTGGAGCTTCGGTACTGCCATTATTTGTGTCAATCAGGGAATTATTTAAGTCCGAATGTTCGAAATTATTTTTCCAAAAAGAACAACAACAAAAACATACTATAACGAGTTACTTCTTTCATCATGAGGAATAAATTGAGCAAAATTTATAACAACAATCCGACGAGCTAACGTTTTCGAGGTGTTACTATAACAGCCAGTACGAATTTATGAGAATTCGGGTAGAGCTGAAAATGAAAAAATTGGCGAATGAAATCCGAGAAATTATGCAAATTAAGTTACGTAGGTAGCCATCTTGTGGGAAAATTGAATCACTCCCAAATAGGCAACGAGGAATAAATAGCTGTATATTCGCACGTAACAGTTTGCCATATACGTGCAATATTACGAGATTGGTCACACTGACGAAAAGGAACAATTCTGCAGCCCTGTGTTCGGCTAAACGCTCGTGCGATTATTTTATTTCTACAGACTAGAGGAAATAGTAATAACGACAATAATAATAACACACGTACTCTCATAGGTTCCTCTAATTCCTCTAATTACTTATTTCGATCTATTGCCGGATATGTAAGCTTTCTTCCAATTCCTCCATGCAATAGCCTCGTTCATCGACTTGATATTTTACGTATGTCGTTCTTTTGACATCTAGCGCAGGGCTTCTAGCTATATATCCTACCCAACTCGTATTTTTACATCTTATGTCAGTTTTTTTTAATCTTATTTCAGCGGTTTAGAGATGTGTAATTTATCGATATTTTTTTCGTTAATTAAACGTTGGATTTATTTTAATTATCTTTACATCTGTTTAGATTAATAATGTAATTCAATCGGAGGAATATTACGCGCATGCGAACGAGTTGTAATATTCGCATTATTAGTAGCCGGTTTGTCAGTTAACACCAAGAGGTATGTTTATCTTTTTTTATTTTTTTTGGTCAAATGAAGAAATAAATATACACGATGATGTACAGAAGAAATATTTCTTCGGATTAAAAACCGGATATTTACTAAAGTCAACGGCGGCACGACTATTAAACACAACGATCTGTTGTTAGTCCTACCGTATCGTTATTGTCTGAATTACGACTAGAATTAAAGTTGACGGTATTAATTTCAAGCCCCGGAGGACTGTTTCTATTTTCTATTATAAATAATCGACACAGCGAGAGGATATTCCACAAATACGTCTTGTTTTCTCTTATTTATTTCTATTTTCGTAATGCTCGAGATAGAAAATCAATTCGCAGAACAGCTTCCTCATCGGTATTATTACTAATGAGGGACTAATTACGTTGCGACACTTTTAAGTTCTTCGCTTCCTCCGATTTAGGCGAATGTTTTAACTTACCGGTTCTCGTTATTACATCTCGTAAATACGTCGTTCACATAACGGATGTTGAATTTTTAAACGCGCGATTACCTTATTCGAAATTGTTAACAAACGACTTTTCGAGGAGTAGCAGTTTTTTCTTTTTTTACTTTTAACAAGCGTTTACTTACTTTGAAAACATATATAAAGGTAAATGGATCACAAATTCAATCTTTGTTAAGATTAATTCGAACAAAGTGGAATGGAATGAAGTGATTTTTTTAAAAAAATTGCTAAAAGCTTTTCATCTATTAATAATCCATTATCTATAAAAAAAACTAAAATATTAAAATATGTACAATTTACAAAAAATAAGTCCAAAAAAAAAATATAAAATAAAAATAAAGCCTAAATACTCCATTAAAATGTGTACGATATTACGAAAAATAGGTGGAAAAACTCAACATTACACATTACTATAAGACCTAAACAATTGACAATAATTTCAGATTTAGCTAACAACTTCAATTTCAAGAAACATATTGGAACGGTAAAGAAACATTTGACAAAACATGACGCGAATATTATGCAAAATAATTAAATTTCCAATACTGTATATTAAATTAAGTACCTAAGCAACAGAAAATTCTACGTTATGAGCAACTATGAAAAATATCTTCTACGAAAGATCAAACTATAATATATACACCGTAAGGGAGCATTATTAAATAATCTTCCCAGCATACCCTTTTGTCGAAACTGCATTATATACGCCGACGATCTAGCATTATACTGTTGTTAGCGTTAATCGAGTGCAAAAAGCGGTAAATACTTTAAATATTACGAAAGATGGAAATTGCGACTAAATGCTTATAAACCCGAAGCGATTATTTTTGCACTAGACGACGATCGGTGCCTGAAATGAATCTTAATTCTTAACTAATCCCAAGGTCGAAATAAGTTCGTTATTTTAGTTCTTGACGAATACGCAATATTTAATCGAAAATCGAGCCTTGCCGGATTAATTAAAAAAATGTTTCGTAAATTCGTTTAAAAAAAATCAATTGAAAATTAGTTAAATCACTAATATTTATTTTCTTAAGGAAAACACAAAGCTTTTCGGCATTTACGCCATTATCAAGTGAAAAATTTAAAAAATCATAATTTTAAAAATATGAATTAAATATAATTACTTAAAAATATATGATGGTAATTGTGAAAATATGATCCAAAAACGATGTCTGCTTCTGTCGGTCTATTTTTTTGATTTGTTGAAATTTAATATCGATATATTTGTTTATTAATTTAGTTTGTTTATATTAATTTTTTCTTCAATATTATTTTCCTGATTCTGTAAAAGTTGTATACTGTTGGAATTTTAAATTTTTCATTTACTATTGCGATGTATGATGTCCAAACGTAAAATATAAAATATAAAAATATACAACCACAAAATTTTTTTAAAAAACACAATTTAACAAATAAAATGAAAATAAATATTAAAAATCTGATAATCTAACAAATATATTGATATTAAATTTCAACAAATCGAAAAAATAGACCGACAGAAGCAGACATCATTTTTGGATCATATTTTCACGATTACCATCACATATTTTTAAGTAATTATATTTAATTCATATTTTTAAAATTATGATGTTTTAAAATATTTCACTTGATAATGGCGTAAATGCCGAAAAGCTTTGTGTTTTCCTTAAGAAAATAAATATTAGTGATTTAACTAATTTTCAATTGATTTTTTATAAAAAATCACTACATTCCACATTATATAAAAAATTAAAATTCGTTTAAGATTAACTTCTGCTTCTCCCGCATGGTCTCTGCTAATAGTACGTATAAAAAAAAGCCTCAGATAGTATGCAAAATTATTGTTCGTAGAATTATATTAAATGCGATACAACGTTTTCAGGTAAACGAGGCTTTATCGATTAATTTAACGACGAAATTTCCAAAAACTTCGATAATTGTTCTATCCATCCCGATAAATTAATATCAGTTATCGATAATTATGATATATGATCTCTAGAATGAATCGTAGATTTTTATAAAAAATTATTTTCTTATTTCGACTAAACTTACTAATATTTTATTAGGCGATTTATTAATAAGTATCGATTATATATTTTAATTATCCGATTTACGGGTTAATTTAATTTTTATCGTTTTTTTTTTCGTTCATTTCAGTAGATTTTTATTTTGCCGTTTATTCCTTTTTTTTATCGGATTTATATTAAATATGAAAAATTTAATTCGTTATTAAGTTAAAATAACTATTTGCCAAAAGTTGGCCGAGAATTTTGTGAATTAATAAAATAAAAGCTTTTTCTTCTTCTTCTAAAAGTGAAAACCCGGTTAATTTATTATAAAATAATCTGATAGTGAATATCGCAGGTAAAATGAAATTTATACGCAATTACTGTAAATAGTTGGAAAATAAAAACTTTATAAAAATTAACTAAATTTACAGATATACTTGTTAAAACCAAATTCTTCGCCGAAATTTATCGTCTAATTTATTTTTAGTTTTTTTCATTATTTTTTCTAGTTTTTTTTTTTTTTATAAAATGATTTTTCAGTTAATATTATTGATTTAATTCTTTACGAAAAATAACGGCGTTGTAGTCTATTTATAAAAATTTATCGATTATAACTATTTTTTTGTCGTTTATTTCGTTAAGATTGGTCGGTAGCTAATTTAGAACGGTCGTCGCAATTCCATTTTTTTTTTTTTCATATTTCTGAATTGGCATTAGCGATTTCACCCAGGGCTGATGAAACGTCTTATTAAATATTTATGTTACAGCTGATAATCGAATACGATCGTGTATAATTGTGAGCTGAGCAGGCATCTGAGATTAGTTGGGAGAGAGATTCCTGACAGGAATTTCGATTGATACATTCTCTGATAACTGTAGCTGAAAAATAAGTTGTTTTCGTCGGCCATCTGGTCTCGTATCGCAAGGAATGGCGAAGGGTCTAATTTGTGTGTAAATAGAACGTATGGAATGTTGTTGACGTTAAACCTTAGGCGACATATAATACGAATAATCATGTTTTCTATGTTGCTAGAAATATTAAAGAACCAAAGAATTATTGGAATTGAAGGTTGAATATTCCTAAATTGTTTGGCTGAATAACAATACTTCCAAGCTCGGTTCCAAAATTCCTTGTACGAAAACTTAATCTCCCATAAAATGTCCGTAACCGGTCTACCGAAGTAGAATGAGCCGCTCTCGTTGGCGCTTCTAGCAAAATTGTCTACGGTATCATTCCATAGCAATCCGAACAAGCCAACGGGCTTCGGAGTAATATCGTAAAGAATTCTTCGGGGACATATCCATTTTCTCGATGTTGCTTGAATATCGCGTTCTATATGCTTCTGATATATTTCGGTCTGTGATTATTCGTCAGGTCAAATGTTCGTTACGTTTGAAATTACTACCTACTTATACCTTCTTAATTTTCTCAACAATCGTTTACGTTTCCATTCAATACCTTTTCGTTACTAATTATCTCTGCCGGTCTTAATATTTTCGGCATTTTCCATCAGCATTTCATTTTTTTCCCCTTTTTTATCTATCATCCGGCCTTCCGAACGAATGGAGCAGATGACGACGAATTATATGTAAATGTTCGACCTTGGAATATACTCATCAGTCGACGTCCAGATGAAATAGTCATCAGCAGGCACCGACTGGGCCATACTCAACTAACGTATACCTCTTGCAGAATTTTCTAAATCTTTATATTACAATTTTCTAAGATTTTTCATATCTTTTTTTTTTTTTATTGCTTAATCGTTCTAGAATTAAATTCGCGATCGTGAAAGGATTAAGTGACACCGATCGTACTATTTCTTCGTCTCAGTTCTTCTTCTGCAGTACCTTATTCGCGATTTTCCTTCTTCCAAGGAATAGCACCGCAGAAAAAGTTTGAATTTATCTTTTTCCGAAATACCAGTCCGAGCGATGTGTTTTAAATTTCGAAAAATCATTTTCTCGCGTTCGATCAAATATTTTTGAAAGTTATCAGCGACGTTCCTTCCATTCTTATTATTATTTTTTTAATAGGGGGGATGCCATTACAGCCTACCGAACGTGATGGTGTAATTCCTAACTCATACTTCTATAAACTCGGACAGTTTCTTTAGAAATATCGCTGTGTCCGGAAACAATGTAAATTATCAAGATGAAGAAGTAATACGTTATATGGAGGACCATTACGTGACGCGCGCAGTAATTTAAGGCACAGTTCAGAGCGTTTATTAAAGAAGGGCATTCGAAGAACACGTGATCAGGATTTTGCCCGTCCAGCATGTGTAAGCAGTTTCTCTAAAGGAACAGGCGGTCCGGCAACAAGCAATGCCTAAACCGCAATCTGCTGATAAGTGCAATTCCTCTCCGCTTAATGTTTCAAAAAAAGTAAAACCGTGGAAATCTAGGAAGAAACGGCTGCAATTGATAGTATCTAGTAAGAGGCGACTGCTGTATACACTCCACATACGTATGTTCCCAGAGAGTTTCTCATGTTCCGACTGCATGAAATGTATGATATCAATTGATGAAACTGAAGAGAATACCACACCGCTAGAAGACCCACCTTAAGCTAATGAATCTACAATTTTTTTACCGGGAATACTTCGATGTCCCGGTACCCGCAAGAGAGACACAATTATACACAAGTTTTCAAGATGGTAAAGTTTCAAAAATGAAATCAGTGAATCTGACGCCATCCCCTTGTTTACAATAGCCTTCAAATGCTTCGTGATTCGGTGATAATGAGATAATTACCTGGAATTATTATTAAAACCGTTTTCAATTTTGGGCTTTCCGTTTACCGTGATTAAACTTCTTACATTACCCGTTTAGAAATATTATTCTTAAAATTCCCAAAACTAATTCAAAATCCAAATAAAAATCATTTAAAAATCGAAATTAAAAAAAAAAACACTAAATTTTTTAATAAAAAAAACTTAAATTTTGATTATTTAAAAACAAATCAACATTCATTTTCTTTTAAATTAATATTAACCGATTAAATTAAGAAAAAACAACTAATGAATTTCAAATTAAATAATGACAATTAACAATACCCGCCTAAAAAGATATCGAAAAAAAATCGTTTCAAATTATTTTTAATAACTAAATCTGAACCCGAGTGAGATCAATTAATTTCATCTCTTTTATTTATTCCTCTCCAATTAATATTTAGATTAATAACACAATTTTAATTATATATATATATATATATATATATGTATACATATATATCTTTGAATCGTAGGTCCCTAGTAGGAATATCGAAATGCTATCATAATTCAGAATTCAGTGGTTTGCCCCATCCATTTCTAATGCTCCATGCGCACAATCACTGAAACTGTTCCCGGTTAATTTTTTTGAATCCCTTCTAACCACCTTGCACACGGCCACGATGTCGTTTTCACTTCGATTTCCTCTAGATGAAGAGTAGTTCCCGACGAAAACCCTTCCAGTTCTGATCAGCACTTTCGTTAATTCAAGTTCGCCTACCTTCTGCAATATTTGGTCCTCGTGACCATCCATGGAACACGTAATATACGTATCCAACACTATAATTCAAAGATAATATCTGCATTATATATTCGTCTTTCAGTTAATAGAATTAATAACAACTTGTAATTACGTTTCACTTTCCACTGTTGACGTTATATCGTCTGTGCGTTTTGATAATTGTGCAATAAGCGTTGATTTTTATCTAGTACTCGATCTTTATGTTCGGCGATAAATTTTGTTTAGAGCTCGGTTTATTCGGAAAATTTCGGAATTCGTCCTTGATATAATTTATCGACGAACTGTTACATTTCTTTCTTTCTAACGTATCACCGAAAACAGCCTAATCCGTCGGAATTCATGCAAATACTAGTAACTAGCTTACAACGGAGACTCATCTATCGCATACACGCGCGGGCGATATTTTTATTTCGTACTTACTACTAAATCACCAAGTTTGTTACACGTGTGTAATGTCTTTTTTCGCGTATTCCGAGTTATCCGAGTTATTTATTACCCCTTACGGTATACGGATTCGGTTCGATTCGAATCGTTAGTTAATAATACATTTCTAATGACGATTCTAATAGCAACTATTAAACGACCGAAGAAGAAAATACACTTATAAGTAATACCTCGTTATGTGTGTATTACGATCGTCGTTGGATAACCATAATCCGAGAGTCACTTACGTGTGACGAACAACGTGATATTCAAAGTAGTTAAATAATAATGGACGATGGAGTAGAAAATGCGATAGTTGATTCACGTGGTGGAAATCTATCGTCTCTAATGTCTGGCTGGCTGCTTCTCTCGTCTGTTTGTTTGATGATAGGTAATCGCGATAAAGTACAGACCTCCCGACAACTAGCGAGACAACAGATTGCGTGTTGACGACGACGACGACCACTATGCGGACCAACCGACATTTACCAGAGTCATTAAGTTCGTTCTTACTAAAAGTTAGCGTAAAAATTCACCAGCCAGTCGTGGAACAAACGAGATTGAATATTTTTTTTTTTTTTTAATGCGTACAACGTTTAGATTTTGTATCTTACGGATGTGATAAGTACAGAGTGTCGGTTGTACGCGCCAATTTAGGTGAACTTTATCTATCTTCTTCTTTTACTACTACCGGTGATATTCTAACCAGGAAAGTCCGGCCATTAACGTCCCATTATACACGTAACAAAACACCGGCTATCAATTTACCCTTCTAGATCATGCTCCAGTTCGTTCCGGACGTCGTCTACGATATTGACAATTTCATTGTCTGGTACGCCTTCGCCTCTTTACCATTGGATAATCGCTTATTCAGATGGGCGTGGTTAGTTCTCAAGAGATTTGTATATATATATATATATTAGATAAACCGGAATAGATTAGGAAACAAACGAATGATCTATTATTTATTCTTATTTTTTTTTTTTTTTTTTTAAAGAGGAACATACGTAATCTGTATACGCGTTATTATTGAAGTTGAAATTAAGATAGACGAATGAGTGATATCTTTATATTAGACCTTTTTATAGGAGGAAAACAAGATAAGGGACATCTAGAGAATGAATGAATATAGTTTGCGGATTCCGCAGTCGTTGGAAATTCATTTCTACTTAAAACGGTTTATTAGCTTATTATTTCGAAAATCGTCGCTACGTGTTGTTAATAAACCGTTTTTTTTTAAAAAGAAATTGGAAATATTTTAACCACTTTTCCGATTATTAATATTAATACGAGTCGGCGAAAAGTATGAAGCAAGATAACGCCGATAACAGAAGATTAACGGATATTAAAAGACGAATAGGTCGGGCCGAATGTACGTTTAATTAATAGTAATAAATAAGATACCGTAATACCAGGTGGACCCGTGGCAAGGGTGGAGCAAGCTCCAAACACCTAATCCGGGGAGATATGGAGGTGGCTAAAATATATTTCTATCTAAATGTGATTATCGCGAACATGGCCGGTGTTCTATTCTGCTTTTTTTCATTAATCATACTTCTAACTAACCAAACCTAACTAAATCATAAAACGGGGCTTTTTTAAATTAGCAGTTTTGTTTAGATACTCATTCTTCATATTAGCCTCTCAGCACGATGTGTATCAGATATTACGAACAGATACTACACTTTGATCTTAACCAAAAGGCCGAGAATCGATTGTACATTTTCTCCGTATTTAAATCGACTAATTCGTAATTATTTAAGCCGATGGATCTTTTCACGTTTCTATAAGTAGAGCGAAATCATCTTATAAAACCTGTTTATACTGCGAGGCATGCTTGGTCCATTTTTATTTTCGTTGTATTTACACGACTTTACTGATTTTCCTAATATGCAAGTTGCATTGCAGCTCGTATAGATCCGACACTATCGGCAGTAGATTGCAAAATAAAACGCGTAACTAATTATAAGTCCGACGACAACTGAGACCATCTTTTTCACTCGTAGAACACCAATGTATACTTGTTCACAATGCTCAAATTAGAGTGACCAGAGATTTACGTTCACTAAACACGTAACAGACAAATCAACTCGCGTCTATTTCATATAACCGATTTTTAATCGTAAATCTTACCTACGAACAATAAGATGGTAATCTACGGGTCGTTAATCTGATCGATAATAACTTAATGCCTGCTCAGCATGGAGCTCGGTATCTATTTTTTATCTTAACTTTACTTCATTTTCTCTTTGTATCACGCTGTTTCCTATCGATAGTTTTTTAGTTCTTTATCGTGATCACTTTAATTAAAAAATGACACACACGTATGGACTTTTCCGGATTTATATTCAGTTTCCACTTTCGGTTACAGTCTGTCTAGGTTGTTTTATAGAGCGGTGATAGCAACTTCAGCATTCCGATGCAACCAGTGGTATCATCTGTAAACGTTGCTACGTGTATGCTACATCATCTGTCGGCAAATCTGCTTGTGTATAAGAGAGAGATACTAAAACGCTTCCTTGTGGAACGCTATCATACCTAGGATCGATCGAATATTCTATTATGTAGGTACGATTTAAATAAGTATTGTATGGGCAATGATTTTTCGTACTAAATGTCGTCAAATGCCTTTATCAACTGCTTCATTGTATTTTTTACCCTCGACGCCGTAATAATTTTTATTCCCCTCTGTATTTGTTGCTCAGTAGAGCGCTTGTTTCTGAACCAAATTGATGCTGATGGATAGCCGGCTGAAAATTAATTAATTTTTCAGATAATTTTGGTATCATATGTAGCAGCGAGATCGGCCTGTATGATCCTAGGTTTGTGTCACCTTTGTCCGGTTTTTGTATCATTAGTATATATCTATAGTAATATATAATATATAAAACTGTAGGGTCTGTCTGCAATTTGCGAATATTTTATGGGCTATTTTTATTACACGTACACGAAAAATCGATTTTTTAAAATTTGTGACTGTTTGACTGTCTGTCATTTCCGATTCAACTCAAAAACTATTTGATGAAATTCGTACAGCTTATAGGCTATATTATCCGCTTCGTTCTTGATATCACAAATAGGACAGAAATTACAAAATTAAAAATTTTTAAATAGTAGGGCCGTTTCAAAAGCGACGTTTTCCCGATTTCACCGTTTTCTATACAACGGTAACAGTCGCCGCTTTTTAAGAAAACACCATCGTTTGTTTCCATTTTGAACATTCTGTGACGTCATTTGTGGTAATATTACAGCTGTTTAAAAACTGTACCGTATTCCTAAGAAGTCTTCGACCTGCATTGAGCTGTTAAAATTTTTATCTGTCTGTGTCCTGATTTCCAAAAAATAAATTGCATCATTGGTCCGTTCTGGATATTTTGCTTTCGCGTAGTAAAAGAAAGAGACGGCGATATTGTATTTCAAGAAATAATTACACAGGCGAAGCCGTGGGTAACTTCTGGTATATATACACATATGTATACAATATAACGAGCTAAATTCGGTTCTTAAGTTCGAACTGACTATATCGTCCAAGACGTTCGAATCAACGAGACCAACTGCCATTCGATTCACATGACTCGTTATTGGCTGAGGATATTTTAAGATCCCTGTATAAGTAATCGTTCTGAATATACTATCTGGAATCGCTGCATAATGTTAATATTGGAATGTTGTTTCCCGAATCTGTACATTGTATGTTCATATTGGCTTGAGGATTATTTTTTGTAGATGAATAATTTCTTTTCAATCGACAATTTAGAATATTTTCCAAAGAGCTAATTTTTAACTCTTTGTACTTTAAATGGAGTTGTTTTCGTTTGTATGCGATCTTTCCATGTAAGCCGCTGATCAAGGTGTAATACCGAGTATTTTGCCTTGGTGTGATACTGGAACTAATTGATTATTTAAATAAACCGGCACAATTTTACCGTCGTTTAACGTAAATAAGTTTAGTGTGGATTTTGTTTCGTTAACTTTGATTTTCCATGAATTAAACACCATCTTTCTAAATCTGTTATACGATGTTTTAGTTTATTTCATGCTGTTTGGCGGTTCTTCATAAAGTTGTTAGTACAGCGGTATCGTTTGCAAACATAGCTATACTAGTGTTATTATTTTCTGATAAGTCTGATACATAAATCGGATATAACACCGGTCCTAGTGTCATGAGGTACTCCTGATTGTTTTACACGACTGTTAGAATAAGTTACATTAATGTGGAAGTAATAACGTTTTGTAAGGTAATATTAATGCGAAGTATCGACCAGGTAATTTATGTTTAATATTTATACTTAATTTAGACGTGAAATATTATAAAAAAAATAGCAAAGTAAAAAATCAGATTGAAAATAAACTGATAGTGAAAGTGGTAACCGAGGCAATCGACGAATGTTATATATATATATATATATATATATATATATATATATATATATATATGTATATATATGTATATGTATATATATATATAAATACATATTATAAAAATTTAGTGATTTTAACGAATTTTCATTGTTTATTTATTTTCAAAAAATCACTGCATTCCGTACTGATTAAATTAATAACGTCTAATTTTTAAGTTGAGCGATTTCGTTAGATGTAAATGTGAAATAACAATAATATTAAGAGAACACTAATAGGAAAAATGGAAATAATTAAAGAGATAAAAATAATTTATTAAATTCGACGATAAATTTTGACGAATGAAGTATATTATTTTTATATTGGACAATATGAATCGAACGAAAGCAATTTTCGATAATCTTAATAATGCCAACAACTTTTTTTTAATCATCCGTCCGTAATAACGAATTCTATGTTTTCATTCGAGGTTCCTCATTACACCGTTTTGGAGTTATCGAGCTGTTTATATCGACATCTCGGACGAAGAGACTGTAAATAAAATCTGGAATCTTCGCGTTCTCTAGCAGAAGTTAATAGAAACGTAGGGTAAGCCTTTAATACCAATGCCGTAGAAGCAAAATTAATTGGAAATACCCTGCCCCAATATGTTTATTTACATAAAGTTCGTTTCAACGTCACACTATGTGTTCGTCCATTCTAGACAATGTCGACGTCGACATTGCTTCCGTTTCGGTAATCTTGCACCGACAACCTGCATCACGATCTAAATGTACCGGTTATGCGCGGGGTAATCCAAACAAATAGTGAACATTAGCTGCACAGGTTAGAACACTAACCGAACCGACTGGCAGCTGACTTGCTAGATAGTGGCAATAAAGTCCATAGAACCGTTGTAACCCCAATAGACCTTCCACATCGATTTGATCAATTGGCGAGCTAACTCCGAGTGTCATTGATGAATGATATCTCCCATCCTGGCTATGTAAGCCATATATATATATATATTATATATATATATATATATATATATATATATATATATATATAAAGGATCTTGCCCAGTGGTGTCGATTGCATCTTAAATGATGTCACGAGAATCATTTAACTAGCTCCCGTAGTGCACAAAATTTTGTACGGACAAATAACTCATGTAAGGAGTGCTCTTATTAAGTAGATCAGTGTAGTATTAAGTAGATCAGTGTAGCATTAAGAAAATTGTCACTTATAACAACAAATATCGCGTTTTGAAGTCATTTGTAGAAAAAAGTCCACCGTTATTAGTGAAGTTTTTTCTTATTCTGACGCGGCTAACAACCGTATAAAATTTCCTCATATTAATAACCGCTTCCATACTGATCACGCTTCCTCTTCATCAAATTTCACTTTTTCCTACTCTAAACCTTTTCCTTTTCATTCGCATTTACCTTCCTCCCCCCTCTCAATGTATGCCCACGTCTACTAATGGCGCTTTTCTGCTTAATGCAAAGACATAATCGATTACATTAAAGAACGTTACGCCGATAGTTACATATTTTTATTATTATCTAACTGCATATGCTGGTACAGAAGACGTTTACGGTATACATCGGCAGAGCCAACGGTGAACGGAAACTTGCCGGTACAGGATGCGGAGCAGCTGCAAAGGTGTTGAGAACAACAACTCTAGCGCTCGCCTAACTAACGGCGGAGTATTGCCAAGCTGTTTGGCTGAACAGTGCGCGTACTGAGAAAGTAGATGTCCCATTGAAAGCCGCAATGCGAATAATCAGCGGCACATGAAGTCCGGCGAATAAAGATTGGATTCCAGTTCTGACTCACATTGCTCCTCCAAAATTAAGACCAGAATAGTCTTTTCGAAAACTTTCAGAAAGTTTTACACATACGGATAACTGCTTAGTGCATATAGATGAAGACCAGAAACCAATAAGGGAAATGAAATTTAGATGGAAAACGGCAAAGAACACGGCAAAGAACACGTCAAGAAACTGATAGGAAAGATGGACCACTATCGCGACGAGAATGGTGCAGAATAAATAGATTCCTAACGGCACAAGGTAGATGTAACTCTTTACACTGAATAAATGGAAAGTGGATTCGAATCTCGTATGTGCATGTGGAGAACTTCAAACTTTGGATCATTTGTATGGTTGCAAAATCTCCTCTGTGAAAGTAACGTAACGAGACACGATGTGCATAACGTCGCGAATAAGTGGATATCTGGACTGTCGATAGATATTTAAGTACATTTCTTTTGGTTCTATCTGAACAAATGAATCGGCGAAGTGGTGTTTCGTATCGGCAAAGATTCGAACATTTTCAGCACTTCGTTTATATTTCACGAAAGTCAAGATAATTGTCGAATCGTATCGTGGAATGAACAACGAGAAGATAACTACCGAGAACTATGAGAAAAAATAATTACAAATTAAATTTAAAATAATTAAAAATCGGTTAATATGTCACTCGTGTCGATTAAAAATTGCGAATTTAACAGAGCACGGTAATGCAGAATGGACACCACATTCTGGTGCAAATTTTTTCCTTAAAAATAATCTATATAAAATAAAAATAAAATAAAACTCATTTTACGTATCCCATATATTGATTCGTTATTAACTTTTTAAGTAATTATGTGTGTATACATATATATAAATTCCGAAGTTCTAGTTATTTTATCGCGCATTAAACGTCAAAATCTGTAACCGAATGTCGGGGATTAAGAGGAATATTTTTGTAAAAATAACCGAAATAATTAATGAGTTTTATTTATTTTTATCGAATCGATCGGTATTCAATTAGAACGTACGTAATGTGCAGGTGTGTGTGTGTGTGTGTGTGTTGGTATACAGAATTAGCGAATAAAATCGATTAAAGAAATATTCTTTAAGGAGACGTTATGCCGATTTAGGAATTGCTGCACGGCGGTATATAAATTTACAATAGCGGATCGAATCTAGATGGAAAGAATCTTAACGAGCGGCAATTATAATGCCGGCGATGAACCGGTTGCGCAGAAGGTGGAAGAGAAAAAATACTATTAAGAACGAGTTGTTTTTCGAAGAAACTTTAATTGGATCATTTCTTCAGCAGCCAGCCAGCCAGCCAGCCAGCCAGCCAGCTAGCCGCCGAATTGTTTTTGATTCCTTCTTACTTACTATAGGTTAGTCTTCGGCTAACGAATTATCTACGGTGACTCAACCGACGTGACATTACGAGGGGGCATAGTCTAACGAAAAAAAAAAGGCGATTTAGTTTTTATCTTTTACTTTATTAAAATATCTTTTTCTTTTTTTAAAAATAATTTATGTTTTCGTTTTTATTTTACTTTAAACATAACTTTAAAAAAAAAAACTTTGGGTCGTTTTTTAAAATTTAATTAATCGTTTTAATCGGATCTTATGTTTTCGTCAGAGATACGCTGTTGGATAACGAAAGATAATAATCGTCATAAGAACGTACCTCGGGTAGAGTTGTGTTCGTGAAGTTGATGAATGTATTTTGCAACGTGAGATTAAATCTGGAAATCGAAAGAAGAATGTCACGATGTCCTATATGGGTTCGAAACGTGGACGATGAAAGGATATAATGTGGAAAAGTGTATCATTAGATAGTAGAGGGTGACCTAGAGGCGGTTTTTTTTTTTTATGAAAAACTACTCGATTAACATTTTCGAATGAAATTTTTTTTAAAAATAGGAAAACGAGTAGCTTACAATCATTTGTGGAACACAATATGAGCGTCCGAATTTTCAGGTTTTCCACATCTCGTGGATGTGTTTCGTATACGTGGCTCTTAAGGTATTCCCACAAAAAAAACCGCGTAACTTTGAAATCTTTTCGAAACTCTCTTTGCACTGTCGTGATCGATTAAATAACGTTCCACGCAAAACCGCTCCTTCTCGTTATATAATGCCATGATAACATAAATTAGAAAAAAACGAATTTCTCGTATGCACACTAAGGTTCACGCGTTTTAGCAGTATTATGCGTTATTAAAAACAAAAGACCATCCGTCTTCTCTGGGTCACCGTATATTATCGTCGAATCTGGGTGATACTATGGACTCCCATATAAAAAAAAGAAATTAAAGACGAGGTGTGGTACTCGACAAAAGCTTGTCCGATCCTAACGGGCGTAATTAGAAAATAAAAATTTCTCACCATAATTTAAGAAAAGGACCACAACATAAAACGATAATGATGGAATAGATGAAGGGAGCGAGGCTGAAGAAGGACTTCCCGACTCCGAAATATTAAGGAACGTACTGGTTATAACCCGAATTGAGAAAAAGACGGTGTTAAAACTAGCTTTTCGAATTTATGCGAATAAATTATAAATAAACATTCGTTTATTTGTTTTAAACATTCAACTTCGTATTATATATATATATATATATATATATATATATATATATATATATATATATATATATATATATATATATATTAATTTAAAATAAAAATAATAAAAGGCGAAATATTGTCACAGGTAATTTCTCGTGTTTTTCAACTTTTGTAATTAGTTGCCGTATTTATATCGATTGATATTAAGTTATTTAAAAGATGGACGGTTGCTCGGTTTTCGTGAGAGATAATACGTCTATCGGACGGACGGGAGACTTAAGGGGATTTACAAATGGAAATTTTGAACAAATGAGCCGGAAGTTGTTTATGTTCAGAACGTAAACGAGTGAAGGTGACAATAAATTTGCGTTAATATATATATAGTAGGTAATTTGAAATACTAAGGAACGAGAGGACCTCGCGAGAGAATAACTCGGGGTGGAAGAATTAGCTAACCACGAAGTAGGCTACCGACGAGTCTGTGATTAGAAGATGTGAGGAAGTAAGTGCCGGAATAAGTGCAAAAGACTTTTGACGAGTTTTTTTTAAATGAAATGGATTGATTCTTTTAGGGTTGTTTTTGGTAAATTAGCGGTCATCGGACTAATACGCTGTTGAAGACTTCGCATATATTTTTCGCATTGTTTGTTTTATCGATGGTACATGTAAATAACTATGGATGTCGTAATAAAGTGCAGATACAATATTTCTCAATTGTTCCGAAATCGCTGGATGTTGTGAAGTGTTGAGCTTGCGTACATCCTACATTTTCCGTAAGTCCATACCGGTTTTAATAACAATGTTGCAGGGTGAGACTTTATTCTGCAATGAGAGATCGAAGTGTTCAGCTATTAGTCAATTTATAAATCGTTGTTTTAGTTGAAATTGTTTTCGTTTTTCAGACGGCGGTGTCTTTTGTTGTAGATGTAAACCTACTTTCTGCGATGTTAGTTAGGTTAGGTTGTACTCCGATTTAGATTCATTGATTCTAATCATTTTTTCAACCATTGCTCTAAGTGTGTTAAGCAAACCTCCAGTTGACCTTTTATTTCCTTTAAATCGCGATTAACAGATAGTTTGCGTACACGGCTGCAATGATTTTGTGATCTACTGAAAAAATCGTGTGTAAACCTGGTACAATGTTAGCTCGAGTACACTGCCTCACGGCATATCAAAACGAATGGCATGTACACACGAGAGTAAGGTATTATTTACATCTATTGCTGATAACGTAAACTATTTTTGATTTTGTACACATTATTCGTCAAATGATTTTTCGATATTAAGGAAACCGACCACCGAACAATATTTCTTTGCTTCGGAGAAACGTTTTATATTATCAATAATTCTATATAGTTTCAAGTTTATTCCTAAAATCAAACTGCCAATTTGGAATTAGCTAATTTTTCCTAGAACAATGTTGATTCTTTTTCATATTTTTTTTTAAAAAGAATTTCGATATGATTGGTAGGGTGGTCTGTAGGATGTTTATGTAAAATTATGTAGAATAATTTTACAATGCAGCCCATTATGACAATGATATCGTCGATGATACTTATAAATTATTGTGTAAAATTATGTAGACTAATTTTTGATCGCAATTTTTGTTTTAATTATAAAAACATGAAATGTATATATATATATATATATATATATATATATATATATATATATATATATATATATATCATACAAAATAATAAAATCGTTCCTAATTAACTTATTTATAGTTTTTTAATTGTTTAGTTAAACGAAAAATTATTTAATAGAGACTGAACACTATTACCGATATTTTGTACACAATTTCATCGTCTAATGGTGTACAGTACAAATTTAAATAACATAATTAATATTATTTTTTAAAATAAAAATAATTATTTTTTCAATTCGTACCGCTATGGCTTAATAATTTTACAATGACAGCGTTAACTTGTACACGTGTATATGTTAAAGTGTTTTCGTGTATATATATATATATATATATGTCGTTTTTTTCACTCTATAAACTAACACGGCCCAACGAAGAAAATGGAATTAATCCCTGCTTCCTATTTCCTGTATTGTTATTAACGTAATTGAAATTAAAACCATAATAATTGACTTTCGCTAATTATTTAACTCTACCGTGTAAGCGAGAAAACGACTTCGGCGAAATCACAAATAACAGCGGCGTCCAATTAATAAAAACATCTGACCGTTTCGATGATGGTACATGACGTGGTTTAAATATCTTAGCAAGAAACGTTTAAAAGGAAACTTATATGTACATTATATATATATATATATATATATAGATAAGTGTATATAATAATGATAATTATGGTACGCACGAGAATGTAATTGAGTGTATACATGAATTAAACTACAAAGGATATCAATTTTTAAGTTCAATTATATTGCAATCACGTATTACAAGAGATTCATCTTACGCAGGCAATTAACTTCTAGCAATGGAACAGGTTCCGCACTTTACGGAGCAGCTTTGTGTACAATGACGCGCTGATGAAAAATACCGCACTGGAAAAAGAAATTAACCCTGTACACAACAAACGCACACACACACATATATATATATATAAAATGCATGTAGTATATATATATATATATATATATATACGTACAAAATGTACGTAAACATCATTAAAATATTACTGGTCAATTACTGATATCTTTTAAAAATACTAAAGACTACCGCTCTTAGTGAAATAGTAGAAATGTGTTCTCATCCACGAATGGATCGTGCGGTGGTGTAGATTTTTGCTTAATCAACTAGGAGCCGGCTGCTTACGGAAACAATCAAATAATAAAAAATACACGAAAATTAAAGAGGAGTCACACTCACGCTTCGTTGTTCGGGAGGGTTACACTCTTTCTGCTCGAATCATTTATTTTCAAACATGTACCGATTTAGTTAATAATAATTATTATTTTTTTTCACTTTAAGATCATCGTGACGACTGTTGTAGTCTTTGACGATAACGATGAAGTTAAAAGTACATGCGTGGCGTTACATTTTCAATGACGCGATTTCGACTTATTTATTACTTCCCTAAGTCATGACGTTAAGCAGTCTCAAATCCTCAGAGTTGTCCGGGAGCTGTAAGACTTTAACATCAATGCGCTTTTGCAGTATTTTCGAGCGTTTAAAGCTGGTTAATTTCGTCGATGATCACTGGAATTTTTAAATCGATATGCGATTAGACAAAGTGCAACGTTTTAACGTCTTCATATACATCTATGTTGCAAAAACTAGTACAACTCCACAATTGTATTTCATAAGTCCAAATAGGTTCAGTAATGGCCATATACAAAAGTAGTTTATTGTCAATAGATAGCGTTCAGTTCTTTCATATTTGCCCACAGATAATTTTCATTTTTGTTTTTATTTCCAAACATTTCTATCGGTCGTGGCGTTTTTTAATGTTCCGACGTTTCAGCCAAGCGCTTAATTCATTTATTGTTAGCTGTAGATTTTCATTAAATGTAGCGAGATTTGCTGTATCATCAGCGAATGTAGATATACAAATGTTTGTTATCGGCTGCGTAAATGAGATAGATAGGCCCTAAGACATTACCTTGCGGTATTCCTGCCGATACGTGTCTCCAGTCAGACTTCGTGTCCTCATTCTTAATTCTGAATTGCCGGTTAGTCATGCCACAATGCAATGGATATGAAAACAGTTCGCGTAATTTAATGAACAAACCGGCATGCCAAACATCGAACGTTTGAGTTACGTATTTATTTCCCTCGAGAGCTTTATGTATCTCATTTGAGACACGACGCATCTGATCTACTACGGTTGTTATGAAGACTAAATTAATGGTCCGCAATTAGCTGTTTTGTTTCAAGGATAGGTTTAAGCCGATTTAAAATAATCATTTAACGAAATATTGTTAAATAAATAACTGCGTAAATAAAGTTTCCTTATATGTGTTTAAGAGGTCCGAAATATGTACTGCCGCATAATCATGGGAAAAGTAGCAGGAAAAAGAAAAGTAGGCGGAAGAACGATTGCTTGGCTGGATAATATCCGAAAATGGTCGTCGATGAAGGTACATTGTTTCACAAGGCCGGAGACCGAAAATTATATATCGAGAAATTGTCGACATAGTTGCTACCAACGACTGAGTAAATTAGACAAAAGAAGTGATATGTGTTTAAAATACTGTACTCGTGTAGCGATGTTACAAGTGTGAAATAATACACGATCAAGCGTTATTAAAAGTATATGTTGTACGTTATTTCTTGTAACGAATCAGTGACGTGTGTGGGTTTCAGATTTAATATATAGCGTGAAAAATAAATTATCGAAAGACACTTATTAGTTTGCACAATATATCAATTTTTTTTTTTTATTTTGTTATAATGGGGTGCCTTTACAGCTTGCCCAACGGTGATACTGTGGGGAATATCTACATGTTTTAATCAACTTCTCTAGAAACGTCGCTATATGGGGGAATAATTGTAGATTATCTAGATGGAGAAACATTATACGAAGGTGTAATACTCGACGAACGTAGCAAGACAAGGTAAATCTCTGAAAAAGCAGAGCATTAAAAAAAAAGACATGATCGGAATTGCATGTCCAGAATGGAGGGAACAGAAGGGACTTTCTCTAAGCTGCATATGGAAAATACGGTCAGGCAACGAATGATGTCCAAATCGTAATCTACTGGTAAAATAATTACGCGTTCGCGTGGGATATAAATTTACGAACATCTTTAAGTACCTTACCGAAATATCTAAATTAAATTACGAATCGAAGCAGCTACGTATGTAGTAACTTTTACAAATTATCCGATCTTTGTACCCGCTGAGTGTAAAGCCTTACCATTCTGAATTGCGACACGATTATCATCGAGTTAGAAAGCATTTTAAAAAGGCTGCGGAAAACAATCGGTATAGCGTGAAGTGTACGATTTTAAATTTTAATTGGCGTTGCTGCACCATATTGAACCGTAGTTTAATAACGATCTAACGCGTGTGCCGTACAGACGCAATAGCGTTCTTTTTCCTACGATTTATGGTGTAGAGTTGTCAGTAAATTAAGCACCGTTGTACATCTAGCTTTTATTCATTCCAGTTTCATTTCAGAAATTTAGTTTTGTCCGTGTGTCGCGTCGTTGTTTAATTTTAGTCGGACTCGGTGAATTGTACCACGCATGTCTTTTGCGAGGAGAAATGGATATTTTTGTGGAAGCACATTCTTCTATTAGTTCGATATTTCGTTGTAATTTCTTTTCTACGGCATAAATATTGTTTCCTCCGATGTATACACAATCAGTTTGTCAGCATAGATAGAATATTTTACAGGTTCTGTAATGCGCTAAGTCGGATAGTGTGAGTACAGATAGTAAGGGAAGGAACTCAGTTTTCTCGACTTATTAATGTATTTTAAATTTTTCATTTTGTAGGAATGGACACGGAGGAATTTAGGTAGGTTGCCGCGGAGACTGTAGTCGGTGATGTTTTTAAAATGGCTGTCGTAAATATGTGATCGAAGGCCTTTTTTATATATCGAAAATCGTGTAGTCTATTATGATAGAACGCGGGTCAGAGATATATAGCTGGGTTATATTGGTTTTTATTTGCTTTAAGGACTGGATGCTATTTCCTATTGCCAGATTTGGTTTAGTGTATGGCAAACTTAATCAATGTATTTTAGGTGTTTTATCATCTCGGGATGTATCCGATCAGGTCAGGTTGCTTTATCGAATTAAATATTTCCTGGTGCGTAATTTCCCTGTTGTTAGGGTTCATCGTTATTTGATTCAAAGTTGAAGGTATTATCTGTATTATAGTAATTTCGTTTAATGTTGTTCCGTCGATAGTAGTACTCTGTCATGATTTACGTAATTTTGTTGCTTTTAGTTCATCGGACGCAGATATGTAATTCGATTTTTTCTTATTTGATATTTTCCCGATCTGATTCCACAGTTTAATTATCGGGAGTGTTTGAACTTGTACCGGAGACAAAATTACATCGGGATTCTTCATTTTATATCAATTTCAACTTGTATTTGTTGAAATTTTCGTGTTCGCTTCCTTTACATCTGTCTGTTGTCGAGGAAATTGTGTTTTATTTTAATGGTATAGAATGTTAGGTTTTAATAATTTTTCGCATTTTTTCATAAACGCGTTCAGCAGGCAGATCGATCTGTACGATTTGATGCGTGGTTTTGGTAATAGGATTAGGTTTGATCGTTTCCATAGGTTGGTAAGTTGTATTACTTATCGGTAAATCGGGAAATTGTTTCTATATTAGCTTTACTCATTTATTAGATAATTTGCTTAATGTTTTTTTTTTTTTTTTATGTTATTTTATTTAACCGATTTGGGTTATTTGATTTTTTTTTTTAAGTTGGAAAAGTAATTTTAAAACTGTTTTTTTCTATTCAATCTGAGTTTGCATAATTTCATTTTTTTAAAAACTTTTTTACATTTTTTATCTCGACAACTTTCCATAACGATTGGATCTTCTGTTGTTCGATGTGTGACGTTTATATTTTTTGGTTGTTCGAATAATACGATCAAAAAAAACCTTCTAGAACTAAAAAACGAAACATTTCGAGAGTATATAGAAAATCTAACTCCGACTAAAACAACTGATTACAGCTTGTGGAGGGCTATAAAAAATATAAAAGCAGATCACACCTATCAGTGTCCCCCTATAAGAATGAAAAACAAAAAATGGGCACGAACTGAACAAGAAAAAGCGGATGTCTTTGCCGAATACCTAGCAGGAATTTTAAAATTCTATTCATGAAAAGAAATTAATGGAATATCTAGAAACACCATTGCAGATGTCACTCCCTATTAAATTAACATCGCCTATAGAAATAAATGCACAATTAAAACAACTTGGTATAAAGAAAGCTGCCGGACACGATTTGATAACTGCAAAAATTCTAAAAAAATTACCGAGGAAAGCTGTTACTTTAATAACACTCATTTTTAACACAATCCTTCGTACGGGATATTTTTCGGTGCAGTGGAAATTTGCTTCAATAAAATTGATTCCAAAACCGGGTAAACCTCAAAATGAAGTGTCCTCTTACAGGCCAATTAGCCTGTTACCGGTTCTCTCCAAAGTATTGGAAAAACTACTTCTCCGGAGAATCAAACCAATTCTTGAAGAAAATAAAGTGATAACAGACTATCAGTTCGGATTCAGGAATCACCATAGCACCATTGAGCAAGTACATAGAATAGTCGACATCATAAGCAAAGTTTCGAAGAAAAGAAATATTGTTCAGCGGTATTTCTCGACATCGAAAAGGCCTTTTATAAGGTCTGGCACGTTGGCCTATTGTACAAATTAAAACTTAAATTACCTCACGAGTACTACCAGCTAATGAAGTCATACCTAACAGAAAGATATTTCCATGTTAATGTTAACGGGAATTACTCACGAATTCATTCAATACAAACGGGAGTACCTCAAGGCAGTGTACTCGGACCAACATTGTACCAGCTCCATACATACGACTTTCCAGTTAACGAAAATACAGACACAGCTATGTTTGCCGATAACACCGCTATTCTCTCGACTCATCGTGATAATAATTTAGCGGCCGAACAACTTCAAAACCATCTACTGGACGTAGAAAAGTGGTTTAGACTGTGGAAATTCAATATTAACGAATCAAAATGCAAGCAAGTTTTATTTACTTTAAATAAAAGCAATAATTTACCGATTAAGTTAAATGGGGAAACAATTTCCGAATCGTGTAACGTAAAATATCTCTTGGATTACACCTTGATAAACGGCTTACCTGGAAAAATCATGTTATTGCTAAACGTAAACAGCTCAGCATTACATACCGAAATATTTATTGGCTGATGGGCAAATATTCAACACTGTCGTATGAAAATAAAGTATTACTATATAAAACAGTATTGAAGCCAATCTGGTCATATCCAGATTTGGGGTACAACGAGCAACTCTAATTTAGACATAGTACAAAAATTTCAATCTCAAGTATTGCGGAATACCGTGTCAGCGCCATGGTATGTCCGCAATGACGACATACACAAGGATCTCCGTATACCGTCTGTTAAAGAGGTAGTCAAAAGCTGCGCTGGAAGATACTTGCATCGACTTCAAACCCACATCAATCCACTAGCAGTCAATGTTCTACAAAACGGCGTGCAATTCCAACGACTGAAGAGACGCAGTCAGATCGAATTGGGAAATCGACCGTAGCGATCAACTAGTTTATATATTATATATCACATATTATATTATATTGTATAGTAATACTAAGATAAATTAAGGGATACGACCGTTTGGAAGTGTCCCGTTATAGCTTTTAAACAGATCAGTGCTGCCTATTGTTCAACCGAACAGATTGCACGCATCTTAAAGCTTTATAAAAAAAAAAAGATTCTTTTATCTCGGCGGTTATTTGTCGGTTTGTTTAACGACCTTCGTCAGTTCAATTTAGTTGTTACATCCTTTATACGGCTAATCAAGAATTCCACTAAATGGTAGTTTCATGCAGTTCGTCATTTTAAGAACATCCTCGTTTACATATAGAGCGCGAAATATTGTTAATATTTGATCAATTCGAGATGTAAATCGACTTTTTAGATTTACAATTCGAGATATTCTACTTTTTGTCCGGAAATTCTTCATCCCATAAATATATTTTCCATATGGAAATTTCGACAACTTTTGTACGCTAACGATAATGAATTAAAAAGGAGGAAACGAAGATATGACAGCCGAACATCGTAGTGTGTTCTTCGACAACATATTAAGCTCCGCCATCTCCGGAAACATAGACCTCAAATCAACCGGCAACAGATACCATACCACCGTATAAGTTTCTTCTCTCGCTACGAGAAACCCAATGTTGACTTCTAGAAACTAAAAAAGATTAATTTATACTGTTCCGACCATAAAGTATCGACCAGCTACGTCTTTGTCACATATTACTCTCTCATGATACTAACCATCTACCGCTTTTCGATGTCTGCTCCTAAATTACTCTTTTATTCGTCGTATTTGACTAAACTGCCTTTCATTCTATCCCTATCGAGTCCGTATCCATTCGCATACACTATATGGTTTCCTCTACAACTATTGCCCCGATCGATAAAATTCCTTTTCTCTTACAACCGCGTTTATTACACGTTCAGCCTCGGTAGTTACAGACGGTACTATAAAAATGAGGAATAAAATAAAATAATCTCGGAAGACAAATAGTTTTTAAAAATCTTTTCACGCGAATAAATTTCCAGGTGGGTTTTGTAATGAACTCGTTATTTTCGAATGGCGTATTTTCTAAACTTAGTTGAAATAATAACGACGCGCGCTATACGCACCGTTAAAGTAAATGTAGAGTTTCACTATCGATTAAATTAGCCGTAGACCGGTTGCGACTTAATTTAAATAGAGCACTATTCGACATTTCGTTGATAGTTAAGAGATTTATTCGCGAAACGTAGAGAAATCTGTCTATAGATTCTATTTAAACAGAAGGGGGGCGTTCGGGGAATAAGTGTATCTACGTTCCGCTCTGGCGTACCGCAGAACGGAATAAAATGGCTTAGCTTGTTATCGCGATACTTCAACTGAATAACGATTTGTTGTTGCGTAGCAATTATTTTATGTGATAAAAATAAGCGATTATGCTCCTGATATATCAGCGTTATCATTATACACATGTACATATATATAACACACACATATATATATATATATGAAAGAATTTATTTCTCTATTACATGCTTAAGAATGCGTTCGTAATAATAACTATCTTTTAGAAAGTTGAAACCATCCATATCCTTCAAGTTAACAGACATTAATAACAATCCTACAACAAGGAGATACTAGCGGTATAACTATTATTATTATTATTATTATTATTATTATTATGATTATTATTATGATTATCATTATTGGTATTGTCGTTAGTATATAATTATCGTTGTTACGTAGTTACGGTATTTGTGTTTGGTCAGAAAGGATAACAGAATAGTATCTTCTTTACATTTTTGATCATATCTACGTCAGCCGACTGTAAAGATACATCTTGATCCATCGACAATTGTCTTTACTTCCTAATGTGATGACCACATCGAAAGGAGATTGACACATAGGTTCCAGCTGATAAGCGGATGCAGCGTCCATTCGATATGAACTAGAAAAACAGACTGACTGTAGAACTTACTATATCACTTACGTACAATACATACATACATATATATTAGTACAATGGACATATGTACATATATTATATAATATGTATGCATTCGTGTATGTATATATATGTATATATATACACATGCATATATGTATATATATAAAATAATTGCGATAGATATATTCACTATATATCTATGCATTCGTGTGTGTGTATATACATATATGTACATATATAATGATAGATAAATTCACTATGTATTTACGCATATTCTTATATCGCCATCCACAGCCATCATGAAGTGTCCAGTCTTCTTCCTTATTCATTTATTCATTTATGTGGCTTTCGGAGTCCGATAGTTTTATATTCGATAGTGGTCTTTACTCTGCGCTACTTGTGTCTCGCTTATCTTCGTTTTTGTAAACGTCCATGTTTGCGAACTATGTATAAGAAACGCGTTGATTATATGATTTTCTCTTCAAACATATCGGTTCGTTTTTGAATAAGCTGTTTGAAAAAAATAAACTACCCGCGATAGTGCTATTTTGCGATTTACTTATGCTAGCATTAACATATTCGCGTCTGTCGTAATTCCTTGTTCTGGGTATAATTAATTTACTGTTTCTATATCTATGCCATAAATTTTGATTCTTAGTGTTCCTTGTTCGTATTTGACATTATTTTCGTTTTGTATGAATTTATTCTTAATTTTATTCTATTTTAATAAGCGCTCACTGGTGCTTAGTATCACTACATCATCTGCATAAAATGATTGAGTTGAGTTCCAATCTATTTTTCTAAATCTAGATTCTAATGCATCAATAAACAGCTTAGGTGACGGTGTATCTCCTTGTCATAATCCTCTTCTTGTTATTTTTTATTTTTTGTCTTGTCCCATAATTCCTTGCGGACTGGTTATTCATGATTACTTGTATATATTCTTTTTCTATTCCACTACTATACAATCCATCTGTTTTACAACCCATTACTTTATTAAGTCAAATGCCTTTTCGATTATTACATTCCTCGCATTTCTGTATTAATATTCTAATTATCGGTAGGTGGTCATTTGTACTAAAACCGGATCTGAAGCCTGCTTGTTCTCTTGGCTGATTGAATTCAGTCTATTTGCTATTACTGATTAGTCAATAGATGGTTTTGTGTATCTTCTTTGTAATGAATTATAATTATTTCCGATTCTGTCCGCTATTGTTTTTTTCATTCAGTCATTTATTAAATAACCCTCGTATCCTATTTATACTGTCTCCGTGTCTAATTCATTCATGTTAATACACCGTGTGATTTATTATTTTTTGAAAATCATAGTGCATTATAAACTCATTTAGTTATTTCTAGAATATATTCAGTTCCATTATTACCGCTTCGATTGTAGTTATTCGGTAAGGCCGCGGTTCTATTTTTCTATTACATATTTCGGTCAAGTAATTTTACACTTCTTCCGTTATCTTTTTTTTTTTTATCATTTGTTATCGTTACACCATCATCAGTTTTTATTTTGTATTTTCTTCCAATAAAGATTTTTTTTACCTCTATTTACTTCCGGTGTTTTCTTTATTAGATTGTTATCGAACTTTCTGATAACCCTTCGCATCTGTTTCCCTATTAATTTATTTAGCTCTGCCCATTCAACTAGATTTTCGTTGTTATCCACTTTCAGTTCTTGTCTTTTTTTTTTATCAGCTATTTTGTATGTATACTTAATTTTCTTGCTGTTTTCTTAAAATTTTGATCGAGTAGTTTTCGAGTTATTCAAAAGAGAAAATCGTCATTTTTCTGTGGGCCACCCTTTAGTTAATTTAGATGCGCAATATATGTGAAAAAAAATCAGCGAAATGAAAATACAATTATTTATGAAAATAATCAGATAATTAAGTCTTTTTATATCTTCTTCCTTTCCTCAATCTGTAGATTGATGATGATAACCTTTGTGACTCATAGTGAGTTCAACTAAAGTTGTCTTTTTTCTGTCCTTCTTTTAAGGTGTGCATAATTCCCGTGTCTTCTAATATTTATTAACTCCTTGGCCTTCCTCTGTATCGTTTTCTTTTCATTTTCACTTCTCAATTAGTCGTACGAAACTTTGGCCTATTCGTTTAATTCTTCTACTTTTTAGCTTCTGAATTAAGCTCCTTTATTTATGTTTTTAAAAGCTTTTTTTCGTTTGTAACTTTTTATGTTCAACTAATTTACTGTATATGCAAAAAATAGTTGACGATTTTAACTAAATTTTGCTGTTTATTTTCTAAAAATTACTGTATTCTACAAGCCGTTCGAAAAACAAAAAAAAAATTGCATACCGAATATTACGTTATATTTTTATTCGCTCTATAAATGTATAATTTCCATAATGGCAGTTTGAAAGGCTTAATTTCTTCCATTATCATCATTAACATTTATTATTATTATTATTATTATTATTATTATTATTATTATTACTATCATCATTATCATCGAGTACGACAGGCTATCATTTGTTATTCTAAACGGCGATTATTTGTACATAAAATGGCGCGCTACGTAATACGGATATTTCTTAAGGCTGGAGGGCCGGTCTTTACCGGGGTATCGTGTTAATAATGCAATTTTAACCTATCTAAATTCGTTTCTCCGAACTAATTCGGAGTAGTGGCCATTATTTAGTCTCTATTATATTTAGTCTCTATTATTATTTAGCTTCCCGTCTTTTTCTATTTTCGGTTGAAAGGACACAATTGAGCAGCCTGTTATTTATTTCCTAACGAATCACACGCGTAAAGAAAAATCTGCTATTAGGCGCAATATAATATTTTTTCGGCGGTACATTTAGGTGCTCGTAAAATGGCAGATCTAACCGATGGGTACTTGTATCACCCTCTTTATCCATTCGTCGAAATATTAAGTAATTGTTGAATCATGTGTGTACATATACATACATATATATATATATATATATATACGTGTGTGTGTTGACTAGAAAAATTTATTACAAACGCGGATGAATTGGCGTAGAATAAAAATATATATGTATTAGTAACGGAACATTGTACTTATACCTTATCATGTTATCACCTTAGTGAAATGGTCGAAGCGTAACGCAGATGATAAAAGATGTCACCAAGAATATTTAGGGATACGTAGATTCGTCATAGTAACATATACAAATACATTTATATATAACATATACAAATACATTTATATTATATATATATATATATAAAATGGTGTTTTAATAGCGCATTTTTTATCCCTTTTCTTTGTCAATGAATACCACTTATATTTAGGGGAAGCGTGCCTGTCTATTAACAACAGTGTCGGGTTCATATATGTGTGTATATATATATGTTGAAATGGAATTATTTGTTACAGCTAGCCAGAGACTATGGTAAACTGCCATATCAGATGACAAACAACGTTATGCAGTTTAATCGCATTATCATTGCAGCTTTATATCTAACCCCTGGTCTTGTTGATAAATATATGCATATACATTGTACAAGCATATATATATATAGTATGTTTTTATAAATGCGAGTTTATACGTGAGTTATATTGTAACGATTTAAATACATTATAACACGATAAGGGATTCAAGAAATATGAAAAATATATATATATATAAGTTTTAGAACCATTATTAACAACGATGGCATTCTACTCCATAGAAAGTATTTAATTTTATCGTAAAATATTAACCTCGACAAATGTATTATATATATAATCATCATAGTTCGTTTTGAGCGTCGTGACACTATAGAATACCACAGGCGAACGTGTTCACGTAATTCTGTCTGCTGCCAGTTTTATCAACTTACGTAGTGCAGAGTCGCACCAGCGATTGTTTTTTACTATATACAAATATCTTGAGGCGAACGTGATTATGTAGTTCTGTCTGATGCCAGATATATCAGTGTACGTAGTGAAGAGGCACCAACGATTGTTTGAAGCCATTCTCGTTTTCGGTGACCCTCCAACATGCCCCGTCAGAATCTCTGATCCAACCCGATGTACGACGTGTTTATTGAAGATTGCTACCCGTCTTTGCGCAATATTTTGAAGTCTGTGACCCACCTTGAGCTCTTGCAATACCGATAGGTTAGTTTTTTCGCCGTCCTTGGGACTCTGAGCACTCGTCTGCAACAATACATTTCAAATACGTCAATGCACTGCCTATCAGTCTTCTTCAGAGTTCAGCATTCGACGGCAGAGAGGAAAACGGAGACACTAATATATTGTTGTATGGGAAATAAATACCGCGATATCATCAGCATAGAGGAGAGTTTTAGAATACAAACGCACATGTACCACTTCTGAAATATATAAACTAAAAAGAATCGGACTAAGAGCCCTGATTGGTAATTCGTCGACAATGTACTTATTACGTAGCGTTGCGAAAATAGTTTACTAATGAAGTGAGAATAATGACCTGTAGTGTCTAGGGACAATAATTTATACTGTACAGTGGGCAAATATATATTGTTAAAGGCGTTCATTATATCGAGGAAAACGGTAATATAATATTGTTTGTTAATTAGACTATTATATATATAACCAACTAAATCACCCGCGCAGTCCAATATGCTCATTTTGAAAACCATACATACTATTTGGAAGGATTTTGTTATGCTCTAACCACCGGTTGAGACGCAAAGCTATAACCGATTCGCAAATGTTCCTAAAACAAGAGGCTAATGAAATTGGTCTAAATGATCAACTTTTCTTAGGTACAGGGACGATAACAAAAAGCATCCAAGAATTTGGAATCGATTTAGTTTGCCGAACTTTATTTAAAACGTGAACGAAGACACTAAAAAAAAAATTCCCGAAACTTTTTTAGTGCTTCAAAAGAGAAACACCATCGTAACCTGGCATTGTTGAGTTTTTCCTGAATAAAATGTACGCTACCTCATCTTCAGTAAAAGGAGCATCTAAAAAGTACTACTTTCAGGTAACCTCCTGTAGTTCAGGTACATGAGTGGAGCCAGTGACTCGACCAATGAATAAAAATTATCTTCTGACAGCTGTCTAACTTGGTTATATGATGAACTTCGGAATGCTTTAGATAATTCCCACACCTTAGAGATTGATGTTTGCCGATTGAATTGCACACACATCTGTTGCCACTTCTTCCTTTTTGTTAATTTAAATTCACGCTTAGCTGATGCATCCATTTTTCTCCAGTGTAGATAATTTTCAATAGTGCTATTTTCCTTGTATTTTGCAGCGCGTTGACAGGAATCTGATCACCAAAGGCCACAGTTACTTTTCCGCGTTTTATTAAATTTATCCACATTTATTGTTAGTATATAACAACTTTTCCGCATTTTATTAAATTTATCCACATTTATTGTTGGTGTTGACTAAGGCTTCGCTGATAGCTTCATATAACAACTGGAACTGGACCGGATGGTCTGTTTCATTGCATATATTTAAGTCATGCTTCTGAAGCCGCGAAGAGAACAATTGCCAGTTCGTACGCTTGTAATTCTGCTTTTTTTTTTTAAAAGACTGCTCAAACAATCTGTTACAACCCTGTACATCATTTATACATATTTCGATGAATATGAAGCAGTAGTCACTTCCTGCAGTGTCGGGTATAGATTTCCAGCTAGCAATTAAACTGAATGTAGGCGAACAAAATGACAAGTCTAACGGGTTAACAACAGTTTCAGGGCTGCCAAAATGAGTTAGACTGCCGTCGTTCAAGATGCAGCAGTCTACATTCAAAAAGACTTCATATAATAAGTTCCCAAACAATTATTTGTAAGACTACCCCAGGCTACAAGTCGCCACTGATGATGAATGGAGTTTTCAATAGTGTAAATATGAATATGAAAGGACGAATTTATATTAATTTTAGTATACCTATCAATTGTATGGAATTCGAGCTATCTTGCGATAAATTGCAAGGAGTAGAAAAGGACGTAATGTGGTCCAATATTGCCAGGCCGTCACATCCATCCTGTCTGCCGTTTCCACGAATCGTAAAATTTTTATACGCGAATTGTTCACTGGATTCAAGCCATGTTTCCGATGGTAGCACTATATCAGCTTCGTGTTCATCGATTAATCTATCAAGGCTGTCGCACTTATTTTTCACACTGCGACAGTTCCACTCTAAAATATTAAGTTTCATTTTATGCTCGACTATCCCTAGTTGTGAGGGATAGGTATTTTCGTATATGAAAGTTACTATGTTGATTATGCAATGACGGAGCAAAATATGGCTGACCAGCGAAAGAAAGATTATATATACGTACGTGTATATACATCCACATTCACACAAAAATACACATACACACACATACACACACATACATAGTAACCACTTGTACACTAACATTTTCGCTGGTTGTGTGGCCAGTTTCACGCCCAGTCATCGAAAGTATACGTGCACACACTTATGACTTCTTATACTAGGTAATATTTAAACTATAATTTAGGAGACGGCATAAATGTGGGAATTACCCATATACGATTACATAACTTAAGCATTATTGCACAGAAAGTTTACAAAAACGCGCATACATTACATGAATGCGCGCAGAAATATACTTTACCTATACATTTAGTAACCTCATATTATTCGAAACAAGATGAGAATAAAATTTAAAATCACATTTTTAAAGAGAAAAAAATAGTCTTTCTTTAAAAAAAATAAATAAAATTGTGACAACGCAACAAAACGAGAGTATGAAATTTTTTCGGAAAATTTGATTTGTTTGTTCATCGTTGTTTGTACGGTACAAAAACATTTGCCAGCTACATTCCACACAAATTGCACGGTTACAATACCGTCTTGCAATCTTTTGAGGACGGACAGATGTTTTCCTTTTCTGCAAACGATCAAGTGGTGCATCATTCAGTTCCTGTTTTCTCCCATACGTGCCGTTGTTTTTGGCGTGGCATTTTATGTTGTCCAATGGCGTATTCTGTCGCTAACTTTAAATCTAGCGGTAAGTTTATTGTGTCTGTTTTAGTCTCTTTTGAACTTGTGGAACAAATTGCTTCGTAAAATCGAAACGAGTCATATTGGGATTATTTTTATAACTACGATATATATTAGGAATTTCACGGACCAATTACATCCTTTTTTTTGTCCTTTCCATAAAGAACAGATTTGCTGATTATAAACTGTAGCTTTTAATCGTGTTCTTTATCAGTCTCGGTATCGTTTCTGGCAGAAATTTCTTCTTCAGACATTTGATGTTGAAGGCGGAACAGGTAAAATTAAATCTGAGCCTATGTCGGAATCTCTTCACCACTCTCTGATGAATCTGAAATAATTTGCGAACTGTCTCTTCGAAATTGGATTCGTTTATTCTTACAGGTCGATTAAGATTTCATACAGTCCATTTTGAAATATAAAACCAGTTTAGAATAAAAATCAAAAGCCCGTAATAGTAATAGGAAATGTTAACAATAAAAAACAACGCTGCAATAAACACCCGGTTTCTCAGATCGCTAAATAAATTACGTTAACATAAACGTATCGATCAAACAATCGAGGACATACCGACGAACGAACTAAGAAGTAGGAAACGTCCGACGAAAGTTGAAATAGTGGGAAAAGCATGCAGTAGCAAACTTTTGAGTGCAGCAGTACTGTCACATTGGCAAAATGAAATTCTCTTACGGTCTGCGAGATCGATGTTTAGAAGTGTTAATATTTAAAACTTAGAAGTAAAAATATGAAAAAAAAAAAAAGAAGGAAATAAAATTAATCTTTCGACGGGAAATTTTGAAAAAAAAAAAAAAAATTAAAAACTTTATACATTAATGTTGTTTTTTAAATAACTCTAGACAATTTTCAATGTGTTTATGTAAATATTATTGGAATCATTTTAAAAAATATATAATTTCGTTAGTATTGAAATTTCATGTACCATATATGGGACGTATTGAGTGAA